>CM072524.1:56066750-56174250 GCA_036898135.1 Oncomelania hupensis
TTTTCGGTCTCCCTATTTTTCTACCTCCTTGCACTGTGCCTTGCAGGATGGTCTTTGCAAGGCCTGATGATCTGATGAGTGGCCATACCATCGGAGTTTCCGTTTCTTCACCACTGTGAGCAGGTCATCGTGTTGTCCAATGGTTTGTGTGATGGTCTGTTGGACTTCGTCGTTGGTGATGTGACGGTGGGTCTATTGTTGCTGGGCTCTGCACTATCTTTTATCTTATCCCGTAACTCGGAGGTCGTAGGGGCACCACAGATGATCGTTTAACCAGCGTATACTCCATCTTTCCCTTTCCTCAGCAACCCTGATTGTTTCGCTCAGTGTTAAACCAGTCCATTCTCGAATTTCCTCCCACCTCTTTTTCGGTCTCCCTCTTCTTCTATCCGCTCTGCACAATGGAAGGCTATTACCCACTCGTCTATCGTCAGCGGGAATCGGCTAGTGTAATCACCATATGACTAATCTTCATACATTTATGAGTTTAGGTCGGTCTGTGTGCGGATAGGGTTATAGAGATAGGGAGAAAATGGTAAAGATTCACTGACAAACTAGCTCTCACACGGTTATGAAACATAGGTAGTCCAGCCACTTGTTAACAGTAAATATCACACATTTATTTCGTAAGTATATACGTAAGTGGGATGAGGTCACTGCCTACCTGAGCGAGCGTTACCTTACACATGCTTAGCATACAACTGACTTGTGTCGTCTTCTAGGCAGAAGCAGGCTGAACTAGTTAAGGCGAGAAGCCTTAGTGCAGGGTCTAAATAGCCTCTCGTGACAGGTGATGTGCTGGGTATAGGAAATGCCCAGAAGTCAAGGGGGAAGAGGAAGGTGGGAAGTAAAGACCTTGAGTGGTAGGGGAAGCGGGGGGGGGGGGGGGAGGCTCTGATGCAATAAGCGGACCTGAACAGTTGTTATAGTTACGTACACAAACAAGGAGTTGTAAGCGATAGGCTTCGTCCTGGTCGACGTTTAGTTCCAGACCTTGTAGTATGAGAGAGAAGAGGCGCGCAAGTCTAGTCTGCACATTGTCTGCACATTATAATGATAAGAGCTTTTATATAGCGCCATTATCAGGTCAAACAAACAGCCAGCACCCCGCGCTTTAGCTGATGCCAGGATTTGAACCCGCCGCCAGACTACCCTAACCCACCCTTCTCCTCCTCCTTTGTCCCCCCCCTCCTTCCCCTTCCCCTTCCCTCTTTCCCAAGAACCGTATATTTGCTTCATTCCACTTCAAGTCAGTGCCTCGACTGCACAACGCAAATGACCAACAAAACCCGCCCAACATACATATGACCTCGTATCAGCTTATCATTTCGATGGAAAAGACACAAACAAAAAATACATACCGAAGTAAAATAATAATAATAATAATAATAATAATAATAATAATAATAATAATAATAATAATAATAATAAAAAGAAGATAGAAGAAGAAGAAGAAGAAGAAGAAGAAGAAGAAGAAGAAGAAGAAGATTAAAATAATAATAATAAAATACACCTTCGCTTCAAGGTTGCACACTGTTCATGAGTGTATGCATACATGTATATATGTGTATATATCTCTGTGTGTGTGCATGTGTGCGTGTGTGTGTGTTTGGGCCAACCCTGATCTAACTGAATGCATGCTATTTTTGAGCCTTGGACTGAAATTCCTAGGGGAAAAAATGTCTTGACGTCCTTTCCGTGTCAAACATAAACAAAAGCGGGCGGGCATTGGCCTCTACGTTAACTCGCAGGATAATAAAAATCTATGACGTGATAGAGCGTTGCTACCAGTCCAGAGTATCTGAGAACTGTAGGAACCGCCTTCACGGGAAAATTGTTTCACCTTATTATCTTAATCATCTCGCAAAGAGAAATCCATTCTAAAAAAAAAAGCCACAACGCCCAAGTTCAGTGGACTTAAGATGTTGGTGTTGAATTGTTCTTAAAATATAGCGCTTTAAACCACCTCAAAATGCCACTCAAGGCGATTGGCGAAACAGTATCTAGTTCGAGTCGTCAACTTGCTGCTTAGTTTTGACCTGCACTGACCTCTTGTTCCTCAGTGTACCTCCGTAAATTCTCCCTTCCTATGATATGAGACAGGAAACTTGGGGATTAACATTTATAAAAATAAATCCTTCTTTATCATATAGCGCATGTACAATCCCAACTAGCCGCTACAGGCGCTGGCTCAAAGAGATGGGGATGGGGGGATGGGAGGGCGAGAGAGGGAGGGCGAGAGAGAGAGAGAGAGAGAGAGAGAGAGAGAGAGAGAAAGAGAGAGAGAGGTCATCCCCAGTGCAGTCTTGGACCGTCGTTTGCGCCATGGCGAGGGCAGCTGTACCAAAGAGGTTGTATACTATAGTAGGCCTATATAGGCTCTTTGGCTGTACTTCAATGAATCATTGGCGGCTTTCCTTAAATTAATTTGATGTATTTAATATGTTGTTGTCTTTTTTTCATTATATCACATGTATGTTTTAATGCTTTCAATTAGTGTCATAAGTGTTCTTTTTCAATGTGTGGATAAATATAAAAATAAGTAATCGTAGTTGTAGCATTTATTTGGTAACTTTTTATTGTCCATATTTAAAGTGTTACTCGCTAAAACCTGTTATGATTTTTGTATTACTCTCTGTGTGTGCTTGTGAAAGTATTTTACTGTGTGAATAAGTTTTGTAAGCTTATATTGTTGTTGTTGTTGTCTTCAAAATTGTGGCTAGGGTTGATTAGTCTCCCTCATCCCCCAAACCTTGTCAAGCGCAGTAAGCACTTCCTTAATCAGAAGCGGTACTGCGCTATACAAATGGTCATATTATTATTATTATTATTATTATTATTATTATTATTATTATTATTATTATTATTTAAAAGAAGAAGAAGAAGAAGAAGAAGTGCTTTGAAATTGATCAATTGTTTTTATTATTATTATTATTATTATTATTATTATTATTATTATTATTATATTATTATTATTATTATTATTATTATTACTATTATTATTATTATTATTATTATTATTATTATTACTATTATTATTATTATTATTATTATTATTATTATTATTATTATTATTATTATTATTATTAAATCAGGATGTAACTCAGGCCGCCAAGACGCTAATTTGTAGAATCAAGTGCACTGTCAAACGCCTCAGACAACTTAACTATACCATCCTGATCAACCAAGAATCCTCACTGGGTGTTTGGTTTTTTTCCTATTAAAGGGCCCCAAGATAACACATTAACGCGGCACAGATTATTTTCAAACTCACAGTCAGTGTTGCCCCAGCTAGGAAACAAAATAAGATTACCTACCCACGCGTGCCACCTCCCATCCCTCCCCCCACCCCATAAAAAATGGAAAGAAAGGAGAAAGAACGCCCACTTGCAGCCTTTGGGCGCATAGTCTGACGCCCAGACGACTGAGCACAATCCTGTGCGACCGGGGATGGGGAGAAGGGACCTAGTGCGTGCTGGGTGTATTTGGGTAGCCGTCTGAGAAATAAACGCCAGGATCTTAAAAGTCCATCTAGACTTTGATTAATACTCTGATCCCAAGTGGCGTCATCTTTTAAAGCCACAACAATGCAATTTCCCAACTAAACTTTTTGTCTTTCACACACACACACGCACACACCCACACACACACATACGCACAACACAACACAGCACAACACAACACACCCACCCCCCGTCCCCCCACACACACATCCTTGGTATACATTGGTCCTTTTACTACTTCTATTACTGTTGACATCTCAGCAACAACAGGTCACATAATTTAAACAGTTTTATGGGTACGTTGATAGTCATATAGGAGTAGAACAGATTTAACAATGGTCAATTATGTTGTTTGGTGTGATGACAAGCTGGAAAATGGAAGTGCTATGTTAGTGCTAGAAACGTGTGTGTGTGTGTGTTTCCGCGCGTGTGTGTGTGTGTGTGTGTGTGTGTGTGTGTGTGTGAGCGAACACGTGCGTGCGCGTGTGCATGAGGGTGTGGGAGGTGGGTGTGTGTGCGCATGTGTGTGTGTGTGGGTGGGTGGGTGTGTGTGTGTTTGCCTCCTTGTTAAAAGGGCAGTACGTGTTCACCAACGATCGGGCGTTGAAGGTCTTTGAAATGGGGTGAGCCTTGGTGATCAGCCTATTCAAAGATATTAAAAATCAGGCTGCAGGAATAGACAACTCTCATTTATGAGCGTGCTGAGGGGCACGCCGCTGAAGGGGCTAATCGAGCTAAGCGAGCGTTGTGGCCAAGTGGGCTAAGGCGAGGACTAACTTGCCTTGTCCACAGGTCAGAAACCAATGGCGCCTGACAGGTGTGGGTTCGATCCAGCATCTGGGCGTTACATTTCTCCGAATATTATTTACTTTCGAATCGGGCAACGTCTAGGGGGTTTTCTCCGGGTACTCCGGTTTGCTCCCCCAGCAAAATTTCAAAAATCACAACTAATGTTAGGTAGGTTGGGTTTGGGCGCGCCACAGGCTGCGACTACGCTTTCCCCAGGGAAGGCGGCCCAGAATTTCCCTATAGAAAAAGGGACAATAAGGTAAATAAAATAAAAAATAAAAAAAATTAAAAAAATCGTCGTCGCTCCTCCATACCAGATCGACAGATGCATTTCGACCCAAACGTCAACACTTTCTGACCATGCTTCACTTTCTTCGACACCGTTCGTTTATGTGCGCGCCTCGCTTCCTTCGACGTCACCCGTTTCTGGGCATACTTCACTTCCACCGACGTCAGCAAGTTGTGTGTGCGCACACACACCTCTTATTACGTGACGTCAGTAATGTGAGCGCACACTTAACTTCCTGCTGACGCCCATTGTGCTTTCTTACGTTTACCTCGTGAGTTCTGAGGTCAGGAAACTTTGGGGAGCACTCTTGTGGAAGTTTAACTCGAATTTCTATATTGTTTGGTGCACAATTTATATGAAAGGGCACATAATTGGTGGGCTCAGTTCAGGAAGGGCACCCCCTACTCCTTCCACCCCCCTTATTGCATCGAGGTGTTAAGGGGAGGGGAAAGGGGCAATGGCATTGCAGAGGCAATTATGAAAAGAACGCGTTAACGGGGTAGGAAGAAAGGGGTAGGGAGGGGGAGAGGGGCGCAACAAACACACGCACACATCGCTGTGAAACAGAGAATGGTTTGGCTGCATGGATCATGACATGATGGAACGACAGATCGAGCGAGAGAGGAAGGAAGGAAGGGGAAATAGCGGGGGGCCAAAAACGGTTTTCACATCGTGGCTTGAGCATGAAGCGTGCTTTTGTTTTCCCTCAGCCGGAGTTTCAGTTCAGGACCGGGGCAACGGGCGAAGGCAATTCCCACGCCAAGTATCTTGAGCTCACGGACGGTCGCAGCCATAAAATAAATCAAGAATGTTCTAGCTAACCTCGTCAAAACCACCCACCCCAAAAAACAAAACAACAACCAAGTCTAAGCACAATGCAGTCACAGATTTGCTGGATGTTTTTTTTTAAACCGTTAACCCGGTCACTCCTGCCATTTATCCAGGGTAATGGGTTCAAATACACAACAATGCAGTTCACCATCAAGATGTTGCTATCATAGATCGATGCCGTTAACGCATTCTGTCATCTGCGGTGTTGCATGCTGTGTGTGCACATTTGCGTCCAGTTGGTGGACCTCACAGGTTGGGCTCTATCACCACGTTGACTTTCAGCAGTTCTTTGAGCTAATTAGCGAACAGTTAAACAAACAACTATAAGGGCAAAGCTCATATGAATCACATGCGCCTTATGGAACTTGCAATCTTTAACATGAAAATGAGTGCCCAGAAGAAAAAAAAATGAAATGGCGGCATTAAAATGCAAAGTAATACCGACTTTGATCTTTCTATGCTTGACCTTGAGATGACATTGAACTCCGACTCTAAACACACTCATGTACTATCAAATATAGTACAGCAAAAATTGTATTATACAAAAAAAAGGGTGACCTTGGTATGACCTTGACCTTGACCTCAGGTGATTCCTCATGCATGTCTGATAAAATAACCCAATGTTGTTGCATACAATGGGTTAAATTAACAGTCATTCCATTGTGCACGTTACTTAGTTTTGTATGTTTTTGCGAGGCCTAACCATGACCTTGACCTTCAAGATCAACGCAAAAACTGAAAAATAAATGAAAGATCAATCTATCATCTCTAAACACCACAAGTTTGGACTTAATATCTCTCATAATTAAGGGTCAAGGTCACTTCAAAGTACCTATACAAACCGACTTTGACAGCTCCAGTGGCCTAGACCTTGAAGTGAAGTTGACCACAATTGCAAGTATGCGTGTCTCTCTTTAATATCTATCGTGCATCAAAGAATCATACATTCAATATTAATCACCTAGAAAAAAAAAACATTTGTGAAAAACTGTCATTTTTTGACTAACATTTGATGACCCTGTTATCTTGACAAGGAAGTGAAGTCATTCATTCACTGATCTTATGAGGTCTCATGGGTATACAACATCTTACAAAGTTTGGTTGTGATAGTTGACATAGCCATAGGTTTTGAGTATTTAGCTACTTTAAAGTTTTTGCACAGATATGGTCGGCGGAAAGACAGACGGACACAGTTTTTTTTTCGATATGATTTTTGGACTATTTAGAACTCATCTCGCACAGATTTGCAAAAATACGGATTTTTTATTTTTTTTTTAGGGGTGAGGGTGTGGGGGGCGGGGGGTGGAGTGCGGGGATAGGAAAGGGATGGAGGAGGGGCAATACATAGACAGACATTGCTATGCATGTGAGGCAAAAAGTAATTATTATTATTATTATTATTATTATTATTATTATTATTATTATTATTATTATTATTATTATTATTTATGTGCAACTCTTATCCACAGAAAAAGTCTCTCTCTCTCTCTCTCTCTCTCTCTCTCTCTCTCTCTCTCTCTCTCTCTCTCTCTCTCTCTCTCTCGTTCTCTCGTGCCTGAGTGGTCTCGGAGACTCTTTGAACTACCAGTGAGACGGAGCAGACGTGACCAGGCTAAAATATTTGAATGGGAAAAAGCAGTGCCGTCGATCGCCATCACTCAATGGCTATTGCATAATTCACACCATTCAGCTATGGTAATTATCATCACAGTTTCAAATGATGACGATGATGACAACGATGATGATGATCATGCTGCAGCTGCTGCTGATGATGATGAGGAGGAGGAGGAGGGGAATGATGGTGATGATGATGAGGTGGAGGAGAGGAGGATGGTGATGCTGATGATGATGCAGATGCTGATGATGAAGATGTCAGGGAGTGAAGGTAATTCTTTAATACAGTAATAACCCTCTGATGCAGTCCTCCTCTCCCCTTTCCCCCTCCATTCCACTTTCACCACCACTCCCTTCCCACCACCCAACCACCCCTTAGTTGGATGGCCTTTTAATGTTTTGTTGTTGTCCCTTAGGTCCTTTGTGTTTTGGGTATGTTACTTTTTTTTTTAAATGTTGTGATTTGTTTTGTTTTCTATTCTTCTCCAAAGTAATACTTAAGTTTTATGCGTTTTAAGTAAACTAAACTCGTATGCTTCGGGGGGAAAAAAATTGTCGCTAAAATGGAACGTTGGTTTCGTGTCCGTGGAGTGACAGGCCAGCAATGTATCCCACACTCGGTTATTCTGCCACCCCGAATCTCACATTTCCGCACGCCTTTGATTAAACGTAAACATTATGAGAGTAAACGGCCACGTGGAATGGCCACGAACAGCGGACAGAAAAACCAGGCCTTTAGAAAGCAAGGTGCGCTTGAAAAGCAAAAGTAAGCTTCCAGATACTGTATCTAAGGTTGGAAAGCCAGTCAGTTCTTCTTGGAAGAGCATTTGTTTATTTATTACACTGGGAAAAGGTGGTGGTGGTAGTTGTTTGATAACATTCTTGAACTATTAGTGCATTCAATTCCTACTACACCTTCAAATTAACCAAATACAAATATACACACACGCACAGGCATACATACACAAACACAAACATAACCGCGCATCATTATGTGCTATAATAATAATAATAATAATAATAATAATAATAATAATAATAATACAGGATGCTATGTACGCGCCTTTCCCCAAGGCTCAAAGCGCGGCGATCTATACCAACATACACGCTCACCTGTCTCATTTACCCTCACACACGCCAAATACACATACGTCACTCAAACAGGTGGTGTAAAGGCAGGGAGATCGCTATTACAAGACGGAAGAAAATCGAATTTTTATTTTTGAAAAATTTTATATTGACTGCATCCTGTACCATTATTGAAGGGAGGGAGGAAACCGGAGTGCCCGGAGAAAACCCTCGGTGACCTAAATAGTCTCGTACCTAAGTCACATACGTTCGCCCCTTGCGGGAATCGAACCCGAGACCTTCGGCATAGGAAACCGGCGACTTATCCACTGCGCCACGAGGCCACCTCACTATAATTATAAAGTCCAACAAGCTACTGTGCTATAGACAATTATTTCTAATATACATGATTGTGTCATTTAACCTACAGGTTGAAATGGCAATACATGTTCTATTAACGTCTGTTCACACACACACACACGCACACACCCATACTCACACACCCACAGCCGAGGTTACACAGTATTATCATGACTTTCCCGAAACGCCACATACATTGTACTGACAATGGGTCACATTTCGTCCCCATTTTTAAGTACTTCGCAGTGTTCGAACCCTAACCCAAACCCTAACCCTAACCCAGCCCTAACGGATCATTATTCTGACGTCAAAACAAGTAGGCATGTCAATACAAGTTATGTAGAAGATGTTCACTGATTTGTCCAGATAACACTGTGTAAACAAGGACCCCCCTCCCCCCCCCCCCCCACCCCTGTTACACTCGATATGATGTTGGTGTTTTTCTATCAGTATCTGATTCAGCCCCGATGCTTGAATTCCTGATAGTTGTGTAACTCAAATTCGTTTATCCACGCAGCCTGCTCACTCCTCAACAAGACACGGAGTCGACGTATGAAGTTTTCCACTTTTATTCAGCACACATCAACAACTGCATACAATCGCCTTTTCACTCTCCTTTTACTTTCCAACTCACTATCAACAACTATATAAAACAGTGCGGCGCATAAAATATATAGCCTCTCTCTCTCTCTTCCCGAACAATTTAGAACACGGTAGACTAGAATGACGCACTACAGCCAATCAAATAAAAGATCGTCATCACTGACTTACGTCATACATCTCTCTACACATACCCGGAACGTTCTCTTATAGTAGTAGTAGTAGTAGATGTAGGACAGGCATGCTGCCTAAAGCCTCGCGGCTTATAAAAACGTCCCCTCGTTGTTTATGGTATATATGGTTTACATTATGATTTGCATGCAATAATTTGAAACAATCTTTTCTGTAGTCGTATTGATAGAGCAATTCTTGGAATTTGGAATCAGTGTCTATGTGGTTTTTTAAACTATTAACAGATGGTGCAAATTTAATATTTGCTGGTAAAGAATTCCAGTAATTAGTTACTCTATGTGCAAACGAAAATTTTCGTTGGTTAGTTCTACAATACTTTATAAAAATTTTGCCTTTACACTTCCTAGTTCTGTTAGATTGATCAAGCAAGAAAAAAGTATTAGTATTAACATCATCTACATCATTAATTATCTTGAATGTCTGAATTAAATCTCCCCTGATCCTACGTCCTTTCAGAGAGTGAATGTCAAGAAACCTTAATCTCTCATCATATGTCATGTCACGACACTCTTACTTCGACATTTATCGGGAAATTTCTATCGAGAGTAAACAGGGAAATCTAGAGAATTCTCCAACAATATCGACCAACTAAAATTACCAACGTTATACAAAGCTTCTTCTAACAACAATGCAAACTCAAATCAAAGGTAAATACACTCTATTATTGCATGCTTTGCAAAATAAAACGAACAGATCTATCGCGCGCGCTTCACACATAATATCTTCACACGCACCATCATGCGCGTTTCAACGTAACATAACCCCCCACTCAAGAAGAAATTTACCCAATTTCTTTCAACAACGTTGGAACGTAATGCACAAACAAGGTTTTAATTCTGGACTTTCTGAATCCTGTCATTGTGCTCAGTTCATTCACACAGAGTCAATGTTCTTCCATCCGCAAGTCTATCTGGATATTGTCAATGTTCTCAGTTCATCCACATAGTCAATGTTCTTTACTCACACACTCTGCTGAGGAAGTCCGCACCAACATTGTCTGATCCTTTAATAGATTCTACTCGCATGTTAAAGTTCTGCAAGTACATAGCCCATCTCATGATGCGACTGTTCACAAACTTGGCAGAGTTCAAGTAGGTTAGCGGCTTGTGATCAGTCTGTAGCACGAACTTCACTCCTTGAAGGTACAGTTCGAACTTCCGGATTCCCCATATGATGGCAAGGCACTCTTTCTCCATGGTCGAGTAATTTTTCTCAGCCCTGGACTGCTTCTTGCTGGCGTAACTGACCGGAAATAGTTTCTCTTCGTGTTCTTGCATCAGTATGGCGCCGATGCCTTCGTCCGCTGCGTCTGTTCTTAAGACGAATTCCTTGGAAGTGTCAGGCAGTCGTAGCACCGGATCCTTCGAAAGGAGGTCGCGCACAGTCTGGTATGCCTTCTCCTGAGACGGTCCCCACTGCACTTGGTTTGGACAGCCTTTCCGCACCAGGTCCGACAAGGGTGCTGTGATGGCTGAGTAGTTCGGTACGAACTCCCTATAATACCCAGCCAATCCTAGGAAAGATCGCACCTGCTTCTTCGTTTGGGGACGTGGTGCGTTCAGAATCTTGGTGACGTTTTCCAGCAGAAGCCCCTTTTGTCCTTCTTTCAGCGAATGGCCGATAAAGTCGACGTTGTCAGTCCCCAGAATGCACTTACTGGGTCTCACGGTCAGGTTAGCTTCTGTTAGACGGTGAAACAGCTCCCTCAAGGTCTGCAGATGCTCTTCCCAGGTGCGGGTGTGGACTAGCAGGTCGTCCCAGTAACACACGACGTTGTCCATCCCTTTGAGCATCTTCCTCATTCCTCTCTTCAGGGTAGCTCCGCTGTTGACCATGCCAAAGGGCATCCTTAGGCACTCGTACGTCCCATCAGGAGTTATGAAAGCAGTCTTTGGTATGTCCTGTTGACGCACGGGGACTTGCCAATAACCCTTGCTGAGGTCAATCTTTGAGAAGATTCTACTCCCCGATAGTTGGCGGAAGAGGTCTGCTGCGGTAGGCATCGGCTCAGGGTCGAAGACGGTGATCTTATTAACCTTCCTGTAGTCGATGCATACTCTGTTGCTGCCGTCCTTCTTCTTCACGACCACGACAGGGGACGCGTAGGGGGAACTGGACTCCCTGATGATGCCCATCTTCAGCATCTCATCGATGTCTTTCTTCAAGGATTCGCGGGCCTTGAAAGGGATCGGGAAGGGTTTTGATCGAACGGGAATATTTGAAGTGAGGTGGACTTCATGTTCGACCAAAGTCGTAGAGCCTGGGACATCGCTGAAGCTAATGGGGAAACTCGCCCATAAGGTCCTTAAGCTCAATCTTTTGACCTTCCGTCAAGCGTGGTCCTAGCTTAACATCATTGATGCCTTCTTTGCTATGGAAGTCTCCCAGTTCCAACAGTTCCTCGCTGTCAAAGCTGTTGTCGATCTCAGCTGCTGTTGCTGCATGCACAGTCTCTGATGGCCTTTCCACGTACAGCTTAAGGAGGTTGGCGTGGTATATCTTGGAATGCTGACCGACCTTCACCTTGTAGTCGTTGATCCCCACCACGGTTTCCACTTCGTACGGGCCTTTCCACTGCATCAGCAACTTATTGTGATCAGTAGGTAGCAGCACCAGCACTTTGTTGCCAGGTTTAAACTTCCTGTTCACAGCCCTACGATCATAATAGTGCTTTCCACAGTCTTGGGACTTTTTCAGGTTTTCTCTGGCTATCTCGAGAGTCTGCTCAAGCTTCTCCCGTAGCTCAAACACGTACTGGTAGCTGTTCTTCACCTCTGGGGTCTCTACTTCTTTCGTCCACAGTTCTTTTAGGATGTGCATCGGCCCTCGGATGGTTCTTCCGTACAGCAGCTCGAACGGAGAGAAGCCGGTGGACTCCTGCGGTACTTCTCTGTAGGCGAAAAGTAAGGCGTTGATGTAGCGATGCCATTGTCTGGGCTGCTCGCTGCACAGTTTCTTAAGGGTGGACTTCAGCGTAGCATTGAACTTTTCGACGAGCCCGTTGCACATTGGATGGTAGGGTGTCGTAGTCAAATGCCGGATGCTCAGCAGTCTGTTGACCTCCTTCATGCAGTCAGAGACGAACTGCGTCCCGAGGTCTGTCAGAATTTCTTCAGGCACTCCAAGTCTACTGAACATGTCCACCAGTGCCTCTGCTACAGTTTCAGTGTCAATCTTCTTCAGTGGCACTGCTTCTGAGTACCGAGTTGCATAGTCCACTAAAGTCAGTACCCATCGATGACCTTCTTCACTCGGAGGTCTTATTTCGCCGATTAAATCTAAGGCCACCCTCTTGAAAGGTCGGTCGATCAAAGGCATCCTCTGCATAGGCACTTTCGGGACCCTTCCTCGAGGTATGGTCTTCTGGCAAATGTCACATGATCGGCAGAAACGGCTGACGTCCGCATGAAGTCCTGGCCAGGAGAACACCGCCTGGATTCTATCCGACGTCTTCTTGATACCCAGGTGACTTCCCATGATTGAGTCATGCGCTACTTCCATCACCTGGCGCCTTAGGGGTAACGGTACCAATACTTGACGTAGTCATTTCCCTCCGTTGACCCTCGGGTGCTGGAAGACTCGATACAGGATCTTGGCCTTCACCTCAAAATAGACCGTACCACTGCCTTTGGTCACGTGGTCTTGGCGGTTCCTGTACTTGTTTAAAGTACTATCAGCTTCCTGGAGCTGGATCAGCTTATCTCTGTCCACGATGGCAGCTTTAGAGTTGTCGGCGACCTTCAGTGGCGTAGACGTCTTGTCTCTCTTGGCCTGGGCCCTGGTAGTAACAGCACCGACGATCTCTGGTCAGCAGGGCTGAGCCGGAGTAGCCACATTGTCCCGTAGCAGCTCTATAAGGTCTCCATCGGGAAATGGCAATGGATCCTCCTCCACAACTTCGACGTGTTGAGTTGAGGCAGGACTCCACTATGGATCGGGGTCGTCTGGTCGTCTCGCGCCGTCGATATTCCCGATCATCAAATCATACAGCGGCTTCTTCAGGCAAACCGCTTCGACTTCGCCTATGTAGAAAGGGGTGTTGACATGAATCTTCGCAACTGGCGCTCTCACACATTTGCTGTCGGCCATAAGTGTCCATTTTGAATCGCCAGTGAACTGTTCTTTAGCGATTAGGTCTTCTCTGACGATGACCCCACTGCAGCCAGAGTCTCTTAAGACAGTCACTTCATGATTTCCGACGCGTCCCTTGGAAACAGGCATGTTCTGGACGGTCACAGCTGCGCTGGCGACGACGGGGATGGATTTTCCGTTGGCAAGGAGAAGTTGGCCATCGGTTATGCACTCTTGCACGTCCGCAGGAGTAGCTGCGCGCTCGGTCTCACTCGGAAGAATGACGCTCCCGCCGCACACCTGATGGTCAGATCTACTGGTTTGCCGTTGATTGGAGAACCGCCTCTGCCGGTTGCCCGCCGCTGCATTGTCCGTACTGCTCCGCTGTCCGCTATTTCTGCTTTGAGGGCAGCTGGCAGCTCTGTGGTCTGTAGCGTTGCAGATGAAACAGCCTCTTGAATGCCCTTCCCTGGGAGGAGGCGTGGAGTCCGTCTGTTTCTGGCTCGTCTGGCTCCCCTGGATCTGGTTCACATGGTTTCCAGTCTTCTGAAAATGTTTCGTCGCGCAGGGTGGCCCCAGGGTCTTTCCATGAGCGATGAGATATCTTTCAGCAGCCTCAGTCACATCTTTAAGCGTCTGCAGCTTTTGTTCTTCTAAGTGGGTCGCTAGGTCCTTGTGACAGGCATTGAGAAATTGTTCCTTCACGATCAGGTCATGGAGACTGTCGTAAGATTTCCTTTCGCCTGATAACTCCACCCACTTGTGTAGATATGACGACAGGCGCTCCACAAATTGCTTTGGCGTCTCGTCTGACTTAGGCCGGCATTCACGGAAGCGTTTACGGTAGCCCTTCTCTGTAAAGTTGTAGCACTGCAATAGAGCCTCTTTCAAGACGTCGTAGTCTTTAGCGTCATCGTCCGACAATCTGGTGTAGACGTCGTGTGCTTGCCCCGTCAGAAGTGCACTTAGTCGAATCGCCCAGTCTTGAGGTTGCCAGTTAGAGCTTTTGGCAAACCTTTCAAATCTCGCCAAATAACTGTCGATCTGGTCCTTCCCGTCGACAAACGCTGGCAATTTTGGAGCTTTGTTGTCACTGATAACTTGTGGCGCATGCTGATTGTTTTAGATACGCGCCAACTCTAGCTGGTATTGACGCTCAGCTTCTCTTTCTTGCCGCTGCTCTTCTCTTTCTTGACGCCGCTCTTCTCTTTATTCTCGGCGACGCTGCTCTTCTAATTCTCTTTCTTCACGGCGACGCTGCTCTTCTAATTCTCTTTCTTCACGGCGACGCTGCTCTTCTAATTCTCGTTCTTGTATTCTCTCCTGGGATTTGACGTACTCCGTCAGCTGTTTGCCTTTTAGATTCAGTTCAACTCCTTTCTGCCAGAAATCAGCCATCTTGATGCTTCTGGAAAGTTCTTTTCTGGAAAAGTTCTTTTTCTGGAAAGTTCTTGGCTGTGCTGTACCTTTCTAGACTGTTTTAGAACAGCACGCTTTCTGCAGTAGCGCTGATGCTTGTCACTAGTCGCTTTCGCTGACGCAGGCCCCGCTGTCCTCGTCATATGCGACGCTGCACCACGCTGGTGTTGATGTATACGCTCCTGTGCTGAAGTAGACGCGACGTCCGCTCGCCGCTCTCTGTAACACTGGCGATGTAGCTCCGAGACTATCCCTCGACGTAGTCCTGCGGCAGCCACGTAGTCCCGATCTGTTGTTCGCTCACGAAGCAACTCTTCAGCGACTACACGCCCTTGCAGTCAACCCGAAACTATCGGATGTAGTCCCAGTATGCTGGCCCCTCCCGACGCAACTTGTTGGCGGCTACCCTCGATGACTGCCTCTCGTAACGTTGACTCGCTTGTTGTCGCAGTTGAACCCTTGGCTATGGCGTGAATCCCGGCTTGGCCCCCAAAATGTTACACTCAATATGATGTTGGTGTTTTTCTATCAGTATCTGATTCAGCCCCGATGCTTGAATTCCTGATAGTTGTGTAACTCAAATTCGTTTATCCACGCAGCCTGCTCACTCCTCAACAAGACACGGAGTCGACGTATGAAGTTTTCCACTTTTATTCAGCACACATCAACAACTGCATACAATCGCCTTTTCACTCTCCTTTTACTTTCCAACTCACTATCAACAACTATAT
This sequence comes from Oncomelania hupensis, assembly GCA_036898135.1. Taxonomy (NCBI): domain Eukaryota; kingdom Metazoa; phylum Mollusca; class Gastropoda; order Littorinimorpha; family Pomatiopsidae; genus Oncomelania; species Oncomelania hupensis. The sequence continues at coordinate 56,082,218 of CM072524.1, forward strand.
AAAACAGTGCGGCGCATAAAATATATAGCCTCTCTCTCTCTCTTCCCGAACAATTTAGAACACGGTAGACTAGAATGACGCACTACAGCCAATCAAATAAAAGATCGTCATCACTGACTTACGTCATACATCTCTCTACACATTTCCGGAACGTTCTCTTACTTCGACATTTATCGGGAAATTTCTATCGAGAGTAAACAGGGAAATCTAGAGAATTCTCCAACAATATCGACCAACTAAAATTACCAACGTTATACAAAGCTTCTTCTAACAACAATGCAAACTCAAATCAAAGGTAAATACACTCTATTATTGCATGCTTTGCAAAATAAAACGAACAGATCTATCGCGCGCGCTTCACACATAATATCTTCACACGCACCATCATGCGCGTTTCAACGTAACAACCCCCCCACACACACACACACAAACGCCCGCACTCCGACACACATTAACTTCAGAATAATGAACTGAACATTAAAATGTAACGACACAACGACGAGTGATCATGTTTTTATTTTTCTAAACTTTTGGCCAACAGAGTCAATAAACTTCTACGACAGTTCACTAACATAAAACAGAGCCATCCATTCTCCTTCCATCGCCCCACCTCACTCCTAATCAATTGCCCGCCCTCACAAACTCCTCTGATAATCTATTAACAGTTAAGCCAAGAGGAACATGAACTTTTTTCCTTTTCATAAAGTTCTTTGAAACTAACAATTGATAGAAGGCGGTCGGAAGGAAGGAGGTTGGGGGGGGGGGGGAGTGGTGGTAAGAGAGAGAGAGAGAGGCAGACAGATAGACAGAGACAGAGGGACAGATGGAAAGAGACAGAGAGAAGAAGAAGAAGAAGAAGAAGAAGAAGAAGAAGAAGAAGAAGAAGAAGAAGAAGAAGAAGAAGAAGAAGAAGAAGAAGAAGAAGAAACAGTTATGAAATAGTTCATATTATTATTTTTTTATTATTTTTTTTTATTATTATTATTATTATTATTATTATTATTATTATTATTATATTATTATTATTATTATTATTAACCTCCTGCCAGACTATTATTATTATTATTATTATTATTATTATTATTATTATTATTAATCACCACCTTACCCCCGTTGGGGTGCCGGGGGTTTCAGTATAAATAGTATCCCCACTTTCTGGAAATTTAGTGCTTTAAATTCCCACTGTCGCTGTCTTTCTCATTTGCTCTTTCTCATTCCTGCTCTGTTCTATCAATCTGCTATACTATCTTCTTCTTTGCTAGACCAGTCACCTACCTTTTTTCTTGAAAACTCTTCCGGGACAAGACTCCTTGTTTGTGTATGAGGTCTGTTGGATCAGCTTGGGAATATTGGACGCTTTCTGCCAGGTGGCCACTAGGGCTTCCTATGATGTTATTATTTAGCAATGTAGGCATTTTATATGTGTATGTTTTGTTGATAATTTATAATGATGTTTGTATTCTATTTTGTTTTTGTAAACGGGGGTTCGATAAATTAGAGTGCAGCCTCAGCGTCCCCTGCGTGGGATGTCTTTATTGTAAAGTGACTGGCTGGTGGAGGGCATTCAGTTTTCCCACTAGGGTTGTTTCAGCAGATCTTTTATGCGGATTGGGGGTTGTCCGGTCCTGATTTGGCTCGGAAGAGTCCGCTGGACCTAAAGCAACAATTATGTAATGTAATGTAATGTAATGTAATCACCACCTGCTAACAGACGAGGCTTATTAAAAAAAAAAAGAAAAAAAAAGGTTTCCGAGAACTTCTGGAGGGTAAAGAGTAATGCAAGGAGTAGAATGTTATTTTTGTGGGTGTGGGTGTGTGTGTAGGTGTGTCATTGGAGTCTCCCTATTTCGATGCTTGCATGCCTTCTCTGGGCCAAAAGTTCAACGTCCTCCATTTATCTGCACTGATTCACAAATCTATTTCCTATTTCCTTTTTATAGCACGCACACACACACACACACACACACACACACGCGCACACACACACACACATACACGCGCGCGCACACACACACACACAAACACACGTAATACAGTATAGTGATTGTGCGTGTATGTTCCTAGTTTTGCAACTTCATGTCAGATACAGAAAACGTGAAATAAGATAAAGGGCGACGATGACGATGACGATAAATGAGAGCGAATAATTATCCCATTTGTTATTAATTGCACTGTGACTTCGTCATGTTGTGCCAGTAAAGGTATGTCGTTTGACTAAGCTGACTGAAGGATGTTGTTGTCTCAAGAGAGAGTTTCAAGAGAGTTTTTTTTTAATTCAAGACACATGATTTTAACCATCTATACAACTATTTTCGTTTGATAGACTTACACACATACACACACACATGCAAACGCGCGCATCCCCGACACTCCATCCCCGCTCTAACTCCCCTCCTCTTCCTCCAATGTCCTTTTTTTTGAGCCCTTGAATTAGTATCCTTACCACGTCTTGTCTTATTTTGTTTCTTCCCTGTCAAAGTCCTCCTCACTCTCTCGCTCTCCCTCTCTCTCTCTCACCCTCCCTCTTTCGTTTTTATTTAATCTTTTCGATTATATTTTATTGTTCCCCTTCCCCTTGCAATATTTTGTCCTTCTTATTTTTCATTTGCCTTCTTGGTGTTCTTTCTTTTCAAAGCTCCCCCCCCTCCAATTCCCATCTCTCTCTCTCTCTCTCTCTCTCTCTCTCTCTCTCTCTCTCTCTCTCTCTCTTCCTCGCCCTCTCTCCCATCGTACTTCAATTCTTTAGACCATTTGTATTTATTTATTTAATTATTGATTTTTGTCTGTCTTTGTTTTTTGATTATTTTACCTTGGGTGAAAGCTCATTTGGCTTCATGTCTGACGTTTATTTTAGAAAAAAACAAAAAGTCTTCTTTATATTATAATTTATTTCTTCTCTGAAATTGTATTTGCCTTCTTGTTTTTCTATATTTTCAGACACCGTCACTCACCCTCCCCCCCTTCCCTCCCTCTCCCTCTCCTTTTAATCATTAGGATTATTTTTCTGACGTTTTTTCTTTCTCTAGAACTTTCATTATTTTAATTTTATACTCTCTCTCTCTCTCTCTCTCTCTCTCTCTCTCTCTCTCTCTCTCTCTCTCTCTCTCTCTCTCTCTCTCTCTCTCTCCCCCTCCCCTACCAGCATATATAAATCTAAAATTGATCTAAATTGTAAAAACTCCTTGTTTTGTTTTGTTTGTTTGTTTTTCACAACAGTTCACATCATACCCAGTCTGTTATTTATCCTTCCCCACCTCCCTCCCCCCCCCCCCGCCACTGTTACTATCCCTTCTCATTATTCTTTGCCTTAAGCTCCTGTGTCCTTCTTCAAGACACAAAATACAAGCTACAGGATGATTTATTGTCTCCATTTCTACACAAGGAAATTCCACTGTTACCACTGTCGTTTGCTTTCTCATGAAGTTGTTTGTCTGCTGTTGCTATCTCTGTCCCCATTTCTACACAAGGAAATTCCACTGTTACCACTGTCCTTTGCTTTCTCATGAAGTTGTTTGTCTGCTGTTGCTATCTCTGTCCCCATTTCTACACAAGGAAATTCCACTGTTACCACTGTCCTTTGCTTTCTCATGAAGTTGTTTGTCTGCTGTTGCTATCTCTGTCCAAATGTCATTCCTTTTCTGTCCTTTTGTTGTTGGATTTTTTTGCTGTTATTGTTTGTTGTTGTTGTTGTTGTTGTTGTTGTTTTTCCACACTTACACTTTGAAATAGTCCGAGTGAGGAGTGAGAGAGGAGTGTGATGTAAAATACTCAAAAAGCACATATTTTAGGTGAAAAAAGAGGGGCTAGGACTTTATGGCGCAGACCGGTCTATTCTTCTATCTCTACTAGAACGTCGAGCCAAATGGCGGTCTGGTGGACTTATCCATCGGTCCGTTTGAACGCCGTATCTTTTTCTAAAACAACCACTGGACAGATTTTTGTTCAAAGAATTGTTAGGAACATTACCTGGGTTAGTTGGGGCCCAACTTCCCGCCATTTGATAGAATAATGTTGAAATCTGTCTAGATCAGGCGTTTTCGTCCTCTCCCTAGCCCTCCCTACAGATATGTCACATGTGACAACATCCGTAGAAATTGAGATTTTCATCGAGAAATCCAAGATCTAGGTTATCCCTAGGACAATCGTGCACCTTTGGCAAGTTAATTGATAGAGCTGCCATTTCTCTCTTTCTCTCTTTTAATAGAGCTGCCATTTCTCTCTTTCTCTCTTTCTCTCTTTCTCTCTCTCTCTCTCTCTCTCTCTCTCTCTCTTTCTCACTCTCTCGTTTTCTTCCTCTTTTTATGTTTGGCTGTGTTGCACACACGTCAATATGTATTATCTTTAGACAGTCTTTTGCCCATCCACTCCCCCAAGAGAAAGAGAGAGAGAGAGAGAGAGAGAGAGAGAGAGAGAGAGAGAGAGAGAGAGAGAGAGGGAGAGAGAGAAAGAGTGCGAGAGTGGGAGAGAAGGGGGGGGGGGGAAGGTGAACCAAAGGTCTGACCCCGACTTCAACTTCTGGCCACGTCTGTAATTTCACCAGTACCCCTAAATTCAACTTTCCTGTTCCATTTCCAGACTGCCTTTTTTTGTTGTTTTGTTTTGTGTTGTGTGCGATGGAAGGGATAGAACCACTGTCAACGACGAACCTCACTCTTTCCCTCTCGTTTTTCCATGGCTTGGGAGTCCGTCTACCCCCCTCTTTTCCTTTTGGATTCATTTTTAACCCAGTCTATATTTGCATTTCTCAATCAATCAATCAGGGTTGCTGAGGACAGAGAAAGATGGAGGTGGCGCAGTGGATAAGTCGCCGGTTTCCTATGCCGAAGGTCGCGGGTTCGATTCCCGCAAGGGGCGAACGTATGTGACTTAGGTACCAGACTATTGAGGTCACCGAGGGTTTTCTCCGGGCACTCCGGTTTCCTCCCTCCCTTCAATAATAGTACAGGTTGCAGTCAATATAAAAAAAATCAAAAATCAAAATTCGATTTTCTTCCGTCTTCTAATAGCGATCTCCCTGCCTTTACACCACCTGTTTGAGTGATGTATGTGTATTTGGTGTGTGTGAGGGTAAATGAGACAGGTGAGCGTGTATGTTGGTATAGATCGCCGCGCTTTGAGCCTTGGGGAAAGGCGCGTACATAGCATCCTGTATTATTATTATTATTATTATTATTATTATTATTATTATTATTATTATTATTATTATTATGCTGGTTAAACGATCATCTGCGGTGCCCCAACGACCTCAGAGTTACGGGATAGGATAGGATAGGATATGGTAGGATAGGATATGATATGATAGGAATCAATCAATCAATTAGGCAGGGATAGCTCATTGGTCAGAGCGCACGACTTATGTAAGTGCGTCTCGAGCGACGTGGGTGGGTTCGAATCCTTACTTCAGCAAATTATTGTGTGATTTGCTGGATATTAGTGGCCAGTGCCTTGAGAAGCTCTCTGAGCTTGTAAGAGCAACCTATCTTTCTTTTTCTTTTTTCAATATATATATATATTAATCCATTCTTCAAATTCCCTCTTCCTTTTTTTTTTTTTAAATCATTTGCGTTTTAACACCCACACCGCTTCCTCCCCCCCTTCCCCCTATTCTCCCCTCTTAACGTCCTCTCCTTCCCGCTCACCCCATATACTCCCCTCTCCCTCACCATTCCCCATGTCCGTCTTTCAGGCTATGAATTCGACCTGCGCTCAAAATATATTTACTGCTCTATTTCTGACCTTTTGGCCAAGCCGTAAACAGGTTGGGGGTGGGGTACGTACGTGGCAGACTTCTCAAGCAAAGAGCTCGCCTAGTTGTGATTGTGAATGACAGATTACTCATCGTCAATGTTGAAATATGCCATGGTGGGTCTTAATGTGTATATGTGGTAGTCACCTGTAAACAGAGGCCTTTCTTTCAGAAAAACTTTTTTTGAAGTTTATTTAATACGTGGCTGCACGCATGGACGGTGTGTGGCAAAGGCACATTTCTGGTTTTGAAACACAAGTTATATTATTTGGTATTGTATTATAATGTATTGGAGTGTAGTGTAGTGTAGTGTCTGGTAGTGTAGTGTATTGCATTGTATTGTCAGTAAAGCGAAGTCAGCTGTTATATAAGTAACTGTTACAAATACGTCACAGGTTGTCAAGGCCAAAGGGGAGGGGCAGGGTGAAGGTTGCGTGAAACGGAAAACACACACAAACACGCACATGCACACACAAACACACTCACAAACGCGCGCGCGCACTCACACACGCCACAAAGACGCCCATACATACACCACAAACAGACACACAAAATGATATAAAAAGCTTATATCTGGTCTGATGGTCAAACGCCTAAACTTAACCATGTCCTTGGTAATAAAAGGTAACCAATTTGTTTTGTACAAATTCGGAAGGGGGAGAGGGGAAGAGAAGAGAGAGACACAGAGAGAGAGAGAGAGAGAGAGAGAGAGAGAGAGAGAGAGAGAGGAGAGAGAGAGAGAGAGAGAGAGAGGGCTTAACTCCAAATGTTCTCTTGGTAGGACCAATAATTTGTTGAAAATCGTAGGAACAAGACAAGAATATAACTGTGATCCTCCGCAAAACGTAAGAGTATAAAGTATGATGGACTTAGCAGGACTACACTTTGCTAACAACAAGCAGCATAATCTTTGAAGGATCGTATTATTCAGCATACCTTTCACTCGCATCAATCTCCGCATCGCCTCCCCTTCAAATCGTCTTTACGCTTAATTTATTTTATTATTTTATTTTGGGGGGCATCTGTCTGCTCCTTTCTTCCACATCCTCCGTTAAGTATACTCCTCCCCACTCCCCCTGACATTTTCTTATAACCCTTTTTGCTCACCCCTCCCACCTCAAACTTACTTTCTATCCCACACAATTCACCTCCCCTCGCTCCACCACACCCGTCTCTGCCTTTCTCGACCATTAAATGGCACTGGCATGACGTAACCTTGGGGGCGAAGGGAGTGCGCCATAAGGTCAAGGACTGTCTGGGTCAGATCGTGACCTTGCACTTTTGCGCGGCATCCGTTCTTCTCATCACCACCCATCCACCTACTCCTTCTCCTTACAAAAAAAAAAATAAATAAAATAAAATAAAAATACTCGCGGCTTCCACTCTGCGTTACTATGGAATGGAATCTCGCGCCGTACTGCTCCACCCAGGTCAAAAGGGGAACGAATAGGCGGCCCTACGAGACACCTCTTAGTCTGAAGCTAGGCTTGATCGCACTACCATGATGATGATGATGATGATGATGATGATGATGATGATGATGATGATGATGATGATGATATTGATGATGATGATAGTTATTCACTGTTTATAGGGTCCAGTGGAATGCAAAGAGCCGAATCAGGACCACAAAATCAGGACCACAACTTGGATGAAAGAGGACTCACCTCTGATCCGTATAAAATATCTGCTGAAACAATCCTAGTGGTAAATTTCAAGGCACTCCACCAGCCGGCCCCTTTACAATAAAGGCATCCCACGCCAGGCACACTGAAGCTATACTCTTAATTTATCGAACCCCCCTTTACAAAAACAAAATAGAATATAAACATCATTATAAAATATCAACAAAACACATAAACATACCAATATCCCCAAGCTGACCCAACAGACCTCACACACAAATGAGGAGTTTTGGAAGAGTTTTCAAGAATAAAGGTAGGTGACTGGACTAGCGAAGAAGAAGATAGTATAGTAGATTGATAGAACAGAGTAGGAATGAGAAAGAATGGAGAAAGAGCGTCAGTGGGAATTTAAAGGACTAAATTTCCATAAAATGGGGATACTAATTATACAGAAACCCCCGGCACACTTTCGGAGGAGGGTAAACGGGGGGAGGGAGAGAGGAGGGGGGTAATGATGATGACAACGATGACAACAAATAAACAAATTTAAAAAATTAAATAAGGAGGATACATTATGATGACAAAGAAGAAGAAGAAGAAGTAGAAGAAGAAGACAATTAAATAATTAAATTAGAAGAATAAGAAGACATGACAATGACAAAGAAGAACAAGAACAAAGACGATTAAATTAAATGAGATTACATTTCTTCCCTTTAAAAATTATATTATATTCTCCAAACAGACAAAACTAGGATTACACCACCAGTAACCACTACAACCACAACAACAACTGCGACAAAAACAAAAGGAAATTAAAACAGCATTGAAGGGCACGGGAGATTACTCATCCAAGAGTCTACACCTGTTTTAAGTTGATTCCAAATAAAGCAGGGGGTTCTAGGGTGACAGTGCGTTTTATAAACATCGTCTTTAGGGACTGCAAAACAGAATTTCTCTCTTCCTCTACAACAACATAGGGTGTCGGATAGAGCAGTGGTTGGAGCACTCGCTACTGTGTCGCAAGTTAAGCATCGTCCAGTGCAGTTAGCACTTGGATGGGTGACCGCAAAACGTGAAGCGACATATAACAACGCCCGCAGTTGACTCAACTGTGACTGAGTACCTACTCTCTTAAGGGTGGGGAAGGTAAAGCAGCCAGGGAGAGAGATGGGCATCACCCTCATTACGCTGGCCCAAGATAAGTGTGATCTCCAACATCACGCTCCCCTACGGCCACAAAGGCTATGGGACTACCTTTACCTTTACTTTTTACCTACAGCAACAAATTCTTGCAAACAATTTTTATAATTCAAAGAAGGTTTGTCAACATCGCTTGAAATAAACTCAAAACGTCTTCAGCAGAGGAAAACAAAATTTCTCACTCCCTCTAGAAGAAAAACCAGTTTTGCAGAAAATCTTTATAATTCAAATAAGATTTGTCAACATTGTTTCAAACAAACTCAAGACGGCTGTCTGGCCCACAGAAGCAATCAAAAACAACCAATCATTCCATCACAATATCCCCCCCCCCTCCTCCTTCACCCTCCCAAACTAATGAACCCAATAACCAACTCCTTTACCCACCAACCAATGACTTTACTCACAAATACCACCCACAACCAACCAACTAACCAACCAATCGTCAAAGCAATCAATCAGTGGACACTCACCTGCTGCTGTCGGTGGACAGGATTTCCCACAGTTTGAGTTGCTGGCCCCCTGAGACCAGGAGAATGTTGCAGGCAGCGTTTCTGCCGCAGGCCAAGCACATGATACGTTCCGTCCCCTCCTGCCCCTCATCGTGCAGCGAAGCTAGGTACTCTCCGGTGCCGACTGACCACACTGAAAACACCCACAAGCCATTGCTAAGTAGAAAAATACATTATTACATGCGATGCTAGGTACTGACTAAAACGCATTGAAAAGAACCTACTGTTCATAATAAAAACAACAAATACATAAACCCATAAACAAATAAATAAATAACAGCTAAACATACACAAATATATAATCAGTATTTCAACTGTTTCAGTAGCTTTCTTTTTTTCTTCTCTTGTCTTCTCCCCTGATGGTTGAGATGCTATATTTGTGCTCGCATCAAGCATGGCTTTGTGACATGGAATTTTCGGTACCAAGGTCAACATCGTCATCATCAACAATAAAATTAAAAATAGACAAATTCTTAACACACACCCCACCTCCCCCCCCCCCCCCCCCAAAAAAAAATAGGCACACAATAAACAATCAATAATTTTTGCCAAAACAAACCCACAATACAATATCATGTTTAACTACTTGAATGGTTTAAATAACTGAAATACTGCAAAATATTTTTTCATAAAAAATTAAAAATGAAAAAATATAATAAATAAATTAATAAAACAAATAAATAAATATAAAATTTTATAATCATTGGCAGTGGATGGTTTTGTTTACGAAAAATTTTTTGTTCATAGGCTACCAAAGATATATTAAATTATGTGGTCTAAGGGAAGTAACCACGTCTCCGCTGACTAATTTTGCCCTTGAACTCAAAACGGCAGAAAATCGGTGTCACCACTAACTCAATATTGCAATAACATTAAAGAGAATAGCAGTTTGTAACACAGCAATTGATAATGCCATGAAGTTATACCTTATCTACATGAAAACCAAAACCCCAGTGCTACTAAGGCATGTCTTGTGGGGATGTTGCAGTACTTCAGCCATTGTGATGGACCTGATGGTCATCTGTGCTAGACTGGATTTATTATCATTCAATGTTGTGTACAGGGGTGGGAATTGCTGAAGTGAAAAATAAAGGAAACTAGGGGGGTCCGGGGGCATGCCCCCCCGGAAAATTGTCAAAATCAAGAACAAAATCTGTGCAATCTGGCGTATTCTGATTGCAAAATGTAAGTAGTTTTGAAGTATGAAAAACATTCTTTTTAGTCTTTTTTTCTTGTGCTTTTTGTTTGAATGACCAAAGAATATAATGCTGTGGTGTAGTGCTGATAAACAATGTACAACTAACAGACACGTTGCATAAAGAAAATAACATAAATTCAAAAAGGATTTTTGTATATAACTGAATACATGTACAGTGATTATGTGAGTGAGAGAGAGAGAGAGAGAGAGAGAGAGAGAGAGAGAGAGAGAGAGAGAGAGAGAGAGAGAGAGAGAGAGAGAGAGAGAGAGAGAGAGAGAGAGAGAGAGAGAGAGAGAGAGAGAGAGAGAGAGAGAGAGAGAGAGAGAGAGAGAGAGAGAGAGAGAGAGAGAGAGAGAGAGAGAGAGAGAGAGAGAGAGAGAGAGAGAGAGAGAGAGCTGTACACACACACACACACAAAATTTGTACACAGTAGCTGAACATGTACACAGCTGTATATTCAACATCTGAATATCAGCTGTCAAAACTAAACATAGCTCCAACTTCAATATGGCAAGCAATGACATTCCAACTTGCTCTTCAGCTAAAACAACCAAAGAAGAAGAAAAACATATTTCCAGATTTGCCTAGAAGGATAAATATTTAAAAAATTACCTGAACAGCATTCCCAAGGCACAAGGACTGAATGAGCACCATTCAATACTAGTTCTAATTCTTCTGAATGCACCAAATGTTCAAGTCAGTACACACAAAGAAGACAAAAGAAGACCTATAAAGTCTGTTTCATGCTAGGACACACAGCAGATCTACACAAGTCATGAACACTTGAAAAACCCCTTGATGGAGGACTGTTTGGAAACAGACACATTCTTCTTGATGGCACTTGCTCTTTGAAAGACAGGTTCCATTTGTTTTTGACGCCAAAACCTTCTTGAAAAGTTTCACCACGCTGTACAATCATAGCCTTTAAATACATGATGGCGGTGATTAAGTACAACGACCTCGACCTCTCACTTCCGGTGAGACTTCTGTTGCGCTGTGTCTAAACACCGCAATAGTGTAAATTTTTTTTTTTTTTTTTTTTTTTGGCGGAAGCATTATTGTTTTTGGCGGATGGGATTTTTTTAATGGCGGAAATCCGCCAAATGGCGGACAATTCCCACCCCTGTGTGTAGTTTTTTTTCTTCTTAAAACAGTGACGTAAGAACGAATATTTTACAACCCTTTAATACGTTAACACTCTCAAACCATTGTAGAAATCTACTAATTTGGATGAGAGTTTAAACCGAGGCCTAGTCTGTGCATGCACGCATTCCGTCGCATGGACTTGAAGATCCTAACATTCATGTCCCAGACGACTGAATGCCGCCTACCCAAATACACCCTGCACGCACTAGGTTCCTTCTCCCCTCCCTGGTCACCCAGTATTGTGCTCAGTCATATGGGCGTCAGACTATGCACCCAAAGGTTGCAGGTGGGCGCCTCGGACGGCTTGAGTTAGATCCTGTATTGACCAGCGCCTTGAGCAGCTCTTCGACTGGAAAAGCGCTATATAAGAATGATTAAAAATAATAAAACAAATCTAAATGCTAGTAAACCTTTTATTACATTTATATTTTCGAGAATAAGTATTTTTGGACCAGTGTACAGCGTTCTGACGCACGGAGCGGTCCAAAACCACAAGTCCTAGACAATACCAGTTGTCCCAGTTCAAAACACACTGTAGGCCGGCGATGTTTGGTTTGCCATTAGGTTTAGTTTCAGTCAGACATCTTGTTGCTTAAGCTTCAAATACAGCTTTCTTTGTCACTTTAACCACTCCTCACTCTTCCCCCCCCCATTCTCCCTTCCCCCCCCCCCCCCCCCTAAAAAAAAAAAAGGTGGGGATTCTAAGTTTTTTGTTTCACGAGTACTACAAATCCAATCCAATCCTATCCTATCCTATCCTATCCCGTAACTCAAAAGTCGTTGGGACACCACAGATGATCGTTTAACCAGCGTACTCCATCTTTCTCTGTCCTCAGCAACCCTCATGGTTTTGCTCAGTGTCAAGCCAGTCCTCCCTCCTCTTTTTCTGTCTCCCTCTTCTTCTGCCTCCTTGCACCATGCCTTGCAGGATGGTCTTTACAAGGCCTGATGCTCTGCTGAGGTGGCCATACCATTAAAGTTTCCGTTCCATTACCATCCAAGCCATGATAATGAAAATAAATGAATAAATTTTTTTTCAAAAAATAAATAATTACCATTAATATATCCAGCACCAATGTCAAGGTCAAAGCTGGAGCTGAGAAGGAAGTCATCCCAGACATACAATGCGTCCGTCGAGGCAAAATCACTGATGTGATTCACCAACTTACTGAGCAAGCCTGAATGAAACACATCAACACTCGTCATTTATTTGATATCATTGTGTGGAGGTGCATGTATGGGAGAGGGATAGTGGAGGTGGAGGTAGGCGAGGGGATGGGGTGTGTATACAAGCACGTTACCACTCTAAATTCTTTCTTTTTTGTGTGTGTTTTGTTTGTAATGCAAGACATTCTGAATACTTTATTTTTACACACATACTACAACTAGTACAAGGCAATCTGTATACTGAGCATTTGTATGGGTTACCAAATACCTTTTTGTTTCTTTGTTTATAACAAAACATAACACAGCGTCAAATGAAAACCTCAATGTTACAGTTTAGTAGTGCTTTTCAAACTCATTGTCAACTGACCTAAATTAGAGGTAAACAAACTAAAATAAATGCCAAAGATCACCAAACAATAAACATACAAGTAGTCAGCCAGCACCAATTGGTTTCATAGAAGGCATCAACGGACACACACAAAATTACAATTCAAAGTTGCAAACCGGACATTAGTGATTAGCAACAGGCAACCGGGATCCCAGCTATTTTTCCAGTGCCACGCTATCAAAGACCAGACACAAACAATACCTTTCCGCCACTCCAAAACTTTGATGTTGAGGGAGTCGTCGCCAAAGATGACCTTCCCTCCGCTGGCGGTCAGACTGCGAATCATTCGCTGGTGGACCTTGCCAGACCCGGACGCCATTTTGATGTCCTCAGACACGAAGACGCGCACGAGCGACCGTGCACGAATCTCATGAACCATGACATAGCCCTCCGAATCACTGGTGATAACCGTTTCGTTCATTACCTGAAAACAGATACTCCATTTTACAGTTTCATCTCCTCAATTACGTATTCATGCCTACATGAATTTATGTGTTCATTAACAGCTTGTTTCTTTAGTTGGTATAAGCTTCACTTATTTCTGCCATCATTGTTGTGTGTGTGTACGCCCTATAATCATCAACTGCATTTTAAATTTCATACAATCTTGTCTTAATGTCACAATTGACTTAATTATAATTTACCTATAAAAGTTGCTGAAGTACATTAATGTGCTGAATGGTCAATTAATTTATTATGTACTGTAATATATAACATTCATTTTCATGTTCCTGATAATACCTCAATTTACTCGTATTACCTGATGATGATGATGATGATGATGATGATGATGATGATGATGATGATGATGATGACGATGATGATGATGATGACGACGATGACGACGACGATGATGATGATGATGATTGCTGCTGCATGTTTCTGATAATACCTCAATTTACTCGTATTACCTAATGATGATGATGATGATGATGATGATGATGATGATGATGATGATGATGATGATGATGATGATGATGATGACGACGATGGTGATGATGACGGCAATTACAATAACAACAACAACAATAATGGTGACAACTGTTGAGAATTGATGCAATGAAAAACGAACCTTCAGTCCAGTGACGCGGTCTTCATGGGATCTCAGAGAACACACGTTGGATGATGTCTTCAGGTCCCAGAGCTCCACCTTCCCTCCGTCTGAAAATACACGCTAGACAATTGCTGCTGGGATGGGTAATAATAATAATAATAATAATAATAATAATAATAATAATAATAATAATAATAATAATAATAACAACTTTTGCAATTCCCAAAAGCCTAGGCTCAGAGCACCTGCTGCAACCTAAACTGCTAAAACTGTGATTAACAAGAACATCGAAACAAGTCTTACAATATGCCTTATTCGGAAATGGGAGGTAATTTGTTTTTCCGTTTTGTTTTCAGTTACCTAGAGTTATTGGGGCGGACATGTCATCTCAGAACACTACAAAAGCTACCCCGAGCTGCAGGCTTTTCTTCAGGAAAGTGAGGTGGTGGTTGCCAGGCAATGCAAGTCCAAACTAGCAAAGCTAGCCAGCATTGCAACTAAAATCAACCTTTCGGTGATGGAGGACAGAGTGTCACAACTCAGTTTTCTAAATCTGTGATAATAGGGTTTCTAAGCCTGTTATAGAAAGGGTGGAAGGTGAGGGAGGAAAATAAATTAAAAGTTTATTGCTAAGTTTGCAAATAATGAATTTCAACACGTGCATTGTTTTGTTAGTTTTGCTTCGTCACCCTAAACTGGTCAAGACTGCCGCTATATGGGTATGAGGGCAGGCATGCATTATCACATGCCATGCTATTTTTGCAGTGAGCGATATGCGCACTAAATCTGAGAGTGCGAACAAATAAAACTGCTGTGCGTAGCGAAAACGGGGAGTCGCAGAGAGAAAATTTAAAAAGAGAAGTACTCTAGTGCCAGCAGTGTTTTTCAATGGGGGATTATGCGGGCCGTGGTTTTGTACTATTTGCCGCCTGTCTCAAGCTGTGTATCGTCCTGCTGTGTATCGTCCTGCCGTGATGGTCCTGTGAAGCAGTGCCAGTCGTCTTGGGGCTGATGTCCTGTTGAAAGAGTACAGCTGCATGCTCACATCTGTCATCCACTCGGACCTGTGTCATCTTTGTGTTGTGTTGTGTCGTCCTGTCCGAGGACAGCACCGGTAGCTGTACTGGTATTGGCATCTCCACCTTAGAGTGTGACTTGGCTGAGCTTTGACCGGAAAAACCCAAAGTTTATGAACAACCTGGCGTTTCAACTAACCTACGCCCCAGGGGAACTACGCTGGTCACTGACTGCCATCCAGTGAGACTCGTAACTTAGACGTCCGTAAAGGAAAAGTTGTTTATTGTTCCCTCATAACTGTTCTAAAAAAATGAACTTTAAAGAATCTCAGTTGCCGGTTGTATAAAGCCACATGTGTAGATTGATAAAATAAGACAACTGAATTTTTTTTTCTTCAAGAAATTATATATATACTTAGTTGGAGTGGCGTTTTCTATTGTCAAGTATCTTGTATAAATTGTAGCCACCGAGAAATATTATTATTGCAGTTGAAAAATATTATTATACCTTTGTGTATAATTAATACTTTGTACAAATTAGTTAAATAATTTACTATCCTACAGACACTTGCGATCTTATTTAGGCTGTAGCAATACAAAAAAAACTCTACAGAAAACTATCATCTCAATCATTTCTTCTTAAAGTTTGTTTTCTAGTTTTATTTTCATCATAGTTAAGTGTGATTGTGGGTACGGGTGGGTTAATTAGTGATATAAATATATAGATTAGGTTGTTTTGTGTAAATAAAACTATTGTCATTGTTCCCCCTGGTGTTTGATGTGTTAGATATTTGGGGTGGTTCTTTCTAGAACACACTGGATGCTATGCCTGTGGTGCTTTTCTCCACAATGAATTTAAAAAGGCGACGATCAAGGAAATGGCTACTACAGAAGACCCAAAAGGAAATCTATTTCTATTTCGATCAATTTACACGAACTGCATTCAACACCCGTGTTTAGTATTAGGTAAAGGTATTTGTGTAACCTCTGGGTTGTTGGGGAGAGAGGCGTCTGGGACCTCTCTTTTCTCTAGGCCAGCTTGGTAAGTGGTGGTGCCTATCCCCTCTCTCCCTTTACCTTCCCCCGGTTCTAAACAGATCCAGCTACCCATTCTCAGCTGGGTGGACTGGGCTGTGTCCTGCACTTATTTCAGGCTTTTGTTGTTGTTTGGTGGTTGCCTCCCACGTAAGATCACCCCTCCAAGTGCTAACCCGTTCCGATGTTGCTTACCATGAAGCACTACACTACTGCGCCACCCACTATTATGTATTATGCACATAACTTTACAAAAACATTATCAATAATTTTAATTTTAATTTAATTTAATCACTTTTTATATAGCGCTTTACCAATTCAAGAGCTACTCAAAGCGCTGGCCGATACAGGATCTAAGTCAAACCGCCCGAGACGCCCACCCGCAGCCTTTGGGCGCATGGTCTGACACCCGAACAACTGAGCACAATCCTGGGCAGCCAGGGAAGGGCAGAAGGACCAAGTGCATGCTGGGTGTGCTCTTGTTACCGGCACTCACCTGTCTAGGACATGAGCGTCAGGATCTTTAAAGTCCGTTATGATGTATGCCACACACAGACTAGACCTCGGTTTATACTCTCATCCGAAGGAGTAGGAAACGGGAGTAAAGTGTCTTTCCCAAGGACACAACACAATGGCCCGGCCAGGGCTCGAACCCGGGACCTTCAGATCCGCAAGCCAAAGCTCTACCATTAGACCACCGTGCCTCACAAACTCTTTCCCGCAGAGAGAGCTTCATCAAGCTTCATCCTTCCATCGTTACATCTCCAAACCTAGGTATTTACATAAAAATCGGGCTCATTCTGTTTGTACTTCCCTTGAATGACCAGACACCACCTTTTGACCTTAAAAACAACCTGAATCTGTCCTCTTCTTCGTCTTTTTTTTATGGGGAGAGAGGGAGGGAGTTAAGGAGGAGGGGGGGGGATGGTTTATTCATATTCATATTATTATTATTATCATCATCATCATATCGCTTAAGGCTGAAATCTGATTATGAAAATAAAAGGAGGCCCAGTAGTACCTCTATCCTCCTCTTCCCCCAACTCCCCCCTCACCTTCTTTATCCCCCCCTCACTCCCCCCCACCTCCCCCAATCTCTTCCCTTTCTCCAAATGACTTTTGTGGCCATACTTACCTGACGCTGTGACAAGGAGATGCGTGGAATAACTGTAGTCCAGGCAGGTGACAGGGCTGAATGTGTAAACCGACTTCAGTACATAGCCTGGACACACATATACACATGTGCATAATTACTTAGTAATATTATTATTATTATTATTGTTCTTATAATAGTAGTATAGCACTTTATCAGCTCAATAGCTGACAGCCCGTCATACTATATTACATATAAAAAAAACAACAAAAATATGGGTAGACCCAAAGTAGATTTAAAGCATTCCTATTTTATCCTATCCTATCCTGTAACTCGAACGTCGGCGGCGCACCACAGCATACTCCACCTTTCCTCAGCAACCCTCATGGCTTCTCACAATGTCAAGCCAGTCCATTCTTGAATGTTGTCCTCCCACCTCTTTTCTGTCTCCCTCTTCTTCTGCCTCCTTGCACAGTGCCCTGCAGGATGATCTTTGAAAGGCCTGATGCTCTGTTGATGTGGACATACCATCAGAGTTTCCGTTTCTTCACCATTGTGAGCATGTCATCGTGTTGTCCAATGGCTTGTGTGATGGTCTGTTGGACTTCGTCGTGCTGGGTATAGGAAATGCCCAGAAGTCTTCTGTAGCACCTCATCTCCATGCTTTGTATTCTTCGTTGTAGATCTGCTGTGAGGGTCCATGTTTCGCAAGTGACAGTATAGGAAGATGGAGATGACACGAGAGCTCAGCAGTCTTACTTGGAATGTAGACTGATGGTCCTTTCTTTCAAAATGGGCTTCAACCTTGTCAGGGAAGCGGTTGTTTGTGCGATCCTGTCTGTGTTGATGCTGCTGATGTTGTTGGTCATCATTTTGGTATTTTCTGCACTTATTTCCATTCCAAAGGCTCTGGAAGTGGTGTCAAGCCTCTGTACCAGCTGTTCAAGTTCTTGTTCCTCTCCAGCCAATCCATCAATGTCATCTTCAAAACGGAGGTTTGAGATTGCTCTACCCCCTATGCTGGCAGTTCCTTCGTAATCTGCAAGAGCATCTGACATGATGCTCTCTAGGAAGATATTGAAGAGTGTTGGAGAGAGTAGGCATCCTTGACGCACACTGATTGTTGTTCTGAATCAGTTCCCGATGGCGCTGTTGTGGAGGATTGCCCTGGTAGCCTTGTCATGCAGGCTTTTGGCGACTTCAATAATGTTAGAGCTGATGCACACTCTCATGGTTGCCCACAAAGCTGCATGCCAGACTCGGTCAAACGCTTTAGAACTTTGATTTATTCCAAAGTCTAGTCAAGCCAAATCAACAAACATTTATATCCCACAATATGGAGAATTCATACAGAACACTGCATTTCAGCAAATAAGAAAATATTTTTAAAAATAAATAAAAATAACACACAAGATAATTACTACTAAAACTACATCTTCCCAACAATTATATATTATACTTTCAACTACCTTTTAACATCTACATGTACACACACAGACACACACACTAGTCTCCTCAAGTTCTCTCACAACAAAGACACCCACACACAAATAACACGTTTATACAAAATTTCATTTGGCTGGTTTATACCAAATTTCATTTGGCTGACAGAATCACTCATATTATGCAACTCAATTACAGTAGTAGTAGTAGTAGTACTAGGAGCAATAGCAGCAGCAGCAGCAGCAGCAGTAGTAGTAGTAGTAGTAGGTTGAGGACGAAACAGATCGTGAAGCCTTGATGAACGTCCTATCTCATCCACACTTTGCTTTTAGTAATAGTATAGAAATAAATATTCTACACAATTGGCCTGTTGGCATGAAATATGAAATATGTCCAATGAGATCTATTCAATGCTTCCATGAGCCAAAGACCAGGTTTTTTAAATTTCATCTAATCAAAATGTAAAATGAAATCTGCATAACAATAAATACACCAAAGCTGTTCATAAGCCTATGTCAAAGACCGCTTCACACAACATATTCCAAAGAATGCACCATAACAATGAAGTTCACACAACAAGGACACGTTATCAGCACATTTGAATTCCCAATAAACATTCAAGTTTCACGCCTTCGCATTATATAAACACTGAAATATTATTGGCAGATGCAATCAATAAGTAATCCTTGTCGGGAATTAAAAATGCGTCTTCAACAATGGTTTCATCGCACTGGTAGTCTAGAATCTATAATCTCATCATCAATCCAAAGAGGACCGACTTTTTTTTTTCTTTTTTTTTTTTACATGGACAACCGTAGTCAATTTAAGTATCCCTTATGACTTTGATATTCCGAGCTTTGCTAGAAACATTGCCATCTGTGATTGGTCAATTATCATGCGATATTAGTTTTAGGCACACTCTACTTGGCCAGTGAAAATATAAGACACTTGTGGAAATTGATACATTATAGAATATTAAATTAAACCGAATCTTTATAGTGCAAAACACTTTGCAGACTAAAAAAATGTGTTTAAACCACAGGAAGTAAAGTAGTCATATGAGAAAAGGGGCTGCCAAAATCATAACAACTAGTAGTGCATAATCTTCTACAGATGCACACAATACTATTATTGTGAATTGTTTTTTATACTTAAAAGATTAATAGAGATGTAAGTACCTGTGGCGAGGGACCAGAGCTTGAAGGTGCAGTCTGTAGAGCCGCTGATCACCAGGCTGTCTCCTTTCCTCATCATCTCACTGTCCGCACCTGTAAAAATAATAAAGCAATAATAATAATAATAATAATAATAATAAGAAGAAGAAGAAGAAGAAGAAGAAGAAGAAGAAGAACAAGAAATTTTGGATAGATGGACAGAGTACTGCTCTGAACTTTCCAACCACAAACCAAACAGAGACCCATCAGTTCTAGCATGTCCCCAGAACAGAGAAGAGGAAGAAACCCTCCCCAATTCACCACGAAGAAGTTGAGGCACCAGTGCAATCACTGAAGAAAGGGAAGTCAGCAGGAGTGGACCACATACCCGCGGAATTGTAACAAGCTGGAGGGGAAGCGATGATTGACGCCCTCACCATTATCTGTAACAAGATCTGGCAGAGTGGGGAGTGGCCTACACCATGGACCAATCGCTTGTCATCACTCTTCCCCAAAAGGGTAACCTTCAGGAGTGTGAAAATTACCGCACCATCAGCCTCATCAGCCATCTCAGCAAGGTCCTCCTGAAAATAATACTCAACAGTTTGAAACCCCAAGCTGAACAAAATCATAGCTGAAAAACAAGCAGGATTCAGGGCAGGGTGAAGTACCACTGAAAAGATTTTCAATCTTAGAATAATCTGTGAGAAATACCAACAGCATCAACAACATCAATATCTGTGTTTGTGGACTTCAAGAAAGCATTTGACGAGTCGAGCATGCAGCTCTGTGGGCAACCATGAGAGTGTACAACATCAGCCCTAAAATTATTGAATTCATCAAAAGCCTGTATGACAAGGCTACCAGTGCAGTCTTCCACAACAGCGCCATTGATGGATTGGCTGGAGAGGAACAAGACCTTGAACAGCTGGTACAGTGGCTTGACACCACCTCCAGAGCCCATGGAATGGAAATAAGTGCAGAGAAGACAAAAATGATGACCAACAACACCAAAGGCATCAACACCGACATCAAAGTCCAAGGCCAATCCCTCAACACAGTGCATAGCTTCAAATATTTAGGAGCCATTGTATCAGACAATGGGTCCCGACAGGAAGTCCTCTCCAGAATCGCACAAACAAATGCTGCCCTAACCAAGTTGAAGCCCATTTGGAAAGACAGGGCTATCAGTCTACATTCCAAGGTAAGGCTGCTACGGTTAGTTGTCATCTCCATCTTCCTATACGCTTGCGAAACATGGACCCTCAAAGCAGATCTAGAAGAATACAAAGCATGGAGATGAGGTGCTACAGAAGACTTCTGGGCAATTCCTATACCCAGCACATCACCAAAAACAAAGTCTGACAGACCATCACACAAGCCATTGGACAACATGATTACATGCTCACAATGGTGAAGAAACAGAAAATCTGATGACATGGCCACGTCACCAGAGCATCGGGCCTTGCAAAAACCATCCTGAAAGGCACGATGCAAGCAGGCAGAAGAAGAGGGAGACAGAAAAAGAGTTGGGAAAACAACATTCTAAAATGGACTGGTTTGACACTGAACGAAGCCATGCAGGTAGCTGAGAACAGAGAAAGATGGAGAACGGTGGTTAAACGATCATCTGTGGTACCCCAACGACCTTTTGAGTTACGGGATAGGATGGGATAGGATAGGATAGGATAGGAATAATAATAATAATAATAATAATAATAATAATAACAACAATAACAACATCAACAGCAATAATAATAATAATAATAATAATAATAATAATAAAACAATAATAAAATAATAATAGTAATAATATTAGTAATAATAATAATAATAATAATAATAATAATAATAATAATAATAATAATAATAATAATAATAATAATAATAATATAGCAATAGTAACGAAAAGGTATGGTCACATGATGATGATGACGTTGTCAGATTATGATGATGATTTATTAAATAATAATAATAATATAAATAATAATAATAATAATAATAATAATAATAATAATAATAATAATAATAATAATAATCAATTTCTGGGATCTCAATCTAAACAATAAATAATAAATAATGATAATTATAATACAGTGGAACCTCCGGTATACAACCGTCTAAAATCTGAGAAAAAACGGTCTTATAATAGAGGTGATCTTATACCGGAAACAAGGGGTGGCGGGGGGTGGGGGGGGGAGGGTAGGAGGGCGGGGGTGTCCGGCTCGGAGGGGTATGTAGTCATAATGTTCACACTCACCAGCATGTATTTTCTCTGACAAAGGAAAGTGTAAAACATGTTTCATTTTTAGCTTTGTCCTTTATTCACAACTTCAAAAATAACGGAATGTTTCTTCTTCTTGCCTCCACGAACCATTGCCAGACGCGTTCTTCCAAGTCTGTCAGTGCAGAAGCTCTCAGTTTCGATGTTTTCCTTTCGCCACTTTCTCCACTCTCCCATCGTAGTTTCACAGATTCCTTTTCCTTTATGATGAGCTAAATTTGGGTCTTCCCAACGTCTAAACTTCTTGCAATAGACAAACAACTTTCCCCATTTTCACTTCTTTCAATCACTTTCATTCTCTCTGCCAAACTCAAAATTTTCCTCTGGCGCGACGCCATTTTGACAAGCCAGTGTAGGCGAGTAATGTCCCTTACTTGTGAACCGGAAATAGCAGACAACAGCAGGCGTACACTAACATGAGAGAAAAAACGAAAGGTACAAACAATAAATTAACTGATATCTCTTTTAAATTGCCTAAGACGGTCGTATAAAGGGCTTAAGACACGGTCGCTGGTCGCATAAACGAGGTTGTCGCATACCAGAGGTCATTTATTATTGGAAGTGAATCCGTCAGATGTTTTCAGGTCACATAACGGAGGGAGTCGTATACCAGATAGACGGATACCGGAGGTTCCACTGTATTAGTTAAGTTTTAAAAATCTCAGGTACAATATAAATATTCAATATTGTTGAACAATCACATATAAGTATACATACACACACAAACACACACACGAACGCATGCACACTACATGTACACATAGTAAATACGTCACTTACAAATGGCAGCTGATTCTTCAGGGGAGATAATGAGCACTGATGTGACAGTCTCTGTGTGTCCACCCAGACTGAAAGTTTCCTCCCCTTTCTCTAGGTCCCAAACCTTCACCGTGGTATCTCGGCTGGTCAAAAGTAAATAAATACAAAAAATTAAATTTTGAAAATAAATTGTACAACTAAAAGTACAAGAAGTTGAGGCAGCAGTGCAATCGCTGAAGAAGGGGAAGTCAGCGGGAGTGGACAATATACCTGCAGAATTGCTTCAGGAGGAATAACGATGATTGACGCCCTCACCATTATCTGTAACAAAATCTGGCATAGTGGCGAGTGGCCTACACCATGGACACAGTCGTTTGTCATAACTCTTCCCAAAAAGGGTAACCTTCAGGAGTGTGAAAATTGCCGCACCATCAGCTTCATCAGTCATCCCAGCAAGGTCCTCGTGAAAATAGTACTCAACAGGTCGAAACCCCAAGCTGAACAAATCGTAGCTGAAGAACAAGCAGGATTCAGGGCAGGGTGAAGTTCCACTGAATAATCTGCGAGAAATACCTACAGCACCAACAACATCTATATCATGTGTTTGTAGACTTCAAGAAAGCCTTTGACCGAGTCTGGCATGCAGCTCCGTGGGCAACCAAGAGATTGTACAACATCGCCCTAACATTACTGAAGTCATCAAAAGCCTGTATGACAAGGCTACCAGTGCAGTCCTCCCATCAGTGCCATTGGGAACTGGTTCAGAACAACAATCGGCATGCAGTAAGGATGCCTACTCTCTCCAACACTCTTCAACATCTTCCTAGAGCGCATCATGACAGATGTCCTTGCAGATCAACAAGACACAGTCAGTATAAGGGGTAGAGCAATCTCCAACTTCCGTTTTGCGGATGACATTGATGGATTGGCTGGAGAGGAACAAGACCTTGAACAGCTGGTACAGAGGCTTAATTGTCACCACCTCCAGAGCCTTTGAAATGGAAATAAGTGCAAAAAAGACCAAAGTGATGGTCAACAACACCAATGGCATCAACACGGACATCAAAGTCCAAGGCCAATCTCTCAACACAGTGCATAGCTTCAAATATTTAGGAGCCATTGTATCAGACAATGGGTCCCGACAGGAAGTCCTCTCCAGGATCACATAAACAACTGCTGCCCTGACAAGGCTGAAGCCCATTTGGAAAGATAGAACCATCAGTCTACACTCCAAGGTAAGGCTGCTGTACTCCCTTGTCATTCCCATCATTCTATAAGCTTGCTGAACATGGACCCTCACAGCAGACCTACAACGAAGAATACAAAGCATGGAGATGAGGTGCTTCAGAAGACTTTTGGGCATTTCCTATACCCAGCACATCACCAACGACAAAGTCCAACAGACCATCACACAAGCCATTGGACAACACAATGACATGCTCACAGTTGTGAAGAATTGATTGATTGATTTATTGTTGCTTTAGGTCCAGCGGACTCTTCCGAGCCAAATCAGGACCGGACAACCCCCGATCCGCATAAAAGATCTGCTGAAACAACCCCAGTGGGAAAATTGAATGCCCTCCACCGGCCAGTCACTTTACAATAAAGACATCCCACGCGGGGGACGGCTGAGGGTTGACCTCAACTACGCGAACACCCCGGTTACAAAAACAAAATAGAATACAAACATCATTATAAATCATCAACCAAACACATACATATAAAATGCCTATAGTGCTAAATAGTACATTCATAGGAAGCCCTAGTGACCACCCGGCAGAAAGCGTCCAACACTCCCAAGCTGATCCAACAGACCTCATACACAAACAAGGAGTCTTGTCCAGGAAGAGTTTTCAAGAAAAAAGGTAGGTCATTGATCTAGCGAAGAAGAAGATAGTATAGCAGAGTGAAGGACAGAGCAAGAATAGGAAAGAGTAAATGAGGAAGACAGCGACAGTGGGAATTTAAAGCACTAAATTTCCATAAAGTGGGGATACTATTTATACTGAAAACCCCCGGCACTCCAACGGGGGTACTGTTGCCGCAGTGAAGCGTCTTGCCTATAAAGGAAAGACAGGTTTTCAACTGTGGCTTTCACTGTTCCCTTTATAGGTTTGAACAATCTACAGTGGCAAGATTGCTCATGACCCCAAGGGGTAGTTGTGAAGAAATGGAAACTCCGATGGAATGCCCACGTCACCAGAGCATCAGGCCTTGCAAAAACCATCCAGCAAGGCACAGTGCAAGGAGACAGAAAAGAAAGACAGAAAAAGAGGTGGGAGGACAACATTCGAGAATGGACTGGTTTGACACTGAGCGAAGCCATGAGCGTTGCTGAGGACAGAGAAAGATGGAATACACTGGTTAAACAATCATCTGTGGTGCCCCAACGACCTTTGAGTTACGGGATAGGATAAGATAGGATCACTATATTTGAAACAATAATATAACAAAATAGGTTTATGGGGAGCCTCGTGGCTCAGTGGGTTAGACACCGGTTTCCTATACCCGAAGGTCGCTGTTCGGTCTCTACAAGGGGCCAACTTCTGTGACTTATGAGACTATTGAGGTCACTGAGGGTTTTCTCCTGGTATTCTGATTTCCTCCCTTCAATAATTGTATTGGATGCAGTCAATCTAAAAAAAATTTATAAAGTGATTTCCTCTCTGTCTTCTATCTTCCTGCCTTTACCCCACATGTTTGAGTGATGGATGTGTGTTTAGTGTGCGTGTGAGAATGGGTGAAAAATGTGAGTTGAACTATCTATAGAAAAAAGGGCCATATAAATATTATTATTATTATTATTATTATTATTATTATTATTATTATTATTATTATTATTATTATTATTATTATTATCATCATCATTAATATGGCTATATGAATAATCTTAATATTTTTATTATTACTGTTATTACTCCTACAGATGAAAGTATAAACCGAGATCTAGTCTGAGTCCGCATGCATTCCATCGCATGGACTTTAAAGATCCTGATGCTCATGTCCTACATGGGTAAGTGCTGCTGCACAACTACGCCCAGCACACACTATAGGTTCTTTTTCCCCATCCCCTGTCAACCAGGATTGTGCTCAGTCATCAGGGCGTCGGACGATGTGCATTGCAAGTAGGCGCCTTGGCAGGCTTGAGTTAGATCCTGTATCGGCCAGCGCCTTGAGCAGCTCTTGATATGGAAAAGTGCCATACAAGAACCATTAAATATATAAATAAAATGCTATTTTTATTCTTATGCTCAACGCCTGACGACGCATGTTTTGATTGCAATCAAAAAGGGAAATTCATTACTTGAGTCACCGATTTCGTGAAACTATTACCGAGTCATCTCAGTCGAATCAGTTTGCAGCGTGATTTGTAATGATTTTCCACGTATAGAATAGGTAGTCAAAAGTCATTTTTTAAAAATGATTTCCTCATCACAAAACTGACATAGATTTAAAGAGCTTTTCATTCTGAACACAGTGGTATATTTTTTTCCCCCATAGGACAAATAGGTAAAAAGTTATTAATGTTTGAAAATGCCGAATGTTGGTGTTTTTTTTGGCAACATTTTGGAATTGAAGAAATTGACAACTTTGGAGACTCAAAGTGAAGCCAATATTGATACCAGAAAGCTGATTTTTGACAGGTAACCCCTTCATATGTTATACTCCAAGCCCAATTTTCTTCAGGCCTATCCCATGTAATGTTCAGCCGTTTTGGTGCTTCAAAGTTGGGAAATCATCAAATTCGCAGTGCGTGCCGGCAAATTATAGGCCTACTAGTGGGCTACTACGCTCAGCACTCGTGTCGCTGAATAGGTCTACAAGTTCGCCATGGCCGCAAGAAAACCCGAACACCGTTTGGGTACACTTTTCTACGGCAAAGCGCTCCGCGATAGAGTAATGCACAAATTAATAAATACCCTAGTTTTATCAAGGAAAGTCTGCTCTTTCTTTCTTGCTAATTTTTAAACTTCTAGTTAAAATCAAACTTACATCAAAACCGCTTTATCCACTTTGTTCAGCTCGTAACAACACTTTTAGACATCAGAGCCCACCATATTTGATATGTAAATGAAGCTAAGTATCCGAACTTCTCATTGGTTCTTTTTTTTGGCCATCCAATGAAATATCTTAAAGCACTTTGAGTTTGAAACGAGCAACCTCGCAGCAGACGCGCTGACATTTTGTTTCGGAGCGGCATTCAGCGCTCGGATAGAAGCGTATTCAAAAGCTGTTTTCTCGGAATCTTTCGCATAAACATGCATTAAAAACAACACAGATGTAAAGATAAAGCTTTCAATTTTTATTTGAATACAGCCACTGTTCATTTTGATGCAGTTTTACATTAATAATAAATGTTGAAAGTGAAGTCAAAACTGAGTCAAAACTGCCGAGCGGACAAGAGCCAATGAAGGGCTTGGACTACCTATTTAGAGCATGCCCTAATTTCAACGAACTGATTGCGAGTTATTCAGTATGGGAACCAATAAAACGCGCTACTTTGATCACATGCTCTTGCCAAATTGGATAATAATTCTAATACCACCTGTTAGGAACGATACAGGCACGCACATGAATGTTTATGGGATATCATCTATTTCTCTGAACTTAAGGCCCGTCCACATTATCCTGAAGCACCCAGCCACACTTGCGTTACGCTTATGAATTCCTTATGTCTTTCCTTGCGTACTGACTAATGTAAAATGTCACAAGGATAGCGCATGTTTGATTTCTTCTGCAAATATGAATAAGCCTAACAAGGACCAATCAGAAGTGAGAGTGTGACACCACAAGTTTAGAGGTCAACCTAAACTCCTCCCACACGCATGATTACATATACACAACTTGGCGATCTAAGGCAGTTGAATTCACT
This sequence comes from Oncomelania hupensis, assembly GCA_036898135.1. NCBI lineage: Eukaryota > Metazoa > Mollusca > Gastropoda > Littorinimorpha > Pomatiopsidae > Oncomelania > Oncomelania hupensis. The sequence goes on from CM072524.1 coordinate 56,109,909, forward strand.
TGTTGCAAGTCGATCTTAGTAAGGTTGTTTCATATTAAAGTCAAATCGTGAAATAGTACATTACATCGTCAAGAAAAAGTGCCTTGTTGTAGTGAAATTACACAGCTACACACATTTATAAATTCAAACCAGACCGTGATAAACATGGCACCACTACATCTGACCCATAAGCCGTAAAACATAAGCCAAATGTGGCCACTAAACTCATAAGGTGTGGCCAACGGTCAAAATTCTGGTCAGTAAAGAATTTCATAATGCAATGCATAAGCCGTAAAACTAAAACGTAAGCCAAATGTGGCCACTATTATGGCAAATGAAATGCTACTGTCAATGCAAAAATTCTTCGTCACTGCTTTTCACACATTTTGACTTTCGTCACAGTAAAGGTAACAACTCTTGCGCTTTTGTTTATGCACAGTGACTGTGCGCATGTTTACCAAAATCAAACGTTTTAGTTTGACTAGTGATGACTCACAGCATCAATCTTCCCATTCAAATCATAACTCGCAAACATTCACTGCCATTGTGATTGCAATCAAAACATTCACCATCAGATCTAGGCTTAAAAGACCTTGCAGAGACTAGCGTTGTGCCCTGATTGCAAACAGTGGTGCCCAGATCGCTGTGTAACTTTCCGTACGCAATTCTTATTTTGATGCTCAATGTGTTACAGACCTTGCAGAGACCAGTGTTGTGCCCTGAATGCAAACAGCAGTGACCAGATCGCTGTGTCCATCTAGCTGTGACACCACACACTGTCTCCCACTCCAGGTGTTGCCTCCGCCTGCTTTGCCCCTCTCTGCACAAAAGTAAAAAAAAGTAAAGTGTAAAGTAATTCACTTTGGTGCATGAAACGGCCGGCCATAAACAACTGTCCTAGGCAATGACAGTTGTTTAAGTTCAAACCGTGTTAGAAGTTAGTTTGTGTAAATAATAATAATAATAATAATAATAATAATAATAATAATAATAATAATAATAATAATAATAATAATAATAATAATTATTATTATTATTATTATTAATTACTAATATTATAGTATTATTAATATAATAATAATAATAATAATTATTATTATTATTATATTAATAATACTATTAATATTATTATTAATAATAATTAATATTTAAAAGGTGCCTATCCTTCAGATCTACAGTGCTTTCCCCCCCCCCCCCCCCCCCCAAAAAAAAAAAAAAAAAGCAATCATTGAAATCTAGTCTCAGATATCAAAATTTATTAGTCCTTTTGCTGATAGTGATAGTCCCAATTTGGTGAGTAGTTACACAATTGCATACAATGGACGCGCATGCCATTTTAAAGGAAGACAACTAAGCCACATGGCCTTGAATCATCTGCTATGGAAGTCTTCATTGGTGAGTTTGCAGTGAATTAGCCAGCCACTCATTTGTCATAATATCAACTTCAGAGAGTCAGGGAAAAATGTGTATGGTGCCTCAGGACTCGCACACACTTTTCGGCATCATTTTTAATATGTTCTCAATTTTTGTGTATTTGACACACAACTGTAAGCAGTCTGGAACACTGGATATAGGTTTAGTCCTAGCCTTCTTGCCTCAGTCCAACATGGAGTTAATTGCTCTTACACAGCACTCTTTATTAGCTAAAGGATGGCGGAGGATCCATTGGGGATGGGGGTGCAATGATGATATATAATATATTTTTGCTTCCCTGTATCAGTGTATGCATGCATACATGTATGAGAAAATGTCATTCTAACGTAATTAAAATGTCCCCCAATCAAAAGAATAATTCATTAATTGCGCACATATTCTGGCTGCTGTCTTTTCAAGAAGCTGCATGCTAACATCAAGATCAAACTCCAGCCATTCAAGATGCTAACTTGCTGCTTCCAACGCAGTGTCTAATCCCAAGGACCATACCCCCCTCTTCCCCACTTTCCTCCCCCTAACCCTGAGTGTGTTCTATAGTGTTTAATCCCCTTCACCACTACATAATAATTTATAAACGGATAAAATGGATAAATTGTAAAGAAGTATTATTTACGGTTAAATAATATTTTTTCGTCACCCCAACATATCAGCATCACGAAATGATCCACCTTGTTGGCAAACCCACACAAGTCCTAAAAACCATTTTTAAAATGTTCTGTCTAGCAGTAGCACATGAGTAATGGAGGAGGGTGGAAGTGAAGGAGGAGTACAGCAAGGGGTTAGCACATACTTGTCTTGGGTGCTTTCTTTGCGATTTCCTCTTGACTACCATCGCGTCCTGTGGATGGCCTGTAAAAGATAAATACGCCTTACAATTATTACTATTAGCTAATCAGAAAATGACAGGTTTTAAAAAAAAAACATGTAATGATTTCAAAAGGTCAAAAACAAAAAATGTTTGTCTATGGTATCCCAGCCGACCCTAAATTTTTGGCTCAAACCTAAACCTTTTTTTGGGATTGTTTGGAAAAAATTTTGAAAAAAGATAAAAAAAAATCGCACTTAGATGAAAAGATTTTTTTTTTTAATCCGATCTACTGACCATAATTGTTTTCCCTATGTTACCATAAAGTTAAACAGACATAATATTTTTGGGTCCATACATGTCTCCATGGCATAGGCCATAACAAAATAAATGACAAAATGAATGACAAAAAAAATGAGCAAATACACAAAAGATTACCCCTTTTAAATGTCATATGCTTACAGACAGTGGAACAAACACAAAGTCTAAGGGCCTATGGTGTATTCTGCTCTCCTGGCTTGTTTCAACTTTCACTCACTAGTTGAGCATCTTGTCTGAGGGTGTAAATTATACTTGTGGGCATAAGCCGCATAGATCTATGGAGAAAGATCAGTAATTTTTCTTTTTAACGATTCTTTGTTCTCCATCATCCAAAATGAACATAAAATGTAGGCAAAATTTCAGCAAGTAGAGGAGATGGACATTTAATAACTCACTTTTTCTTCTCATCATGGGTTCTATCTTTGCCTGCTTGGATTTTCTCTTGCTCTGCAGTCTCTGGAACATCCTGCATCATCTCTCCTTCACCCTCTTCCTGCAACCCACCTTGAGTTGGAGTCTGCTCATAGTCACCCTTCTCCATACCTGTGTACTGCGGTGATGACGCGAACAGCAGAGATCTGGCATGCTGCTCCTCACTGTCCTCTTGTTTCAACAGGTCTTGAAGCTGCTCTCTCAACTCATATTTCTTTGTAATCTAAAAGTAGCATGAGAAAAAGGAACACACTCAGGATTTATTTACTTCTGTTGATGGAGGCTGATGGCTGAAAAACTTAAAATAGATAATTCCTCCCACAAAATAGATTTTTAAAAAATTGATACTTTCCATGTAGTTCATATCAAGACCTGAAAATTGCTCATCGAGCCCGGTCCCAACGACTCACCTAATCCATATAATCCTCTCATACTCCTTTCCCCCTTGATCAACCCATCGTTGGGATGAATCAGAATGAGAGAGCACGTGTTTAGGATGTGACGTTTTAGTGTTGTGACGTACTGTACGTGTGACGCAGGGTTTGTTGTCCGAGTTTACCCAGAGCGACAGCGAATTATACTGAAAGTGAAACGGACCGAGTAGACTGACGGTTTATACTGACAGCCCTGGACTGTAGTTGTATTAGATAGATAGAATGGAGTCTGGATGCATTTGATGTATGGTTTATTGTATCTGGATTCAATGAGAGTGTACGAGAGAGTGAATGAAGAATGCTGGTGGGAATCCGGAGATCCTTATTGGCTTATGTGTGTCCTTTTCTTTACACTTAGTAAAACAACAGCTGTTGAGTGTCGTGCCTTAGATTGCATTGTCTCATGGCTGTGTTGTATGCATAAAAATGCGCTATCATTATAGCCTTAAAAAGAATACATGCCTTTAATTTCTCTAGGTCATCCAGAGATCTTGGAAGTCGCTCCAGATTCTCAATCTGGCGCAGTTTCTTCCTTAACTTTCGAATTTCAGAAGACGCACTCAAGGGAGCTGCCATGTTGGAAACCGTGTATGGCAGGGAAGAATTATTTAAAGTGATTCTGCTGTTATTACTAAACGGTACATGCATCAGTAAACAAAAATATTACTGTAGCGGTTTTGCCTAAAGTAGTTGCGCTTAACCTCTGAATATTTATTTTGACTGAAAATATGCTTTCAAACTTGCAAGGATCGCTTTATTCATCCAACTCATGAAACGATCCCCGACCTTTACGTCATAGAATTACGAAAAGACACGATAGTACACGAAAAGACGCGAATAAATAATACGAAAAGACCCTGCATGCACGTACAGGTACACCCAACATCAATGTTTAATTATCATTATTTTAATTAAATTGATAACATATAACGGGCCAAGATACGCATACACTTTAACAAACAAGTTCGATCATTTATGTCATGCATATCGATCTGTGACTATTTGCACACGCACACACACATTTATAAGTATGGCATACACATATCATGCACTTCTCATGCATTCACACACACACGCACACACACACAAACTGACACACACGTACGTACACACAAATATGTAAGCGCATGCTTGAGGCATAATTATCGACTATTATCATTTTATTATTTGATCACTTTCCTATAGCTTTTCCAGCTCAGGGGCTGCTCAAGGTTGGTCGATACAAGGTCTAACTCAAGTATCATGAGCTAGGCGCCCACCTGCAATCTTTGGGCACCTAGTCTGATGCCCAGATGACTGAGCACAATCCTGGACGACCGGTGTGACATCCTCACAGTTCCTAGTATCTTAGCTGGGCTGGGAGCGAATGGGAGCATTCTGATTGGTCGACGCGTTACAAAATTCGACGCATGCGCACAGTGCTATCATAGTCTTCGTAAGGGTTAGGGTTAGGGTTTGGGTTAGAGTTAAGAGTTTAGGGTTAGGGTTTGGGTTAGGGTTAGGGTTATGCCGCCTAAGAACTTCGTGAAAAAGCCGGCCCGACATGACCTGGCGCATGCGCAAATGCGCTCGGATAAACTAGGAGACCCGGAACTTGAAGGATGTGTGTTTTTACTGTCATCCGAAATACATGGGGCGCAGTGTCTCGGTGTAATTTTTTTAATTTAATGAAATTTTTAAAAAATGTGTTTATTTAATGTATGTATTATTTTCATTATTATTATTTTACTCCATGCACTAATAGGGGTTTGAACCACAGCCTGTACAGGTTGCAATGTTATTGCCTGACATTCCCTGCGTTAACCACTGAGCCAACTGCGCTAAAAATCAGACTAATTATTTACAAATAAAAATATTTTTAAATAGATTTTTTTTAAATAACAAAAAATAATAGTTTTCCAACTATTACTAGCTTTGGAACTAAAAACACAGGTTTAACTATCCTATCCTATCCTATCCTATCCTGTCCCATAACCCGAAGGTCGTAGGGGCACCACAGATGATCGTTTAACCAGCATACTCCATCTTTCTCTGTCCTCAGCAGCCCTCATGGCTTCGCTCAGTGTCAAACCAGTCCATTCTCGAATGTTGTCCTCCCACCTCTTTTTCGGTCTCCCCCTTCTTCTACCTCCTTGCACTGTGCCTTGCAGAATGGTCTTTTCAAGGCCTGATGATCTGGTGACGTGGCCATACCATCGGAGTTTCCGTTTCTTCACCACTGTGAGTTTAACAGGTTTAACACTCACAGAAAATTAAGAAGGTAAGTTTACTTGCTTTCTTACTTATTATTAATTATCATAAAAATTAATTTAATGTAAATATTTTTTTTAAAACAGCACTTTTTTTTTTTTAAAAACACCACCAAACCAAAATTTTTAACAAAAATAATCTTGATCATAAAATCGATCATACCAAATTAAATATTTAAAAAAATTAATTAAATATTATTTTCAAAGTATACAAAAATGAGCAATTAAAATTAAACATTTGAAATTGCAACTATTCCAGCCACTATGCAGTTCTTTCACATTTCAACCACTCCTCTCCCTTCCTCCTTCCCCCATCCCCAAGCGCCTTTCCATTTAGCTCATCCTACTTCCCCACTTCTCCTCACCTCCACTTGTATCTGTTCGTGTCTGCTATCTCACTTATTTTCACAGAAAAAAAAGGTAGAAGTAGGCCTACTCTTCTTGATTTGGGTTGAAAGACGTTTGTGTGACGTCATGTCGTTTTGGTACAGAAGACCACTTACATATTTTTTGTTTTTTTAAGATAGGGATTTCTGGTTCTTTGCGTCAGCTGTGTAGCCAAAACAATGACTGCGATTGCTTTGTGTCCGTGTGTGTAGTGACCGCTTGACTGTCTTTACACTGAGGAAAGCAAGTAAGTTCTTTGATGTTGGCTGGTTTCATTTTGTTGTCAGCTGTGTGGCAGACAGCCTTCTGGCTTCTCTTTTGCTGTGTCAGTGTGTGAGGTGTCTTTGACTGAGGAACGTAAACAAAAACAAGAGCATTGACTAGGACTGTAGCAGTAGGGTAGGCAGCACTGGAATATCCCATCAGTAGAAATCCTGTGGATAATTATATTCACTTCATTTTTATATTGTTATTCATATTGTCATTGTTATATTATTAGTACAATATAGATAATCCATTCACTGATGGTCCATTGTTCTTGTTTTTGTGCTTATTTCCAACTTATGATAAATCAATTCATCTGAATCAGTTGTCAATAAATATTATAATACATTAATAACATTGAATTATTGATTGATCATTCATTCATTACTTAATCATATCATTTATTCATTCATTCATAATAATATAGTTACATGGTGAAGACTTCTGGGCCCCTTAATAAAGTGTCTGTAAACAGAAAAGATTATATTAAATATTACAATAGGAAAGATTACTCCATTTGATTTGTCTTTGATTGCAATTTATATATTTTATTGATCTGTTTATACACTAGGTATATATGTAATACAATATTAATTAGTAAATTTATAATTTTATTCTAATGTAAGTTTTTATTATTAACATTATATTAGTAGTAGTAGTAGTTGTAGTATTAGCTTGTCTTTGGTATTAGTTCTTGAGCGATAGCTGGGAATATTGTTTATGACTGCCCTTCCTTAAGTCCATCTGTAACGTTTGCACACTTTTCTGTGAAACTATAATGGATAGATTTCTTTTAAAATTATTATTATTATTATTAAATTATTATTTAGTTATTATGTTTGTTAACAAAGACTGTTGGATTGTTCATAAAGAGACTAAAACCTATTTTTTCTCCCCAAGAGTGACTTTGTTTCTATGGATTTTGCCAAGCTTCATTTCCACTCTCACTGCCTTCCTTACCCAACACTCCCCCATCCATTTCCCTCACTCCTCCCCCTTCCTTCCGTCTTTCAGTTTTATTTCCTATTGTTTGTTTTTTTTGTTTTTTGCATCCTTATTATGCTCACCAAAAATTCATTTTTAGATGGATACATGCACGGTTCAAGTGGACATCATCATAAACTTAATTCTTAAATGCATAATTTCAACAAATTTCTTATACTAAAGTCAGATGATAAGAAATCCATCAATAAAACTAAAAGTGTAATGATAATACTTTGAACTTTTTTATTCACGATCCACCCAAGTTTATAGATATTTTATTGTGAGTTTGATGGCAGGCTATCTTCTGTAAAACTGGTTGGAGTAATGTTTTCTGCATACAGTATTACTCCATTAAAAGATGTTGTTTCAAATTTGTCTAATTAAATAATAAAAATATTTATACAAAATGTACACAACTTTATTTTACTCAAGAAGGTGTATTCATTAGCACTATTTTCTTAGAAAATAAAACACTTTAACAGGGAAGAGGATGCAATATTATATTGTAAAAAGTTAGAAATAAGATCCTGTTCAAAAGAAATACCGTCGTCATCACAGTTATAAGTAGGAAACTAAGTCACGATTTTTTTTTTCTCGAGCGTAGTACATGTATCTCTATAATTTTTGCATGTTGTCCTTGGCCCGAGGCAGTATATGATCACGTTGACCTCAGCTTAATTACCTTTGGTAGTAGCTAGAGACTTTGTAGAAGAAATTGTACACTACACATACACGTTCAGGGCTGAGATTTAGCAAGCCAGGCTAAGGAGCCAGCCGGGCTCCTAACCTGGGAAGTTGAAGTTGCCAAAATATTTATCAGGTTGCCAGACCCCTTGATTAAAAGCACGGTCATTTTTTTAAACTGTATAACTATTGCAGCTAATAAACAAGATAAATTTCAACAAAAACACTGTTTCATTTTTAAAAACAAGCACTGTATAATTTATTCATCATCGACATCCTCCTCCTCAATGTTCCAAAACTTGAAGGAGCTTGGGTGTACCTTCTTCAGGCCAGCTAAGTCATCATCATCTACCTGAGCACTCAGACTCTCCAACAGTTCTTCTTCATCTGCATCATCATATTCATCATTACTTTCAACTTCTCTGTCTTTTTTTTCCTCTTCTTGTCTCCCTCCCTCATCTCCCCCAGACTGAGACATTTCTATGATCTCGCTTCTCTTCTTCGTAATTCTTATTCTGCTGTTTTTTTCTTCTTCGGACTTTTTTTTTTTTTGCTGGAGGCTCCGAGACACCGCTTAAAAAGCGCCACATCGTTCGAGATTGACAAAAGACTGAGAATGGGGAATATCGAAAGTACGGCAAGTCTCGCGTGACTCATCAAGGAAAATCAGAGACTCGTTCCGATACACGCTAGTAAGCAAGAAGGCTAGGATCTCGCAGGGCAGTAGCGTTTCGCGGCGAGGGAAAGAAGAAAGTATCGCGAGAAAAGGCTATTTTTACTTCGCAAATCCCTCGCTTTGCTAGCGTTACCTAACTTCCTAGCATGCATCGGAACGGGTCTCCGGTGCTGACTGCAGAAGCGGTTGGCGCGTGTTTTGTTTTACATTGCAAGTCAAAAGTCCGTGTACAGGTACAGAATCTCTACCACTGGCGGTATTTTCAAGTCGCCAGCCGGGCGAATGGTACCCCAAATCGAGCTCGCCACACACTATTTTTAGGGGCCGTTGGCGAACGTTAAAGCTCAGCCCTGCACGTTATGTTCTTGTACGCAGTAGGTTTTATTAAAGATAAAATTGCTTGCTTGCACTCACAATTTATTATTTATGAATTTTGTTTTTTTAATTTATAATAAATGACTGCTTGGTTCAATTTGCAGACTAACTGAACTTTATACAAGCTGTTTTGTGCTAAAGTATTACCAAACCAAACTGTGCTTGCTCACAGTTACACAAGTTAGGCTATTACTTGTATAAATTTGGAATTTAGTGCTTTAAATTCTCACTGTCGCTGTTTTTTTCATTTGTTCTTTCTCATTCCTACTCTGTTCTATCAATCTACTATACTATCTTCTTCTTCACTAGACCGGTCACCTACATTTTTTCTTGAAAACTCTTCTGGGACAAACCTCTTCATTTGTGTGTGAGGTCTGTTGTATCAGCTTGGGAATATGGATGCTTTCTGCCAAATGGTAACTAGGGCTTCTTATGATATTATTATTTAGCATAGTAGGCATTTTATATGTATACATGTGTTTAGTTGATATTTTATAATGATGTTTGTATTCTTTTTTGTTTTTGTAAACAGGGGTTCGATAAATTAAAGGATAGCCTTAGTGTCCCCTGCGTGGGATGCCTTTAATGTATATTGACTGGGCTGGTAGAGTGCCTTCATTGCCACCACTGGGGTTGTTTCAGCAGATCTTTTATGCGGAGCATGGGTGAGTCCTCTTTCAGCGAAGTTGTGGTCTTGATTTTGTGGCCCTGATTCGGCTCTTTGCAGTCCGCTGGACCCTGTATGCAATAAATAACTAACTGACTACTTGGTTCAGTTTACAAACCATCTATAATGTTCATGCATTTAATCTGTTTTATTTGCTGGGTATGGGATAGGGATAGGTCATAGGAGGTTCACTACTGAATTCTTAAGCTACAGTGGCGGCTTACACAATTAATTAAATGTATTTTTTAATTTTGGATTGCTTCACTGCCTTCAGTGTTTGGTTCAACATACAAGCTACCTGTACTAACTTACTATGTCTATAAGTTTCTAGCTGAGAGTATTAACTGCTGTCTGCAGAATAGTCTGTGAGTGCAGGCATACATGTATTATTATTATTTATTATTTAATCGTTCTTATATAGCGCTTTACCAGCTCAAGAGCTGCTCAAGGCGCTGGCCGATACAGGATCTAACTCAAGCCGCCCGAGACGCCCACCCGCAGCCTTTGGGCGCATGGTCTGACGCCCGTACAACTGAGCACAATCCTGGACAGCCAGGGATGGAGGAGAAGGACCTAAGTGCATGCTGGGTGTGTTCTTGTCACCGGCACTCACCCGTCTAGGACATGAGCGTCAGGATCTTTAAAGTCCGTTATGATGGAATGTATGCGCCACAGACTAGACCTCGGTTTATACTCTCATCCGAAGGAGTAGGAAACGGGAGTAAAGTGTCTTTCCCAAGGACACAACACAATGCCCCGGCCTGGGCTCGAACCCGGGACCTTCAGATCCGCAAGCCAAAGCTCTACCATTAGGCCACCGTGCCTCCCCTGTATGCATTCTGTTGTGCAAGAATACATATTGTTGCACTCCATACTGTCCTATCTGTGCACGTGCCAGATTTTAAGAAATTTAAATTTTGAAAACAAAACAGAAAAAAAACAACCTCTACAAGCACTAAACTTTAATTTTGCCCGCATTTGTGACAAAATATTATTTTCCCAAATCAAACAAACATCCAGCAACATCTGGTTCACACCTGTCTGAATGGTATTGGATTTAACTGTAATGAGATTATGTCTTGTTGAGTTGGTTGGTTGAACAACCCATGCCTATGAACTTTACTAGAAAAGGGAGTGTCATTTACTCAACATTTATTCACATTAAGTTGTTGTCTTACATTTATATTGCCAACTATTGTGCTGCTACTACTACTACTCCAAAGTTTATAATACAAACTACTTTACTAAACCAAGTACATGTTTTTGTTCCTTATGTTGCCAGTCTAACTCTTAAACTCGTGTTTCCCATTTGGATGTGTGCCTTTATATTTTCATTTCCCTGTTTCCTTTTTCAATCTTTGTGAACATAGCACACTTTTCTTTGTTTTCCTAATTTATTTGTGCTCTGTTTCCTCTCGCATTCTCTCTCTTGTCTCTCTCTGTCTCACTCTCTCTGTCTGCCTGTCTGTCTGTCTCTCTTCTCTCTTCCCCTCCACACCCCCCTTAGAGGGAAGTATTCCAGAAAGATATTCACATTACCTTCAAAGTATAAGGCAATGTTGCTACTGTCAACTTTGACAAGAAATGTGTATTAGGAACACTTGAGTTATTATAGTTCCTTTTTCTTCCTTCAACATTATTGTCGCCTTTCTTTTCAGTAGGTAGTTCAGGAATTACTCAATGCCTGTGGTCCTGATTCTGCACTTCGCAGTCCGCTGAACACTACTAACTAACAAATCACTCAATGCATGGATTGCATTACTTACGATTTATATAAACGCTTAAATTAGAAGATCCTCCTAGTGAAGAGAAATCTTCTTTCTTTTTATTTTTAAGATGGCTAGAATTGCAACTGAGGCATGATATTTCAAAACCATACAAGTGTTGCTCTATAGTTTTGCACAGAATGTTGTACTTGTAAAGGTGTATCGCATGTGCTGCTGTAAAACTAAAAGTCTTCTAATTCTTTTCTCTATTTGCTACATGTATGTTGTGCCACAGATCCATAGTTGTAGGCTCCGTTGCGGGTGGGGTTTGGATAAAGGGTTGTGAAAACAGCAACAACAACAAAACACACACATGCACACACACCAGCACACATGCACGCACACACCCATGCTCACACAAACACACTTGCACACAAGAACCTAATTGTTGTTTTCTTTGTACATATACTTTGTATATAGTTTACCACTAACAAGAAATCTGGAAAAATAGGTCCTAGTGTTGGTTTAGTTTTGAAAATAAAGTCGGGGGCATTATGTTGTGCTTCTTTTGGAAAGGTGTCCTAGTACTATAGTAGCTATCTCTGCATTGCCATTAGTATCTGACTGCTTAGCTTAGCAACTGCTGCTGGCTGACCGACTGAAAGACAAACATTATTATAGGGATGATAGGAAGAATCAATAAAGCTGTTTCATGCCATGGCCCATCAATCCTGTCATTGTAGTTTGGTTTCAGTGAGAATTCCAGCCTGTTACCTTATTTTGCTTGTTAGAGGTTATAGTACAGGTAGCAGTAGAAGTAGTATCTGTAATTGTTGCTAAACATGCTTTGAGTAGCTCTGACAATGGGCTCTGCTCAATATATATATAATTGTTGTCCAGTTTTATTTCGTAAATTGTTTGGTCAGCAAATGGTGAAGACTTCAGACTCTGAACTAAATGACCTAGAAAAATGTGCTGTTGCCTAGCGCCTCACAACGAGCGAAAGCACTTTTTTTGGTCATTGTCTTTCGTTTTTGTTATTGTTTGTTTGTTTTCAATATATTGTATTGTGTATGTGTGTGTGTGTGTGTGTGTGTGTGTGTGTGTGTGTGTGTGTGTGTGTGTGTGTGTGTGTGTGTGTGTGTGTGTGTAAACAAACAAGACCACAAATCAACAGTGTGGTCGTATGCCTTTTTGACTTGCATGCATAGCAATGTGAGTCTGTGTACTCACCCCCTCACAAAAAAAATTCAAGATTTTTGCAAATCTGTGTGAGTTGAGGTCTAAACATTCCAAAAATGATATTTAAAAAATTATCCATCCGTCTGTGCAAAAACTTTAAAGTGGCTTTCTCAGAACCTATTTCAACTATCACAACCAAACTTGGTGAGATGGTGTATACCCATTAGACCTCATAAAATAAAATGATCAGTGAATGAATGACTTCACTTCAAAGTCAAGGTCACAGGGTCATCAAATGTGAGTGAAAAAAATGAACTTTTTTTTTTAATTAACTTTTTTAATAGGTTATTACTATTGAATGTATGATTCTTTGATGCATGATAGATATCGATGAGACACACATACTTTGCAAATTTGGTCAACCTCACTCCAAGGTCAAGGTCGCAGAGCTGTCCAAAGTCCGTTTGTATAGGTACTTTAAAGTGACCTTGACCCTAAACTATGAGAGATTTGAAGTCCATACTTTTTGTATATAGAAATGATAGATTGATCTTTCATATATGTTCCGTATTTGCGTTTATCTTGAAGGTCAAGGTCATTTAGAGCCTTGCAAAAACATACAAAAAATAGGCCATAGGTACAGTGGAATGGCTGTTTATTTAACCCATAGTATGCAACAGCATTGGGTTATTTGATCACGCATGCATGAGAGATCACATGATAGTCAAGGTCATCCCAAGGTCAAGGTCACTGAAGGTCAATTTCATCCCAAGATCACAGTTTGTTGTTTTTTTTTGTTTGTTTTTTTTTTTTTTTTGGGGGGGGGGGGGATAATGCATCGTTGCTGTATTTTATTTGATAGTACATAAGTGTATTTGGAGACGGAGCTCAATGTCATCTCAAGGTCAAAAGCATAGAAAGATGAAAGTCAGTATTACTTTGCATTTTAATTTCATTTGTTTTTTCTGGGCATTCATTTTCAAGTTCTATAAGGAGCCTGCGAGTCATATGGGGTTTGCCTTCTAGTTTTTAATGTATTGTTTTTATATAAATATATGAATGGTCGATGTTGTAAATCAATGTAATAGTGTCCTGTCCATATTTACGGTATGGTTTTAAGAGTTTTTCGTACGAGGGAGTGACAGTCACACTGTCTATAAATGGTACTTCCAGCATAGGTTAATTTCCAATAATGTTTGCTCTCGTGTAATTGTATATATATAAAACTGCGCTGAGCATGCTATCATTGTATCAACATTAATGATACACGAGATCTGGATCATTCATTGATTCAGTCAATTGACATATATATGATATAGCCGAAGGTAATACTTATAGTGAGTAAAAGATATCCGCCAGTGATAAAACTGTCCAAAGGGAATGTATTTGAAGGGTCTATTTACACTATGCAGTTAGCAGTACAAAGTATACATGGTGGTATTATGTCATGTAAAGACCTTCATAATCACATATCATGCAGAGCTGCCAACCCCTACGGAACGTCCGTAGTTTCTCCGGAAAATGTTCTTTAATTCCGCAACTACGCCATTTCAAGAAATACTACGGAAGAAAAATTTCAAAGCATACCTATTTTTTTACAAGTATCGAAACAAAGCCGCGAGAGACGTAGGCCTACTAGGCTTTCGTCAATATCATAGACTTTCGTATAGCGCTTTGCGTGTGCGCTATTTTTAGCTCAGCAGCCACTGCGCGGTAGACTGAGAGAGAGAGAGAGAGAGAGAGAGAGACCACAGTCATGTCTTGTGATCCACAGTGTTCAGACCATCCCTTTCCGCAGAGCAGACTGAAGCCTTGCTAGTCCTCAAGTCAAAGTTCCAGGGACGCCCTTGCTACCAGGCAGATTTGCCAGTAGAGCTGCTACAGAGATGCAAGAGGGCAACTGTTTCTGCCCTAGCAGAAGAAAAGCCCTAACATGTCTATGCCTGTGAACCTATAACTGACAATGTTTTTTTTTTAAAATATAAATAGCAGCTTTAACAATTTGGTTTTAAACCAATGCAGTATCCATGCCATTAGTACATGTAGTGAGCCATTGGGTTAGCTTTTCCGAACAAAATGTTAAAACTGTTTGTTTTTTTTTCAGGAACATTTCTATCATTTTAAAAATAAATATTTGAAAGTTAATGCTTTTTGTGTTGGTGTTTGGTTTTTATTTAAGCTAATATCAACATTTTAAATAATGCTCATTTTATCATGTGAAAATTCTTGTTCGTACATTTGCTACTGAAATTGAGCTGAAACTACTGATATTTTTCTTTGTTTGCTACTGAAATTTTTTTTAGGGGTTGGCAGCTCTGATCTCGGAGCTCGGAGAGAGTTGGGCATCACCCTCATTACGCTGGCCCAAGATAAGTGTGATCTCCAACATCACGCTCCCCCACGGCCACAAGGCTATGGGACTACCTTTACCTTTACCTTTACCCAGCTCTGATCATGAAATGGTGCTGAAAGGGTGTCAACATGTAAGACATGCATACACATTTTAATTCTGTTTTTTAATTGTGTATGTTGCAGGAGGGGCTGACAGTGCTACAACATGTCTTTCCTCAAGACCTTGATCAGCCGCTGGCAGGCCCGTCATGGTGGCAACCAGTACCAGAGTGTGCGTTCCTGGGTGGAAAATGAAGATGATGACGACCTGATGCGCATGGCTGCCGAGGCAGATGCTGTTTCACCCAGTTTCCATGACGGCAGTCTTAACCTTGACCTTCATGATGGGGCAGTGTTCAGCTCCTCGTCCAGCAGCCTCACACTGCAGCAGTCGCGAGTGCGAAGATTCCCACTGCGTGTTCACTGCACGTGCTGTGGTGGCAAAGCTCCCAAGGAGAAGATGTCATGGTTGTGGATGTTCATCAGCCTGTTCATCATCGTGGGCATTTCTGTACTCAGCGCGGGGCTGGGCTATTATGCCTTGTTCGTGCTCAAACCGGAGCCCGTCATTGACAAGTCAGTGGAATCGTTCAGCATACCTGGCCACACAGCATATGTGCACTTCGACTCCCTCAATCTCGCCAGGCACTGGAAAAGGGACACGGAGGGCAATGTGCGGCAACGCCGTGATGTACTCGCCAGTGATGTCCACAGCGTAAATAGCTTGTTAGAGGAAGGCAAAGACCAGGCCAGCAGCAGGGTGAAGAGAAGCAGCGGCAACTTTGTGGTGGACAGCGAGACATACCAGGTGCACCGCCTCTGGAAGATGCAGGTGATTTACCTGGCGGAAGGTGACGGTGACCTCAACGTTTTCACAGAGGAGCGACTGAAAACGATCCACAAAATTGAGCAAGACATTATGACCCACCCAAAATGGAATGACTTCTGCCTCCGTGACCCTTACTTGGCGTCTTTGGATCCTGCAGTGAGGCAACGCAACGGTTGTGCGCCGCTAAACTCTCTCCTGTCTTACTTCTACCCTTCTGAAGACGAACACAAGCGTGTGTTTTACGATGGCTTCGGGGACAACCTGGGCGATGTGAACAGTGCTCTACGTCTGGCCATGAACCGCGATACCTTCTACTATTTCGTGGACACCAAAATTAACCAAACATATCAGAAAAGCAACATGCTACGCACTGAGGTTCTCTTTGGCGCTCCACTGCCAGGTAATTAATTGGCGCTTTCACTTTTGTTTTCCTCTAGTGTGTTGTTTTACTCTTCAACTCTCCAGCTTCGGTTTTATTAGCAGTAAATACACAATTCTTTTGTGTTTATCATTTTTCTGAGCAGTAGAGAAGACTTTACACAAAAAAAGCGAGATATTTAATGTAGTGTGGTAAAATATACGATAGATAAGAATATATGCCATTCACAGTGTTTATTTTGGGGTATAAAGTCATGTCTATGGGTCAGAAAACCCCTTTCCGGGAAAATTTGGAGATGAATACACGAACCAAAGAGACAGCTGACACATTTTAGTTTTAATACATGGACCTTTGGAAGGGAAACTGAATAGCAGTAGATTGAAGCTGCAGACCAATATATTTGACATCTCAAATGTACATCACAAATGGATGCATGAGAGATCTATGCCCTTTGTAAGTTTGTTTAGATTTAGCAGACACGGTAGAGAAGCGAAACGCTTGCTGCTCACTGCGACAGATGGAAATATTGATAATGTTTGCACAAATTGGTGCACCTATTTGACATTTTTGCTCCATTGTCAGTTTTGTATTCGCCACTGGTGAGCCCAAAAACAAACACTGCATTCATAGGTCGTGTAATTCATAATAAGTTTAAATAGTGAGAATGCAATAATGTAATTCTGATTTTATTGTTGTGTATGAATAAACTATATAGATATATATAATTTGCTATGAAGATATTTGGAGGGAACAAAACCCTTTCCCCCTGCAAACTGTGATGACTTCTTCAACCTCCTTGCTGTTGCTAAGACTCTTCTGATTTTTTCTTCTTAGGTTTTAGCAGCCTCAGAGACAATTCTGAGTTGCAGTCAGACAAGTACAAAGAATTTGTCATCACCTACATAGACTTGTTGTCTAAGGCCTCAACAAAGTAAGTGCAACTACGAGTCAGCTGAACTATAATTTTAATCACTTTCAGAATTCATAATTCTGTCTTTTGTTTTTAGTGTTAATTTTATTATATATAGTATTACTGTATTGGCTATGTATTGTTTTAGAAAGATAGCCTGTTCAAAACTTCAATGATTATAGATTATAGTAGATAGATAAACCCTTTTCTAGTTGTAGATGTGTCCCTAACCCTTGCCCTAACCCTTTTCTCTAAAGAAATGCTTTTTTTGCGTCCCCAGAACCCATTTCCGGAAGTCACCTTGGATCTGGGGACGGTCTCATGTTCCCAGATCCAAAATGGTGTCCCCAGATGACAGTAGCAAAAACAGTATACCTTGTTTGTGGGGACATTTTATAAGGATATATATATATAGTGTGTGATTGAAAGTAATTCCATCTTGTTTCATGACATTTGAAGATCATAAGGTTTTTATGATTTGGATTGTGCTTGCAGCAAAGTGCGAGTGCTGTACGGGGGAAATGAACTGTTCGATTACGAGGTGGAAACGACGTTCTGGAACGACGTTCGGATGGCCATCTATGCCGTCGTCGTGATCACTCTCCTCATGCTGGCCATGACCTCTTTCTCCTTCTCCTTGACCTTCATGGGGCTGTGGAGCATCGTACTAGCCTTTCCCATGGCCATTTTCTTCTACCGCGTTGTCTTCAACATTGTGGGGCTTGGCATCATGAACGGCGCTGCTGCCTTTGTTATCATTGGCATTGGTAAGGCAGCCATGAAATGGCAATAATTGTTTACTCGTTTTTGTTTTTGTTCAGTCAATGGAATCACACGGAAATCACAGCATTGCACGCCTCTCTTTCAAGAACTACACTGGCTCCCAGTTGAACAACAAATTAAATATAAAACCTCATTCTTTGCTACCACATCATCTCTGGAACTGCTCCTAGCTATCTTTCCGAACTTTTGACTGTCTATGTTCCTTCTCGGTCTCTCCGCTCGTCTGCAGATGAAAGGATGTTCCGTGTACCAGAATACCACAGGGTGAGACACGGTGGTCGAGCCTTCAGTTTCTTCTCCGTTCAGATCTGGAACTCGCTACCTCGGTCCGTCAGTCACAGTCCTTCACTAGCGTCTTTTAAAATAAACTTGAAGATGCATCTTTTTAGAGAGGCCTTTTCTTAGGCGCCCTGAGTGAGTGTTTTTGGGTGTTGGTGTGTGTATGTGGTTGCGTGTTATTGACCAATGTACGCATGCAGGGGTCCAACTTTTTCCGTTTCCAGACGGAAACCGTATTTTAAAGATCTATTAAAACGGAAATTCCGTATTTTTGAAAAAAAAAAAAAAAAAAAAGCAAAAACCCCGTAATATAGAAGAACTGAGAAGAGTAGGCCTACGGAAAAAAAAGGCGATCTTTCTTTGCTGACAGGAAACGGAAACAGCCCGTGCTGTGCAATTGTGTAAACCCCGTAGATATTTTGCCGCACAATTTGATTCAATACGAAGTTACATAGAATTCATCTTAAGATAAAATATGCCTTGGATGAAAGAAGGAGACTTGGTCACAGATGTAGACTCAAATGTAAAAAATAGCAAACGTGAAACTGTTCCTTTTGTTCAGATTGAAAGAGAGCCTTTTAAATCTATTCGAAAATTAACTCTTTAAATGCTAAAAAGTCGGTTTTTTTCCGGGGTGGGGGGCTTCGGCCCCTTACAGGGGGCCCTTGGACCCCGGCCTTTCCGTTTTTTTACTTTTGGCCAGTTGGACCCATGCGCATGTTGTTATTACATTTGTTTGTATAAAGCGCTTTGTGATTTTGGAAAGCGCTGTATAAATTGCCTGTTATTATTATTATTATTAATACATGTCCATGTTTTTATATTTTTTCAATGGTATAAATTTCTCTGTTTTCATCCCACCCCAAAATTTTCTGTCTGGAAATCTCTTTGATGTCAACTTATGAAAGCTTTGCCTATGTCTTTTATAAAGATTCAATTCAAGATTCAAGATATATTTATTCTCCCCCTTTAAATTACAAGGCAGTTTATTAGCTAAAAGCTGAAGAAAGAGACCAATTTCCTCAAATATGTTGTTTTTTTAAATTTAAAGTGTGTGTTTGTTATATTGTCCCTTTTGTGAAGTCGGGAGATAATAATGGATCAGTATGAGACTGTTTATATAATTTTGTAATAGTACGTAATGTTTTGGTGAACCTCCTTATGTGCACTCATGACCACTCATTATGGATAGAAGCCTGCACAATGCAAGTGAACATCTTCTTCCTTATCATAACCACCATCATCATCATCATCATTATCATCATCATCATCATCATCATGTGACGTGACATTATCATCATCATCTTGTTGTTTTCTTGGCAGTATTGAGAAGAGGAATGAAAACTGAATACTTGCACATATCCATATTTTGAATTAGTTATGCATTTGCTTGTTTATTTTTTTTTTCCATTTGTGTAGTGAATAAAAACATGCTGTTTAAATAAAAAAAAAACAATACTTATTTTCCTTTCAAGTTATTACTGGCAGAAAAAATCTGTTAGATTCTGGTGCTAGGCTTACAATTAATGGAGTGTTATTAATATGGAGGTGCTATTGGAAAACTCATCCTCTGTGATCTTAATGAAAGTGCTATCATTAATAGGGAAGGATTTGTTCGTTAGTGATATATATGTTTTTTATTTTTGGTTGGGAATATACCTCTTTTTCAATGGACGCATTTCTTGATGATTTTTTTTCCAAATCTGAATTTTTTCTTGCATTTACATTTTGCCTGACATTTTCTATTTTATTCAACACAGGGGTAGACGATGTGTTTGTCTTCATCAACATCTTCCGACAGACCACAGATCTGAAAGACGTCGTTCAGCGTCTCAAGTTTACCATTCGGACAGCAGGGGTTGCCACTTTTGCCACCTCTATCACCACTGCTGTGTCTTACGCTGCCAACATTGCCGGCTCTGTAAGTTGTTCTGGACTGATATCTCTTAATCAGATACTTCTGACTCAGTCAGTGCAGGCTGTTGAAAGATTTATGGGACAATGTGGTCGCTGAATGCAGTTGAAACACAGTCAGTTGCAGATTCCCAACCAGCAAGAAGCTCCTTATAAATCAGTATTGTCTGATAACTCCAACTCTTGTAGGAACTGTGAGATCATTTTACATTTTATTTTAGTTCCGTGTGATGGTGTGAGATTATCTGCTGTCTCTTGCTATCTGAAGCCAATACATAATATTTATTTCCACAACAAACTCTTATGTTCTCTGTATTGTGCACAGAATGTGCATAGCTTACCGGAATACCTAGCAAGTGTTTGCGGTATTGATCCAGATTACAACGATCTGAGATGTATTGCCCCCGCCACTATTCATGCTGCTGTAGCGCACTTAGACAATGGAAAATATTTGCGTGATTATGTTACCATGCATCATTTGCATGTCTCGGCGGTCCAGTCCCAGTAAAGGATGTTTTATGCATGCTGAATCTCTGCGGCGTTAGAAACAAGTTGGAAGGAGCACCGTATTAAAAAAGTTAATAAATAAAAACGTCATCACATTTTGTTGGTCATTGAGTATTATTTAAAGATATTTTATGTTAATCTGCAGATTCCAGCGGTGTACGAGTTTGGCCTGTTCATGTCCCTCATAGTGGCAGGGTGCTGGATCAACGTGTTTCTGATTATGCCAGCCTCCCTCTATCTCCACTACTTCTGGTTCCAACCCCTTGAGGACTGCTGCTCCACTGCGTAAGTTGCTGTACAAATTAAAGTCATAGGATTATGCACAGTTGTGCCTCAGGTACACACAAAATATGAAATATTAGGCACAAAAGTTTGCGTGCATGCGTCCTGCGGATATACACATTTTTCATATAAATTTAGAAAATTGGTACTCAGTTTCAGAAAGTTAGTGTACAACATTGAAAGTTTTAGAGTGCAAATTTAGACAATTATGAAGTTATACATGTACAAATTTGGAAAAGTCGTGAGCAATTGTGTCAAACAAATGAGAATGCTCATCATATGTTTTGTTTGTATATTTACCTTGTTGTGAATGAAATAGCTAGTTGAAGCATATGCATATAGTGCACCAAGCTGAAATACTCCAAACTCCAATCAGCGTTTATTATAACTTCTTAATGTGAAAAGCCATTGTTGTATTGACAAACATCAAAGACATGCGCAAGTACTGATACTGTTTGGTGTTATGTCAGCAGCATGATTGCACTGCGCTGATTTTTGTTGACAGGTGCTGCCGCTGCCTCCGAAGAGGCAGCCCAGGTGCTGTGCGTCTGCATGAGAACGTTCTGACGGATGACGTGCCCTCGCACAACACAGATGACGATGATGTCCCTATGCTGCAGATTGACAATGATGGTATTGTTTACTTATTTAATCTGTTCAGCCTACCTTCCAGCTACATATCGCATATTATTAATTCCATGAGATTAATTCTCTTCTCCGCCACTGACCATCTACCTCCCTCCCTCATCTCATAATAATAATACTGCACTATATCATTCATAATTATGATTGCGGTACTTTTTTGTTGTTGTTGTTGCAGGGTAACAGTATGTAAATAGGCAGTTTTACTAACCATGGTTTTATAGGAACGTTATCAGTTAAAATATTTATCAAGAAATGTCTGACATTTCCTGTTAGTTTTGCAAGCTGTATACAAGTTTTGAAAGAAAAAGTCAGTTTGAAACACATTTTAGACTTTTTTGTGTGTGTGCACATGTAGGATCTTGTGAACACCCCTTTAAATCTGTTATTATTGAAGAAACAACGCTTAACTATGTTAAATATGTTTTCTTACAAGCAGTTGGTACATACATAAAATTTATGAGAGAGATATAGCTTGTTAACCTTATTGAGTGAATTTAAATAAAGAAGACTTTTTCTTTTGGCTTGGCGATCATACTTTCATAATTTTCATGTTCAGGATACTAATAAGGTTATTTCTTCTTTCTTTTTCTTTAAAAAATACAACAACAAAACTAAAGACGCTCCAGCGCTTGTCAACGATGACCCTTTGCTGATACCTGATGAGCCGGAAGTACGAGAGCATATGTCATCCTCCTCGTTCATGGGGCGGCTGCAGCAGGTTGCTCTCAGCACCTTTGTGGAAAAGCTGGTGATACAATGGCGTTACTTTTGGCTCGGTAAGTCTTCTTTTCACTGGCAACATCACTCCATACTGCTCGGTTTTTGTGAATGGATGTTTCCAACATTACGGACTGTTCGCACGGGTACAGTAGTAAAATTGTGCTGATGATTTGATTTGCAGTTCACGCACTACTTTTGTCAACTCAAAGTATACGGACAAGTGTCCATTGAAATAAACAATACCTGTAGATTCACTAAAATGTTGATGGAGGTGAGGAGATGGAGGCGGGATGTCCTTTGTGTTGTAAGATGGCATTATATATACAAGCAGATTATAAGGACAGTCTGTACAAGCAAATCATACAGGCAGTCTGTACAAGAAGATAATAAGAACAATAAATTATTAATAGCAAATGGGGATGGAAACTGTTTGCAGCCTACACATACACAAACAATGGTGGCTTCCTTTGCATGGAAATGAAATGGAGGAGTTCTGTTGGAGTTCTGTTGGGAAGTATTGTTTGGTTCTCTCTAGACGTGTGTTCACCTGAAGAAGAGCTTAGCTCGAAAATATGCGTTGTGTCATTTTGTCTTATGTTTTGTCGACATTAGCCTGGCACACATTTGTTTCTCATTATTGCTCCCTTGCATGGAAATGGCCTTACAGATCATCATTCAACTAGGCACAGTCAACTAAGGCCAGACAGCAAAGTGCTAAAAATAAACTGCGAAGGCTACCATTACAGACCTGCCTACCTACAATTCTTTAAATCAGTAGCAAAAGGTTCAGTTTTCAGTAGCAAAGCCAGGTTTTCAGTAGCATGCACAACCGTCGATGTAGGACGCCACAAGTTAAGGCAAGAAGTCTTATAATTTTAGAGATATTTCGGAGTACGTTAGTAAAAACACCACATCTTAGGTATTAGTGCATAGATTTAAATGAAATAAAATCCAAAATGAACAGAAATAAATTCTCCTTTGATTATATACCTTTTTATTCTTCTCTTGTCATGTCTTGTTTTTTTATTACTCCATGTGTTTACAAAATTAAAAAAAAAAAAGATTTAAAAAGTCCAAACAAGCCTCCTCCTCTTCTTCACTTTCCTGCCCATCTGAAAGATCTGATGCATGCATGCTACTGGCACTAATGTCAGTACCGATTTCTTCCTCCGACTCAAAGTTCATTTCTCTCACTTCAATGTCTAATAAATGGAAGACTGTAAACTCTCCTTCATCAGTCGAAGAATCCAAACCATCCATTCTAGACACTTGCACACAAAACATTGAAAATAAAATCGAAAAAAACGAACGCATCAAAGAGAAAACTTGTGGAAATGCAGTCGATTGTTTCCACAACAGAATAAACCGAAAGTCAATTGCCGGAAGTCTCGCAATCTTTCAAACAACGCGAGAATATAACGGTGGTTGATACGGACGCTTTTGGGCGTTTTGCCTGTTTAGACCTTTGCCGCTACGCCCGGTAAAGGGTAAACAAAAAAAAAAGTCGGATTTTTGTTTTTCCCGTAGCAATTTTATGTTTGCCGTAGCATCGTAGCAGAGCTGTATTTTTCGTAGCTGCTACGGCAAAATCGTAGCAGTAGGCAGGTCTGCCATTACAGTAAAACAGTAGGCAGGTGGCTCATGATAATTACAACGATGATCAGAGTGGTGGTGCTTATGTTCGCGTTTCTCCAGTGCTGATGGGCCTGATCCTGGTAGGGTCCATAGCGATGGCGTCACAGCTGCAAGCCTCCGGCCATCCTCCACAGCTGTTTGAGCCTGACACCAACTTGCAGCGCTTGCTGGACCTGAAAGCCAACTTTACCATGATCGATGACCTGACCTGTGACCAGTGCTCTGCCCTCTACAATGTAAGTGTGGCTGGGCCTTTTGGTTTGTGTGGGATTGCACTGACAAACTAAACGTAAGACAAAGGGCTTTGGATAGGGTTTATGGGCTTTGGATCAGTGAATGCTTTCCTGTAGCCATTTGGTCGCAAGGGGAGAGGGAGGTTGTATCAGAAATGTCCCTTTTCTCAGGATCAAGTGAAAACCTTGCATTTATTTAACGATCCTTATGTTTAACACCATACAATACAGTACAATACAATACAGCTTTCTTTCCTATATACCGTTCTTAACTAGCGCTTATCCAACTCAAAGAGCTGCTCAAGGCATTGTCCGATGCAGGATCTAACTCAAGCCACCCGAGGCACCCGCCTGCTTAATACTAGGCCAGCCACCTTGAACCTTGTTGTAAAAGTAAGTTGTATTACAGTGTAAAATAGTATAGCATCTGGAGCTACACCTCTCTTCAAGCGATGATAAAACAAATAGGCGAGAACTGACTACTTTTCACTGCAAGGTCAGTTGTCACTTCATCTGTAAAAAACCCGACAGTCCCCCGTATTTTAGGTCCTCACGATCTGTTTGATGAGGGTAATGCCCATCTCCTCTCCCTCACTGCTCTACCACCAGTCCTAAGAGTGCCTGGTACTTGTTCCCAACTATAAGTGGACTGGGATGATAGTTACAAGTTGTTTCTTTATTCTGTATCAGTGATGTCGTTTTTGTCGGCAAATCGGCCATTCACCGATAAAATTCCAAAATGTCCTAAAGAGTCATGTTCTGACCGGCCCCCTGTCCTAAGATTTACGCCTCAATCGGCCACCCTTTGTCCATGTTTGTTTGCTTGTCTCATGTCTGTTTTTGTTGTTATTGCTTCTGACCGTATTAATTTCCTATCGGATAAATTAAGATGTTATGAGTTATTGTCGACCATCAAGTATCAGAAGCGCCAAGCAGACGACACATGCATCAGTGCGAGAGAGAGTTAGAGTCATGTCCCTTGTTGCGAACGGCGTGCTTCCGGCAATAAAACTTTTCGTTTTCGAAATGCCGCCGAAAAAGAAACCGAAACTTATCAGTGGCCTCTCGTTTGGTGTTGGAAAGAAGTCAAAATGATGGCCGAAAGATTTTCAAAATGTCCTAAAGGTTTGTGACTGAATCGGCCAAATGGCCTATGCTGAAAATGTCTAGTTGGGAACTGCTGTATGTTTAATGGTCCAATCCAAATACTTACCTAGACCAAGTCTGGAATGTGTTGTCTTTTTGACTCACATGCATAGCAATGTGAGCATATATGTGCTCATTCCCCCCAAATATTTTTCAAAATGTTTGCAAATGTGTCCGAGATGAGTCCTAAATAGTCCAAAAATGATATTTTAAAAAAAAAAGTTTGTCTGTCCATCTGTCTGGCCACCATCCACCGTCTGTCTGTGCAAAAACTTTAAAGTGGCCAAGCACTCAGAGCCTATTACAACTATCACAACCAAACTTAGTAAGATGGTGTATACCCATGAGACCTCAAAAGTGATTAGTGAATGAATGACCTCACTCCAAGGTCAAGGTCACAGGGTCATCAAATGTTAGTTAATAATGATTATTTTTCACAAAATTTCACTTTTTTTTTCTAGGTTATTAATATTGAATTTATGATTCTTTGATGCATGATAAATATCAATGAGACACGCATACTATGCAAATTTGGTCAGCCTCACTCCAAGATCAAAAAGCTGTACAAAGTCCGTTTGTTTAGGTACTTTAAAGTGACCTTGACCCTAAACTATGAGAGATGTAAAGTCCAAACATGTTGTATTTAGATAGATTGATCTTTCATATATGTTGCTATTTTTGCAATGATCTTGAAGGTCAAGGTCACTTGAGGCCTTGCGAAAACATACAATCATCGTACAGTGGAATGGCTGTTTATGTAACCCACCCAGCTAACCACAATTTCGGGGCCCGATCGGGCAAATGGAAATTGGAACCCACTCAGGCCCGATTCGGGCAAAGATCGGGCGATCGTCGGGCTACCCGAAACTTACCCGATCGTAACCCCACATTCGCCAAACAGTAGCCCGACTTTCGATAAAGATTGGGCGATCGTCGGGGTACCCAAAACTTACCCGACCGTAGTCCAACCTTTGCCGAACGGTAACCCGATTCCGGCAAAGATCGGGCATACGTCAGGATACCCAACACCAACCCTATTGTAACCCAACTTAAACCAGAAACAACCCCGATAATGCCCCATCCCTGGCCAATGCTGATTTACCCTAAAATCAAATTCCACATATTGTTTATGATATGTGATTGCATGAAGAAAGAATTGAGATGTCTGGTGTTAATAGGGACTGTTGGCACAGGCGTTTTTGTTTTCGGAAGTCCTTGGTGTGTCCCCACTTAAGTATTTACACACCATTTCGATAATGATATATATTAACGTGATCTTCGTCGCTATCGAAATCGTGTGTAAATACATAAACGAAAGGCAAAGCCCCAAAAAATAACCACAGCGGAATAGGTTTTCGCAGGCAAACACAATATCCGAGCACATGCAACTGTAGAAGAAAACTGTAGAAAATTGGCGCATAAGGACAACCGGAAAAGACCACCAGTAATGGGCACGGAAATTTACCCTTGGCTTATAATGTATAAATAAATACAGTAGTTAAAAGAAACACTTTAACAATATTTTACATTATTGTATGATAAAAATAAAGAATTATAAGCACAATTAAATAATGATATCTTGCTTAATTGATTTTGTATAAATATTTTTCACATACGTACACCGCAGCAAATGTGAAGCAGACGAAACATTCCAGACAGTTTAGCCAATGAGAAGCGAGAGTAGGCCTATGTTAGCTTGTGCGCAGCGTGGCTTTGTGGTGGGGCAGAATCGGGCGGCACACGGGAGGGCGAATCGTTACGCATCCACATTTCTGGACTCCGCTACGCATCGGGTTTTTGTAGGGCTATGTGGGTCCCTACTATAGCCAGACAAAAGTCGGGATGCCCTACGCGGCCCGAGTGGGGCCCAGATCGGGCTGGTTTGCTGGGCATTATGTGCAACAACATTGGGTTATTTGATCAGACATGTATGAGAGGTCATGTGAAGGTCATGATCATCCCAAGGTCAAGGTCAGTGAAGATCAAGGTCATTCAAAGGTCTCTTTTTTGGCATTATACAACTTTTGCTGTAGTTGATTTTTTTTAAAATAAATAGAACATATGTATTTGGAGCAAGAGGTCAAGGTCATCTCAAGGTCAAGAGCATAGAAAGATTAAAGTCGGTATTACTTTAATGCAACCCTTTCATTATGTTTTTCTTGGCACTTGTTTTCATGTTAAAAGTTACCAATGACCTGTTGCTCTCTCTGGACTGTGGAAATGTTTCAGTTCTCACTCTGCTAGATTTATCTGCAGCGTTTGATACCATAGATCATGACATTTTGCTTAACTCTTTGCCTGCCAATCGACGATATATCGTCGATCTGAGCCGCCATGTTTGTGCCAATCGACGATATATCGTCGATCTGAGCCGCCATGTTTGTGCCAATCGACGATATATCGTCGATCTGAGCCGCCATGTTTGTGCCAATCGACGATATATCGTCGATCTGAGCCGCCATGTTTGTGCCAATCGACGATATATCGTCGATCTGAGCCGCCATGTTTGTGCCAATCGACGATATATCGTCGATTTCAGTATTCCGTTTCGTTCCGGTTTTTTGAGCAGTCCAATCCAAGTGTTATTTTAGCCAAAGAGAGATAACTCTTTCTACTTTCGTTCTCGATCGACACGCGCTTGGTTTCTTCAAATTGATTCGTTTTTAGTGTTTTTTGTGCATTTTACTAAGCATTGTGATGGGCACAATCGACAGTGTGTCAAACTCTGCTAATAATCAATATAATTTCAAACTGTAAAGTGTATTTTGATCCTAAATAAATTTTCTTTCTGGTGTGTGAAGCTGATTCAGTGATTAGAATTATTCCTCCAGATTTTTTTTATCACTGTGGTATGTAGAAATATTTTTATTTTATTTTATCATTTCAAAAAGATCAACATGCTTTCAAAACACATATTTCAATAACATAATCAAATTAACATTTTTTTTTTCTTATTCTTCACTCTTTTACCTTTAATTTGATATGAAATATGTCTATTTAACAACTATTATTGAAAGAACAGTAGCTTAAATGCCTAAGGTACTGAACTTTCTTTCCGGTGCCAGAGAAATGTCTGGCACAAACGTGGAAACATGCCTGGCAGGCAAAGAGTTAAAACTCTTCAGCTTCATTTTGGTATCTCTGGGTCGGTACTAAATTGGTTTCAGTCTTATCTCTTTGAAAGGAAGCAGGCTGTTGTTGTCGATGGCAGCGTGTCTAATGAGACAAAAATTATCTTTGATGTGCCACAGGGTTCTGTTTTAGGACCTGTGCTTTTTGTGATGTACACCAGAACATTGCTGTTACTTCTTGATAATCATGCCATTGATAACCAGTCGTTTGCTGACGATACACAGCTGTACAATTCTTCCCGTCCTTCCGAGATTCATTCTTCCGTCCAGAGCGTGCAGCAGTGCATTTCTGATGTAAGGTCATGGATGGCTCACAACAAACTTAAATTGAATGATGACAAAACAGAAGCGCTGTTATTCCATAATCCTAGATTGTCTTCACACTCTACCCTTCCTACTTCTATTTTATTTGGCAACTCTGACATTACTTTCTCATCCTCTGCCAGGAATCTCGGTTACATCATATCTGATGACATGTCCCTTGATAACCATGTTTTACATGTTTGTCGTTCTGCATACACTGCCATTCCTCATATCAGCTCAATCCATCAGTATCTTACAGTATATGCCACCAAAACTCTGGTGTGTGCCTTTGTTCTCTCTCGTCTTGACTATTTTAACTCCCTACTCACTGGCTGTCCTAAATCTTTGATCGATAAACTACAAAAAGTTCAAAATTCTGCTGCATGGCTCGTACTGAAAGCAAAAAAACGCGATCACGTAACACCACTACTATTTTCCCTTCACTGGCTTCCTATCCAAGCATGCATTGACTACAAACTGTCAGTTCTCTGCCAGTTTTTGTTCTCTGATACCTGTCCATCCTATCTTAGTCAACTCCTGTCTGCTTACTCACCTGCCCAACAGTTGCATTCATCCGCAGACACTCGTCCTCACCACACACCAGCTCAATGCCTATGTGAGCAGCACTCTTAGGTTCTCCCACATTTTGCTGGCTGCGGGCTATTTATAGCTTGTCTACACCCTCCCTTTCAGTGAAAGGAAAGGAAAGAAGAGCACCGGCAAAGCTATTTATTGCTAGCCTGGCTGAACTAACTTCAAAACCTAAAAGCTTTGGTTGAGTCAGTGTGACCACACCAAGAGTACGCACAAAAACCTACGGTGAAAGATCTTTTGCTTTTTGTGGCCCTAAACAATGGAATTCGCTGCCAGTTAACATCCGTAGTATTGCATCCACGCAGACTTTCAAGAAAGCACTCAAAACACATCTTTTCAAGTATTACTTTCCCACTGATTGAACTAACGAACATCACAATTCTTCCACCTGCTGACATCCAGTCGACTGCCCAGTTTTAAACTGTTACCTTGTGGTGAATGCTTGTGTCCGTGTTGAAGGTCATCTATTAATTCTATATAAGGGTATTTACCAATGTCGTACAAGTTCTTTTATACTACTAGTTTAGTGAAATGTATCTGTTGTAGTTGAGTCTAGTTCTTTTTAATGTTGTGATTCATGTCTTTTCATTGTATTTTACTGTTTTAAGAAATGTTTACAATCTTATGTTTTGTTTTTAAGGTGTGTAATGTTTTTAGTTGTATTGCTTTGTTAAATGATGTGATAATGAATGTTTTTATTGTGGACATGTACTTTGGCCAGGCGCTCGTGCGTCTGTGTGTGTCTGTGTGTGTCTGTGTGTCTGTGTGTGTCTGTGTGTGTACTGTCAATTAATGTACATACTTCTGGTTTAGCAGTTTTTACTAGGCATGTTTTTGTTTTACATATTTTATTTTGTTTTAATACTATTGCTTTTTTTAGTGCATTGTAAAGCATGGCGAGCCCATGTTTGTTGGGGTTCCACACTATATAAATCTACCATATTATTATTATTAATATTATTATTATGTTAAATATTACAAGTTCCATAAGGAGCATGTGAGTCACATGGGCTCTGCCCTCTTAGTTGTTGTTTTTTTTTTCGATGCACACTAGAACTAGTATTAAAAACTAAAATTCTGATGGCTTTTGTATCAAGTGACTTTGTCCCCAAAACAGCCAAAAGACGAAAAATCGTCACCGGTTGTACGGCCCTCCACAGTACACAACACCGCCACTACCCCACCACCACAGTGGGGCAGACCAAACACCACCACCAGCTTTTTGACCAGCAGACCGCCTTGGCTGCCATTCCCAATGCCAAGTAGACCTCCCTCTACCAAGACATCACCCAAGCCAGATGGCAAGACAACCAGAAGGTTTCCGGAGGCAACCACCACCGCTACTACAACTCGTCAACCTCCTAGAGTGTTGACTAACTCTCCACCAGGTGAAAGAATAATTTTATTTTTTAGCAAAAGCACTCGGAAAGAATGGAAACAACAGTCCCGCAAAGATAGGCTTAAAACCAGAAATGTTTTTGATACGATCTAAATATTTGTATGTGCGTTGATATGATGTCGTTTGTTTGTTTGTTTTTGACATTGGAGAGGCAGAGTTTGTTATTTTGTTTAAAGGTTTGTAGTTTCTAGATCAGTATTAGCTTTGACCTGTAAAGTCACATAATGATTTGTAAATCTAAAAGCACCCGACATCTTTAAACAGGTCTACCACTGAGCCAGAGCTCTGCATCATCAAAGAGTTAAGGGGTTCCTAGGTCTGAGCAGTTACATTTTGCCAGCCTTAATAATGTTCGGATGAATTTTTACAGTGTACCGACCTGAGACATCCCCTCCGAGCGAGACGGTCAGGTCAGTTGGGGTGGGGTATGACCCTTGCAAGCAGCAGAACTGCGACAACATCAAGAGTCGGCCAGTCATCCAGTCAGGAGCCACTGTGTATGTGGTGTTTGGCATCACTGGGGTCAATCGCACTGGGGTCACGCAAGGCCACGTTCTTTCAGAGTTTCGGGTGAGTGCTTTGTCTAGTTTTTTTTTTTTTTCTTCTTCAACAGATTCATTAGTATCAAGACTACAAACTGTTTTCTTCTTCTGCAGATAATTTATTTTAGGACGGTGGATGAGAGAGAAGGTTTGGAAAAGATTGGGCATGATGCCAAACCCATGTAGTGAAATTCAGATTGTTTTGTAAAAAGCAAGCACCACAGTCACACATAAATGCATATGGCTATGACTAGAATCCATAAATTTCCGCTTTTTGATTCCCATGCATAGCAGTGTGAGTCGTTGTATTCACCCCCAAAAATGTGTTCCAGATTTTTGCAAATTTGTACAAAGTGAGTCCTAAATAGTCCAAAAATGACATTACAATTTTTTTTTAAATTTCTGTCAGTCCAGAATCTGTGCAAAACTTGCAAGTGGATTAATATTTCAGTACCTATTTCAATTATCATAACCAAAATTGATAAGAAGGTGTATATCCATGAGACCTCATAAATGATCAGGGAAGGAATGACTTCACTTCAAGGTCATAGGGTCAACAAATGTTAGTAAAAAAAAAATCCACAAATTTTCCATTTTGTTCTATGTTATTACAATTAGTACAAATTTGGTCAGCCTCACTCCAACCTCAAGGTCACTGAAGCTGTCCAAAGTTTGTTAATACAGGTATTTTGAAGTGACCTTGACCCTAAACTATACGAGATATAAAGTCCAAAAACATGCAGAAAATAGCACATGTCTGCAGTGTTCCCGATTACGCACAGTTGTGCATCAATTACGCACAAAATTAAAAACATTAAGCGGAAAGTTTGCATGCCTGCGTTTTGCAGTCATACACAGTTTTCCTGAATCTCTAAAGTCTAAAGTATGACAAATGAATGTCCAACTAATTCACAGTAAGCACCCCCTCTCCTCTCTCCCCCCCCCCCCCCCCCCCCCCCAACAAAGACTTCCATCAGAGACCTTATAAGGGGAGATAGGACACTGACACTACACATGAATTTCTTTGATAAATAGTGATCGCATGCCTAACGAAAAATTAAAGACAAAGAAATTGTGTGAGGGGACAATTATGAAATGAGAGTTACCAAACATATTTTTCCCTTAAAACTCATCACCACCCACCTAAAGACCAAGTTTCACAATAATCTCGTCAGTAGTTTGGGAGAAAACGTATGATCAAATTGCACTGTTTATAAGGGCAGCATAAAGGTGATAGAGTCAGGACCGATAATCTATGTCATCGACCACATATGACGTAAGAAAAAATGTCCCATCAAAGAGAGACTATATACCCTCTTTGGTCCCATCTCCCCTTATAAGATCTCTGCTTCCATAGCAGACAATTGAAGGTACAGTCGCCGTCCTTTAAAATTGAATGCGCGCGCATTGTATACTTCCTCTAAGTGATCATGGCGCTGTCACCAAATTGGGGACGCTCAAAATTTGCAAAATGACTCTTAAATTTTCATAACTGAGAGTCCCTTGGAGGTGAAGGAACACTGGGTCTGCTGCAGAGTCTAGGAACAGGCAATTGATAGTTGTATGTGCTACGACAAACTTTCAGGCTGAGTTTTGGGACTGCTCATCCTACATCCATGGCCACAATGTAGTGTCACACACAGGAAAGGGAGGAATAGGGGCCCTTCCTTATTTGAGCCTATGCCTAATTCCATCCATTAGGTACTGACAAATTCCATAAACAAGGTGGCCCAGTGCTCATAACCTGGATTAAGATGGCAATCTCTGTAATGTTCTTATAACTTCTGTCGGCTCTATAGAAAAGAAGAAAAAAAAGTTAATTTTACCCCTTGCTACTTCTGTTGGCTTTTTAGAAGAAAAAAAATTAATTTCGCCCTGCATGGGTTGATAAATAAATTTTACAAATTACCACCAGAAAATAAATACAAATTTCAACTAAAAATAATGATTCCCAAATCCTTTCCTTTTTTAATTAGCTTCGCTCAAAATACTTATCCAACCTGTAGTTTGGTGTTTTGTTGTGTTTTCAGGGCGTCCCCAAATTTGACCCGCAGTTTGCAAAGGCTTTTGATCTGGGCAGTATGAACAAAGAACACATCAAAGAGCTGTGCACAGTATGCACCATTCTGGCCAGCAACAAGAACCTGGTGAAGAACGGCAGTGCCCAGTGTCTGCCCAGAGGTCAGTTGATAAAATGCTATAGTTTGAAGAACATTGAGGTTTAACGTCTATACCAACCATTGGTGATACAGTAGTGGGGATAACCATCCCAGGGAACAAGGGGTAGGGATCTAAATCAACACTGAACCACCAGAGCAATCATACTGCTAAGACAGACAGTGAAAATGGCCACATTTTATATCGCCCACCATGGGATTCAAACCTGGGTCATCGGTGTGCCAGGTGATTGCTCTACCACTTAAACTATGCAGGGTTGCCAACCACTACGGAATTTCTGTAGTTTACTCCGGAAATGAATACGCGGCTACGGAGCAACGCAAATCGAAAATTTACTACGGAAAGTCAATTTTTGACGATAGTATTACAGTTTTAATGAGTTTTATTGAGCGCCTGTGCCTCCCGTAGCACCTCAAGGTCACGGTCATTCGGGTTTACGTGCACGGTGTAATAGATCACGCTGCCAGTGCATGTTAGGAAAGTGGTTTTGCAAACGGCCAATCGGTGCACAAAACCTCGACCTTTCTGTGACACTTTCGTTTCCAGGTCACGTTCTACAGCGCAGAAGAAAAGTTTGTGTGCGGCGTATTTTGAATCCATGATGCCAAAAAGAAAGAAAACTAGCGATGAAAGCCAAAAAAAAAAAAGAAGAGGACAGCAAATCAAGAGTACAGGAAAGAGTATTCTGAAAAATTTCCGTGCATCACTGCATCATCGAGATCAAAACACAGCGTGTATTGTACAGCGTGCTTGGCAGATTTTAGCATTCAACATGGCGGCTTCCACGATGTGACGCGACACGTGAATGGCAACCGTCACAAAAGTCGTTGCCCTGATCCAGAAAAGTTAGTCGCTGTTCAGTCGGTAGCCACCTTCTTCAAGCCCGAAATGGATCTCTCAATAAAAAATGCGAGGACGTATGGCTACTGAAAATGTCATAAAACTACTGAAATTCAGAATTTTTACTACTGAAAACCTTTTAGGGGGTTGGCAACTCTGACTATGTCATTGCTTCAGAGAAAGAGAGAGAGAGAGAAAAAAAAAAGAGAGAGAGAGAGGGAAGGAGGGAGGGAAATGGAGATGGTCACCTCAACCGTCCTCCCTAAGACAGGTTATGAGAATACCTGTACCTTTTGCATGTGTATCATGTGTATATATATTTATATTATATATATTTCAGCATCCCAACTGCTTGTTTCCACACAACCGCAATTTAAGTGTTCATTCTTTTTCTACAAGAAGAATCACATTTATAAAAATAATATATTATAAATTTTAAAAAATGTAAAAATAAAATAAAATTTTTTTTTAAACACCTATTTGAGTGGATAACATTTTTCTGTTTAACTCTTCCGCGCCGGGAAGCAAGTTTTCCAGTAGCCGCCATGCATCTCTACCTGTCGGGAAGCAAGTATTCCAGTATCCCACACACGCATATGGTCCAAGCGAGAAAACTCCGCATTGCAAAAATATATTGAAAGCACGGTTATTTCCCATGTTAATAAAACGTACGGTCACTTCCGCCAGGTCGAATTTTCTTGTTCTGATGCGAATTTGGCGTGCAGTTTGATTTTAAAATGACGAAAAATCGGGGACTATCAAGAGAGGAAATTCTTCGACTTCTAGACCTTGACGACGATGATGGCAGTGCATCACTGTCGTCAGAATCAAGTGAAGAAGGTGAATTTGATGAGGAGATTGGTGGTGAAAGTGTCTTAGAAGTGCCCACCGTTGTGCCTTCAACAAGTACATGTTCTACAAGCAGAGGTGCCAGTGGCAGTGCCATAAATGCCAGAGGCACAAGATCCCGAAGGGGGCATGGTGCTACTGCTAGTGCCACAACAATCGACAGGGAGGGATGGGTGACTCCCGAAAATAAATACGGCAAAATAGAGGAGGAAGATATTTATGTGTTTACCGGCAATCCTGGCATTTCCATGCTGCCAGATGACAGAACACCACTCGGTTATTTCAGTATGTTTGTCAGCCCTGCTATTATTGACACTTTTGTCACAGAGACAAACAGGTTCGCACAGCAAGTGAAAGAGGCTTTGCCAGATTTTCACTACTTGAAGTTGTGGGATGTCAACAGTGGCACAAATGCCGTTGAAATGAGGAAATTTATAGGTCTCCTCATGGCAATGGGACTTGTGAGCAAGCCAACAGAAAGGATGTATTGGTCAACACATCCTGTGCTGGAAACTCCATTCTTCACCAAGGTAAATATTGTGTTATATAATTTGTTTGTATGGAAAATTCTACTCTTTTTGTGTGCCAAAAATAAAATACTATAAAATTACTTGTATTGCCATCATAAATTGTTAATTAAAATTTGCCTCAATTTTTATTGTAATAACTGAATAATTGATCATGCTATTTTTTTGTGTGCCAGGTGATGCCGCGCGACCGTTTTCTGGTGTTACTTACATTCTGGCATCTCAATGACAACAGCCAGGCACCTGCCCCAGGGACGCCACAACACGACAAGCTGTACAAGATCAGACCACTGTTTGATCATCTCAACACAGCTTTCAAGGCCCACTACTATCCGAAAGAACATGTTGCAGTGGATGAATCCATAATGCCATGGCGTGGTAGGGTTGCTTGGCGACAGTTTATCCCCAAAAAACCCTGTCGCTATGGGATGAAACTCTACTGCTTATGCGAGAGTGACAGCGGTTACATTCTCCGAATGAAGATGTACACTGGAAGGGAATTTGGCAGCCAAAGAGAGGTGGACCATGGGCCTAATGTGGTCAAACATTTGATGGAGGACTATCAAGGAAAGGGCCACACAGTCTTCACAGACTCCTTCTTCACCAGTGCAGATCTTGTGCAGTATATGCATGACAAGGGGACATCCTACTGCGGTACTGTGCTGAAACACAGGAAAGGCAACCCCCCAGACCTGAAGCAGGAGAAAGTCCCCAAAGGAAAGACAGCAGTGCGCCAGAAAGGGAGTACAGTGGCTGTCCGCTTCAATGACCGCAAAGATGTCATGCTCCTAAGCAACAAATACACGGCAGAGCCTGTGGATACAGGAAAAAAGGCAAAGCAGACACGCGAGCAGCGTGCAAGGGGTGAAGAAGTAGTAAATAACAAAAGACCAAACATTGTGCACCTATATAATCAAAACATGAATGGTGTTGATCACCTTGATCAACATCTTTCATACTATAGTTTCAATCGCAAGACAGTGAAGTGGTGGAAGCGTTGTGGCACCCATCTACTCCACATGGCCAAAGTGCAGGCCATGATCCTGCACAACAAGTACCAGGAAAAAATGCCCCAATTGGACTTCACCTTGCAGCTGATCATGCAGCTGACCAACTCTGCGCCACTCCCCCACAATGTTGATCCCGACGACCCCCCAGCTAAGCGCATGTGCCCTGTACCTAGACCGCTGGAGTGCAATCGCCTTAGCCATGCTGACAACCCCCACCAAATTGTAAGCAATCCACCTACTGAGAAGAACCTGTCTCCTGCTAAAAACTGTGTGTGTTGCACTGTCCCAAAAGGCAAGCATGGTCAGTACTTGCGAAGAAAACAAACCAAGTACATGTGCAAAGCATGCCAGGTGCCCTTGTGTGTTGAGCCATGTTTTGCAATCTATCACACCATCAAAGACTACAAGAGGGCTGTAAATCAATATCACAATGCTGAGTAGTTCAGTAAAGATGCCTCTTTCTGTATTTATATAGTGCTGGTGAATTTTTTTTTAAAGTTGTGATCAATAGTGACATAAGTGTGGTGTAAATATTGTGTTAAGTGTGGTGTAAATAATGTGTAAGTTTGATATAAAGTTAATATTTCATTACTGTGTTATTGTGCTATTGGATTACCAGAACAACAAAATGCAAGGTATGGTCTCAGTTTTTCATTAGCATGCCTACATAATTATGTGTTGGTTGTCACACTTATTTGTCTTTCTCTCTCTGCTAATTTTCTGTTGAGATGCTATAATATTTTGTGGAAATTTACTAAAAGAAATGTCTAAATACTTTATTGTTTACCTAAATAGCTAAAAAAAACTTACATAAATGCTTTTTTTTTTCAATGTTATTCAACTTATTGTGAAAATTCAAGAAAAAAAATGCGAAAGAGGCTTTCAATTAGGAATTTTTTCAGTTTTTATTATTCAACAAACAAAATTTATATAGTTTTGTAAAGAAAATAGTTTTCTATAAGTATGCCAAATTTCATATCAATAGGCCTGCACTGAGTTAGGCAAGAACCGATTTTGTACAACTAGTGGTTTTCACAACAGTCTGGCCCTGCAGGCTCAGGCCAGCAGTGATGCTTAGCTGCTGCAGGCTCAGGCAGAATAGAGTTAAAGCGTTCTATTTATTATTTTACACACACCCACACACACACACTTGTACACACACTTGTTTTCACGGTGCTATTATCACTTTCCTGAGACGCCACATACGTTGTGTTGACAATGGGTCATATTACGTCACCCTTTTAAAATATTTTAAAGTGTTCTAACACTAACCCTAACCCTAAACCTTGCCCTTACCCTTACAGTAACACAGCTCTATTTCTAACGGATCATTGGTTTGACGTCGAAATAAGGAGGCCTGTCAAAACAAGTTATGTAGATGTTCGCTGGTTTGTCCACATAAAGAAGTACACACACACACACACACACACACACACACACACACACACCAACACACACACACATGCATACTTGCAATACATCACAATTGGGTTTATTTAAGAATGTAGGAATCGGAAAGTGATTTTTTGACGGAAAGAACGCAAACTTCTTCTAAAAATGTAAGAATCTAATGCAAAATTGGCTCTGCCCGTCTAAAGAGTTGACCTAGTTGGTCTCCTATAGGCGACGAAATAGGTCGAATTTTCTTTAAAATTTCTCCGAAAATTGACTGTATTTTCTCCGTCCCGGATAGAGCACTCCTGTGTACTTAAAACACTCTCATGCACTACAACTGCACTCCCATGCACTAAAAGAGCACTCCCACGCACTTAGAAAAAAGTGGGGTCCTGGAAAAAAGTGGGTTCCAAGCAAATGAACCCATTTGTTACTAAGAAAGACAAGGTCTGCTACCCATTTGTGCGCTTTTGTGGGTACACACACACACACACACACACCCAGACTAGGGTGGCAGAACTGCACAGTGGTTATGGCATACAATCCTGTTTGCAAGAAGTTTGATAATAATAATATTAATAATACAGGATGCTACTACACCTACTACACACTTTTTCTTCAATCAAACTCAAAGCTCGTCAATCAGAGAAAGAGCGATAGAGAAACTGGCCCTGTTAGTCCTTGAATGGGACCATGTAAATGTACAGAACATTGCACAGCAATCACCCCAATCCATCCACCTGACTGGGTTCATTTCTCTCTTTAAAACCATGGTGATAAAATAGCTAGAGAAAAGGGAAAAGAAATAGGAACATGTCACCGTCTTCACAAGACTGGACCGGAGAAAAAGGAACTCCCCCCTCTTCCCCCCACTACCCCCTCCAACTCTCTTCCTACCCACTATCTCTTATAACAATAAAAGTTAATAAAAAAAAAAACTGCTGTACTTTTAGTATATTAAAACAAACAAAAAATGGTTGTGTCTAATTACAAGATGGACATATGAAAATCAGCACGCATGAAGACTTTGCAAAGTAATACATGTATGTGGGAGTGCTTAATAGCCCATGGGTAGTGAGCTGGTTTCTTATGCAGAAGGTTGTGGGTTCAGTTCCCGCTAGGGGTGAACTTATTTGACTTAGGTACAAGACTATTCAGGTCACTGAGGGTTGTTCCCGGGTACTGCGGTATATTCCTTCCCTTTAATAATGGCGATGGATGCAGTCAGTGTAAAGGTTTCAAAAATAAAGATTTGACTTCCTTTCCGTCTTCCAATAGCCTATCTCCCTGCATTTACACCTGACCACATGTTTGAGTGATAGATGTATGCTTGCTGTGTGTGTGAGAGTGGGTAAAATATGCGAGTGTTGAGTTGGTACAGATCGCCGCCCTTCGAGTTTAGTCATTTGGGGGGAAAGCGCGCATATAGCATCCATTATTATTATTATTATTATTATTATTATTATTATTATTATTATTATTATTATTTGATTTTGTTTCGTATTTGTATTTTTCTGGACAGGGATGCCAACGATGATGACGCAGCTGCTGGGTACGATAACAGAGTGCCAAAACCTCCCCAAGACACTGACTATCTACAACCATGAGGAACCATCGCATGCAGAGGCTGGCATCAGTAATAACCACATCATCTGGCTGGCATTTGCTTTTGAGTCGGTTAGTAATATTTTCAACCCAGGGCTTGTGGATAGAAATGTGTGTGTGTGTGAGTGGGGAGAGAGGTGAATGGGGGACATATTTTTGGAGTGGTGGAGTGTGTGCACGTGTAGTGGTGTGGTAGGGTGTGCGTATCTGTGGTCAGTTATACTATAAATCAAAATGCGCATTTTAAAGACATTTATATATATGTGTTAAATGAACGAAACTCACAATACACCTTTAGTAATCTCGTAGTCTCTTAACGCTTTTCTGTTTTCAACTTTTCAGACGGTGTCCAAAGGGGAGAGCTACTTTGAGGCATACAAGAAGTACCAGCAGTGGGAAGCGTTTATCGCTCACATCAAGAAAGACCTCCTGTCCCCCAACTCCCCTCTCCAGGCCATGTTCCAGACTTCAGAACATTGGCGCAAGGTCAGTAGAGGCTATCCCTTGCTTTTTTCAGTCCAAATATACGTCCCATATTTCATCTGTCAATTGTTATAGGTGCTATTCATGCATGTCAATTGGCAAATTAAGCGTCGGAACATCATATAGTAATCACTTTAGCTGAAGAAGTTAGTTAGTCAGAGGATCATCAAAAGCTACTGTAAACAAATAGCACTATTTTTGACTTACATGCTCCAGATTTTTATTTCTTCCTGAGTTGACAATTTCAATTTTTCTGCTTGTCTCCTAAATTGTAGTAGTTATCTTGAATCATTTTGTTGTGCCATAAAATTAATTTTTTAACTGCAGCAGGTTGTATTATTTTATTGTCTTTATTTTTGTCTACCATTCTTTTACATTGTGACATCATCAAAGTTCTTAATATCTTATTTGGACTGGGAGCATTCTGATTGGTCGACGCATTACATAATTCGACGCATGCGCACAGTGCTATTGTAGTCTTAGTAAGGATTAGGGTTAGAGTTAGGGTTAGGGTTATGACGCCTAAGAACATCGTGAAAAGGCTGGTCCGACTTGACCTGGCGCATGCGCAAAGGCGCCGGGCCAAATAAGGTACCCGGAACTTTGACAATGTTACAACCGACCTTTTAGAGACAGTATCAGAGACTGGGCTCACTTTTGTATTTTCAAACAGACTTTCATGTTTTCATAGTTAGAACGGAGGCCAAACTTTTGAAAAGTCAACGAATAAGTGGAATATGAATACCATGTATTTATATGTAATGATTATGTAAAGCGTGGTGAGTCTGGTCATAGGCTGGAGTACCCGCTATATAAAAATCCGTTATTATTATTATTATTATTAATAAGAACACAAAAGTTAATAGCATGGTTGATTATTTTTGCCATTTTGCCACACAGGAGGTTTGTTACCTAACTGAAAGGTATTGAAAGAGCTATGTTACAATTGAGACTTGCACGATAATTACCAACATTACCAAAGCATGCGGTGATAGCATGTACTTACCTTTGATTTGGTTCTGTGTTGTTGCTGGAAAAAGCTTGGCCTAAGTTTTGTTTCTTTTGGGGTCAGTTGGTATTGTTGTAGCAATGTTGAGATCTTTCTGGAATTGCTTGTTTACCACCGATGGAAGGTTTGAAATCTATCTCGCAACAAGTAGTCAAATCTTGGAACTTTGTAGAACATTCTTGGTTCTATGACGTAAGATGCTCGTGGGTTCGATTCCCGCAAGGGGCGAACGTATGTGACTTAGGTACGAGACTATTGAGGTCACCGAGGGTTTTCTCCGGGCACTCCGGTTTCCTCCCTCCCTTCAATAATGGTACAGGACGCAGCCAATATAAAAATGTCAAAACTAAAAATTCGATTTTCTTTCCGTCTTCCAATAGCGATCTTCCTGTCTTTACACCACCTGTTTGAGTGATGGATGTGTATTTGGTGTGTGTGAGGATGGATGAGACAGGTGAGCGTGTATGTTGGTATAGATCGCCGCGCTTTGAGCCTGATTGATTTGGGGAAAGGCGCGTATATAGCATCCTGTATTATTATTATTATTATTATTATTATTATTATTATTATTATTATATTTCCTGTGACGATATTTTGTTCTTATTGGTTATTGATTACTTCATTGTGGAATGTTCCCAAACTTTCTGCACAGGGTATAAATAATCGTGCGTTTGAGATTCCATTTTTTAAATGCAGTTGTTGATGCTGTTTGTGTTGGAAAACTTTATAACAAGGGCTCTTGCCTTGTTTTTTTTGAGTGAACAGGCAGCGTGGATATGAAGACGAGTTACACAGGTTCAAGCATCGTGAAAATGAATCTACATTTGGCATGTAACAAACTGATGAATGAGAGAATTGGTTGATCATAGATCCAAGTGGTAAATGTAAATGGTAGAACTAAAGTATTCTATGTTCTGTAAGAAACTGCATGAATGAAGGATAAAATCACTCAGTTTATCTATACCTACTCTGGAAACTCAAACTCGGAATTAAATATTAAAATCACTGAATGATCAGTTTCTACCTATTTATGAAATGCTATGCCCTGCCATGTTGAAATGTACATTGTGGTGATGAAGTAATGTTCTCCTTTGTGTTACAGGTGCTGATGGAAGTGGTGGCGGTGGACAGCGCGGTGTTCAGCGTTGTGTTGTCCTTCATCGTCTGCATGTGTTCTGTTGTCATCTTCACGGGCCATTTTACCATGCTGTTCATTGTCTTCATAACCATTGTCGGTATGTAGGCCACAAACTTTCTAAAGCACAAATGAAACAAAAAAAGAAAAAGAAATGCTGTCTTTAATTTAAAATTTCTTACCATATATATGGTATTACAAAAGACCCATTCGTGTCTAATTTCAACAGAAAAAGGTCAAAAGTTGACATTACCTTCCTGTTTTCTTCTTTTGTGACTTGTACTAGTAGTTAATATGACTGAAAATAGTACATAGAAACTGGATGATGTAGGTGGAGTGGATAAAATATAATTACTGAATTCCTAGACAGATTACAAAAGCGATTCCTCCAGTAGCTACAGCTCCTTAAGTTGAACGAGACTGTTTAGTTTTCTTCTAGTCAAATTTTACCTCGGTGCTTCTGGAATCTTGGGTTAGTTCCTGTTTCGGCCAGCACCTTGGGCAGCTCTTGAGCTGGAAAAACACTATATAAGAATGATTAAATTAAATAAAATGAATAAATTACCTGTTATACGGTAAGTTGCTAATGGAAGACTTGTTTCCTAAAGTTTAGCAGTTCCATGAACTTCAAAAAACTTTTTTTTTTAAATCAAATTTGCTGTTGCTATCAAACGGCTAAATTGACTTTTTCAGCTGTTCCTTGAGCAGTGTTGTGTTACGATAATAGATGGCACGGCTGAAACTTCCTTCACTGAAAGTAAACTTTCAGCCACCAGCTGTAAGCTATTTTTAGCCATGCCAGCAGGCCATGCCATGCGAAACCCATGCACAGCCAGCGTCTTGGATCTGGCTACAAGCAGTTTAGCCAGTGATAAGGGACAGCACAAGGGTTATTTTTAGCCGTAGCCTGAAAGTATCGCTTATGAACCGCCGTGATGGAAATGTCATGAGCAGTTCTAGCTTTAACTTTCAGTTAGTTTACATGTGTGTTGCCAGAAATGTTAAGTATTTTTTATTTTATTAATTGATTGCTTATTTGTTAATTTATGTCTTTCTTGTGCAGCTCTGATAGCGCTGGTGGTGGCGATCTTCTTCATATCCGGCTGGCAGATGGGTGCAGTGGAGGCTGTATCTCTGTCCATCCTGGTGGGCTCGTCAGTGGATTACTGTATGCATCTGGCTGAAGGTTATCTCGTGATGGGCAAAGTCATGCCTCCGCACATTGCCTCTGGGGTAGGTCAATTTGTAGGTGCTGAGTTGAGAGCAGATGACCTGTGATTAGATGGGAATGCTTGTTGAGGAGGAGGGTGTTGATCACTTGCCTAGCACGCTCACGTTCAAGTGACACTAGCATGCTAGCTGTGCTGGAGAGGAAAACTACAGAGAGAAAGCAATGAATAAAATTTTTGTAACATGGTTTTGACATTTAAAAAAAGGTCTTGTGAAATGAGAGAGTTAAAACGAAACAAAATATATCAGCTTTGCAGGTCCCGAATGTTTATTTGTCTATGAACGTGATTGTTTTATTGTAAGACACTTTAGTGTGGGTGAATAAAGTGAGAGCTATGTGTTTTGTACTGCATAGTGTTTTGCTGAAGTA
The DNA here is from genome assembly GCA_036898135.1 of Oncomelania hupensis. Classification (NCBI taxonomy): domain Eukaryota; kingdom Metazoa; phylum Mollusca; class Gastropoda; order Littorinimorpha; family Pomatiopsidae; genus Oncomelania; species Oncomelania hupensis. The sequence goes on from CM072524.1 coordinate 56,153,741, forward strand.
TTTTCTTTTCTTTTCTTTTTTAACCTTTTTTAAAAATAAAGAATACCAATTATTTGTATTCTAACCATAATGCTGACCCAATGTATTTCAGACGGCGCCAGAGAAGCGACGCTGGAGGACTGTGGCGTCCGTGCGCCACATTGGGTCATCCATCCTGTCCAGCGCCCTGACCACCATCGTGGCGGCCATCCCACTCACCCAGACCACCATCCAGCCCTTTGCCAAGTTCGGCAAGATCGTGCTCATCAACTCGTCCGTCTCCATCGTCTACACGCTCACCCTCTGCGTGGCGCTGCTAGCCATCCTGGCTCCTGCCACCTTTGTGCCCACCTGGAAATCTCACCTCAAGGCCTTGGGCGTGGTGTCCTTAGTGTGCTTCCTAGGCGTGGGCTTCATGTATATGTTGTCCTCCACTGGGGCTGTGGACATTCCTGGCCCTAACGGCACTCCACTTTTTCATTAAGGAATAACGTGGAAGGGAGAAAGGTCAGCACTACACAGATGGATGATCAGTCCAACACTTTGTCAGATAGAAGGAAGGAAATTTGTCTTAAAAGTTTTGCTCTAATTTATAAGCAAAAGTTTTAAAAGTTTGCTCTTTATTTTTATAGCTAAAGTGGGGAAAAAAAGTCCTTGTTAAATAATGACAATGCAGAGATAGGTAAGTTCAGGAAGGAAGGAATTGACTACACCTCACAACAGTTGTTTTTTTTTCCAACCTGCATGATAGTACTGTTAGTTGTCTAAGCTGAAAAAAAAGTGAAGATAACAAACAAATACAAAGATAACATTGAGAAGAAAAAATTGTTAAACCTATGAAAAAAAAAATCCTTCTAAAGTAATAATAATAAGAATAAGAAGAAGAAGGAGATTTATAAAGCTCTTTTCCTAGTAAGGAATTGTTCAAAGCACACCCTCACACACTCATTAAACATTAGTGTAATACATATACATACATGGCTGGGAGCAGGTGAAATCCAAGCGGACTGGGGAGAGGCAGTAATAAGCAAAGTGATTCCCCACACATGCACACATAAACAGGTACACACACACGCAAAATAAGGTTGACGCAATATGGAAAAAGCAGTTTGAAGACAGAACAGATCAGGAGAAGGCTTTAGAAAAGAAGTGAGCTTTGAGGTTTGCTTTGAAGGTGTTAATATTTGGTATGCTGTGTAGAGAAAGTGGTCATGAATTCCAGGCAGTTGATCCAAAGACAAAAATAGATCTAAAAATAACACAGGATAGTTTGTAGCGGGGTGTTCTGAGAAGGAGTGTATGGGATGACGTTTCGCAATTTAAAATTAGGCAACTGCTTTATTTTAACTCTATTTTTTATTCCTTCGCAGTAGTATTAATATACGAGACTGAAACGGTAACCGCTCTAGTAAAAAGGGAACTATCATTATTTCTGCTTTTGCGTTCTTACCTTCAGGGTACACTTCCGCCATGTTTCTTGTCAGTCTGACCTGCTCATCCCTGGTAGTTTCAAAAAAAGCTGAAACTTTCCGTTTTAAATGAAAACATAATTCAACTCAAAACAACAAACGAAAACACTGTCTCAACACAGTTTTGGCTCAATAAATTCCCAAAGAAAACTTTTTTTTTTCTGATGGGAAAAAAACTTAACACTGAACAATTGTAGAAATATAATCAATAATATGAATGGACTGAATATGGAATGTGGTATGAGAATCTTTCAGCTTTTATAGCCATGTCTAATCCAAAGGCTGTGGCACATCTAATATTTTACAAAACATATTCATCATAACCGCAGCTTATAAATCAAACGTGACTTTGGCACAAATGTACCTTTTTAATCCTGATATCCAACTCAAGTCTCGCAAATCATGTGTCTTATTAATCATATTTTTGTCATGTTGACCTGTTTGCTTTTTGCAACCAGTTTCATGTTTATGTTTACAAGTGTGTACTTCGAGTTGACGTTGAGTTTACAAGCTGTATTGCAATCATGTTCATTTTGATATAACATTACGTGTCATTTTAACGTTTTTGCTTAGTGTGCATTTTTATGTTTTACTGTGTCTCTGCAATTGCAGTTTATCTGACATTATCTATACCTCAAAACAGTTTGAAGCGTTTGTCCTTTAAACTTCAGTTTTTGGTGGGCTGAATGTTTGATTCCTCCTCTTCCCCCTCTCCCCCCCCCCCATTCATCCCACCCCCCACCCCAAAAGGGTTGTTAGGTTTGTTTGTTTCAGTTTTATTTTGGATTTTGTTTGTTTCATTGCACTTTTCCCATCCTTCTCACTTTTTTTGAAAGAAAACTTGTCATCACAGTGAAGTGAGGAAGTCTTGTGTGAAGATAACGATCAAACTTCAAAGGGTGCTGAAAGCCAAGTTTCTTTTTTTTTTTAACTTGCTCAGAAGACCATCCTATCCTATCCTATTCTATCCTATCCTATCCTATCTTATCCTATCTGTGGCACCACAGATGATCGTTTAAATCAGCATACTCCATCTTTCTCTTTCCTCTGCAACCCTCATGGCTTTACTCAGTGTCAAGCCAGTCCATTCTCGAGTGTTGTCCTCCCACCTCTTTTTCTGTCTCCCTCTTCTGCCTTCTTGCACTGTGCCTTGAAGGATGGTCTTTGCAAGGCATGATGCTCTGGACTGGACTAGGATCCCAGTTATATTTACTTGCATTGGGCAACCAGGCAAGAAGTACTGTCAGTAACCCCAGCGGTAATTTTTTTTTTTTTTAAAGAAAAGAAAAAAAATTTGTTTTGTTTTTTGCATTTTGTAACACTGCCTCTTTGCTCCACGAATCTGGGTTTTGGATTAATCTAATGGCATTTTTTCATAGCGCGCCCTTGTTGCAAACATTGTTTTTTGGGTGAGAATGCAAAATGATCTTGAGAGCTTTTCTTTTCCTTTTAATTATTGTTGTGTGTAATTAAAAATGTTTGTTAAATTCAAATGTGTCTCTAAAGCAATTATATAAAAACTAAATTATGTTGGTTGTTTATTTTTTGGGGGGAGGGAGGGGGGAAGGGGATGTTTTTGTGAGAGAGAGAGTGTGTGTATATGTGTTTGAGTTGTGAAATTACATAAGAGAAAACAACTAACGGCAAGTTTGAAAGTCGCATGCAAGATTTTATTGGAGAGGTTGTTTTGTTGGTAATGTGATTGGGTCGATCTATGCAGTGAGACAAAGTAGAAGATTGTACAGGAAAATGGAAAATTTCTTCTGACGGGAACCATCTATCAACAGTCGGACAAAGTCAGTAAACATGATAACAGGGTGCTAAATGTTTAGTTTGGATGTTGTTTAACTCTAATGTCGGTTCACATAATATGTATGATGGATGTTGTGTAACCAATTACTGAAATGATGGATGATATACAACACATTATTTAAAACAACTACCACTGAAACAATTGGAACACAGCAGGCAAGACAATACAGAGACATGCTTTGTAGGCGCTGTTCCTTATCCCGTTACAAAAATACTTTTGGGGTATAGGAACATTCAGTACATTTAAACATCTCCTTATAGCAACAAAGTTCTTTTTGACTCACATGCATAAAAATGTGAGTCTGTGTACTTACCCTCAACAAAAACATTTTTCAAGATTTTCCCAAATCTGTGCGAGATGAGTGTCCTAAATAGTCCAAACATTATATTTTTTAAAAAAAAGGTCTGCCCATACATCTGCATGTCCGCCGTTCACCATCTGTCTGTGTAAAAACTTTAAAATGTCTAAGTACTCAAAGCCTATTTCAAACTATCACAAGCAAACTTGGTGAGATAGTGTCTACACATGAGACTGAGAAATTGCTTAGTGAATGAATGACTCCACTTCAAGATCACAGGTCAAGTTAGTTTTTTAAAATGACATTTTCACAAAATATCCCTTTTTTCTAGGTTATTAATATTGAACGAATGATTCTTTGATGCATAATAGATATCAATGAGACACATATTACGCAAATTTGGTCAACCTCACTCCAAGATCAAGATCACTGGAGCTGTTCAAACTCGGTTTGTAGTGGTACTTTGAAGTGACCTTGACCCTAAACTATGAGAGATATAAAGTCCACACTTGTTGTATTTATAGATGATAGATTGGTCTTTCAAATATGTTCCGTTTTTGCATTGATCTTTAAGGTCAATGTAATTAAAATGACATTGGCCTTGGCCTTGCGAAAACATACAAAAATCGGTCATCGTACAGTGGAATGGCTGTTTATTTAACATATAGTATGCAACATCAGGTTATTTGATCAGACATGCATGAGAGTTCACGTGATGGTCAAGGTCATCCCAAGGTCAAGGTCACTGAAGGCCAAGGTCATCCCAAGGTCACAATTGTTTTGGCTTAATACAATGTTTGCTGTAGTTTATTTGATAGTACATGAGTGTATTTGGAGCCGGAGATCAATGTCATCTCAAGGTCAAGAGCATAGAAAGATCAAAGGCGGTATTACTTTGCATATCAGTACCACCATTTCATGTTGTTTTTTCTGGGCACTCATATTTGATTTCCACAAGAAGCACGGGAGCTTTATGTTTTCCTCTTTACGATATTGATTTAGCATTTTGTCGATCACACACCCATGGCTACGATAGAAACAATTTGAACCCCACTGTAGAGATTGGTGTCATTGCAAACCAGAGAGGCAAACGTATTTCATCCATGCACGGACACACTCAGACGCAGGAAAGGCAACATGCATGCACAAACACACATGCTTATACCCACATGCATTGCATGCAAGAACCTACACTACACACCCACCTGTTTTAATAAGTGAAGGAATGCTAAATACTATAATAGAATACACACACAAACTCGTTCAAATCCCGGATTGGTCAACGTGTGATCATATTATTTTCCCCTTTACCAACAACTGGCCCGCTGGTGTCAGTATAAATCGGTCCAGTAGTCGCCTATATGCGAAAGTGTCGTGTGACTATAATCTACAAACAAACAAAACACAAAAACTCATGCACACCCACACCAATACTCGCCCTACAACATACAAACGCACACACTGACCTGTAAGTTTGTTGGCAAGGCACTTGTGCTGTAACTCGCTATCACATGTAAAGTGTTATGTTGTTTTATTATAATAAGTGCTCACTCCATAGTACTCTTTGGTTGCAACATAGTCGCCTTTGTACAAAAATATTTCTTTTTAAAAATGTGTACTTTGTTACATTTTTCATCTGAAAATTTTGATGAATGTGACATCTTTATATTTCACTTTCCTCTTTTTAAATTTATTTGATTTTATTTTAATTGCAGTATTGCAAAAGCGTCTATCCAGTTTTGAACCTGCTTTGTGTGCATTTTGCATTCAGTTTTTTCCCTTTACATTTTTGTACTTGTAATCTCCCTTAGTTCCTCGTCCTCTGCTTCACTTCCCATTCTATCCCATTGCCGTTTATTCTTTGATTTTTGTATTGGCTCGCATGCATAGCAATGTGTCTGTGTTCTTGCCACCTCCCACTCTCTCTTCTCTCCCAACCCCCCCCCCCCACCAAAAAATAAAATAAAATTCAAGATTTGTGCAAATCTATGCAAGATGAGTCCTGAAAAGTCCAAAAATGATATCGGAAAAAAAATGTCTGTCTGCGCAAAAACTTTAAAGTGGCTGAGTAATCAGAATCTATTTTAACTATCACAATCAAACTTGGTAAGATGATGTATACCCATGAGACCTTGTAAATGATCAGTCAGTGAATGACTTCAAGATCACAGGGTCACCAAATGTTAGTTGAATGACTTCAAGATCACAGAATCACCAAATGTTAGTTTTTTAAAAAAGACAAATTTTCACAAAATTTCATTATTTTTCTAGGTTATTAATATTGAACTTATGATTCTTTTGGTGCATGATAGATAATAACGAGGCACACATACTTTACACATTTGGTCAACCTCACTCCAAGGTCAAGATCACTGGAGCTGTCCAAAGTCAGTTTGACTTTGAAGTGACCTTGACCATAAACTATGAGAGATATAAAGTCCAAATTTGTATTTAAAGATATAGATTGACCTTTCATATTTGTTCCATTTTTCCAAAGGTCAAGGTCACTTTAGGCTTTGCAAAAACATACAAAAAATAGGTAATCATAGATTTGAATGGCTGTTTATTTAACCCATAGTATGCAACAACATTGGGTTATTTGATCAGACATGCATGAAAGATCATGTAAGGGTCACGGTCCTCCCAATGTCAAGGTCACTGAAGGTCAAGGTCATCCCAAGGTCATCGTTTTGGGGGCATAATACAACGTTTGCTATAGTTTATTTGATAGTACATGAGTGTATTTGGAGCCAGAAGTGAATGTCTTCTCATCGTCAAGAGCATAGAAAGCTCAAAATCAGTATTAGTTTGCATTTTAATGCCACCATTTCATTTTTTTCTGGGCGCTCATTTTTATGTTAAATATTGCGCGTTTCATTTGAGATTTTAACTGAACATGTTTGGAATAATTATCTCACATATGTGTTTTGTTTCCATATTTTATTAGTTTTTGTTTTGTTTGTTTTTTGGTTGGTAGATCTGTTTGAACATTTAATGTGCATATATATGTATTTTATCTATTGTCAAATTTACTTTTGACATTTAGTGTCCAGTCCAGGGTAATATTGTTGTAATTTTAAATTGACAATTGAAAGTGGACATCGCAATCTTAATACAAGTGACAAAGTAGAGAAAAAAAAAGATTTTTCAAAGGGTATTAGGCGCCATAATTTTTTTGATTTGGACTGTTTTTTGTTGTCTTGCTTTTCTTGGGAAAACTTTCTTCTGTGAAAGCCAACATTTGAATATTTCTTATGTTATTATTGAACAGTTATACGTATTTGATGCGTTTTTGTTGCTGTTTTATTTTTGTTTTATGATTTTTTTAAATATAAAATTTATGGTATACCTGACCAGCATGACAATCCGATATTTGACACAATGACATTGATATTTCAGCCAGTAAACGCTAATATTACTCACCTCCGTTTTTTGCAGTCAAAATCTCAAGAAGGAAGATTTAGGTTTATTATGAGTTCCGCATTTTAATAGGGAGGGAGGCTGATGGAGAAAAGATCTCTAAAATATTTTTTGTTTGTTTATTTTATACTTCGTAGATTTGTGTGTGTGTGTGAGTGTGTGCATGCGTGTGCATTATATTTTATATTTACAAATAAATAAAATATTCTCTTATGCAGCTGCACAATGATCAACTCAATGTTTGACTGAGGTGAAACTGGACTGAGGTAAAAGTGTTCTCTGAGCTTGGGTAGAAAGGGTTACAACTGTGTTCATGTTATTCTTAATATATTCTTTCATCCTCAACTTGCAACAAAGAGTGCTAAATGTGCCATGATTATATGTAAATAGATCCAATAAACTCATAAAATTCATTGATTCCTTGATAAAACTAATCAAATAAACAATTGCATAGAAACTAGACCAGTCACCTACCTTTTTTCTTGAAAACTCTTCTGGGACAAAACTCCTCATTTGTGTGTGAGGTCTGTTGGATCAGCTTGGGAATATTGGACGCTTTCTGCCAGGTGGTCACTGGGGCTTCCTATGATGCTATTATTTGGCAATGTAGGCATTTTATATGTATGTGTTTTGTTGATATTTTATAATGATGTTTGTATTCTATTTTGTTTTTGTAAACGGGAGTTCGATAAATTAGAGTATAGCCTCAGCGTCCCCTGCATGGGATGTTTTATTGTAAAGTGACCGGCTGGTGGAGTGCCTTCAGTGTTACCACTAGGATTGTTTCGACGGATCTTTTATGCGGATCAGGGGTGAGTCTTCTTTCAGCGAAGTTGTGGTCTTGATTTTGTGGTCCTGATTCGGCTCTTTGCAGTCCGCTGGACCCTGTAAGCAATGAATAACTAACTAAATATATGAGTAATGTACACAAATATATTGCAATACAAAATCGCATAATGACAGCGTTAAGACCAGCAGTTTCAGATTTTATATAATAAACTAGTTCCTTGGGGTGAAGTAGTCAAGTAAATTAAAGGTCAACATTTATTAGATTTGTTGAAATTCTAGAGTACTAGAAGTGAACCTTTTCTGGCTGAACGAAAAGTTTACATTCCAAATTTTCAGATTTTAATATCTGGTTTACCAAAATACGCCTGTACAAAATTAAAGACAACCATTGTGGGCTGAATAGATTGTAAAATATAAACGGATCTGATATGGGGAAACAAAAAATAATTCAGTTATTTTTCTGAATTGTTTAAATTTATGTGGGTATTTTTAAATGTTATTTTTTAAATGTATTTTTTTACACTTGTGATTATTCTTTTCCCTTGTAGATGCTGAAATAAATAAATTGGAGATGCAATAAATAATTTCACATAAAATGACAAGCTGCTCGGAGAATGCTGCAGTGGCGAGAATATTTGGATAAGTTAAAGTAAATGAACTGACGAGATAGATCTGTACGTCAAATTATGTTGTGGATGAATTCTTTATAATCCATATGAGATTGTGATGCAGGCTTTACAACTTGCTTACTATACATTTTATAAATTAATTTCTGCTTCTTTTTTTCCCCCCTTTAATGGTGTCTTAATTGTGTTGGAATGTTAAACACAAAATTGTTTTCTTTCAAACAATAAAAAATAAAAGAGCATATTGGTTGTTAAACAAAATTAAGATTTAAAAACAATTACATTATGCCTGCAAGATTTGTGTTATGAAGCAATGCAAATGTTGTGTTTCTTGATTGGATTTAGAGATAAGATGTAGTCAGTCACACTTTGATCATCGTTCATATATTATTATTATTATTATTATTATTATTATTATTAGTATTATTATTAGTATTATTAGATTACGATGACCTGTTTATTATTCTCTTTTTAGATCACAAAATGTTTGATTGACTATTGAAAAAAAAAATTGCTGGGAAAAAATTCCCCGGCATTGAAAGGAAAGTATTTTCTATCATAAAATAACTTAGGATTTAGAGAGGGGTGGGGAAAAGGGGTCGATTTTTGTTGTATTTTGCTGTCTTGAGTATTAGGAATTCCAAAATAATTATTATTGCATTGTTTGCCATTACCGGTTAGCTTTTCTGTTTAGCCTGTGAAATATTCCACTCAGATGTTTGTTTTGTTTGTTGGTTGGTTGTTTTTGGTTTTTTCCTGTTGTTATGAATATTATAGGGTAAGGTATAGGAGGGGTACAGCATCAGCTACATGAACTTGCCATGACAACATGTTTTCCATGTTTTTTAAAATTATTTTGTGTGATTTTGTTGACATGAACTAAGTTTATGTTTTGCTTGTTGTGGTTTTGTTTGATCTGTTTGTGGTGTTTTGTTTTGTTGGTGTTTTGAAGTTTTGACAACAGAGGATTTTTGTATACTAACTAGACACAGAAATCTATTGAGAGCCGACTCTTCAACTGACAATTTACATGTATACGTGAAATACTCTTAAACCAATACACTGACTAGACTTGATTGAGTGACCACAATGCCAGTCATATTGAACAGTATGATTTGGAGATCAGAAGACAGTGATGGTCTCCCTTTTAACCATTATTGTGGGCTGAGCTAATGTGTTGTTATTTTGTTTGTTTGTTTTGAAGGGAGTGGGGGAGGAGATGAATTACATTGACTGTACGGTATTCTTGATCGATGATTAACACTCTCTCTCCTTTCCTCTCTCTCTCTCTGCGATATATATATATAGATATAGATATATATAGATATATATCTATATATATCACTTCCAGCCCTGATAACGGCTATCAAGGTCAGCCGGACGAACGCAAATTAGCAAATAAAATGAAATGAAAATGAGCAGAAAATCTTCAACTTTACACTATGCAGTTGCCCTGCTAAAAACCTTATTAAAGGTTTGGATCTATTGAATAACATTTTAAAACACCAGTTTGTTTGTTTTTTTATAAATGAAATGAGCTAAATGATGTTTTTCTTCTTTGTCAGATAAATTTGGATTTTATTTTGGAACAGTAACGACTATATGTTTTTTATTTTGCATGCAATTTTATAATCATAGTGTGGTTTCCAGGATCATATATTTTCTTGTTTTGCGAGTTCTTCATGTTTTCTCAATGCGAGCATCATATGGGTTTGTACACATACACACACACACACACACACACACACACACACACACACATAGATAGATAGATAGATAGATAGATAGATAGATAGATAGATAGATAGATAGATAGATAGATAGATAGATAGATAGATAGATAGATAGATAGATAGATAGATAGATAGATAGATAGATAGATAGATAGATAGATAGATAGATGGAGTAAACTTTCATACATTAAGAATGCTGGCTCCACACTAGGCTCTGGTGCAAGAGGTTAAAGCCAGGTAAACCAGGGAATTAAATTTTAGAATATTGATACTCCTTTTTTTTCAAGAATATGTACATTTGCACCATGTTTATTTGGTGTGTTTGTATAATTATGAAAGCGTGTGTGGCAGTCCTTACAATGTGACATGAAATAATTCAACCATTGCACATCAATAATGCCTGTTCAATTTGGGTGGTACTATGGCAATCTGTGATTTTTGGTTCTTCTCAAATTTTCTTGTTTCTGGTTTGGTCTTTTAAAACGTTTTTATTCACAATGCATTGTACCTAAAAACAACCTAAATCCACTATTTTGGCTTGTAATCTATTGGCAATGCCGTCTTGTGCTTCTTTAACTGTTATTTTGTGTATTTTTTTCTCAGATTGCTGTTGTACTATTTAACTCTTTGAGTTTTACCTTGTATGGCTTTTACCTTATATGGCTTCCCTCCCCCAACCCCAAACTCCCCTTCCCCTCCTGTCCCCTCCAAGTGTTACCACTAGGGTTGTTGTTGTTGGATAGATTAACTAGGGTTGTTTCGGCAGATCTTTTATGCGGATGAGGGGTGAGTCCTCTGTCAGCGAAGTTGTGATCTTGATTTTGTGGTCCTGATTCGGCTCTTTGCTGTTTGCTGGACCCTGTAAGCAATGAATAACTAACTAACTATCCTCACCCCTCTCCCCTCCCTCTCCCCTCCCTCCCCCCCCCCCCCCCCCCCCCCAAAAAAAAAAGAACAAAATATATAATTTTTCTTCAGATTTCCTTTTTAAAAACAACATTTCTTTATAAAAATTAGCTCATTTACTGCCAATTGCAATTATGTTTTTTATGGTTTCGTCTCGCTTTATTTTTGTTGTTGTTGTTGTTTTTGTTGTCTATTGTGAGATTCATGTTATATTTTTTCTTGTGAGATTCATACATGCTTAATTTCTTTTTCTTCTGGGTTTTTTTTTCTGTGAGAGTATATAAATGTTATAATTCCCTCTTTGTTTTTGATGGTAGTAACCCACAAACGCACACACAAAATCATATCGTTAATTGCTGTTTCTCTCTTCTTTCTTTTTTCTTTATTTTTTCTTTTCTGCTATCAGTCTTCATTTTTGTGAAAAGTACACGAAGCGCTCAAAGTTAACAACAAAGGGACAGCAATATGGAAAGGTTTTTAAGTCGTATTGTATAAACTCTGTAGGCCTAGGTGAAGGTACACAAGAAAAGTTGAATCTTCAGTACGACTGTGAAGGTCACTACGTTCGCAACTGGGACGTGTTTTTTATTCCTTCACCTTTTTTTAAATGTAAGTTGTGTTATTTAGTTCAGGTTTTTGTCAAGTTAGATTTTTGTTTTTTTTTCATAATTACTGCACACAAATAGTGTTGATAGTAAAATTGGCCTCCAAAAGTAGTGATGAATTGGAAAATAAAACTCGCTTTTGTGTTAGGCTCTCTAGGTTTAAGAGATCTTGTAAAATATTGAGTAAGACAAGTTCTTAAGTCTGTTAAGATTGTACAATTTGAGTAAGAAGTTCTTACTCTGTTGAGATTAATTGTAAAATTTTGAGTAAGAAGTTCTTAATCTGTTAAGATTGTACAGTTTGAGTAAGACAAGTTCCTGGTCAGTTAGATTGTACAATTGAGAAGGCGAGTTCTTATTCGGTTAAGATTGTACCATTTAAGTAAGAAGTTCTTAATCTGTTAAGATTGTACCATTTGAGTAAGACAAGTTCTGGTCGGTTAAGATTGTACAATTTGAGAAAGTCCGTTTTTTTATAATGTTAAGATTATTCCTTTTATAAAAGTTATTATTTGTTTTGATTGTCTTTTTTTTTTATTTCTTCATTGTTCCATTTTTTCATTTATTTTTTTCTTTTTTTTCTTTCTCTTCTTTCTTTCTTTTTTTTTTCTTTTCCTTTCTTTCTTTCTTTTCATTAATTGTTTCTTTTTTCTTCTTTTTCTTTTTCTTTTTCTTTTTCTTTTATTGTCTCTTTTTCTTTCTTTTTTTCTCTTTCTTTCTTCTTTTTTTCTTTCTAATTTTTTATTTCTTCTCTCTTTTCTTCTTCTTCTTCCTCTCTTCTTCTCTTCTTTTTTTCTTCTTTTTTTTTAAATTTCTTCTTCTTCTTCTTCTTCCTCTTTTTCTTCTTCTTCTAATTCTTCTTCTTCTTCTTTAGTATTTTCTTTGTCTTTTCCACTGTGTGTGTGTGAGTGTGATTTATTTTTTTCGTTTTATTTTTTTCTCGCTTTATTTTCTTTTTCTGGATTACTAACTTGGAACGTATTTCAACTATCACAACCAAACTTCATAAGATGTATATTCCTGAGAACTCAAAATTGACAAGTGAATGAATGATTCATTGAAGGTCATGGCCACAGAATCAACAAATGTTAGTCCAACATTTTCGACAAAATTTCACTTTTTTTCTTAAATTACTACTATTGAACTTGTGATTCTTTGAAGCTTGATAGCTATTAATGAGACACACATACTTTCCACATTTAGTCAAGCTCGTCTAGGGTCAACGACACTGGAGCTGTCGGTTCGTATAGGTATTTGGAAAAGACTTTGAACCTAAACAAACAATGTGAGATATAAAGTCCAAACGTGTTGTATTTACAGATAATAGATTGATCTCTCATATGTTTCCGTTTTTAGCGTTGATCTGGAAAGTATATGGGGTGTCGGATAGCGCAGTGGTTGGAGCACTCGCTACTGTGTCGCAAGTTAAGCACCGTCCAGTGCGGTTAGCACTTGGATGGGTGACCGCAAAACGTGAAGCGACAAATAACAACGCCCCCAGTTGACTCAACTGTGACTGAGTACCTACTCTCGTAAGGGTGGGGAAGGTAAAGCAGCGAGGGAGAGAGATGGGCATTACCCTCATTATGCTGGCCCAAGATAAGTGTGATCTCCAACATCACGCTCCCCTACGGCCACAAGGATATGGGACTACCTTTACCTCTTTTTTTTTTAACCTGGAAAGTAAAAGTCATTTTAGGCCTTATAAAAACTTTTTTTCTTTTAGTTCTCATCGTACAGTGGAATGGCTATGTAGTTAACCAATAGTATTCAACAACATTGGGTTATTTGATCTTACATGAGCATCTGAGGTCAAGTGAAGGTCAAGGTCAAGTAACTGATTGTCAAGGTCGTCTTAAGGTCACTGTTATTTGGCCAAATACAACTTTTGCTGTAATTTATTTGATCGTACATGAGCTAGTGTACTTGGGGCCGGAGGACAAGATCATTTCATGGTCAAGAGCACCAAAAGATCAAAGTCGGAATTACTTTGCATTTTAATGCCACCGTTTCATTTCGGTATATATTTTTTTTTTTGTCTGAGCGCTAAATTTCAAGTTAAATATTGCAAGATTCCTAAGGAGCATGGGAGACGTACAGGCTTTTCCTTCTAGTTTACAATTGTATAGAACCAAATTACACATAGGCTACAGTTAATGTCTTTCTTCACCTCTCCAAATCTGACTGCGATAGATGGCAGACGCAATGTCGTAATCGTACAAGGATTTGAGTAGTTTGGACTCTCGTACTCATTGTTTTCACATCGTCCATATTTAAACTGATTTTATTAGTCTACAGTAGATGTTTGGGCCTGAAGGCTAAAGTACGCGTCTCATCGTTCAGGCGATCAACGATGAGTTGCCCTGTCAACATTGACCAGTTTTATGTTGTCCTATCGTGATGATTTCTTTCTGGCTCCACTTGAGAAGAGTAAACAAAGCAAAGTGCACCAGACTGACGTTCGACCTGGACACACTGCAAGACCCGGAGGTGGCAGAAATATTCCAAGCCACAATTGGAGGAAAATTTGCACCACTGCTCATATTGGGAGCTGGTGAAGTAGATGTCAACACTATAACCACCACCTTCAACTCAGCAGTGACAGATGCCGCCACTGAGATACTTTGCAAGCACCGCCCAAAGAAGAAACCCGTGGATCACACGTGAACTTTTGGAGCTGTGTAACAAACGAAAGGAGATGAAAAGGGGAAATAACATTTCGCAGGGAGCTGATGCCTATCGAAAAATCAACGCCATCGGGAACTGGTTCAAAACAACAATCGGCGTGCGACAAGGATGCCTACTCTGTCCAACACTTTTCAACAACTTTCTGGAGCGCATCATTTCAGATGCCCTTGCAGATCACACAGGCACAGTCAGCATGGTGTAGAGCAATCTCCAACCTCCGTTTTGCGGTTGACATTGATGGATTGGCTGGAGAGGAAAAGAACAAGAACAGCTGGTACAGAGGCTTGACACCACCTCCAAAGCCTATGGAATGGAAATAAGTGCAGAGAAGATCAAAATTATGACCAACAACACCAATGGCATCAACATGGACATCAAAGTCCAAGGCTAGTCCCTCAACATGGTGCACAGCTTCAAATATTCTGGAGCAATTGTATCATATAATGGGTCCTCTCCAGGATAGCACGAACAACTGCTGCCCTGACAAGGTTGAAGCCCATTTGGAAAGACAGGACCATCAGTCTACATTCCAAGGTACGGTTGCTGCGCTTTCTTGTCACCTCCATCTTCCAATACATGTACGCTTGCGAAACATGCATGGACCCTTACAGCAGATCGACAACGAAGAATACAAAGCACTGAGATGAGGTGCTACAGAAGACTTTTGGCCACTTCCTATACCCAGCACATCACCAACGACAAAGTCCGACAGACCATCACACAAGCCATTTTACATCACGATGACATGTTTACGGTGGTGAAGAAACGAAAACTCCGATGGTATTTCCACGTCACCAAAACATCATGCCTTGCAAAGACCATCCTACAAGGCACTGTGCAAGGGGGCAAAAGAAGAGGGAGACAGAAAAAGAGGGAGGAGGACAACATTCGAGAATGGACTGGCTGGCTTGACACTGAGCGAAGCCATGAGGGTTGCTGAGGAGACAGAAAGATGGAGTACGCTGGTTAAACGATCATCTGTACTGTGGTACCCTAACGCGGGATGCTTACAGGATAGGATAGGATCGGATAGGATAGGATGTGGTCCTTGCAGAGTGGAAAAGCGCGATATACGAATGATGATTAAATAAATAAATAAAATCCTCGTATTCCTCATCGTTATGAAATATTTCAGTTAAAAAAAGGAATGATATTACTCATTGTGTTCAATGAAAGCTCTCCCGTCCATTCCCTTTTTCTTTTCTTTTCCTACATGATCATCCCATCCAGTGTTTCGGAAACGCTAACCTTTTCTACGAAAATGTTTCGAGTTTACCAACACGCATAGTCAACCGTCAATCAGCGGAGGTCAACCTTGCCCTGGAGATGAGTAACATGACGGCAGAAGCAAGGTTTTGCCCGTGCACGATAAGCAGATTACAGCTTCGGATAGGCATGTGTGTGTGTGTGTGTGTGTGTGTGTGTGTGTGGTGTGTGTGTGTGTGTGTGTGTGTGTGTGTGTGTGTGTGTGTGTGTGTGTGTGTGTGTGTGTGAAATCGCCTTGGCCAAAAGCGACGTTGCCCCTCTCGCGGTAGCCGCGAAACTCCAGGCTGTCAACACTATGGCCACTTCCAGGCTGCACTTTTATTTCCTAAACATTCAGTTCACAGAGAAAGTGCTTGACGGCCTGGAAGACAGCATCGTATCCAACGTGAGGCACTGGCTTGGCTTGAACAAGTCGTCGATGCGCTCTTTCATGTTCTGCGCACGAAGCGAGGGTGGTCTGGGTCTGTTCCATCCACGCACCATGTACTACGCCAAGAAGCTGTCCTTCATGCTGAGCCTATTGAACATCACCTGCACTCCATCTCACTAAACGCAAGGGTGCAGCAGCACTCAAAGACGACGATGACCACAACTTCGCTGGCTACCAGACCGATGCCAAATACCGGCTGGTCAGGGCCTCCATGGTCACCTGGCGTAAGTCACCGTGGGTGCACCTCAACGACATCTGCGGTAAACTGGGGATCCAGCTCCACCTGAATGACAGCGAGCAGTACATCATCAGAGTCAGCCCAGAAGAGGAGATCCAACTGTCCTTCGTGGAGCCCAAGACTTTCTTCACGGCATTACAACGCCAACAAACAAATACAGGGCAAGCTGGCAGAGTGGAGAGACAAAGAGTG
Source organism: Oncomelania hupensis (assembly GCA_036898135.1). NCBI lineage: Eukaryota > Metazoa > Mollusca > Gastropoda > Littorinimorpha > Pomatiopsidae > Oncomelania > Oncomelania hupensis. Next base: position 56,170,193 of record CM072524.1, read on the forward strand.
TCAGGGGCGCCTGGCGCGTACCAACAACGTCGACTTCTCACTGTCCTCCTCCCACCTGACCAACCTACATCTGAGTGACCGGCTGCTGAAGTTCGTGGTGAAGGCCAGATTACAGCTGCTGGAGTATAACGTCAGGCGCCACACCTACTATCCAGAGACTTTCTCGCAGCAGTGCGGTAGGTGTGGATTTTACATAGAGTCTGTCAGCCACTTGCTGAATGTCTGTAGGGAAAGCAAGAACTCTATTCAGAACCGCCACAACAGTGTTAGATATTGTGGCCAGGGCAGTGAAAGATGCTAACCTCAGAGCAGAAATCCTGGCAGACTCTATTGTAAAACCTTCTCATGTCCAGAACGATAGTAGTGCAGTGTTTGCCAATCTGCCCCACACTAGGCCTGATATGTGTGTCATAGACCATCCTAATAAAACCTCTACCATTATTGAAATAGCTGTACCTTTTGATGACTTTGTAAATGATCCTTACAATAACAAATTTAACAGATACCTCCCGCTGTGCCAGACGATTAGCGATCTTGGCTATAGCTGCAAAGTTGTGGTTCTGATAGTTGGCTCGCTAGGCCTAGTCCACGGACGGTTTGTTAGCGGACTGAAGTTGGTGGACCTGCCTGTTCGACGAGCCAAGGCCGTTGTTCGCTACTGTTCAGTTAGCGCTATGATAGTGTCGCTGATTATCTGGATGCAGCGATGTCGAGACACTCTGGCCTAATGCCAAAAGGACTGTCAAAGATGATGCTGTACTGTGTTGTATGCACCTGTGAATGTAAACTGGATATAATTAAAATGAAATATAGTGTGCATGTTTGATAAGTAATCATGTTTAATATTATTATTCATATTTTGCGTTCCATTATTATATTAGGCCGAGAGAGAGAGAGAGAGAGAGAGAGAGAGAGAGAGAGAGAGAGAGAGAGAGAGAGAGAGAGAGAGAGAGAGAGAACATTTGCCATTGACGTATTATTTGATGTGTGTGTGCATAATGTGCTTCTGTCCAATCATGATGGTGCTTGCTTCTTGTCATCCATGTAATTCTCTAAGTGCATATGTTCATGCGACCTTATGGAGAATACAATCTTGAAATAAGTGTGTGTGCACGCGCGCGCGTGTGCCTGTGTGTATGGGCATCTCTCTTAAACATACCTTTTTATACTTAGATGTGATGTTTGTTATACTTTCTTAACGTGTTTTTTCTCATAATGTTGTACCGTATCTTATTTATCATTGTTAGATCAAGATGTTATGTTTGTATTATTTCTTAATGTTTACCACATTGTTTAAATATTTATACTTGCGAGCGTATGTGTGTGTGTGCATGCGAGCGCTTAGAGCAAGCTTTAAGTTTAGTTTTGCGCTATTAAAAATACATTATTATCATCATCATCATTATTATCATCATCATTATTACCATCATCATCATCAAGTATGCTTACTACAAGCTCACATAAACGCAGGGTTTTTATTCACTGTAAGTTTGAGTAGTGTTCACATTCCAGTCTGGGTCCCCGAATGAGCGACAATTGACCATGCTCAAAAATATGAAGGGGAACAACTTTGGCCGGCTTGCCCGCATGTTGCGCCCATAGTTGTCCTATATCGAGCGGACATTCTTTGTAAACGAACACAGCTTCTTGCCTATATAACTTCTGCTCTGTCCTCCATCAAACCTTACGAATCAACCGAAAGGTTGATTTCAGCTGCAGTCCTGGCTAGCTCCGCTAGTTCGGCCTTGCACTGCTCTGCAACCACCCCCACCATCACCTTTTTCTGAAGAAAAGCTTGCAGCTCGGGGCAGCTTCACTAGTGTTCTGTGCTCCGACGATGTCCGCGCGGATAATTCTAGATAACTAAAAACAAAGACAAGTTACCTTCCATGAATAATCCTTTTTTTTTTTTTTTTTTTTTTTTTTTTTTTGGGGGGGGGGGGGGGGGGGGAGTAAAATTTACGTCCCTGGACACATTAAGCGTATAGGGGACGATTATGCGATGTAAACAAATGGAAAGGGGCATAACTTGAGCTGGAAAAGCGTTATATAAAAGTGATTACCTAAATAGTAGTAGCATAAGCATTCGAAGTACCAGTAGTAATACTAGTAGTAATAGTCGTTCTATAAGCAAAAGCAAAATTCAATTCAACTCAATTCAACAAATCTTTATTACCTTTCACAAGGAACTATGACAGGCACTTGATCACTAAAATAAATAAAATAAAAAATAAAATACAAGTTAAAAAAAATTAAAGATAGTATAATATTTGTTTAAAATCTCTAAAACATGTAGGATACGATTATATATGCACACACACGCTATTAATTAATGTTACAAATAGATGTGTGAATGTGCCAATACTGTATGCATGCTCGCTGACTAAGGCAAATTCCTAGGGTACAAATTGTATTGATTTGACATATGGCTAATAAATCTTATCTTATCTTAATTATATAGTAACTTATGTAATAGAATGGAAAACAAAATCTCACAGAAGAGGCTGTTTCTATCTAATCACAGACACAGCTTATTGCCAGGGTACAGTTATCACAGAGTGACATCACAAACACCGGTTTACAAACTGATATATCACAATCTAATAAAACAATAAAATTAAAGTTAAACTGTACATACAGACAACATTTGAACAGCATTTGTTATTTGATTTTAAAAAAAACGGTACATACATAAAATACATCTAACCTTATTCCGGGTTCCCACTCCTCCCCCCCCCCCTCTCCACTCTTCCCAACTCATCCCTCTCTCAAACCACACACGCACAAACGCACGCACATTTATACACTATAATAGAGTCGGTTACAGCAAGCAGAGGAAGGAGCCCCAAGCAGTACCATGAGCGCGTCAGAAGCAGCAGCAGTAGTGGTAGTGGTAATAGTAGTGGTGGTAGTAGTACATTACATTACATAATTGTTGCTTTAGGTCCAGCGGACTCTTCCGAGCAAAATCAGGACCGGACAACCCCCAATCCGCATAAAAGATCTGATGAAACAACCCTAGTGGGAAAACTGAATGCCCTCCACCAGCCAGTCACTTTACAATAAAGACATCCCACGCAGGGGACGGCTGAGGCTTTACCCCAACTAATCGAACCCCCGTTTACAAAAACAAAATAGAATACAAACATCATTATAAATTATCAACAAAACACATATATATAAAATGCCTACATTGCTAAATAATAACATCATAGGAAGCCCTAGTGACCACCCGGCAGAAAGCGTCCAACATTCCCAAGCTGATCTAACAGACCTCATACACGAACAAGGAGTCTTGTCCCGGAAGAGTTTTCAAGAAAAAAGGTAGATGACTGGTATAGCGAAGAAGACGATAGTATAGCAGATTGATAGAACAGAGCAGGAATGAGAAAGAACAAATGAGAAAGACAGCGACAGTGGGAATTTAAAGCACTAAATTTCCAGAAAGTGGGGATACTATTTATACTGAAACCCCCGGCACCCCAACGGGGGTACTGTTGCCGCAGTGAATCGGTCATGCCTACAAAGTTAAGACAGGTTTTCAACTGGGGCTTTCACTTTTCCCTTTATAGGTTAGAACAGGTGGTAGTAGTAGTAGTAGTAGTAGTAGTAGTAGTAGTAGTAGTAGTAGTAGTAGTAGTAGTAGTAGTAGAAATAGCTTAAAGTGGGACGATGCTGTAGTCCTCATGGCGAGAGCTGGATTACTATATACATGGACTGCGACAGTAAAAAGTCTCGAGACTAAATCCTGGAACAAAAAACAAGACTAAAAATTGGGATCTTTAAGTCGTTATTGTCCAAGACAATGTGTTTAGTACTTTCCATACATGAGACCTCTGGACTCGAAGCCACGATCTGATTACACACAGCAACACTTGACAACGTGTGGGCCCCATCGTAATATGTTAATGACAATATCGATCTCCTCACACTCAGCAAAACTCGCTCTGCATTGCCCGTTGATTGTGTGGGACCAGCAACAACAGTATTAGCAACATTAGCAGCTCCTACAGCATCATTCCTCCCCCTATCCCTATCCTATCCCGTAACTCGAGGGT
>CM072524.1:56179250-56548728 GCA_036898135.1 Oncomelania hupensis
ACTGTAGTAAATGCAATCCAGAAATTCAATTATTTTTAATAGGGATCTCTATACTAAATCAATACTGTCACCCCCATCCCCTCTAACACAGTCACTCAAAGCACAATATGTGTGTACGTTGTCTCAGTCACAAGCAAATGATAGCACAAGAATAGGATCTAAACTTTAGTGTGCAGACAAACCTGAAAAACAGATGTTTCTCGTAGATCTCTTTCAATATAGACCTATTAGCAGTTTACACACGCATGCGCGGGAATATGTGGCTGGACGCAGCATTTTAAAAGCTACAGCACAGTCACACACATACACCTCGCAAAATTACTCAGTTATATACGTGTAGATAGATTTGGCAACTGAGAATCCTCTTCAAAGAGAATTTGCAGTACATTACATTACATGATTATTGCTTTAGGTCCAGCGGACTCTTCGGAGCCAAATCAGGACTGGACAACCCCTGATCCGCATAAAAGTAAAGATCTGCTGAAACAACCCTTGCAGGGGCCGGGTAGCTCAGTTGGTAAGAGCGCCTTGCTAGTAACCGAAAGGTCGCTGGTTCGAATCCCGGATTGGTCAACGTGTGCTCATATTATTTTCCCCTTTACCAACAACTGGCCCGCTGGTGTCAGTATAAATCGGTCCAGTAGTCACCACTCTACAAACAACAACAACAACAACCCTAGTGGTAAAACTGAAAGCTCTCCACCAGCCAGTCACTTTACAATAAAGACATCCCACGCAGGGGACGCTGAGGCTGTACTCTAATTTATCGAACCCCCGTTTACAAAAACAAAATAGAATACAAACATCATTATAAATTATCAACAAAACACATACATATAAAATGCCTACATTGCTAAATAATAACATCATAGGAAGCCCTAGTGACCACCTGGCAGAAAGCGTCCAATATCCCCAAGCTGATCCAACAGACCTCATACACAAATAAGGAGTCTAGTCCCGGAAGAGTTTTCAAGAAAAAATGTAGGTGACTGGTCTAGCGAAGAAGAAGATAGTATAGCAGATTGATAGAACAGAGCAGGAATGAGAAAGAGCAAATGAGAAAGACAGCGACAGTGGGAATTTAAAGCACTAAATTTCCAGAAAGTGGGGATACTATTTATACTGAAACCCCCGGCACCCAAACGGGGGTAGAATTTGCAGTCAAATATATGTGCACAATCTATTGATATGTACCATCTAACAACAACACATAAAAGAAAGAAAAAAAGGAGAACCTCTCTCTCTCTCTCTCTCTCTCTCTCCCTCCCTCTCCCTCTCTGTCATGGATCTTGTACTTCCATGCTCTCTGGCGTCGTGCTACAGAAGGGAAGTAATTAACACAATGCTAAATTACTTCTCTTTGTTTGAACCCAACAAGCAATTTCATGTAGAATTTCCGGCGCTGTGGCGCTATTTTAATTTGTTGGGATCCAAACTAAAATTGTTAAATACACTGGAGACTGCGCAGTTTAAGGAATTAAATATCCGAGTCAATCCATTGCCGTCACACCGCACGCCCTCAGCCCCTTCCCCCTTACTCCTTAGCTACTCTCCTCCTCCTCCCTCCCTCGTCTTTAATATTTTACCTGTAAATATTCTTTTTCATGTTTTTATTATGTCTTTGCATAATTTATTACTGTCTTGTTTTTGTTTCGCGTCTCTACGTATGTAGAGAAGCACATGGCAAAAGGCCTACGGGTCAAACGCTCATCCTCAATATTTATGAGATCATAATTATGTGATGCAACGAGTTATGTGTCTTGTTTTATAAGCGTCCTCCCGCTACCTGCACGTTCGATCCACAAAAGTGATGGAAGCAGACGAAGCGGTAAGTGCTCAGCTTGATTTTGTTTGTACTCGCCTTGTTTATAGTAATTTCATACTTCCTTCAAGTTCTGTGCAATCGTCTAGATAGCAAATAAAACAAAATATCTTTCCGCTTCGTTGCTAGAAAGGACCTGTCAGTCTTCAGCCAGAGCTAGTGTTAGATCTAAAATACTGTGAAAGGTTTCCCATTGCATTCTATAAACAAGCAGTAAGTCAGACTGGTGCTAAACGCCCATAGTGGTATCGGGGTAAGACGCCTACATTGGGCCTTTTGTATGGGAGGCGAGATATAGCAAACGCGCGCGCATTTGCGCTCGCAAATGCACAAATGCGAGCGCAAATACGTGCGCAAGTGCGCTCGCATTTGCGCGCGCGGTTGCTAAGCCCGTTGCTATGAGGGTTTTGCTGAAAACTGTCAACGGAAAGGAACTGAAAATGAACACATGGTTTTTTTTAGATCTCCGACCTAGATATTTTGTATTTATCCGCATTAGTTTGATGTTAAATATTTACGTAGAATACAATTTAAATAACTGTCTCAATATGTTTAAAGATAGCTTTTATTTGATTGATTGATTGATTGATTGATTTATTGTTGCTTTAGGTCCAGCGGACTCTTCCAAGCCAAATCAGGACCGGACAACCCCCGAGCCGCATAAAAGATCTGCTGAAACAACCCCAGTGGGAAAATTGAATGCCCTCCACCGGCCAGTCACTTTACAATAAAGACATCCCACGCGGGGGACGGCTGAGGGTTGACCTCAACTACGCGAACACCCCGGTTACAAAAACAAAATAGAACACAAACATCATTATAAATCATCAATGAAACACATACATATAAAATGCCTATAGTGCTAAATAGTACAATCATAGGAAGCCCTAGTGACCACCCGGCAGAAAGCGTCCAACACTCCCAAGCTGATCCAACAGACCTCATACACAAACAAGGAGTCTTGTCCAGGAAGAGTTTTCAAGAAAAAAGGTAGGTAATTGATCTAGCGAAGAAGAAGATAGTAGAGCAGAGTGATAGGACAGAGCAGGAATGGGAAAGAGTAAATGAGGAAGACAGCGACAGTGGGAATTTAAAGCACTAAATTTCCATAAAGTGGGGATACTAGTTATACTGAAAACCCCCGGCACTCCAACGGGGGTACTGTTGCCGCAGTGATTTTGTCTTGCCTACAAAGGAAAGACAGGTTTTCAACTGTGGCTTTCACTTTTCCCTTTATAGGTTTGAACAATCTACAGTGGCAAGATTGCTCATGACCCCAAGGGGTTAGCTTTTATTTACAAATATTATTAAAGTAATCGTAATTAATATGTAAATATATATAGAAACGGGTGTATTTTGAATCACGGTAAGAAAAGTAGTTCTTAATCGTCCTTAATGTTATGATAAGTTTATTTCATGAATGATATTAAGTTTAGTAGTGCTAGTTTTCACTAATTATTACAAATATTATTAATAATAAATGCAAGAAATATTTAATTTGTGCACGTCTCAAATTCTTTCACAGACACATTCTTTTCCGGGTATAATTTTTACGAGCGCAAATGCGAGCGCAAATGCGCGCGCGTTTGCTATATCTCGCCTTACATAGCGCAAATGCGCGCGCGTTTGCTATATCTCGCCTCCCATACTTTTGCCTCATATACGAAGCTTCTTGCCACTTTATTGTTTTGAATGAAGAACTGACTAGGAGTTCACCCAGGCTGCTGCTTAAATATGTGTGTATGTTTGTATTTTACTATTTATTTTGCATATGATTTCTTTGAGAATAAGTCTGACAGAAACGTTTTAAAATTGCCTACAGACATGGCGAGAACTTACAAATGGAAGTCCGAGAGTGGCAAGTAAGGCCAAGACGACTTGTCGGCAGCACTAAAAGCTGTTAGCGATGGAGTTCCCCTCATTCGAGTCAGCAAACAGTTTGGTGTTCCGGCATGTACACTTCGGCAACATTGGGACAAGGTAGTGGCTGCACCTGGGGTTTTGAATTTCGGCAGATGCCACAATAGGCCTTTTCTTCCAGGAGAGAGTGGCAACATGACTGGGTGCATGGTTATCTGGCACGTCACAACCTTAACATTTGGCAACCTCAAGCAACAAGCCTCGCTCGTGCTGCAGGCTCATATTGTGGACATGCAGAGACGACTACATGGACACAAAATGCGGGATATGCAGCGCATTGCGTTTGGCGTTGCAGAGAAAGCTCACGTCAGTCACGAATAACAGGACTGGGTACATGGTTTTCTGGCACGTCACAACCTTAACATTCGGCAGGCTCAAGCAATAAGCATCGCTCGTGCTGCAGGCTTCAGTAAATCTCAGGTACAAGGTTGTTGTTTTTTTAAAAAAATAAATGAACGATGTTTCATATTTTTACAAGGAAATAAACTTAGTTAACAAAGACACTGCAGTGAAATCAATACAAGGACGAGGTAAAGCACAATGTCAAGATCACTTGCAGCACAAGATCATAGGACAAAAATACGTCATAAATAAAATATTCTGCATTTAAATATAACATTGATTATTACTACATAACTACTAAAAATCATAGATCTACATGTTCAATGAAGGCAAAATTAATTATTGCATCCTTTCTCTCACATACAGGTACATGTCTTCTTTGACCTCTATGAAGAGGTTCTTCAAGCTCATGACTACAGAGTCCTCCTCTTTCAACCAAGTTGTGGTCCTGATTCGGCTCTTTGCAGTTCGCTGGACTCTATAAACAATGTCTAACACCCTCGGGGGACTAACAACAGTGCATGGATGAAACTGGACTAACAACAGTGCATGGATGAAACTGGACTAACAACAGTGCATGGATGAAACTGGACTAACAACAGTGCAGAATCCTGGCAAGATTATGGCTTCCGAGGGCGTGCGGCAAGTTGGCAAATCCACAAGTGCTGCGTGCGGAATTTTAGTAACGTTGGTGTGTGCCTGAAATGCCACTAATGTAGCCTACATTTTCCCGGTAAAGAGAATAGTGGAAACCCTGATGAAAGACGCACCGCCGCAAGCTGTTGTATAGCATTGTCGTAAAGTTCTCGGTGCGTGTTATAGAATAATTATGTTTGCTCAGCTTCCATATTTGCTTCCTGAATAGCTAACTCTTTTTTTAAGATCTTTCTGTTCAGCTAACTCTCCTTGAGAGCTTTCTCTTCAGCCCAACGAGTTTGCTCAATCTTTTAATCTTTCTCAAACTGTCTGCGATCAGCTCTAGCTTGTCTATCTTGTAAATAGTTCATGGCGAAAAGTCAAATATATTTACAGTAATGAAAAGGAAACAATTCAGAAGAAAAAGAAATCAACTAGTTCCACTGTTTCCACAAACACTGTTAAAATACCTATAGTCACTATATAACCCAAGTGATCTAAACAGGAACCACAAATACTGAACTATAAGCAAAAGCAGTAACTATACTTGTGCTACCAACGACTGCGCCAAAGTTACAGCATATTATTACAACAGGGTAAATAGCTCACTAAACACGTTATCCTCGTGCTAGTAAAAGCTAAGTGGACAAGAATAAACTTTCAAATTTCAAAGGGAAATCAACAATTGTTTATACTAAACATAGAAGTAGTAATAACCACCGCAAGTAAACATTCAAAATAGAGCAACCATATCAACAAATGCGAAGCTATGTAGCTAAAGAGTAGGAATTATTTATTTATATTTTAACAAGTTTACCTTGTAAAGTTATTTATTTAAATTAATATTAAACAACCACATTCATACACTAAGTACTATTACGAAATGTATTTGCACAGGCGGCGGAAGCGGGGGGGGGGGGGGGGGGGCAAACCTATACATTTGCCCCCCCAATATTCAGCCCCTCAAAAAACATTATTTCGAGGTTCAAACCAATATTTCCCCCCTTTCTCTGGACTGATGCAAGTTAACAATATCTGTGCTGAGACCATTTTCAAAGCACTGAAGGACTGCTTGATCAGACTTGACTTGCCAGTGCAAAACTGTAGGGGTCAGGCCTACGACGGGGCGAGTAATTTTCAGGGTCATGTGTCAGAAGTTGCAAAAAGATTCAAAGATGAGATCTTTGCTGTGACTGAAGAGTTGGCGACAGTTCTTCAAAGAAAACAAACGACTTGTGATGACGCAATAAACGCTGCTGACATTTGTCTGAGAACACTGGAAAGCATGCGGCATGAAGATTGTTATGAGACATTTTTTGCTGACATCACAACGAAAGCTGCAAATTTGTGTGATGAGCCCTGCGTTCCTACACAGAAGCAGCCTCCACGAAGACTGGACGATGGCTCACAGGATCACAGCTACTCTTGTCCATCTGCTTACTACAGACAGCAATACTGTGAGGCCATTGACAACACCAAAGAACATTTAAAGAGCCGGTTTGATCAAAAAGCTCTCGACTTACCAAGGAAAATTTAAGTTCTTCTAAGTGATGGAGCAGCAGGGAAGAGACCAAAAATTCCTCAAGAAATCAAAGATACATATTCCGCTGACATCGACTTGGACAGACTCAAAACTCAGCTAGAATCCTCCCACATGCACTGGGTGACACCAGGAGGCGGCTAACTCAAGGATCACCATCTTCCAAGCACTGCCGGATGAACTGAAAGCTTCTGACACTGTGCGACGGATGCTGAGTGAAGTGAATAAACTTCTCAGACTGTACTTCACCATCCCAACCACAACTGCAACGGCTGAACGCAGTTTTTCAGCCCTAAAGCGGGTAAAAACAATACCTTCGGCAACGATAACGCAGGAGCGTCTAAATAAATGTCTTATAATGCATGTGTTCAAAGACAAAGTAGATCAACTAGACCTAGCGCAAACTGCTTACGAATTTATCAATACAAATGAACACCGTCAGGCGTACTTTGAAAAATTAACGGTGTAATTTCCCATGCCAAATGACATGCATGACTGCTGTTTTTGTTACTGTGATGGATCAACATTGCCAGGTCAGTTTCTCTCCCTTTCTCTCTACCCTTCCCCCCTACCTCTCTCTCTCTCTCTCTCTCTCTCTCTCTCTCTCTCTCTCTCTCTCTCTCTCTCTTATATGCACAGTTGTAGAAATATATGATATATCTTTTTCTCTCTCTCACATAGTGTCTATGAAAATAGTTCAAATTATTTGGAGTAAATGTCCAGGGCCGGACCCAGAGGGAGGGGGGGGGGGGGGATACCTGGGTTCTGGACCCCCCTCCCCCCCCTCCAAATTAAAAAAAATTTTGAATTTTTTTTTTAATGCAAAGAGATTCAATTTTTTTACATTGTTTTTAAAACATTGCAGTTTTTAGTCACTTTTGGTCCAACGTACAAAGAGTTATTTATAGTCAATTCAACGGAAATCCATTTCAAGGGATCCGTTGAAACGTCCAAAGCGTTTTCCCGTTGAAACGACCAAGTAACCCAACCCCTAAGCCTAAATAAATGCAGCCATATTTTCTTGTTCTGACCGCAAGCCTCTTCCAGCACTTTCACCTTGATACTGCCCTAATCCACCAAAAACGACATTTTAGAAATATTAATTAAGATGTTAAGTTGATAATTATGACAATTCGTTGTAACGAACATCCATTGAAACGACCATCGCTGAATCGTCCAAAACATCGTTGAAATGGAAACCCTTGACAGTGAAGCTGCAGAAAAGGACAAAAGATGTTGTCGATGCCTACAGGGAAATCAAAGAGGTCAGTAACTGCATGTCTTCTATTAGAAGAGATGTCGACACAGCGTTCGTTGCCTGGTTTGGTGAAGTCAGCAAAATGGCAAATGCTTTGACAACTGGTGTTATTGTTCATCGTCAAGCATCCCGACAGACTCTCCGTGACAACCAGCCTGCGGCCACTCCAGAAGAATATTTCAAGATTAGCAATGCCATTCCTTTCTTGGAACACCTGTCAACCGAATTGGACTCGAGGTTCAAAAATGCTGGCCTAGCAGTTGATGGTCTCTGTCTGGTGCCAAGCACTTTAATAGACAACCAGGATGGTTTCATGCAGGTTCCAGAAGGGGTGAAGACACTGGCAATGTTGTGGGAGTCTGACCTACCAGACAACGCTACCCTTGATGCAGAATACCAACGGTGGGTTTGCAAATGGCGAAGTGCTGCTGAGAATGCGACAGCTATCATCCCATCCACGGCATCAGAAGCACTGAAACATTGTGACAGGGATTTTTATCCCAACCTGTTCATCATGCTAAAGAACCTTTGCACCCTGCCTGTCACTACTGCCGAGTGTGAGCGTTCAACAGTCAGTTGCGCAACCTGAAAAACTACATGCGCTCTACAATGGGGCAACAGAGACTCAATGGACTTGCTTTACTGAAAGTGCACAGGGATGTTGATATTGACTTCAAAGAGGCAGTGAACTGTTTTGCCAGAAGATACAATTCACAAATGGTACTAATGCCGAGGAACCTAGTGCAGCAAGACTGAATTAAATGAAAGCAGGGCGGTGATGTTCATAAACTACAAGGTAAAGCTTTATATCGTTAACGATCAACAAAAAGTAGTGAATAATAATAGTATACAAAACATCTCTGCTGATAAATAAATGTTTGTGTGTGTGTTGTTGTTGTTGTTTTTAAGGGAGGGGCAGAGGATAATTTTTGTACCCCAGAGTTTGTCAGTTCAATTGTTCAAAAAGCTCAAAGTCCCAGACCATCACAAATGGCTTTTTCAAGGTTCAGATTGCACCAGATTGCACCATTTTGCATCCTTGAAAAAAAAATTTCCGGGGGAGCATGCCCCCGGACCCCCCTAGAAGGCTCGGCGCTTCGCGCCTTCGCTGAATCTGTAACCTCCCCCTCGACTTTTCCAAGGTCAGGCCCTGATGTCAGTGAATAAAATGCGTGTGTGCCCCCCCCCCCCCCCCCCCAATCCTGAGCAGCTTCCGCCGCCTGTGGATATATATATATAACCTTATTATTATTTTATTTCCTATCCTATCCCTATCCTGTCCCGTAACCCGAAGGTCGTAGGGGCACCACAGATGATCGTTTAACCAGCATACTCCATCTTTCTCTGTCCTCAGCAGCCCTGATGGCTTCGCTCAGTGTCAAACCAGTCCATTCTCGAATGTTGTCCTCCCACCTCTTTTTCGGTCTCTATAAATATAGAAACTAAAATAGTATGTCACTAGAGTCTCTAATAAGGGAAAGGTTCATTAAAAAAACATACAGACACAGACAGACACACACACACGCACACACACACGTACGCACGCTTACCTTCCCTTTGCAAACGCTGTCTTGATGTCTTTCATCTTGGTCATAATAATGAATTGCTGGATTTTTTCCCATCAAAATGTATGTGTAATGTTTCCTACACACAACGTACTCGTACTAATGGCGTGATGATGTGGGTAGTTTTCTGCCCACGACGTGTAAATAAGGGTACAGAAATCTACAACCTTAAATAACTTTTTTTTTTATTTTACGTAAACTGCAATTTATTTCAAATGCACAGGTGTGTTCCTTGTGTCATTGCAAGGGGGTTTGAGCGAAACATTCCAACAAACAAGGAATTTACAGAATTGTGTTCTGTAACACAATATCTAGTATCACGTTGTTAATGTTGTGAAAAGACAATAAATTGAAAAAGGAATTTACAGATACAAAAATGTGATGCACTGTGAAGTGTTCTACTCACAACGTAAAGCGATGGTTGATCAATAAGGTTGATTCTGGAGAAAAATAAAATAAAATCACTGTAGAGAAAGTGTATATAGTCTGGCGCAAATAATAGACAATGCTCGGAAATACAAGAGGAAAAAACTTTGGCCGACTTGCCAGCATGTTGCGCCAGAGTTGTCTAATGTTCAGGGATAGGGGGTGGCAACAACACAACTTTTTTTTTTAAACAAATTAAAATTAAATTTAATACAGGATAACATGTATATTGCAATAAAAGTTCATTTTTTAACATAAGTTGAATTTTTTTTTAATAGCCATTAAAGAAAAAACGCCGAATCAGCATTTTCAGCTTTTTTTGCATTTTAGGTGACCGGCCGATGGCCTGCTTATATATTGGACAGAATGTTAATTTAACGCTTTATTAACTTAGTCCTTGATGTGATCTTTGTAAACAAATTAAAAAAAACTCAAACTTAATGTATGTTGTTTGTAGATTATAGTCACACGACACTTTCGCATATAGGTGACTACTGGACCGATTTATACTGACACCAGCGGGCCAGTTGTTGGTAAAGGGGAAAATAATATGATCACACGTTGACCAATCCGGGATTCGAACCAGCGACCTTTCGGTTACTAGCAAGACGCTCTTACCAACTGAGCTACCCGGCCCCACTACTTAATGTATCATGCATGACAAATTATTTGTATTTTGAAGTGTGTAAGCAAAGAACGTACAAAGCTGTACGTTCTTTGGTGTAAGCATAAAATAGGCCTATCACTCAGGGATAACTCTATTTGTCATCACGGACGACAACTCTTGGCATGCATTGATGCTACGTTCCGGAACTAAAAACCACTTTTTAAAGTATTTTACGGTCGAATCTCAATTTTTTTTTTTTGCTTTGACATGGAAATAGTGCATTTTATTATATGTACAAAAAGTTTTAGCGAGGATTCTTATTATTTAATAACAATTATCACAATAAAACCCATCTTTCCACTTGCCACTTCAGCTATTAGGACGCGGACGTCTCCTTTTGCATAAAAACCGAAGCTACAGGCTTTCCGTAATAATTATTGGTTAAAATTATTTATTTCTGATAAGTTTTCGCTTAGAAATAACACGTAATGTCATACTGCTGTTCTGTGGGCACACTCAGGGATAACTATTCGTCATCACGGACGACAACTCTTGGCATAATGTTGAGGGGGATATTCTTTGCAAACGAACACAGTTTATCGCCTACAATTTCTGCTCTGTCCTACATCAAACCTTACGGATCAACCGAAAGGTTGATTTCGGTTGCAATCCTGGCTAGCTCTGCTAGTTCGGCCTTGCACTGCCAGGCAAACATCACCCCCATTTTCCCGAGAGAAAAAAAGCTTGCCGCCCAGGGTAGCTTTCATAGTGTTGTGAGACCACCTGCAGATGTCCCCCCGGATAACTCTAGGTAACTAAAAACAAAACAAAAATACAAGTTATCTCCCATTTCCGAAGACTATTATCTATATGTTTACATAACATGAAGAAAGAAGAGACGCCAAAAAGTAAAAACAAATGAAGCTGAGCGGTCGGTTTGAGCAATGATAACGCTTATCCCGCAATAAAGGTCCGTGGCTTATCCATTGCAGACTGCCATCTTTTTCACGAGACATCTGTAGCGGAAAGGGAGGCGACTGGCTGAGGCTTGGGAGAGAAATTGTCTACCTTGAATTCCTTGGTTAGACCAGAAAGCTTCTATTATAATTTTTATAGTAGAAACTGTCTGGTTAGACTAGCCTTGGGTGGCTCCTGCTTTGCAGAATCCTTTGGGGATGCCATTGGGTTATGCAGGACAAGGCGACATGACATTTGTTTTCCCCGGCTGACCATTCGACTTCTGCTTTTGGTGGTGAGCGGGACTACAATGTGGGGATTATGTCGGCAGGAATTGTATGCAAGTTGGTACTTGTAGCCGAGCGGAGATATTTGACTCCCGTCTCTCGGCCACGACCCTGAGAACATGGCTCCGCCCAAGCTGTCATTTTATTACATAAAACAACGATAAAGTGGGGACTGTCGTTGCTCAAGCTAACCGCTGGAGTTTGATTTGTCCACATTCCTGTTTTGACAGGGAGTGATTTCCCCTGTTTAACGGTACACCAATACCCTAACCGGGTGACCTTTGACTATAATATTTCTGAACGAATCACGCGGTCTTTGTGCGTCTTTGGTGTGTAGGGTAGGGTAGGGAAGGGTATGGTCTGTTGTACCAACCTAAAACGAAAAACCTTACAAAGCAACTGTTTTTCTGTTTGTTATTTTTTTTAATGGATTCTGCCTCTTATCGGCTTTGGGAGATGATACTCTTTTAGCTCCAGAGTGGTGCTAAGGGTTACTATTTATAGGCACACAAAATGCAGAATTTCGTGATTTTAAAAATACAACAACAAACTATTTTGTCCAAAGTTCATTTTTGTTGTAATCTTTTTTTTTAATAGGGAGGCCACACTCACTGCGAATGTTAAAAGGGACTGTCGAGTGGGGGGAGTGTGAAGGGTGGGAGGAGGGCGTTGTCAAAGTGAGTTCCTTAAGGTGGCGCAGTATTTACCCCAAACAATCTTATTGTACGTATCGCTTGGTTTTTATGCTCATAGATTACAAGTGCAGAACTCGGAAGCGACGTCACGATGGAGCGTGTGAAGCAGATGTATCGGAAAATCACGCGAGTCAAGACGATACCGGAAGACCTGCACGAGACTTCGCTCCGACGATGCCTCAACACTTTCGACATGACCTTGTTGGGCATAGGGCACATGATAGGAGCCGGCATCTACGTGCTCACCGGTACAGTCGTACATAAAAAGGTGAGATAACTACGACGACGACGATAACGACGACGACGACGACGACGACGATGATAATGATGATGATGATGATGATGATGATGATGATGATGATGAGAAAGAGAAGTGTGATGGTGGTTATGGTGGTGGTGGTTTTGGTGGTGGTGATGATGATGATGATGATGATAATGATGACGATGATGATGATTGTAACAAGCAGACCCGTTTACCACGCACTATTTGAGCTTTTGCTTGTTTAGCAGTAGTAAAACTTAGAAGGTTACTGTAGTCTATAGCAGACGATTAAGGTATAACTGACGTGTACACACACACTGCGAACTGACGCGAGCCGTTTAGTGACATCATCGCGGCCTACGATGGTGTTTCGAACTTTATAGCCACTTAGATTGTTTCAGCCAATCGGGACACAGGTAGAGTGGTTAGGACCAGTTCTGGCTGATTCAGTCAAAGCCAAGTATAGGGTCAGTTGTGTGGAAAGCTCTGAGCAGTACACAGCTACACTCGAGCAGAGAAATATCTCCACTGATAGAACAGGGAAGCAGTGCTTGTTGAATATTTGAATTCAATCAAGTAGCCACGGGCCTGACATTGTCGAACAGGTAAATGAACATACTTCTGTTTCATCGTGATGTATTTATATTATTGTGGAAATTATGTTTGTGGAATTTGCTATGCATAGAGTTGAATTGTTAATCCGACTTTGCCTTACCACGTGGAGAAGCCGACCACGTGTCAAGCACGACCGGGTTTGATGCCATGTTGTATACCTGATGGAACCACTGTTGTTTAACCTATATGTATGCTTGCAGACCAGTGGCTATACCAGTGAATGTTTATAATATTATTAATTCTTTATGTGTATAGTTAGCCACGATTTATATTTATGTATGTATAGGAAATTAGAGTGGAGATTCCAGTGGACCACAGACCTAGCAGAATGTTCGTCGCTTATGTATAGAGATGTGGAGCTAACACTGAGGGCTACTTTGGCTTTCAGTGAGACGCTCTGCACAGACCTATTATTCAGGGTTGTGCAGAATTTCGTCTCATATGTTACAGACGAGCAGGCGGGATATCGTGAGCCCAACTCAGCAAAAAATAGAACCTAATCTATGATTCGAGTTGGCTGCCGAGGCATCTACAGCATCGAGTGCAGATAGCCCACCCGTCGAACACAAGCAGCGACAACACAGCGTGTCGTAGAAGCTACCTCAACGCAGCGCTTCAACCACGAAACCATTCAGTTAAGTGCGCAGGAAACAGTGCACTAAAACTGTAGGAAAAGGACCACAGTAGTCCACTCATCATGAACGCTAGTAGCCAGTGCCCGATGAAGAAAAAGTAGCTGCCTAGATAAGATTATCAGCGAGCGAATCATTCGCATTGACAATTGAACTTTTAAGTTAGATTCGTACTTCGAAGATCGTGTATAGAATAGAAGAAATAAATGTGTGATTTTGACTGTTATCAAGTGGCTGGACTACATATGATTCATAGCCGTGTGAAAGCTAGTGTGACAGTGATCTGTTACCATTTTTCTATCTATCTCTGTACCCCAGCCTTAACACAGACCGAGCTAAACAAATAAATGTATTAAAGTAATTCACCGGGTGACTCACTAGCGGTCCCCATAGAATAAGATGTGAGGGTTACAGCATTCCATTGTGCAGAGCCCAGCAACAATAACCCCCTCCCCCTCGCCACAATGATGATGATGATGATGATGATGATGATGGTATACAAGGCGGAGAGATCAGTATTAGCACTTTCCATGGCAGTGGGGTGCATCCAGGAACACTCGCTACTCTTGACAACTGAAGACGCTCCCAGAGTAGAAACATCTGTCTCAGTCTGTCAGTTAAATACAACTGAGATATATTTTTAATACCATATCGCACACTAGTAGGAGAGTGTAACCGTGAAAGTTATAACTGAATTATAGTCTGTTTTAAAATATACTGCCAAAAGTCACTACCTACCACATGTAAACACCAGTTGTTCCCCTTTCACACTGAAAAAAGACAACATCGGGCCATATCTTGAATCCGAAAACATGATGTTTTTTTTTTTTTATAAACTGGCAGTCAGCGACTTTAATATTCTAAAATAAAGCTTTTGGCCAGTTAGTGCTTTTATACAGGCGCTTGATGGACTAACCAAGCGCTTGATGGACTATGTTGCAGGCTGGGGCCTCAGCGGTACTCTCGTTCTTGTTTGCCGGTATCGCTGCACTCTTCAGCGCCCTGTGCTACGCCGAGTTCGGTGCGCGTGTACCAAAAGCGGGTTCGGCGTACTCATACACCTACGTGACGATCGGCGAGATTTGGGGCTTCGTGATTGGCTGGAATATCATCCTGGAGCACATGATTGGAGCAGCGGCCGTGGCCAGGGCTTGGAGTGGAGCCGTCGATTCTATGTTCGATGGAGCACTGAGGTATGTCATATGGCACCGTACACTGAACTTTCATGATGATCCTATCCTGTCCCGTAACTCGGAGGTCGTAGGGGCACCACAGATGGTCGTTTAACCAGCATACTCCATCTTTCTCTGTCCTCAGCAGCCCTGATGGCTACGCTCAGTGTCAAACCAGTCCATTCTGGAATGTTGTCCTCCCACCTCTTTTTCGGTCTCCCTCTTCTTCTACCTCCTTGCACTGTGCCTGGCAGAATGGTCTTTGCAAGGCCTGATGATCTGGGGACGTGGCCATACCATCGGAGTATCCGTTTCTTCACCACTGTAATAAGTGCAGAGAAGACCAAAATGATGACCAACAACACCAATGGCATCAAGACGGACATCAAAGTCCAAGGCCAATCCCTCAACACAGTGCCTAACTTCAAATACTTAGGAGCCATTGTATCAGACAACGGGTCCCGACAGGAAGCTCCTCTCCAGGAGCGCACAAATAACTGCTGCCCTGACAAGGTTCATGATAACGTCTATTTAAAAGGCCCCAGTTCAAAGGCTTGGTTTACTTTTGTCAAAAACGGCTTTACCCTAACATTTGGACTGTTTTTACATTAAACAATGATAAAGAATTCTTTCCCAAATCTGTCTTTTCTGCTACAGGTGTCTCCATGGCTCCGCTCCTTCATACCTTGCCGATAATGTCCAATGCTAAACTCCCTCTCGCAACTTGCTCTCCTCATCCAACACACTCCTTATCGGGATACCCCCGCTACAAACTGCCCTCCGCTGGTTCTAGATCTTTTTCTGTGTTTGGACCCACTGTCTGGAATTCATTACCACTTTCTCTCCACAGCATACCCAATATCAACGCCTTCAAAGCAAACCTCATTTTCTTCATCATCATCTACTCCTGATCTGTTGTCTTCAAACTGCTTCTTCCATAAATCCCTATCCTTTCTGTGCGTGCGTGCATGCGAGAGCACACACGCGCGCGCGCCCTTGTGTGTGTGTGTGTGTGCGTGTGTGTGTGTGTGTGTATGCTTGTTTGTGTGCGCATGCGTGGGGAATCACTTTGTTTATTACTGCCTCTCCCCCAGTCCCCTTCGATTTCCCCTGCTCCTAGCCATGTATGTATATAGGTATTGTATTGTAATGTAGGCCTATTCAGAGATATCTAGAGAGTATCCTGGCCTATTGTTTAATGAGTGTGTGAATACGTGACAGAGCGCTCTGAACTGTTCCTTACAAGGAAAAGCGCCTTATAAAATATTATTATTATTTTTATTATTATTATTATTATTATTATTATTATTATTATTATTATCATCAAGTGGGCTTTTGACTCTCAAACCAACCGCTAAAGTTTCAATTTTCCATTTCGGTTCTGACAGGGAGTTATTTCCCCTGTTTTAACTGTACAGCTGTGTAACCTTTGACCCCATTTCTGAATGAACAGCGCGGCTTGACACGTGCGTCTTTGCTGTCTGGGGTAGGGTAGGGTAGTCTATATTTCACAACCTAAAATGAAAAACCTTACGAGCAAGTCTTTTATGGGTTCTGTCTCTTAACCGGATTTGGAAGGTGCTATTTTTAGCTCCAGACTGTTGTCTTGCTCTTGCTATTAATAGGCACATAAACAACGGGATTGATTCATTACAAAAAAAAAAAAAAAAAAAAAAGTAAGTTCCCCTGACCACGCACAACGCTCACGTGACCACGATATGGTCAATGCTAGTGAGCAGAAAATGGTCAAACGATAAAGAGCAGCTAATCAACCGTCGCATCCGTTGGGAGTCATAACGGCATGCATGCACGCTGGCTATAAAAATTAGGCTCTACAATCACACAGGTGTGAGGATCTGCAAGAGACAATTGTAACGGAACAACATCCCTGGCGTGTGCCCATTTGACACGGGGTTATTTAAGGGACGACTATGTTACAAAATGACTTTAAGCTTCTTGCGTCATGACATGTTGGACCCCGGCATCGAGACATTGGCCACCGCTCTGAGTAGTCTTTTCATCGGGTAAACGTTTGTTGTTGCTTTTTCCATCAGAATAGTTATCACCATTTGACTTGTCTTTTGTATTGCCTCGTGCCCACAGAAACGGGACTCTGGTCCACATCGGAAGGTTGAGCGAAGGCAGCATGTGGATCTCCGACTACCCGGACTTTCTGGCTGCCTCCATGACCATCGTCGTCTTCGTCATCGTCGCCACTGGCGCCAAATCATCGATCCACTTTAACTCCGCCTTCACGCTCCTCAACGGCATCGTTATCCTTTTTATCATCATCGCCGGCTTCTCGCTGGCGCACGGAGCCTACTGGACCGATCCTCGTTACGGAGGCTTCTTCCCCTTTGGCTTTGAAGGTGGGTCTACTACACAGCATGGACCAACAATATATAGGTCCATGTACACAGTGAAAATCACGAGTTCTTTCTCTTTCGCATTTCAAGATTTCGTGTATATAGGCCTACTTGGTTGTTTCTCTTGGCTTTTATGATTAGGACGACAAAATCAGTTATTTCCCCGATTGCTTTGATAGTATGATATAGTATGCTATTCTATTTTGTGTACTTTCTTCCACATAGCGTACAAAGGTTTTGTAGCTTATGTTAACAGTTTGACCTTTTTGTAAAAAAAAAAACTTTCTCCAAGCATTAAATAATCAGCGACGTTTATAATTCATTACTTTGCTCCCTTTTCGCCACACACCGTAGGCACGCTGGCTGGCGCTGCTTCTTGTTTCTTCGCCTACATCGGGTTTGAAGGGATCGCAGTGTCCAGTGAAGAGGCGGAGAACCCAGAGAAGTCAGTACCAATAGCCACCCTCATCTCCCTCGGCATCGTCACCGTCCTCTACATGACTGTGACGGCAGCGCTGACCTTGATGGTGCCTTATGACGCGGTCAACATGGCGGCGGCCTTTCCGGATGCCTTCGCGCATGCGGGCTTGGATTGGGCCAAGTACGTGGTAGCTGTGGGCACCCTCCTCGGCATGACCTCCAGCCTCCTTGGGGGTGCCTTTAGCTTGCCCAGGTAAGGAGAAATCAGAACAGGCTACATGCCATCTGTAGGTCTACTTTATCCTTCTCACCTAGCGCTTTTCTGCCTCTAGAGCTGCTCCAAGGCGTTGGCCGATACAGGGTCTAACTCCCAGACAACTGAACATAATCCTGGGCGAACGGGATAGGGGAGAAGAGCCCTAGTGCTTGCTGGGTGTAAACTATCTAGATAGATGGCACTCACCCGTCTAGGGCATGAGCGTCAGGATCTTTCAAGTCTGTGCGATGGAATACAGGTGTGCACAGATTTGACCTCGGTTTATACTCTCGTCCTAGGACTATACATTTTAGTCATTTATTTAGTTATGTATTTATTCATTAATTTTTTTCATTATCATTAGTTTATTATCATCATCATCGTCGTCGTCATTATTATTGTTATTATTACTATATTGCTGTTGTGCTAGATGTGTCTATGCCATGGCGGAGGACGGTCTGCTGTTCCGTTTCCTGGCGAGGATCCACCCCAGGACGCAGACCCCAATATTGGCGATAGTCACCTTCGGCTGCATGACGGCGCTAATGGCGCTGTTGTTCGAGATTGACACGCTGGTGGAGTTCATGTCCATCGGCACACTCCTGGCCTACACCATCGTGGCTGCCAGCATCGTCATTCTCAGGTGGGGCGGAGAGGGGGGGGGGGGGTGGGCAGTTACTTAGTTAATTAATAATTGCATACAGGGTCCAGCTGACTGCAAAGAGCCAAATCAGGACCACAAAATCAGGACCACAACTTGGTTAAAAGAGGACTCACCCCTGATTCGTATAAAAGGTCTGCTGAAACAGCCCTATTGGTAACACTGAAGGCACTCCACCAGCCAGTAATTTTACAATAAAGGCATCCCACGCAGGGGACGCTGAGGCTATACTCTAATTTATCGAACCCCTGTTTACAAAAAACAAAATAGAATACAAACATCATTATAAAATATCAACATAACACATACATATGAAATGCCTACACTGCTAAATAATATCATTGGAAGCCCTAGTGATCATTTGGGAGAAAGCGTCCAATATTCCCAAGCTGACCGAACAGACCTCATACACAAATGAGGAGTTTTGGAAGAGTTTTCAAGAAAGAAGGTAGGTGACTGGTCTAGCGAAGAAGATTATAGTATAGTAGATTGATAGAACAGAGTAGGAATGGGAAAGAACAAAGAAGAAAGTCAGCAACAGTGGGAATTTAAAGCACTAAATTTCCAGAAAGTGGTCAGACCTGGTTGTTAAAGTTGTTCTTATAATTAAGCTTCTAGAGCTTTTACCCAGTCAAAAGAGGTGCTTTAAGCGCTGGTTGACAACAGGATCTGATTGAGGCTGCCGCCCCATCAGGCCGCCAGTATACTACTTGATGTGCAGCCTCCAAAAAGCCTCAGACAGCGGTTTCCTGGTAGCACAGTTGATAGGGTGCTGGTTTCCTAGGCAGAAAGTCACGGGGTCGAACCCATCATGGGACGAACTCACGTGACTTGGTTACGAAACTTTTCAGGACACCGAGGGTTTCCTCCCTTTAGTAATGCAGTTGAGCCTACCGCATGACTTTTAGAGTGAGGTCTCTTTCGTGAATGTTCCAGGTACTTGCCCGTAGAAAGGTGCCAGTTCCAGCTCAAGCCGGATCAATCCGCTCTGGCCCAGCAGAAACTGCTGGAGCAACAGCAACAGATCGACCAAGCTGAAGGTCAGCAGACGACGACCATGAAAGGCTCAGTAGGGGGAGAGCCGGAAGTGGCTCCGGAATTGTCGGAGAAAAGTCCCATCATGCCTAAGTCCAAAAGCCACAACGACTTCGGCAAACTCAGGCAGAATCTCCGAGAGTTTCCGGTGCTGAAGAGGTTCGACCCTGGTAACGGCGTGATTTGGGCCGTGGTTGTACTCGGGCTGGCTTTGGCTGGGCTTTCCGCAGTTCTTATCTACGGTTTCGTTGAACTCAAACATGGGACCTGGTGGGCTATCGTCCTCCTCATCCTCGCCTTCATTGTTGTCGTTTTCTTCTATATGGTCATCATCGCCCACGAGCAAAATGACGCCTTTGTTACTTTTCAGGTATGAAGGTCTAATTGGTAGTGGTGATGACGAAGTAAAATGATGATGGTTATGACGACAGGGATGATGATGATGATGATAATGATGATGATGATGAAAACGAAGATGATCGATGATGAGGATGCTGATGATGAGGCGGACGACGATGACGACTATGAATAGAATGACGATGAAGCCGAAGCATATAATAGTGCTATGGCGATAACCATGATGGTGACTTTTGATGTTTCTGTATCCAGATACCGTTGGTGCCGCTACTGCCTGTGACCAGCATGTTCATGAACCTGCTGCTGATGATGTCACTGTCCTACGTCACGTGGATACGACTCGCCATATGGTTAGCTGTTGGTAAGAGCCGAAGCTAAATATTAGATGCCATCACCCCATCTACCCGTTTCTCCACCCCTATCCCACCCACCAAACTCGTTCAGCTTTCTTGGACTAAAGAGGCAGTTTTCGGTAAAAAGATGTTTAAAGGAAACCCGTTACATCGCCATTGCCTGATCTCAGATCTGTGCATAAATCTACAGGAATTGGTAGCAAAATGTGTTACGCTCTAACCAAAACAACAAAACACACACACACAAACACTTTAGATATATCATCATCATCAATATATTTTTTGATGACGATGATGATGATAATGATGATGAGGAGGAGGAGGAGAAAGATATATTTCAAGAAAGGTAATTATCCTGCTCTCAAAGGTGGACAAAAGGTGCTACATACTGGCTTTCAATGGCTGCAATTGATTGCTATACAGTGCTAGCAATTATTTAGAGAATTTATTATAAATTTTATATATATATATATATAACTGGCTCTAATTCATCCTCTTATTGCACACTTTCCACTTTTTGTGCTGCAGGTTTCCTGGTCTACTTTGCCTATGGAATGCACTTCAGCCGAGAGAACCAGCGTGGCCCCGAGGGATATGGGCCCATGGTGGAGTACCATGGGGACGCAGCCCTGCCGGAGACCAATCTCGTCTCCACTGTAGCAGGGGATGTGAAGGAGCAGCAGCCGGCCAGAAAAGACGAGGGCTACTATCAATAAACCTGTCCCTCTTTGTCTTCCATCCAGCGTTAACACAACTTTTTGGAGAGAGTCATGCATAAGGTTCGAAAAGATGGTTCGAAAAGATGGTGCGCTTAGCCTCCAAAGGAAGAAGGCTGGTATGTCATTGAAAATTTACACCGTCCGCCCATGAAGAAACAGGACTTAAGATCATAACAATAGTAGTCTACCAATGACCTGAAAACAAAAGAACTTTCTAAAAAGATCAGAAAAAGCTGACTAACCGTGCAATGGCACAATGATATTCAATGAAGTTTGACCTTTCAACCCCTATAGAAAAAAAAAAAAAAAAAAAAAAGATCAAAAAAAGTTGAAGGGTAGAATAATAATTATGATATTCATGATCGGGAAATGGAAAAAAATATATTACAAAAGACATTCAAGATATGAACAACTGCCCGTGATGGTATGACAGAAACAGAATCAGATTTGTTTATTTCAAGTCTTTTCACTGAAAAAACTTATTTTAGACTTTCACAAGCACAAATATACACATGCATAAACATACACACATATACACATCCATAAACATACACATATACACATGCATAAACATACACACATATACACATCCATAAACATACATATACACATGCATAAACATACACACATATATATACACATACACATGCATAAACATACACACTTATACACATACATATACATACATACACACACGTTTATGTCCTTAATCAAACAATGTGTTTTTACGTCAGTATATAAGATGATGTAACAAAGAAACAATTTTTTTTTAAAGAATGAATCTACACACATTGTGTTGGGCCAACAGGCTTTTCTGTAACAACTGAGTAATACCATACATTTAGTAAAGTATATGGGCAATACATTGTTCATATAATGTTGAGTATCAGGGTATCTGATCGGACTAAGAATAAAACAACATAGCAGCGCAGCCCTCAGAGCTATCTGATAATCAGTGTTAACATCACTCCCCAAGCAGATGATGCGGTTAACTGTTAATGAAATTATGACCTGATTTTACAACAGTCATACACAACTTCTTTTTGGTTGTTGTCGTGTTGGCAACAACTTGTGGGTAACTTTGAAAAATCAGGTCCCATAATTATGCCAGTTGTCTAGTTCAGATCAACAATCGGCTTGCGTCAAGGATGCATATTCTCTTCAACACTCTTCAACATCTTTCTGGAGTGCATCATGTCAGATGCCCTTGCAGATCACAAAGGCACAGTAGTCAGAGAGGTAGAGCATTCTACAACCTCTGTTTTGCAGATGACAATGATGGATTGGCTGGAGAAAAACAAGAACTTGAACAGCTTGTACAGAGGCTTGAAATCACCTCCAGAGCATTTGGAATGCAAATAAGTGCAGAGAAAACCAAAATGATGACCAACAACACCAATGGCATCAACACGGACATCAAAGTCCAAGGCCAATCCCTCAACATGGTGTATAGCTTCAAATATTTAGGAGCTATTGTATCATACAATGGGCCACGACAGGAAGTCTTCTACAGGATCACACAAACAACTGCTGCTCTGACAAGTTTGAAGCCCATTTGGAAAGACAGGACCATCAGTCTACACTCCAAGGTAAGGTGCTTCATTCCCTTGTCATCTCCCTCTTTCTATACGCTTGCGAAACATGGACCCTCACAGCAGACCTACAATGAAGAATACAAAGCATGGAGATGAGGTGCTACAGAAGACTTCTGGGCATTTCCTATACCCAGCACACCACCAACGACAAGTCCGACAGACCATCACACATGCCATTGGACAACACGATGACATGCTCACAGTGGTGAAAAAAACAGAAATTCCGATGGTATGGCCACGTCACCATAGCATCAGGCGTTGCAAAGACCATCCTGCAAGGCACGTTGCAAGGAGGCAGAAGAAGAGGGAGACAGAAAAAGAGGTGGGAGGACAACACATTCGAGAATGGACTGGCTTGACACTGAACAAAGCCATGAGGGCAGAGAGAGATGGACTACGCAGGTTAAAGGGTTATCTGTGGTACCCCAACGACTTTGGAGTTACGGGATAGGGTAGGATAGATAGGATAGTCTGGGGCTTAGATGATGATGCGCCTAAGACTGCTAATGGGCGTTTCACGCGGCTTGAGGTAAATCCTAATCGGTCAGCGCCTTGAGCAGGAAAAGCACTATTAAGGAGGGGGGAGAAAAGGGCAGGGAGAGGGAAATTTAATTTTTGCTTTTAAAAATAAATTGATTGGTACTTATTATAAGCCCAATGGTGCAATGAGTATTCTCATGGAATCATCAGGGTCGATAAGTCATAAAGTGCCCAAAATGAC
Source organism: Oncomelania hupensis (assembly GCA_036898135.1). Taxonomy (NCBI): domain Eukaryota; kingdom Metazoa; phylum Mollusca; class Gastropoda; order Littorinimorpha; family Pomatiopsidae; genus Oncomelania; species Oncomelania hupensis. Next base: position 56,202,470 of record CM072524.1, read on the forward strand.
TAACGTTGTAACTATGTCTTGCGTTACGATAGTAGGATAGCCCAAAAGTAGGTTTACAGTTATCACGTAGACTATTTATTTGAAAATTCCACACTAGAGTGGCGGGAAATAATAAAATACATTACAATCAGCAAGGGAAAAGCTGTTTATGTAAGTTAGATTTATACTGTGAGGAATGTTTTATATTGATATCACTAAGCAAGTATCTTCAACCATATAAAAGGTCGTTTAATAACTGTAAACACACTTTTGGGTCACCCTGTATTTCTGAGCGGTGATAAAACTTGCTGTTGGCAACATGACAGTAGACATTGGTTATATTCAATCAGCTTTAGTTCTTAAGGTTAATAATAATAATAATAATAATAATAATAATAATAATAATAATAATAATAATAATAATAATAATAATAATAATGCATTTTGTAAAGTGCAAATCCGAACTACAAATTTGCTCTAAACTCTCGCTTGTAATTTAAACATGAACTTTCATAGTTGGGCATTTACAGTCAGCGGGACATTTTCTTTTATTTGTAGGAGGGATGTCAGTTCTAAAACCAGCTTTTTTCTATTAGAATCCCAAATCCTGAGAACATGATAATACACAATCAATAGCTAAAGTTTGTTACAAGGTACCTGAAAACTATACTGAAAACAAAAAGACCTCGTAGATTTGCCACAAGAGTTTTCCAGGGAAAAAAATTATAATACGGGTAATTTATATAGCGCTTTTTTCCCCCAATGACAAATCAGTTCAAAGCACAGAGCTTGTGAGCAAGTCATCAGCATTTCATGAATGACTTTTTGTCGGGGGATATAATTCCCGTCAAAGTTCAAACCCTAATGTAGCTTTGGCATGTAAACAGTGGACATAGCTGTTGCCAATTCCACCCATGTTGAGACATTTGGATGGGAGATAATCCTTTCTAAGTTCGACTGTACTTTAGTGAGCATCCAACTGGATCATTAAGTAAGTGTGTTTCGAAGACTGAACATCACAAATGGAGAAATATAGTGTGTGGAAAGCGCAAGTCAGTGTAGGTGACTGCAAACTGACAGCTAAATACCCTATCCTATAAGACGCAAAGGTATTTGAATACGAGTAGTATTATTATAATCTTAAGCGGTATTTGACTATAAATAGTGTCATAATAATAAGTTGTAGTTTTTTTAACTTCGATTAGTATTATAATCATAAGTGGTTATTTGACTACTTGTAGTATTATAATCATCAACAGTATTTGACTAGGAGTAGTAATATATTCAAAAGCGGTATTTGACTACGAGTAGTATTATAATCATAAGCAGTATTGTTTTGACTACTGGTAGTGTTATAATCATAAGTGGTTATCTGACTATGAGTATTTTTATAATCATAGGCGGCTATCTGACTATGAACAGTGTTATAATCATAGGCGGCTATCTGACTATGAACAGTGTTATAATCATAAGCGGTTATCTGACTATGAATAGTGTTATAATCATAGGCAGTTATCTGACTATGAATAGTGTTATAATCATAGGCGGCTATCTGAATATGAATAGTTTTTAAATCATAAGCAGTTATCTGACTATGAATAGTTTTATAATCATAAGCGGTTCTTTGACTATGAATAGATTTATAATCATAAGCGGTTATCTATGAATAGTGTTCAGAGGTGCCAACCCCTAATCCCGTTTGTCAGTATTTTTTAACACTTGTCAGTATTTTTTTAAGCGCAAAACCCAGCCTATGACACTATAAAGTAACGACAGGCTTCCCTCTGAAACAGCAGGCTATTTTCAGTCCTCTAAAATCACCATGAAAATCAGCTTGTTGAACACCACACTTGTTTTACTCTAAAATCACCATGAAAATCAGCTTGTTGAACACAGCGACGTTCAGTGAGTGCAGGAGTACTAAACCGGTACAGAAGCATTGCTGGCAATGATAAACGATCGGCAACTTCTCCTCCGTATTTTTATAAAAGCTACCTTATTTCCGTATTTAATTCACTTTGCCGGAATTAAATACGGTCAATCCATACTGGTTGGCACTTCTGAGTGTTATATCATGGGCTGGTTATCTGACTATGAATAGTGTTATCATCATAAGTGGTTATCTGACTAGGAGTAGTTTTATCATCATAAGTGGTATTTGACTAAGAGTAGTAGTATAATCAAAAGCAATATTTTCAAACAAGCCCACTTGAAGATAGCTAATGTTTACTGTAAAAAGTTGCCAGTGTACAAAAAAAAAAATCTAAAATGTTATGTAAATATCTGAGCTTCCTTAATTACTTCCCATTTGTGTTGATGTTGTAGCATGCAGCATGGCTGAGACTAGACTAGGCTTCCCTCACTTAAGTTGAGAGAGAGAGTAGACATTTTCTAGTCCCTGTCATGTTGTATGGGTGTTGTCGTTGACTCCAGCTTTTATATATTGTTATTGTATTATGCTGTGTGATATCCAGTTCCTCACCCCATTCCCTAAGTTGTTCATACAAAATCATTTCATAAACCACGTACGTAAGTTTTCCCTAGTCCTTAAAGCTTCCGTCACCTGTAATTATATATAACATAATATTGTTATCATTATTAACAGTTGATATAGTAATTATTATTTATATATTACATTACATTACATGATTATTGTTTTAGGTCCATGTAGTCACGGTCTAAATAGCCATTCTACTTTTTGTAAGGCGCTGGGCTAGCAGTATGTATAATCACAAATAATATATTTACCATAACTAAATAAATAAAATAAAAGGAGTTATATACAGAAATATACACATACTGCTGCTTCATACAAATATTTAAGTTCAGTATATTGCAGTTGAGATTTTTTCTTATCTCAAGTCATGGGATTTGTGATTTTTTTTTTTCAAATCCAAGCATATCAAATATATTTTTACATGTTAATACATTTTCACAAATCTCCACAAAGTAAGTAATGAAGATGATGATAACGATGTTGTCTTGTACAGTGTGATCCTTCACATTGGTAGACATGCTCACTTCACATGCAGTCATCTTTTCTCTTTTTTAAGTAACAATATACTTACATACAGTTGAAAGTGTACAATGTGCATTAACGTCTACATAAATTAGCTATGTAACCAAAAACCTACCCAGCCTAGCTATTGACCATTTTCACTACCTGAATTTTCCTCGTTAAAGCTCATAGTTAAAGATCAGCCGATCCAGTCCCTATTACTCAAGACTAATCTTTGCTACTGCTACTACATTATGTCAAAGAACTATTTATGTATTCTTCATCTTTTTCCCCAGAAAGTGTACATTATATTTTTAAGATTTTGAAAGTAAACTAAATTGTAAATAAATGCAACGCTATTATAAATAAAGAATAAAGGGTAAATATGGCTTAGTCACATTTTGCTGTTACATCCCCATGCAAGATGACAGTAATATTTCTGAGCACCAACCCGTCAAAACCTCCAAAATAATATTTCTCTTGTGTTTTCAAAGTATATAATATATACACAAGGTAAAATGGAGGACAACTGCTGGAGCCTTAGGGTAAAATGGTACAAAGGTTGAGGTGGTTAAAAAGGTCCAACAGAGTCAAACTTGGAAGCGCTTCTAGTCATAGACTCTTCAAAGCCAACTGATAGCTGGCAGATTTGGAAGATTAGTTTAGGCTAAGTGGATTTTGATTAATGTTCAATAGATTGCTGGAATTATAATAGTGATGATAAAGTTCACAATTACATTTTTAATTAAAGGTTCACTAGTATTTAAATTTATCATTAACAGTTCACAAATAATAAAATGTATAATTGAAGAGCTTTGTAGCTCATTCTTTAATTATAAATTTAATTACTTGTGTACTTTCTAATCACTATTACACTCCTGCAATCCACCTTTTAAAACATTAATCAAAATCCACTTGGTCTACGCTAGTCTTTAAAATCTACCAGCTATTGCATCAACCGGCCTTTGAATAGTTCATGCTTCGACGCGCTGCCAAGTTTAACTCTATTTGATCTTTTTAAACACCTCAACGTTTTACCTTTTTTTTTTCCCCCCCAAGTATATATATATCCCAAATACTACTGTGATATGGTTTAGAATTCTCGTGATTCAAATATTCTGTTATGTTAACTGCTCGTGCACATAGTGAAGCAGAGATTCGCCAAGGTTTATGTGAACTTCAGCTGCGCAGTAAACTGCAGTCTTGCCTTGTTTGATTTTGTAAAACCTTTTAGCACAGATTTTGTTAAAAAGAAAAATAAGTTTGACAATTTTTGTGGAATGAATTGTATTTTGAGTACATATTCAGGGGTGCCACTCTGAAAATCTGAAAAACCTGAAAGTTGGGGGTCCAGGGGCCGATAGGCCCCTGGCGGGGCACAGGGGCAGCGCCCCGTTGGGGGGTGCAGGGGGGCAACGCCCCCCTGAAGCTGAAGAAAATTTTGAAATTAAAAGTGATTTGGAAGGCTCTCCTGCAATCTGAATGTACATTTTACATAGAAAAAAGAATGTCCAAAAATCAACACTTTAAACATTTTATTAATGTAAGCAAACTTACCCAGCAGTCCCACTACACTCCAAATTGAAGAGTTCATTTAGTCTTGACAGTTTCAAGATCACACATGCAGTTCAGTTCAGTAGGGTTTGACCCATGTTGCAATTACTCTCACAGTTCAAATGTCCACATACAGTTCAATAGGGTTTGACCAGTTGGCTGACAGTTTTAAGCCAAACTTCACACATTAAATTAAAAAAAAAAATAATAATCATCACATTAGTTCAAATTGGCTATACAGAGAACATTTTGTATCAGTATTATATATTACTATCCATAACAAGCAGCAGGGCTGCAACAAACAGAGCAACAACAAAAAGTGTAGTGTTTCCAGGCTATTGGTTACAAACATAACATGCTAAGCATGTCTAGGCTTCTTGAAAAAACTCCTTATGTCTCCAGCTCCCTTCAGTGCTGCCATCTTTCCAAGTTTAGGAAGAGTAGACCTAAGAGCTGTGGGTGTCTTGGAGGCTGAAGGTGTTTCCACATTCTGACACTGTGGCTATATCATATCAAAATAACTGGTCTGGAGACACCAACACAAAAATCAAAGTGATTATTTACTAAAATCTAATATCAACAGCATCCACTTGCTTAGAATAACCAGACTACAACATCATATCAACCAGATGATGATTATAATAGACCTATGCTTAATTGTATAGGTCATTATAATGATAAATGTGCACACTGTAAACAGAAAAAAGTAAAACCTCCATTACATTAGCAGTATCAAGGCCCCAAAAATAAAACTACTATTTAAAAAAAATATTTCAAACTAAATCACAGCCTATTACATAGGTTAATAATTAAAATACATGACAGTTTATCACTACCTGACACTCACTGACAGTGACTCAATAGACTAATGAAGGGTAGACTACTGAGTGAGAATAACTGAGGATCCCAACACAAAAATCAGTGACAATGTAAAAAAATCTAATACCAACAGCATCCACTTGCTTAGACTACATCATATCAAACAGATGATGATTATAATAGACCTGTAGGCATCTGCATAAATTGTTGGAGCTCCACCTTAAAAAGTCAAAGCAAAAACAAAAAACAATGTGTTGATCTAGGCTAACTTATTTTTAGTGAATATCCAAAATCAATTAATCATTAATAATAAGTAGTAGTAGATAAGACTATACTGGGGATGATGCATAGGCTAGTGTTGTGAATGTGAGGGAGACAGGTAAAAACTAAAAAAGAGAATATTCCTACCTTGGGAATGATGCAAAAAGAGAAAAGTCGGTGCTACCTTATATAAAAATGGGAGTGGGGGGTGGGGGGGTGGCAAACCTAAACTTGAATCAAACGGAAAAATAATTACCTTCATACTGTTTTGATGCTCCGCAAGTTCGGCGTGCTCTCTCAGTTTCTTCTTCCCGCTGGTGCCATACTTAAAGGTCTTCATACAGAAAATGCAGAATGCAACACCGGGACAGTCAATCTTTTTCACCCAAGTGCCGAAAGCTATGTTGTTCGTGTCCTTTTCTTGAAGCCACTCCCATCGACATTTATTCCTCACTCCTTTCTCCACCTCCTCCAGTCTCACAGCGTCTTCTTTACGGTTGGAAATGTACGGCATTGTTGAATTTTTTCGCTTCACCGGTCCACTGTTGCTTCGTGTTGATCGAAATAGGCAGGAAGCAGCATGCGCTAACTTGCGGTTCTAAAAACGTGGATCGGGCAGGGGACGCAACCGAATGCGAAAGAAAAGTCGGATTGGAAGTTGAACGCGACCTGTTACAAAAATATCGTTCCTTGAAAAAAAAAATCGTTGCTTTTCGATTTTTCAAAAACCGGCAGCGCCGGCGAAATTGATTTAAAAAAACCGGAATTCCGGACCGTAACCGGCAGAGTGGCACCCCTGCATATTTGTTTTAAAAAAGGAGGGTAACATTTTGTTTTGATAATCTTAACTTTGGACAAGTTTTGTTGAATATATTGTGACGAGTAAGTATTTAATGCACAAGTTTATGTTGACGGTGTTAAAGTGAGTGGCTTGTGTTACATGTGATAAAAAGGTAGACTGCTTGATGGTTCTGTCATTTCATAATTTTGTTGTTTTTATGTTGTATTTTAACGTGCTATAACAGCAATCAAATTATTACTGTAACGATGCTAAAAATATATATATATATGTGTTTGAAATCAATTGCACGACCAATGTGCTGATTTTCATGATGAAAGTTCTAATGGCACAATCTCTCTCTCTCTCTCTCTCTCTCTCTCTCTCTCTCTCTCTCTCTCTCTCTCTCTCTCTCTCTCTCTCTCTCTCTCTCATGGCACAAGCATGTTAGAGATAAAACATCAATGATTAATCTCCCTTCTCTCTCAATGACCCACAAACTCCACACACCCTAACTATCTCATCCGAAGCATAACATTAAAAATACGCAAGATAAATATGGCTCCAGGTTGTTTATTTTTCACAGATCTCGGACTCGCACAGTCATTCTGACATCATAACACAAGAAAGTCATTCTACACAAAACTGTATCACAGTTTCACAATGGGAGTAACATAAGAGGGAGAGGGGACAGGAGCGGCCATCTCCCATTTTGACTTACACTGGCCATCAAATAATCATACTGCGGAAACTCAAATGTCAGATTTCTTCATTGAATTCATATTCTTTCCCCTTCGAGTGCCCTGCCCTTGTGCCATACTTGCAGAAGGCCCACAAGGAATATAAGGGAGAAGACTGTGTGAGTCAACCTGCTATTAACTCCCTTGAGTCAGGATCTGTTCAAACTTTACTGTATTGAAAACAACAGCCGAACGACAACACCGACACATGACCAAACCAGTCAAATAGCTCTACAACATTTTATGCTTAAAACACTAGCTAAAACCCACAACAACAATCCAACAGTCATTCACCGTTGCTAAGGATTATATTAATACCACCAGGACATAATCCTTATGGAATCTCACCATTACGTACTAGTAAGATATTATTTTCAGCCAGTGGTTCAACACTGTACTCCATAACAATAACATCATAGCTCAAAAGTAATTCGCCATGTAGCAAAGGACTGCATTACATTTTAAAAAAACAAACAAAAATCTTACCATGATAACTTAGGACCAGGTAACATTTTGCACGGCCACCACACTCCCCACTCTCATTAGACCTTGTATAGCACACGTACTCGCTCAAAGAGCGGCTCAAGCCCATTCATCTCATGCTCTCAAACAACGTTGTCTTCCTCAATGTGAGGAAACGGGGAAATCATTGCTATTTCATTTTATTATTTTAGCGACGTCTTTTCATTTAATACAGCATCCATACATAATATGTACCAGCATGCTCAACATGCTTTCTTCCCATTATCGTTCTGCCATCTTCGTTATTGCTCTTACTTTTTTCTTCATTCTTGAACTACCTTTTCTTTTCTTTTTTTTTGTTCAATTTTTATATGAATCAGAGTGTTGCTGCAACTCTATAGGTTAACATGCGATTTATTCTACAATTTTAATTAATTTATTTATTCACTAAGCTATTTACTTTATTCTTTTTCGACTTTATACAATTTACCTAGTTACTATTTTTTTAATCTATGAATGGATCCATTTGTTCATTCACTGGTTTTAGTTTCTACAATTCTGTAACAGTGTTCAGCACACCTACTCGGAAATCCCACACGGCCGCAATCTTCTCACCATTCAATAATACAAAATATTATTTAAATAATGCCCCCCTTTATATATATATATATATATCAGGAACGTCAGGGAAGGTGCTACTCCTGCTCTTAAAGGTGGACAAAAAGTGGCAATTCCCTGTGCTTCTCCATGACCTCAAATGTAGTATACAAGCATTAACAGGGGTCCAAACACCTGACTTAAAAAAAAGAGGAAAATTTGTATAAGAGCGGAGTGAGGAAGGGAGGGTTACAGATTAATCGAAGACGCGAAGCGCCGAGCCCAATAGGGGGGTCCGGGTGATTGCCCCCCCTGAAAATTTTTTTTTCCAAGGATGCAAAATGGTGCAATCTGAACCTTGAAAAAGCCATTTGTGATGGTCTGGGACTTTGAGCTTTTTGAACAATTGAACTGACAAACTCTGGGGTACAAAAATTATCCTCTGCCCCTCCCTTAACAAAACACACACACACACAAATATTTATTTATCAGCAGACATGTTTTGTATAGTCTATTATTATTCACCACTTTTTGTTGATCGTTAACGGTATAAAGCTTTACCTTGTAGTTTATGAACATCACCGCCCTACTTTCACTTTCAGTCTTGCTGCACTAGGTTCCTCGGCATTAGTACCATTTGTGAATTGTATCTTCTGGCAAACAGTTCACTGCCTCTTTGAAATCAATATTAACATCCCTGTTATTTCAGTAAAGCAAGTCCACTGAGTCTCTTTTGCCCCATTGTAGAGCGCAGGTAGTTTTTTGGGTTGCGCAACTGACTGTTTAAACGCTCACACTCGGCAGTAGTGACAGGCAGGGTGCAAAGGTTCTTTAGCATGAACAGGTTGGGATAAAATTCCCTGCCGTTCAAACACTTCAGGGTTGGACATAACTTTAACAGATTTTTTGCACCACTCCCATCGCCACTTATTTTTTACTCCTGAATCGTCATAAGCATCGCCGCGAGCTACAATGCGTGGTGCACAATGAGACGCCATGTTGGAAAAGGAAGTGAAGATAGAGAATCTGACTGCTTGTGGACCTACACTGTTTGGGAATCGCGACAATCTGAGAATTTTTTTTTTGAGAATATATTTTTTTTATTCTCAAGGATTTTTATTTTCGCGGAAATCGCAAATTTTTTTAGCGGAAAGTTTTTACTTTACGCGGATTTCCGCGGAAGATTTGGACCCCTGATTAATGTAGTATACAAGCATTCAAAATGCACAGGTTTCAAGCAAAGGTCTCATCATAAATATATATAATAACTCTTTTTAATATACTGAGATGTGGAGTAGCACACCAATTTTTGACTAAATTCAAAGTTTATGCACATTATTAGGTTTTGAAAAAAATTGAGTTTTTCAGTATATTTTGCCAAATCTGAATAGGTGGTGGTGTTGTGCACGGCTGCACTGAAACCAAATTCAGCCCATCTTCTTGCCAATTTTCATCTTTTCTTCCTCCTTATACCACCAATCTTTCATTGCAATCTGTTGGGTTTTTCATATAATGCTGTCTCACTATTCAGTCATGTGACGCTATCTTTCACTATCAAATATCTAGTCCTTTCTTTATCTATCAATATCTTCGTTATCATTATCCAAACTTATCTTTATCAATCGCTTTTAAATGTTCTACTTCATTATCATTACCTGGACTTCTTTTTCATTATTGTTATCCAGCCAGGCATTATCATTACCCAGCTTTATTGCTAGCTATCGTTTATACAGTGCCAGAATTAACCATTTTCTAAGCGTTTCCCAGATCTTTCATCCAGCGTTGTGTTTTCTAGCTTCAGCCGGTGGTTAACTGGCAGCGGCCAGTTCAGCCTCCACGATGGCCTTGTATTCATCGATGCCGCCTTCCAGGGACTTCACAGTCCCTTTACTCACTACCCACAATTCCTTGCAAATCTTGCGAATCAAACGCTCGTCGTGGGAAACCAACACCACACCTCCCTGCAGACAGGTAACGCAGGCAATTAAAAATCATTTTCAAAATAAAAAACGATTTCCTTTCCTCGTCTCGTTATTGTTATCTCCCTGTTACTACACTACACGTTTGATTCTTAGATGTAAGTGTGTGTACACACCAGCTCAGTTCCTATGTGAGCAGCACAGTACAGTGCCTCCATGTTTTGCATGCTGCAGGCTATTTATAGCTTGCCGGCACCCCACTTTCAGAGAAAGGAAGTATTGGAGAAGCCCTCAAAATCTGAAAAGTTTTGGTAGAGCCGCTGTGTGTAGCCTCTGCCCTTGTTGAGTATGTAAAATAAGTGTGTATAACATCTGTGTTTATTGCATATGTAAGCATGTGTTATTTGCATATGTAAATAACTGTGTGTAAAATCTGTGTTTGTTGCATAATATCTGTGTTTGTTGCATAATATCTGTGTTGGTTGCGTATGTAAAGGGTATAACATGTGAGCGTTTCCTTACCATCTTCTAATAGCGATATTAGTTGATAAATGTTTATTTGTTGTGTGAAGAGTGTAATATGTGAGCATGTATGTTGGAACAAATTAATAAATTTGTATATAGTATCCAGTACAATTATTACACATGTGAAAGATTCAGCCATTACGTAAAAGCTCCTAGAAGGGCCATTCTTCTTATCAAAGAAAAGATAAAGAAATTAAATAATAACATTCAAAATTAAAATCTGTTTGATTTTTTTACGTTTTATTTGGAATGATATTTAAACTTTGAACTGGTTTATTATTCATTAGGCTATCGCAACACAATCAAATACTTTTAATATTGTTATTATTATTGTATCAAGAATGATCATTAATGTTATTAACAATTTAAAACCACATTCTGTAAAGTAAAGAAGTGCTGTTCATATAAACTTCAAACCTCACCCAACTGCCATAGTTATAGTGATGCCTGTGAACAAAGCCATCACACATAAGCTATTATGTAATAAACAAATACTATAAGTAATCAGCACTACAGTAAAAGCAAACCTTCATGAAAATCTACAAACCTTGAACTTTGTCAGGGCATCGCCAAGTGCTTCAATGGTTTCCATGTCTAAATGATTGGTAGGCTCATCAAGAATAAAGAAATTGGGGCTGAAATGACAAAAAAGGCTTCTTGTACGTCACATATCCTTGATTGCTACATCAATGAAGATACTGTAGAAATACAACTACTATTAATAATAATTTATTTTTATAGCGTGAACCCAAACTTAAGGCTTGCTTTAAGTGCTCACTTGTATACACACACACACCTCAGGCATGAGATCTGGGAATATTGACATTAACTGAAAATTTTGTGACGCACTGGGGGCTGGCGTAGGCCCCCCCAGTGGGGTCAAGAGGTGAAACCCCTTGTGGGGGTTCAGCAGCTGAACGTTTTTCATATTTTTGATTGAAAAAATATCACTCTCTTAACATCTGATCTGCGAAAATAAGCACATTGTTTTGTCACCAAGCACTTATAATCAGAGTCAAACACTGAAGCTGTGCTGATGGTTGTTTGGGTGTACCAGACCTGCCTACCCCCCTCAGAGTAAAAGTGGGAGACAGGGGATCAAAAAGCAAGAACACAAGTTTTTTGTACACATTTATAATGAATATTTATTTGTCACTATTACAACTTAAGATTAGCCAGACCGTCAAAAGCGTGAGTCTCCCGCCAAAAGCGGGAGAGTAGGCAGGTCTGGTGTACATTTCAACATAAGCAGATGACATTACTCTTGGAGAGGACAATATCAACCAAGGTTAGTCTGTGCATTCCATGACAGGAATTTTGAAGATCCTGACTCTCATGTCCTACAGGTGAGTACCAAATGCATAAATACACCCAGCATGCACTAGGTCCCTTCCCTCAACCCTCCCCCACCATTGCGCTCAAAAGACCTTATTTGAAAATGGGAGGTAACTTGTCTTTGTTTCGTTTTTAGTTAGCTAGAGTTACCCGGGCAGACATCCTCATCAGCAACACTATGACAGCTACCCCGAGCTGCAACATTTTCTTTGGGAAAGACGGTGGTGGTTGTCTGGCAGTGCAAGGCCGAACTAGCGGAGCTAGCCAGGATTACAACTGAAATCAACCTTGTGGTTGATACGGAAGGTTTGACGGAGGACAGAGCCAAAATTATTGGTGAGAAACTGTGTCCATTGGCAGAGAATGCCCGCCCAGCGTTGGACAACTCTGGGCGCAACATGCGGGCAAGCCGGCCAAAGTTCTTTCCCCTCATATTTCCGAGCATAGTCTATTGTCTGGGGGGCTCCAGAACATGCGCCTAAGACAGGAAGTGGAGGGCTTGAGTTAGATCCTGTAGCGCCCAGCACCTCAAGCAGCTTTTGAGCCAGAAAAGGTGCATAGAAGAACGATAAAATAACTAAATAAATGCATCTATGGACATAAGACATTTTAGCTATGCCTAATCCAAGGCTATGCAGGTTTAATCTACTGCTACAAAGTCTCACTTTCAAAACGACTGATGAAACTAAAACTGTGCTGGGTCATTTTTTGGCCCATACTAAATCTTCCATTGATCCAGCTGGCCCGCAGACTTTCTACTGCAAAATGAACAGTGCGCGTATCCGCATACACATCAGCTATACAGGATGGTTGTCCCTAATTCTGCACACTGGTTACTCACTTTGACATGCTCATGATCGAGAAGGCCACACGACTCTTCTGACCTCCCGATAAGCTGGACACAGGTCGCACGGCAAAGTCGCCGCTGACTCCAAAGCTACCCAGTTGTCCTCGGTACACCTCGACGGACGCTCCTGCAACCATTATCACCCACCAGAACAACGTTAAAAATGCATCTTAAAAAATATTTTAAAAAATCTAAAAATTGTGTTTTTAAAAAAAGAAGAAAAGATTGCATTCCCACAGACTGCTAACATTGATATTACTAAATATCCTGCACAGTGAAATTTAGCAAAATGTTTGCAATTAGTGCCAACCCCAGTAAGGATTGAGGTCATCTACCAATAACTCCCATGGCACACTGTTACTGTTCACACATTGCTGTCATCCAGTTTGTATACATTTATGTTTAATTTTTATGCGCTGCTTGATAGCAGAGTACAGCTGCAGAATGGCCGCAAGAGTGTAAGGTGTAGAGTTGCGATAGTTGCTGACCGATTGCCTGGAAGACAGCTTGCTTAACGAATGGTGCAGTGTGGGGCCTCCGTGAAAGAACAAGTCTGCGTGATTTCACTGCACAGTGATAATGAGGGTGATGCATGATCATTTGATGTTATGTTACTCTTTGTTTGGGGATTGCTGCCTTTGTATATGGGAATTGCCACACCGTGCACTAACTTCCCTTGTAATTTATGGGGACAGTAAATACGACTTTGAATCTTGAATCATTAGTGTAACCCTACTGGCCAACAATGAAAACCAAACCAACAACCCCCACCTGGAAATTTGGCAGCCAAGAGTTCCACGGAGGACTGGCTCATATCAAGCTGGTCAACATGGTGCTGCGTGAAGTAGCCGATGCGCAGGTTGCGGTGGGCATGACGATGACCCTTGATGGGGTCAAGCGTACCCATCAACAGCTTCAGCAGTGTGGTTTTACCTGCTCCGTTCTCTCCCACCTGTCATGCATCGCATCATTTAAAATCATCAATGTCATACTGTCAGTAATAATTATAGCGTTGTCATCAAATCACCGTTATACCATCAGTAATAATAGCATTCTCATTGCATCATTTACAATCATCAATGTCATGCCGTCAGTAATAACATAATTCTCATCGCATTATTTACAATATGAAATGTTACTAGATGTATAATTAACGTGTTGAGGTTCAGAGACAGGAACACTGTAAGAATGTTGATTTCAATTTGCATTGTTAAGTTTAGCTTATATTGTCTATTCGCATCTCCGATGACCAAGAAATATCATCGTGTAATACAATGAGGACGAGGACTGGATTCATATTCATAAGCGGAACTATAACAGCAACAAAACTAACAATACTAAAAATAACACAACCACATTCACCACCACCACCACCACCAAACAGACCACCAAAAGCATTAAATAGGGACCTTTCGGAAGCGAGTGATTTTGTTGTGAAAGCGATTCTGCACTACCTTTTCTTTTCGCTGTTGCCACGAGGCGGCTTCATAGAGCATGCAATGACGAACGTTGGAAAGTCCTTTTCCACGAAACCACCAATTAAAATTTTGTGAACTTTCACCTTTGCTTACTAATGATAGCATAAACTGTTGATGTAACGGACAGAAAGTAATGCAGAATCACTTCCTCAACAAAAATCACTCTCTTCTGAAAGGTCTCTATTTAGAATGTGTATACCAAGAAAGTAGTTATCATAAACGCTTACAAGACAAGAGGGTCAAGGCACATGAAAAACATCAAACGTTCAACAAAGGACTTGTTTTGACACCTATATTCCAAGTTATATAGCTGTGCTATGCCGGGGTTCCCTAAACCAACACAATCATGCTATAACTCACAATACAAATTCTGGAGTCCATGTTGGCATTGAGACAGACATTGGAGAACAAGATTTTCTCCTTGCTGTAGTAGAACGTCACTTCATCCAGCTGCAGTATAGGGGGCGACAGCTTCTCCACATCAGGAAACCTGTACGTAATAATAATAACAACAACAATAAGAACAATAATAATGGATGATAAATATATGCTTTTTCTCTAAATCACTAATCAGGCTAAAAGTGCGGCGATCTGTACCCACATGCACTCATACATTCTACACTCGCTCTCACACAAAGAACACACTCAAACATGAGGTGTAAAGTTGCTACTCAACGACAGAAAAGAAATAGAAATATTTATTTAATCAATTTTCGACTAACAGCACCCAAAATCCATTATTGAAGAGAGCAAGGAAATAGGATCTAGGAGTACTTGGAGAAAAACCTCGATTTGAAAAGTCTTATTCCTAAGTCACAAGCTCCTCGCTTGCCGAATCTAAACCCGCAACCTTCAGCATAGGAAACTGGCTCTTATCAAACTGCGCCCCTATGTCTCCCTTTATTGATTTATTTATTATTTAATTTTATCATTCTAATATAGAGCTTTTCTAGCTCAATAGCTGCATATATTAGATACCTTTAGGTATATTTGTAGGGAGATAAAAAGCAAGCCAGGGAATATCTGGCATAATCTATTCACGATTCCGTTATGCAGAGACAGTGAAGTAAACATAAGTAGACAAAGAAATGCAGAGAGGACGTATAAGACAACTCACCTCAAGATCACTTCCGGCTCTTTCTCTACCGGTGTTAACTCTGGCCTGCAATAAATTAAAAAAACACGGATGTAAACACAATGTCAACATTAACAACAATGAAAGCTGAACACATTTTTCTTTCGATGGAATTCAACGCAAAGAGATTGTTAGTAAATGGACTGAAGGAAAGAAATCCTAACAGGGATGAGCAAATCGTTTCTAAAAATGAAAAACAATTATAACGAGTAGATTAATCAAAAGCACAAACACAGCACATCTGCTTCAAAACAGAAACTAAAATAACAAAATATAGTTGTTTTTTAACCAGAAAATAAAGTATTTTATGAAAGTAATTTGTCTAGTCTGGTTTCTTCAAAGGCACCTCCATCCATCAACATATTTGTTTTTACTCTGCTACTATAAAAAGGTGTTTGTGTATGACTTTATACATACAAACCAAAATACTAGGAGACTATAAATTAACTATCCCACCCTATCCTATCCCATAACTCCAAGGTCGTTGGGGCACCACAGATGATCGTTGAACCAGCGTACTCCATCTTTCTTTGAATTAACTATACACACACAACAACCAAGCCAATCAAAACAACATCCCTCACAATCTTGTTATTTCCTAGCACACCAAGCGAGCTACAAAAAAATAAAATTAAAATAGAAACACAACAACGGCATCACTCACAATTTTTCCAAAAGTTTGAGCTTGCTCTGAACTTGAGCTGCTCTGTTTGCGTTATAGCGAAACCTGTCGATGAAGACCTGCACAAAACCAAGGGAAAACATCAATCACAAAAAAACACAAGTCAAATACAACAAGCTAGGGGATGAGGGGTGGGGGATGAAAAGTTCTGTGTCCAAATTTGTTTCTGTCTCTTTTGTTTAACTCGCCAGCAGTCCATTTCTAAATCAAACCTTGTTCAAATACTAACAAGACTGCTATCCTTTGGCAATAAATTCCCTTTCAAAAAGCTGGTTTCTTTTACTATTCTGTTGCCAACCAGTCAAAGTGTGGAAACGTTTTTTGCATGAAGATGTTTTGGAAAATCGGTCACTTGTTTTCCCGGAAGCCCAGCCGAGACACCGACGAGCCGAGAACACAGCAAGTGGCCATCTGTATCTATGGCACACATCCACAAAGTGACAAATGCATAGCTTTGGCAGCAGAGAAGGAAGAGAGATCTTTCATATCCTTCCCTCATTCCACGGAGGACAGCATCCAATAAGGATTATGTCCTATTGGCAAGACACCAACCATGTCTTGTAACCTACCCAAACGTTTTGTCTCCCGTGTGTAAAACACAGGTTAACTTGCCTAAATATAGGACAGCATCTTAAAATAAAGATATGACAGGAAAGATCTATCTCGCCTTCTCTGTTGCCAGTGATGGAGTTTGTGGATGTGTGCCATAGATACAGATGCCCATTTCACGGTGTTCTCAGCTCGTCAGTGTATCAGCTGACTGGATGCCCACCGCTTGCTTCTTAAAAAACTGTTACACCCTGGCTATGGTTTGCTACAGCCTGGCTATGGTTTGCTACAGCCTGGCTATGGTTTGCTAAAGCCTGGCTATGGTTTGCTAAAGCCTGGCTATGGTTTGCTAAAGCCTGGCTATGGTTTGCTAAAGCCTGGCTCACCTGTATGTGATCCCTGTACTGCTTCTGGGCTTCGTACTCCTTGATCTTGCTCTTCAGTTTCTCCTCCCTGGTCTTGTGGAAGACTTCATAGTTGCCGCGGTAACACTCCAGACGCATGGAGTGCAAGTGGAGGATGTCGGTGGCCACAGAGTTGAGGAACTGCCGGTCGTGAGACACCACCAGGATGGTCTTGGGCCACTCCTGCAGGTAGTTCTCTAGCCAGATGATGGCCTTCATGTCCAACATGTTGGTGGGCTCTGCACATGCCTCGCTGTTTTTAATTGCACCGTTCTAAAACCTTGGCGAGGAATGCTTGTGGGTAGGGGAGATCGATGACTGATACAGCAACACCAGTGATCATTACTATTTTGTCTGGTCTTTCTAATACGGCACTTTTCCAGTTAGATAGCTGCTCAAAGGGTTAGCCACTACCGCATCTAACTCAAGCTACCAAGGCACCCACCTAATCTAGTGCTTGCTGTGTGTAATTATGTATCCGGCACTCACGTGTCTAACAGACGAGCATCAGGAGCTTTAAAGCCTGTGCAATTGAAAGTGACTAGACCTTGGCTCATACTCCTTGTTTGAAAGAGTTAGGGTGCCTTGCCTGTGCGGTAGGGTCTTGCTATATTTATTTTCAGCACTGCAGGCCGTCCACCAGGGTTCTAGTTCCAACAGTCAATGCTTCAACTGTCTCGCTGTCACTAATTACCACTGAGCCAACTGGTGAAGGAGGAGGAGGAGGGTCGCAGTGGGTGGGAAGTACAAACATTGATGACTGATAAAACAGCACAAGTGATAATCATTAGGCATATAGGATGTCCAGTCTACACACGGCAACTTTCGAAAGTGGAGGTATGCGTATGTCAATATGAAAGCGTAGTGCGCTGGTGATACGCAATAGCGTTTTAAAGTATAGAAAGAGTTCATTCTGGAAAATCAATCAAGAAAACAGGCAGCCCATGATCTCTTTCTATTTAATAATTTTTTTTAATGTAAATTATTTTTAATTCGTATAGTGATGTGTGACTGCTGTTGTGATCCTTGTAATGAACACCCACCCCTCCAATCCCCACACCCTCTTGAGGATTTTCAAAGCAATTTTTGAAGTTAAGAACAACCCTTACTTTTCAGAGAGAAAAAAAAAAGACTAAACATGCTTGCTTACTGATAAGTTCTACTGGTTAAAGCTAGACTCAGTTCACACTAGTGTCAAATTTAATTTATAACACCGTTTTCATTTAACGTTGTTTTTTTTTTCCTTAATATTATTTTTTTTGTATTGACATAAAGTTGTTTTTGTTGTTGTTTTTGATGGGTGGATTGTGATGGGGGTGAGTGAAGAGGAGGGAGGATCGGGGGTTGGTGTATACACCCTTTTATTGCAATGATACCAGAAAATACTTGACTTACCATCAAGAAGTAGTAAATCTGGTCTGAAAAAGATTAGAAAATCAAATTTAATTATCAGCATTTTGTCATTCCACAATTACAAACTACAATACTATAGTTGAGATGAATCATTCTAGAGGCAAGCCAAAACATTCTATCCAAAACATGTGAAAGGTTATCCAAAGCAAAGGAAATGGTTATCCAAAGCAAAGGAAAATTTTTCATTAGAAATGAAAGAGACATGTTAAATTTATTTTTTTAATACAAATCTAAGAGTAAGAAACATGTTTACTTTTTTTTTTGTTACACAAAGAAACAAGTTGAATCAAACAAGGTACATGTTTAATCAAAAACAAAGAAGCGAGCTTTATTAAAAACAAAGAAACAAATTTGATCTAAAACAAACATGTTATTAAAGCAACAACAAAGAAACATGTTTTTATCCCAAACAAAGAAACACATTTTATCACAAAATAAAGAAACATGCTTTATCCCAAACAAAGAAACACATTTTATCACAAAACAAAGAAATATTCTTTGTCCCACCCCCAAAAAAAGTTATATCTCCAAAACAACAAAACAAGTTTTATCCAAAACAAAGAAAATTGATTTATCCCAAACAAAGAAACAAATTTTATTACAAAACAAAGACATGTTTTACCCAACCCCAAAAAAAAGTTTTATCCCGAAACAAAGAAACACATTTTATCTCAAAAGAAATATGTTTCATCCCAAAGAAACAAACCATATTTTATCCCAAAACAAAGAAACACGTTTGATCCAAAACAAAGATATTGCATTAACAAGAAAGGGAATACCACCTCCAACATAGCGGAGAAGGTATATTTCGATAGTCAATGTTTATAGGGTCCAGTGGACTGCTAACAGTCAAATCAGAACCACTCAAAACACAAGTATATCAACTAACAAGTTAGTATCTCGTATTGCCCCCAGTCGACGTGCGGTGGGCCCGTTTAGCCACAAGCTGAGATGGGGATATCCCAAACCTAAAAATAGAATAGAGAATTCTGGGAAATCTGTTCTCGCGAAGATGTGCTCGCTGAAATGAAACGAAAGTTGGGAGAGGAACTGCATATTTCTGGTAGTGAACAAAGGCAGAAACTTGTCAGCAGTATTATCAGCGATGGAGTTATAATGGACGAAGTGCTCCATACCTATGAGGTTGCCTTTGCTCGAGCAAAGAAACTAAAGAAGGATTTAGCCGACGTTATTTCAGAAAAGGATTTCTCTACCCATAATTCCCCTGGGTTTTGAAGTTTCTAAAAAGTTATTTCAGGCCGACGACGCTCTATGGAGCTCAAAGCATGTAAAGGGAAGCAATCGGTTGTACGAGCACGTCGATAGAGACATAGAAGAGAGATGCTAACTTGTTAGTTGATATACTTGTGCTCAAAACTATTCCAAATCAGATTAAACCACTAAAATAAAAATATGATACAAATATATATATATAACTGGCTTAACTAATGAAATCCAAACAAGCACACAAACCAAATGACATGACGGAAGGTGCATTAAGCTCAGTTTTATGGGGGAAATCAAGCTACATAAAATATTATTATTATTATTACTCATCAAACGGGTCAAAAAGCGACAGCCTAAAGTAAACAGATGAACGACAGCAAATTTCCATGTAACATGAATAAACAGTTGCACACTTACTTTGTGAAAAGGGCTCTCGCTAACGCTAGCCTCATCCTCCAGCCACCAGAAAACTCCCTGAAAAATCATGTACTGTGCCAGTTACACAAAGTAGCGCAGTCTGTACATAACCCACATTTACATACACGTACAACGTAGACATTCAATATAAAATCTCAAAATAAATACAGAAAGTGCCGTTTGTACTTTTTTTTTTTTCAATATTTTTGTTTATTTCAATAAATTTACATACTGATAGCACACACAGAAACACACCAAGCATTTTCAAACAACAATAACAACAATTAAAAAAAAAAAATAAAAAATAAAAAAAAAGAAAATAAAAAAAATAAAAAAAAATAAAGGTGTACACTTATAATAATATAACATCACTTTTTTTTTTTATACATTAGCCACTGATCATTAAATCTATTCCATTTCATTTTGATATTAGCATTAATTAATTTTTCTATTTCATACCTGTTATTAAGCATGTTGATAAAGGCATCCAGAGATGGTATTTCTTTTTTCATTTTACATGTATATATATATGATTTTGCAAGTAACAAAATTTAATCAAATATTGCATCTGTTTTGCAATTTTTTTCACATCCAAA
The DNA here is from genome assembly GCA_036898135.1 of Oncomelania hupensis. Taxonomy (NCBI): domain Eukaryota; kingdom Metazoa; phylum Mollusca; class Gastropoda; order Littorinimorpha; family Pomatiopsidae; genus Oncomelania; species Oncomelania hupensis. The sequence continues at coordinate 56,223,185 of CM072524.1, forward strand.
CAAAACCAAGTGTTCATTAAATGACAAGTTACTAATATATTCACAGGTGTTTAAGAGTCTTTGTAAACCTAACCAGAAACTAGAGATGTATTCGCAACTCCAAAAGATATGTTGAATATTTTCCTTTTCTCTCTTACAAAATGAGCAGAGATTGTCATTTTCAAGGCCCATGCTCTGACATACAATATTCGTGCCAAGAATCCTGTGTACAATTCGTATTTGTAGCCATTTTAACTTAACATCTTTTATTTGTGCAATTCTTTGAAAAATGAATTTCCAGTCCACATTTCGTGTAACCCTAACATTAGGTAGTCAAAAGCCATTTTTAAAAAATGATTTCCTCATCACAAAACTGACATAAATTTAAAGAGCTTTTCATTCTGAACACAGTGGTATATTTTTTCCCCCCATAGGACAAATAGGTAACAAGTTATTAATGTTTGAAAATGCCGAATGTTGGTGTTTTTTTGGCAACTTTGGAGTCTCAAAGTGAAGCCAATATTGATACCAGAAAGCTGATTTTTGACAGGTAACCCCTTCATATGTTATACTCCAAGCCCAATTTTCTTCAGGCCTATCCCATGTAATGTTCAGCCGTTTTGGTGCTTCAAAGTTGGGAAATCATCAAATTCGCAGTGCGTGCTGGCAAATTATAGGCCTACTAGTGTGGTACTACGCTCAGCACTCGTGTCGCTGAATAGGCCTACGAGTTGGCCATGGCCGCAAGAAAATACGAACACCGTTTGGGTACACTTTTCTACGGCAAAGCGCTCCGCGATAGAGTAATGCACAAATTAATAAATACCCTAGTTTTATAAAGGAAAGTCTGCTCTTTATTTCTTGCTAATTTTTAAACTTCTAGTTAAAATCAAACTTACATCAAAACCGCTTTATCCACTTTGTTCGGCTCGTAACAAAACGTTTATACATGAGAGCCCACCATATTTATATGTAAATGAAGCTAAGTATCCGAACTTCTCATTGGTTCTTATTTTTAGGCCATCCAATGAAGTATCGCAAAGCACTTAGACTTTGAAACGAGTCACCTCTCAGCAAATGACGGTGACAACTTTTTCGCAGCGGCATTCAGCTCTTGGATAGGGGCGTATTCAAAAGCTGTTTTCTCGGAATCTTTCGCATAAACATGCATTAAAAACAACACAGATGTAAAGATAAAGCTTTCAATTTTTATTTGAATACAGCCACTGTTCGTTTTGATGCAGTTTTACATTAATAATAAGTGTTGAAAGTGAAGTGAAAACTGAGTCAAAACTGCCGAGCGGACAAGAGCCAATGAAGGGCTTGGAGTACCTACTAACATCCCATTTTGTACAACAATTTGGTAAAATATTAGGTTTTGCAAGAATGTCATACAGCAATTTTGCTCCTTTAAATACGGAACACAGTATTCGCTGGGCTTTGCAGCACTCAAATTTAACCAAAAAATTATTATTATTAATCTTAACATCAGATTCATTTAAGTACTTTTTGATGGCTTGTACACACCCACTGTGTACAAAATCAATGTCAATGTTATATTTAGTCTTAAAAGCTTCAACTGTTAAAAAATGTCCATCTTCTTGAAGTAGGTGTGCTATCTGATATACACCTTTTTTAATCCACTTTCTACAGCAAAAAGGTCTATTACCAATCAAAATCTTGCCATTGCACATAAGTGGTTCGGAAATCAACTCTTCCTCATTTTCCACCTGAATTTGTTTACCAAAATCAAAATACGCATTAAATACATCACACCAGAAATCATTAACATTAACAAAATTACAGACTGCAGGGCCCACTTTATCCAGCAATTAAATAAAAGTATCACTAGAAGTTAAAATATGCTTCCATTTTTTATTACCAGTTAAGAGTTTACGTATCAAGGTTAATTTTAATGCGTTCATAAACTTTCTAATGTCTGGAATTCCAATACCACCTTCACTAATGCTTTTAGTGGAAACTTTCCTGCTAATTTTATCAGGTTTCATGTTCCAAACAAATTGAAAAGCAGTTTTCTGAATTGCATCAACAATATAATCCGGTGGATTGGGCAACAGTAACCACAAATGCACAAGCTTAGATAATATTAAAGATTTTAGAACAGCGACTCTACCGATAGGTGTAATTTGTCTCTTGAGCCAGATTTTGTATAAAGACTTTATTTCCATAAACTTTTCATCAAAATTTAATTGTACACAACTTTTTAAATCATAAGAAAACCAGATTCCAAGAATTTTAAAATGTTCAGGGTTCCACTTCATTTGCAGCCGTTTGTACATAACACAGATAACTTAGAAATTAACAATTGAAATCTCACGTCAAAATAAATATAGAAAACCTACAAAAACAAAATAAACACATGTGAATTTTATAACATAGAAGGTGACGTTTGTACAAACAAAGTTCACGTACAATGTAGAAATTAAAAATAAAATCTCACTTCAAATTAAAAATAGAAAACAGAGAAAAATAAAATAAACAAAATTTTTTTTGGGGGGGTTAGGGGAGGGAAAGAGGGGGGATGGATGGGGGGGTGGGGGAGAGGGGACATTTGATTACTGCCTTTGCCCAGACTAAAAAGAGAGTGTTACGTTGAAACGCGAACGAAAGTATGTCGGAAACGCGCACGATAGATCTAATCGTTTCGTTTTGCAAAGTATTCAATAATGGAGTTTATTTACCTTTGATTTGAGTTTGCATTGTTGTTAGGAGAGGCTTTGTATAACGTTGATGATTTGCGTTAGTCGATATCGTTGGAGAATTTTCGGGATCTGCATGTTTATTACTGTCGATAGAAATTTCCCGATGGATATCGAAGGTCGTGAATGTTCCCGGAAGTAGAGGAAATGTGTATGACGTAAGCCAGTGATGACGATCTTTAGTTCGATTGGTGGCAGTGCGTCATTTCTACCGTGTACCAAATTGTTCGAGAAAAGAGAGAGGTTATTTAATCGTGTGCCGAGTTGCTGTTGAGGGATAGTAAAGTTGTTGATAGTGATTTAAAGAGTTGCTGTGAAAGTTGTTGAGTTGAGTTGAGAATTGTATGCAGTTGTTGATGTGTGCTGAATAAAAGTGGAAAACTTCATACGTCGACTTTGTGACTTGTATGCTGTTTGGACGGGCTGCGTGAATAAACGAATCTGAGTTACACAACTATCAGGAATTCAAGCATCGGGGCTGAATCAGATACTGATAGAAAACACCATCATCGAACTGAGTGTAACATTTTGGGGGTCAAGCCGCGATTCACTCCATAGCCAAGGGTTCAACTGCTACAACAAGCGAGTCAACGTTACGAGAGGCAGTCATCGAGGGTAGCCGCCAACAAGTTGCGTCGAGAGGGGCCAACATACTGGGACTACATCACCGATAGGTTCGGGTTGACTGCAAGGGTGTGTAGTCGCTGAAGAGTTGCTTCGTGAGCGAACAACAGATCGGGACTACGTGGCTGCCGTAAGACTACGTCGAGGGACAGTCTCGGAGCTACATCGCCAGTGTTACAGAGAGCGACGAGCGGACGTCGCGTCTACTTCAGCACAGGAGCGTATACATCAACACCAGCGTGGTGCAGCGTCGCATACGACGAGGACAGCGGGGCCTGCGTCAGCGAAGGCGACTAGTGACAAGCATCAGCGCTACTGCAGAAAGCGTGCTGTTCTAGAACAGTCTAGAAAGGTACAGCACAGTCAAGAACTTTCCAGAAAAAAAGAACTCTACAGTCAAGAACTTTCTAGAAAAAGAACTTTCCAGAATAGAACTTTCCAGAAGCATCAAGATGGCTGACTTCTGGCAGAAAGGGGTTGAACTAAATCTAAAAGGCAAACAGCTGACGGAGTACGTCAAGTCTCAAGAGAGAATATGGCGCGAAGAAAGAGAAAGAGAATTTGAACTGAAGCGTCTGGAAATTGAACAGCAGCGGCAAGAAAGAGAAGATGAGCGCAGGCGTGAGGAAAGAGAAGCTGAGCGTCAGTACCAGCTAGAGTTGGCGCGTATCCAAAACAATCAGCATGCGCCACAAGTCACCAACGACCATACGGCTCCAAAATTGCCAGCTTTCGTCGACGGGAAGGACCAGATCGACAGCTATCTGGCGAGATTCGAAAGGTTCGCCGAAAGCTCCAACTGGCAACCTCGAGACTGGGCGATTCGACTAAGTGCACTTCTGACAGGGCAAGCGCTCGAAGTTTACACCAGACTGTCGAACGATGACGCCAAAAACTACGACGTCTTGAAAGAGGCCCTGTTGCAGTGCTACAACTTTACAGAGAAGGGCTACCGTAAACGCTTCCGTGAATGCCGGCCTAAGTCAGACGAGACGCCAAAGCAGTTTGTGGAGCGCCTGTCGTCATATCTACACAAGTGGGTGGAGTTATCAGGCGAAACGAAGTCTTACGACAGTCTCCATGACCTGATTGTGAAGGAACAATTTCTCAATGCCTGTCACAAGGACCTAGCGACCCACTTAGAAGAACAAAAGCTGCAGACGCTTAAAGATGTGACTGAGGCTGCTGAAAGATATCTCATCGCTCATGGGAAGACCCTGGGGCCACCCAGCGCAACGAAACATTTTCAGAAGACCGGAAACCATGGGAACCAGATCCAGGGAAGTCAGACGAGCCAGAGACAGACAGATTCCACGCCACCTCCCAGGGAAGGGCATTCAAGAGGCTGTTTCACCTGCAACGCTACAGACCACAGGGCGGCTAATTGTCCTCAAAACAAAAGTAGCGGACAGCGGAGCAGTACGGACAACGCAGCGGCGGGCAACCGGCAGAGGCGGTTCTCCAATCAACGGCAAACCAGTAGATCTGACCATCAAGTGTGCGGCGGGAGCGTCATTCTTCCGAGTGAGACCAAGCGCACAGCTACTCCTGCGGACGTGCAAGAGTGCATAACCGATGGCCAACTTCTTGCCAACGGGAAATCCATCCCCGTCGTCGCCAGCGCAGCTATGACCGTCCAGAACATGCCTGTTTCCAAGGGACGCGTCGGAAATCATGAAGTGACTGTTTTAAGAGACTCTGGCTGCAGTGGGGTCATCGTCAGAGAAGACCTAATCGCTAAAGAACAATTCACTGGCGATTCAAAATGGACACTCATGGCCGACAGCAAATGTGTGAGAGCGCCAGTTGCGAAGATTCATGTCAACACCCCTTTCTACATAGGCGAAGTCGAAGCGGTTTGCCTGAAGAAGCCGCTGTATGATTTGATGATCGGGAATATCGACGGCGCGAGACGACCCGACGACCCCGATCCAGAATGGAGTCCTGCCTCAACCCAACGCGTTGAAGTTGTGGAGGAGGATCCATTGCCGTTTCCCGATGGAGACCTTACAGAGCTGCTACGGGACAATGTGGTTACTCCGGCTCAGCCCTGCCGACCAGAGATCGTCAGTGCTTTTACTACCAGGGCCCAGGCCAAGAGAGACAAGATGTCTACGCCACTGAAGGTCGCCGACAACTCCAAAGCTGCCATCGTGGACAGAGATAAGCTGATCCAGCTCCAGGAAGCTGATAGCACTTTAAACAAGTACAGGAACCGCCAAGACCACGTGACCAAAGGCAGTGGTACGGTCTATTTTGAGGTGAAGGCCAAGATCCTGTACCGAATCTTCCAGCACCCGAGGGTCAACGGAGGGAAACCACTACGTCAAGTACTGGTACCGTTACCCCTAAGGCGCCAGGTAATGGAAGTAGCGCATGACTCAATCATGGGAGGTCACCTGGGTATCAAGAAGACGTCGGATAGAATCCAGGCGGTATTCTACTGGCCAGGACTTCATGCGGACGTCAGCCGTTTCTGCCGATCGTGTGACATTTGCCAGAAGACCATACCTCGAGGAAGGGTCCCTAAAGTGCCAATGCAGAGAATGCCTTTGATCGACCGACCTTTCAAGAGGGTGGCCTTAGACCTAATCGGCGAAATAAGACCTCCGAGTGAAGAAGGTCATCGGTGGGTACTGACTTTAGTGGACTATGCGACTCGGTACCCAGAAGCAGTGCCACTGAAGAAGATTGACACTGAAACTGTAGCAGAGGCACTTGTGGACATGTTCAGTAGACTTAGAGTGCCTGAAGAGATTCTGACAGACCTCGGGACACAGTTCGTCTCTGACTGTATGAAGGAGGTCAACAGACTGCTGAGCATCCGGCATTTGACTACGACACCCTACCATCCGATGTGCAACGGGCTCGTCGAAAAGTTCAATGCTACGCTGAAGTCCACCCTGAAGAAACTGTGCAGCGAGCAGCCCAGACAATGGCATCGCTACATCAACGCCTTACTTTTCGCCTACAGAGAAGTACCGCAGGAGTCCACCGGCTTTTCTCCGTTCGAGCTGCTGTACGGAAGAACCATCAGAGGGCCGATGCACATCCTAAAAGAACTATGGACGAAAGAAGTAGAGACCCCGGAGGTGAAGAACAGCTACCAGTACGTGTTTGAGCTACGGGAGAAGCTGGAGCAGACTCTCGAGATAGCCAGAGAAAACCTGAAGAAGTCCCAAGACTGTGGAAAGCATTACTACGATCGTAGGGCTGTGAACAGGAAGTTTAAACCTGGCAACAAAGTGCTGGTGCTGCTACCTACTGATCACAATAAGTTGCTGATGCAGTGGAAAGGCCCGTACGAAGTGGAGACCGTGGTGGGAATCAACGACTACAAGGTGAAGGTCGGCCAGCATTCCAAGATATACCACGCCAACCTCCTTAAACTGTACGTGGAAAGGCCATCAGAGACTGTGCAGGCAGCAACAGCAGCTGAGATCGACAACAGCTTTGACAGCGAGGAACTGTTGGAACTGGGAGACTTCCACAGCAAAGAAGGCATCGATGACGTTAAGCTAGGACCAGGCTTGACGGAAGGTCAAAAGTTGGAGCTCAAGGACCTTATGGGCGAGTTTCCCCATAACTTCAATGATGTCCCAGGCTCTACGACTTTGGTCGAACATGAAGTCCACACCCAGACCTGGAAGGAGCATCTGCAGACCATGAGGGAGCTGTTCCACCGTCCCGCAGAAGCCAACCTGACCGTGAGACCCAGCGAATGCATTCTGGGAGCTGACAACGTCGACTGCGTCGGACATCCGACGGAAGAGGAAGACAACGGAGGATGCACTGACTCCAGGAAAGCCCACGTGATCGTCGTCTTTGACCCTGGGCCGATGACAACCGCAACTGACGAGGGCGTCGTTACCTTGCGGATGAAAGAACATTGACTGTGTGGATGAACTAAGAATATTGGTAATGACAGACTTGAAAATGAAAAACATTGACCGTGTAGATAAACTGTGAACATTGACAATATCCAGGCAGATTTGAAGATGAAAACCATTGACTCTGTGTGAATGAACTGAGAACGTTGATAGTGTTCAGACAGGCTGAAATAAGTCTTAATTCTGTACTTTGTGCCTTACGTTTCAACGTTGTTGAAAGAAATTTGAGAGTTGAGAATTGTATGCAGTTGTTGATGTGTGCTGAATAAAAGTGGAAAACTTCATACGTCGACTTTGTGACTTGTATGCTGTTTGGACGGGCTGCGTGAATAAACGAATCTGAGTTACACAACTATCAGGAATTCAAGCATCGGGGCTGAATCAGATACTGATAGAAAACACCATCATCGAACTGAGTGTAACAGAGAGGTTCAGAAGTTTGTATCGAGATAATATATGATCACTAAAACGGGCAAACGTATTCAGGTGGCATTCTCAGGGTAACCCCCGCAGACACAAAAGCATCTCCACCGAGAACATGGAGGGAAAAGGACCTTGTGATGGAGTTTTTTTGTGTCTGTTTTTTTTTTTGTTTTTTTGTTTTTTTTTTGGGGGGGGGGGGGGGGGAGGTGGTAAATATATTTATATTTCATGTATTAAATTTTAATTTGTATTTTAAAATTTTAAACTATGTCGGCTATTAGCAACAGATCTTTACAACCGGGCCACTCACCTTGTGGGCCGTTCCTGGTCTTTGGGTGTGAAGCCCAGGCCGTTGAGGATTTGTGCGGCGCGTGCAGGGGCTTTGGACGACTCCATGGCTTCCAGAGCCTCGTAGATATTCCGCTGCTCTGCCGCCACATCTATGTCTGAACTGCAACACCAAGCATATGATCACATGTTGATGCTGGTACCGATGATGATGACGATGACGATCAACACTTCTGTTGATGAAAACTCATATAGTGCCTGTGCCTTCACACATAAAGGCTCAAGGTGCATATGTACTGTATGGTTTAAAAAACACTAATTACACCCTTTAAACCATTAACTTGACGTGAGTGTGCCTCAAAGGGTAAACATTATTTTGTCGATTCCATAGCTTAGCAATGCAATGAGGGATGATACACTGGCCAAAGGTTTATGTCAGTGTTTCTTGTATCAGGCATGAGATCTGAGAATATTGAAATGAACTTAAAAAAATTTAGTGGAGGTCTGAGGGCCGTTGTAGTCGGGTTAAGGGGTAAAACCCCTTGTGGAGCTTCAGGGGGCAAGCTGAACGTTTTTCATATTTCTGATTGAAAAAGTACCATTCTCCTGTCATCTGAGTTGTGAAAAAAAGCACATTGTTTTGTTACCAATCACTTTATAAATCAGAGTCAAACACTGAAGTTGTGCTGATGGCTGTTCGGTTATACATTTGAACATAAGCAGATGGCATTATTTAGTAGATCATATAATTATGAAGTAATTTACTAAAATTAATAAGAACAAAATGCTGGAAATGCAGATGTTCTGAACTGCCGTCTCTCAACTCTAGTCAACACTTGCTCATGAATGTACATGTAATAGAAAGAAAAGACTTGTGGTGCAAGGTTGGGTTGAAAAAGAAAGTGTCACAGACTCCTCCACCCACTTCCAACTCCAACAGTTTTTGACACGTCCTTTCTTGTCTAAATCTCTTGCAAGAGCTTTGTCACTCGGTTTCAATTTCCGAAACGGAGTGTTGATGATGACAAGAAAGCACACTTATATCGTGACAGCAATTCTCCAACGGTTCGTTAAAAAACGTATAAGCTGGTAGCATATTAAATACTAACAGCGCCGTTCTCAAATGGCCTGATATTATTAAAACCTCTGAGCAATTTGATGATAATATGCTTTAAGAATAAAAAAATCGTCTGCTCGAGATAACATAAAGCAAAACCTCCCCCTCCCTCCACCCCTAATTTTTCCACCAGTTCTGTGCGAATCTCAGAAATGACTCCTGGGGCTTCAAAATTAACGGTTTTTCGTTAATTAACGGATATATCTAATGCCTGTGTATAGGACCCTTACAGCTCAAAGAGCTGCTAATGGTAGTTGTCTTGTTATTTCCCTTCAATCAACACCGAACACATCATCAAAATCATAACAAAATAAATAAACCAATTTTTAAAAAAAAGGTTTTACCTGACCGTGTTGGTACTGATCTGGGCATTTAGCTCTTTCTCTCGTCTCAACAAGGACTCTCTTTTCTCATCACACTCCAGAACACTCTGCAGGGCTAATGTGTCATCTCCTGTGACCTCTTGCTCTACGTGAAGGATGGTGATGTGTGAGGGGATCTTTAGATGACCACTGAAAACCACAACCATGTATTTTTTTACCACTCAACAAAAACCTATAATATTTTTTACTGATTGTTTTAGATAACTCCTTCGAATTCGAGTATAAGCTGAGGTCCAGTCACCCATGCATTCCATCACACTGACTTTTAAAGATCCTAACGCTCATGTTCTAGACGGGTGAGTGCCAGTTACGTAAAATACACCCAGCAGGCACTAGGTCCTTTTCCCTTATCCGTGGTAACCCAGGACTGTGCTCAGTGGTCTGTGGCGTCGGATGATGGGCCTACAGCAGCAAGTGGGCGTCTCTGGCAGTTTGAGCTAGATCCTGCATTGTCAGTCAGCGCCTTGAGCAGCTCTTGAGCTGGAAAATCTCTAACAACGATAACATAAAATGTAAAAAAACACAAAAAAACTATAAATGTATTCAAGTTTCAGTTAATGCTTTTACCGCTAAATATTGCATGTAAAAAAATTAAGTGTAGGACAAGGGTGTCTTTAAGTTGTCATGCTGACTCTAACTGAACAACATATGACTATAAAATACTTGACTTCAGGGGAGTTGGGTAAATTAAAATTACAGGGGCCCCGATAAGGTCAATATGAATACAGCTCCAGCCCAACTAACTAGAATACTATTAAACCAGCGTGGTTTCCGTACCTTGATATAAGTTTCAGGAGCGTTGTTTTACCAAGACCATTGCGCCCTATGAACCCGTAGCGTCTGCCACTGACTAGATGGATGGTGGCACCCTGTAGTAAGACCCTGTGGACAGGCAACGCACAATCGACTGAACAGTTAGTTCATGCTGGAAAGAGTGTGTGGGTACAACAAACGTTTTTTTTTTTGATAAGAGTAGGTTTGCTATACATACAGAAAAAATACAAGTCGCACTAGCGGTTTGGTCTATTTGTGTGGCGTCTTTGAAAATGCTGTTTCGTGCAATACTAATAACTATGTACACATTTTAAAATAATAATGAGGGTCATTCTTGGCATGACCATTCTCAAGCAGTTTTGAACACAGGACAGAGTATTTTGCTGCTCCTACATACTGAAATCATCCTGTAGTTCACAAATATATTGTTATTTGATGGATACTGTCATTCAAGAATGATTAGATTAAAGCTGAAAATGGGAAAAACTACAATTGACAAGGACCGTTTATGATATTGCAACTTGAAATAGGTGTATCTGGGGAACCCACAAAGATATTAACTTGGTCTTCTTCTGTGTTTTGCTTGGACTGTGTTGTTGTTAAAGAAAAAAAACAAACACAAATAAAAAATAAAATGTTGACTGCCGCTACCTATATATATATATATATATATATATATATATATATATATATATATATATATACTATGTATATTACTATAGATTATATGTGTTGTGTATGTTTATCAGTTTATAGTCCCCTCTCTTCCCGTAAGGATTTTCAGAGAGGAGACTCTGATGTTTGCACATAGATTATATTGATTACATATATACTGGACACAAAGTTGTGACCCTACCTTTCCCCAAATGCAATATCGAAGTCTTCAATTTTGATGTCTGTGGAGCGATTGTTGCCAGAGGCATCCAACTTGGCGTCTCTCTTGTTGATCTGCTGTGAGGCTGAGGCTAACTGGTCCCCCCTGTGTCCAACAAAGCAAACTCAATCTTCAACAACACAGATGGGTTGATTGTCCATCCAGCTGACAAACCCAGCCAGCAACATGGCATGATCTGACACTCAGGTAAGATGAACGAAGACCCACACAAGGATTACTCAAACACAAACATTCACCTGCAAATCTTTTACCTGTCATCATCTTTAGCCCACTGAAGAAGTGACATTGTCCATTGAAGGCTTTCTCTTTCCTAAAGGCCAAATTCTATTTATAGTGCCGATGCAATAGGCATCAGTAAGTATGTCTCTGCTGGCCTTTAACGGTTGATCTGAGTTTTTCCACTGTAGCAAAATATCGTCCCCTAGCGAGTGCTCCACAGTCTAAAGGGTTAAATTACAAACTCTGTGCATGACATACTCTGTCAAAGCTGATGTTACTTTAAATGTATCTGCACAATCAGGAAGGTGTTAATATTTATCTTAGCAGTCAGTTTACTACCTGAAAATTAAGGAGCAGGGAATCAGCATAACATAGTCTGTAGGCTTTGCATAATCCAAGCAAATTTAGATATCAAAATGGGGCCGAGTGAACTGAAACATCAATAAAAAGATATCTCCTAAATGTATACATAAGGACAGATTAAATATGGCGTTTTGCCGTCTGAGAAAACTGTTTATTAATATTGCCACTCACCCATTTTCCTGTTTCCTGACAGGAAGGTCCGTTCGCTTCCCTTGTTTCTTCTGGATCTTGGCTTCTGCTTTCTCCAGCTTCCTCTGATCCACAGTCTGATACATGACCATGTGGTTTAATAATAATAGTAATAAAAATAGTAATAATAATAATAATAATAATACCACAAACAAAAAAGGATCCTGTGTATTGGATAAATGACTAATGAGAGTATAAACTGAGGTCTAGTCTGCACATGCACGTATTCCATCACCCAGACTTTAAAGATCCTGATACTCATGTTCTAGACAGGTGAATGCCAGATACATAAATATGCCCAAAGAGCACTAGATTTTTTTCCCCCCATCTCCAGATAATGTTCAGTTGCCTGGGGCTTCGCGCCCATGTCTATGGCAGCCAGTGGATATCTTGGGTGGCTTAGATTAGGCCAGCACCTTGAGAAGCTCTAGAGATGGAAAATCATGATAAATAAATCCTACTTACGGAGGATGAGCCTTTCTTCTTCAGCCAAATACTGTTATCTTCTCCAACCTTGTTTGACCTGCCATCAGCCATGGAGGACAGGAATACTGGAGCACTAAGAACTTTCCGCATGCCGTTCATATCCTTGGTTGAAGCCAAGTCGTCCCTGTCTTCATCACTGGAAGTGCAAAGACAATGTTTGCATTAATGAGAGACCAATATGCACATAAGCTAGAAGAATGTAAGTGTGGACAAAAACAAGACAAAACTACAAAATGCTAATTTTCAAGCTAAGCCAGGTGGACAACTCACAAAACAATGCTTCCCAACAGAAATCTAAGAAAAAATCAAATGAGAATTTACAAAAGAGCATTAATAATAGGCAAGTAAAGGTCAACAAATTCAAACTTGGAGGGTGAAAAATACCCTGAGTAGAGTTTAACATTACAATGAAATAGTAATAAATTTTAAAAATAAAATAAATAAACACAGTAATTAACTCATTAAAATACAATTAAAATAAATAAATCATTATTTACATGTATACTTAAAAGTAAATAAATAAGTAAACAAACGAATAAATTATTATAATTTCACATTAAAATAATACATTTAAGGGGAGATAACAGAGATATGAGGGGAGGAAAGGAACAAGGAAGGTGTGTATAGGCCTGGCCACACTGACCTGTAGCACTCAACCATACATCTGTTACACTTATGAATTCCTTATGTATTTCCATGCGTACTGGCCAAAGTAAAATTTCACAAGGAAAGCGCATGTTTGATTTTTAAGGCAAATATATGTAAGCCCGGCTTACGAGGACCGATCATAAGCGAGAGTATGACATCATAAGCAGGGGTGAGATTTAACCCAGGAGACTAACTAGCCCGCCGGGCTAGCTAGTAAATAAAGTGAGGTAGCCCTCATGGTTTTTAGGCAGCCCGACAATCGTTCACTTCAATACTGCTGCATGAGCTGGAGTCTGCTTGCCTCTCAGGATGATCGAGTGAGTCTTGTAGCTACGGGGTTCGGAGGTGGTGAGGTAGATTCTAGAAATAAAGTTCCACATTTTCGGATCAACAACCGTCACCTTGACAATACACGTAATTTATAGCGAGTGTCTTTTTCACAAACAAAGCAGTCAGCGCGCTTGGCACGAAAGGGAAGTAGGCAAAGGGAAATAACGCTCGCGTATGCTTCATACTCGTAGCAGACGAACAGTGACCTAAAAACGCTCTCGCTTCGGACTGAGCTTCTAAAAGTCTCCAAGTACATGTAGTATCATTTTTTTAGGTCGCCAGGCGGGCTGGCTCAATTATAAAGTGAGGTCGCCCGAGCCAGTTTTAAGTCGCCTCGGGCGACCGCTAAATCTCACTCCTGCATAAGCTTAGAGATCAACCTAAACTCCTCCATTGGTTGTATGCTACAAACGACCTGTCAAGGTAAGGCAGTTGAATTCACTTGTTGTGTGTCGATCTTAGTAAAGTTGTTTCATATTATATAGTCAAATCGTGAAAGAGTACATTACATTGTCATGAAAAAGTGCCTTGTGGTAGTCAAATGACACAGCTACACACGTTTAAAGTTTTGGTCCGTGAAAAATCTCATAACCCAATACATACCAGGGTGGTCTGATAAGTACTTCGACTACAAAAGAACATTTGGAAAAAGTGGCGATTTATTTTTCAATATAGTCTCCTTTTAGTTTGATACACTTGACCCAGCGATGCTCCAACTTTTTTTACCTGTCTAAAAATTACGTTTTCTCGAGGTCTGCAAAGTAAGCCTCAGTGGCGGCGATGACCTCCTCATTCGACTCAAATTTCTTTCTGGCGAATGACTTTTTCAAGTTTGGAAACAAAAAGAAGTCGCACAGTGACAAATCTGGAGAATACGGTGGATGGGGCAGCAGTTCGTAGCCCAATTCGACCAATTTGGCCGTAGCGAGGGCGGAGGTGTGAGCCGGTGCGTTATCATGGTGGAAGAGCACTTTTCTAAAATCCGCGGACACACCCGCTTCCACACGCGGTCAAAATAAAACTACGAGTCCAATCCGGCTAAAATTTCGACAGTAGCCGTCTACGGGAATGTACTACACTAGATTAAATTGCTCTTGCGATACTGGCGCCATCGGGCGGTGAGGCTAAGTACTTATCGGACTGCCCTCGTAAAGTAGTGGCCACATTTGGCTTATGTTTTACAGCTTATGAATTGGGTTATTGGGTTATGAGATTTTTTTTACTAACCAGAATTTGACAAGTGGCCACACCACCTTATGAGTTTAGTGGCCACATTTGGCTTACGTTTAACGGCTTATGCACTGGATCGGAAGTAGTGGCGCCATGTTTATCATGGCCCGGTTTGAATTTATAAACGCGTGTAGCTGTGTAATTTCACAACAAGGCACTTTTTCATGACAATGCAGGGCTCGAAATTAGCGGGGGCCCGGGGTCAAAAACCCGCAAAGTTGATTTCGGGCTCGGAAAGTTGAAAAACGAAGGGCCCGCTTGGCCCGCAAAATAATTCGTCTGCTACAGCTAGCTCTACTCGGCAGTTTCGTATTTGGGCTAAGGGAAGCAACCCACACCGGTGCCCTAAATTTGGACAGAAAAAAAAACAGAGAAAAGAAGCGAAAACCCTTTAATTTTGCACTCAAAAGTTTAATATACTGTTACACTTCAATATCTTTTTAATATAATAAACAAAAGGCTATGGCACAACATAAGCGCAAAATGTCCATCTTTGCAAGTACGAAAGTATGGCTACATATCGTCGCCATACAGTTGCTAAAACAATCGGCGATGGCGTATTTTCCAATTTTTGGGAAGCGAAAGACGCCAGAAGAAAACGTCGACGAAAGGAAAGAACAAGAAAAAGAGAGAAAAAAGAAGTATGAAGAGGAAAAAAGATCAAGGAAGTACAATGAAGGGTGGAAAAAAAGATTTACATGGCATGGCCTTGAAGTGAACGAGGACGGCCAAGAAGTGTTATTCTGTGTGCCGTGGAAATTCAATTGTTTTTATTTTAGATTATCAGACAAATTGTACTTTCTACTTATTATATTGTCAATACTTCTTTTGTTTTTTGTTTGCATTAATTTTCAAGTTGGGCCCCGAAAGTTGCTTGTGGGCCCTCAAATTTTTCAATCAAGGGGCCCGGTGGCCCCCAAAGAAAAAAGTTAATTTCTAGCCCTGCAATGTAATGTACTCTTTCACGATTTGACTACAATATGAAACAACTTTAATCAGATCTACACGAAACAACTGAATTCAACTGCCTTAGCTCGCCAAGTCGTTCGTAGCAGGCAACCTTTGCTGCGTGTAATCATGTGTGTGGAAGGCGCTTAGGTTGACCTCTAAACTCTCGACATCACTCTTGCCTGGCTTATGTATTTTTGCAGAAGAAATCCTTGTGACATTTTACATTAGCCAGTATGCAAGGAAATACATAAGGAATTCATAAGTGTAACACAAGTGTGGCCAGGTGCATAACACAAGTGTGGCCAGGTGAATAACACAAGTGTGGCCAGGCTTTCAGCCGTAAAATGGAAGCCAAATGTGGCCAGTGCTACTTATGGGGAAGGGAAAGGAGGCTCTTAGAGTGTGGATAGAGGTACATGAAGATCGGGGTAGGAATACTTAGGTGTTGAAGCAAAACAAACTCACTTTACAATAATGAGAAACAAATATATGTATATAATCCAAATGTTTGCATTGTTTGCCTATAGGAAAGAGATGGTGTAGTGGAGTGAGAGAGATAGGGAGAGATACAGAGAGAGAAATACCCAGTCATGATTCTATACAGTCCATCACATATATCCTTGATATCATCGTCAGATTTGCTTTCATCTGCCTGTTGAAGCAATGCTCCAATAGCATCATAGATCTCAACCCCTGTACTGAAATCGTCTGTAGCATCTTCAAGCAGACCTGAAATCATGAAATTGAATTTTTAAAAGATCCGTACTGAATCCCCAAAATACACAATCACTGCTATAAACCACCAAAAAATAATGTGTTAAATATATATATAATCGTTAATTCTTCAACTGAGTACGTTTAGTTTTGATACAGTTCACATGTGCGCAGTGGAACGATGTAGATAATCTATAGCAAATGAAAATACAGCCAAGTTGGCAGTATCCCGGCACGAAGAAATCAAACAAGTAGTGAAAGGAGCTTTCTAAGAATACTTAAAGAGAGAGGTACTTGTATTATTATTTCGATTCGTATAACTTTTTAGTCACTTACTTGTCACGTAATCAGAGATTTCGCGGTCGATAGTCGGAAAATGATGCGACAAGACTTCTCTGATAGCCGCCATGATGCACACCACAATGGTTGCACAAGAAAGTGACAAACCATAGGGATTTTCAGACAACTCACTTTATTGAGATTAATGTTCAAGAACATTATTATAAACTTTTAAAGGTCTATTCCATGGAACAAAATGTCACAAAATTAATATGATAACAAATACTTTAATATTTTGGTATAGGCCAAGATTAAAGATTAATTTTAAGGGACACTACTCTCCAGTAAAGCACGTTGTCTGGAAAGTGAAAGTGACTTTCAGCAGATTCCAGTTCCAGCTAAAAGCCTACCCAATCTTTCTTTCCTCGTTTGGTGTAGAATTTCAATTTTAACAGCAACCATCAAGACCAGCATCCATAAGACTCACATAAAAAGTAAGGAAAGAATCTAGTGCTCTCCCCAGTCATTTAATAGATGTGCAATAGTTGGATAACTGCCTGCGTGAATGATCAAGACGATCTAATTCGTTGAGGTTAGAGATTATTCGTTAGGATTAGCCCTAACCCAAAATTAGTGTGAATTAGATTTTAAGAGTATTATAGTACCATAGTAATTTGGAATGTAATAGTGCAATGATGGCATCATAGGTTCTTTTTTTTGCCCACTATAGTTGACGCGCTCAAGATAGAACACTTATTCAAATTACTAGTTCTTCTTCTTACGTTTATACTGGGACAATGTGTAAGTCAGGATTTAAAGCCAGTAGAGAGGGTAAGGGAATAGGGAGGTGCTGGGGTGAGGTTTGAGGAGGCTAAAGTAGCTGAGAGACAGTTGCAATGGAGGCGCTCACAGATGGAGCCTGGACAACCTCATCAGGCAAGGAGTTCCAGTCTTTGATGGTCCAGGGGAAGAAGGATGATTGGCGATGGTCAGTGCGATAGATGATATGGGCGTATTGCAAGCTGTTGCCTAGCTGAGTTCTTGGGGGCAGACATTTAAGATATTTGCAATTAACATGGAGGAGGTTGTGGTGGATCTTGTAGAAGGTAGAGCTAGAGTCTGGCTATTGTTCTTCTTTTCTGCAGCATTGACCACACGCTTGTTGTTGGCTTGTAATTGTTCATGACAAAGCATGCTGTTCTACGCTGTACAGCCTCGATGTTAGAGGTGAGATTCTGTGGTGTGGGATCCTAAATTGTTGAGGCATACTCCAGATGAACATGAACAAAGGCTTAGCTGTTCTTTTACACACCTCTGTTTAGTCTTCAGGTTCCGCCTCACAAGCCATAGATGGAATTGGCTTTGCTGACGATCTTCTGGACCTGGCTCGTCCCATTTGCCATTGCTCTGCAGGGTGACTTGCAGGTACCTTGAGGAGGGCACATGCTGAAGGGTGTGATCATAAAATGTGAACATGGGCGGCTGGAGCAGATTCCTTCTTCCTAGAGACTCTCATGACATTGCATTTGTCAGGATGGAACTGCATATTCCAGGCATCCTCCCATTTTTCTAGGGCTTGCAGGTCTTCTTGGAGTGCAGTCTGGTCTTGTGCGCTGGGGAGGTAGAGGACGGTGTCATCAGCAAACAATCTAGTGGGTGAGGCAACCCTTTCTGGCAAGTCATTGATATTTACGAGGAAGAGACAGACTGGTTGCGCTCCATATTGTCCGACAGCTCCTCCATGAATTCTATCAGCTGGGACTCACAGGATCTGCCTCAGCGAAATCCATGCTGCTGTGGTGTGAGGATACCATTGTTTTATAGGTGTGACATGATAGAACTGACCAGTATGTGCTCAAAGACTTTGCGTGGCACGCTGGTGAGTGAAATGGGCCTGTAATTCCCTGGATCATATTGCAGCCCCTTTTTAAAAACTGGGGTAGATTTTCAGGCATCTGAAATCGGAAGAATGTTCCTACTAATTTGCCTATAATTAATATTATATATATGTGTTAACAATTAGTTGCCTCATGATGAACGTTTACAAATTAACCTACTCAACCTGAACTGTTGCTTGTTTTTTTGCAGATGGGTAGATTCCTCATTTTCTTTTCCTACATTGGAACACACTACAGGTAAAAGCAAAACCCATGCTTGTGTTTCATCCATGTCCATTCCTCCTACCCTCCACCTCTCATTAGATATTTGCAAGCTCTTAAATTAAATTGTTTAGTTAAACTTTGATGGCAGCTGTTGATGTCATAATTGCCACAGGGAAAATAAGCAGGCAGTAAAATCCTGGGGTTAAACATGAAACTGTTCTTAAATTATTTGATTGTAATCGCTCTTACACAGAGATTTTTCAGCTCAAGAGCCGCTCAAGGCGCTGGCCAATATAGAATCTAACTCAAGCTGCCCGAGGGCATATATACTCAGTATATGCCACATATAAATATAAATTGGAACCCCAGCAAATTTAAAATATTAGGTATATGGTTTACAAATGATTTATGAGAGTGTATTGAAATAAATATGAGTGAAACATTTCTGGAGGTAAAGATATTATATAGAATTTGTCTAAAAGACAGATAACCCCAGTGGGAAGGATTGCAGTTGTTAAATCTTTGATTTTGTCAAAATTAGTTCATTTGTGGATGCTGCTTCCCAATTTTGCTGACCAAGTTATAAGCTGGGTGCAGAAAACTGTTTTTGATTTTGTTCGGAACCACAAAAGAGATCGAATTAGCAGGAAAAGTGCTGTAAAAAAAAAATTGTAAATGGAGGTCTAGGAATACCTGAAATAAAAAGAATATACGCACTCTTGAAAATTATAACAGATAACAGATAACAGATAACAGAACTTTATTTCGCCAGGTGACAAGCACGAGGAATACACTTTGATGTTGGCACACATATTTATACAAAACACAATAACAAAGCCAACCACACC
Source organism: Oncomelania hupensis (assembly GCA_036898135.1). Lineage (NCBI taxonomy): Eukaryota > Metazoa > Mollusca > Gastropoda > Littorinimorpha > Pomatiopsidae > Oncomelania > Oncomelania hupensis. The sequence goes on from CM072524.1 coordinate 56,242,637, forward strand.
TACGCGCAACCATCCACTTGCTGACAGACTCATACAAGACTAGGAATAATACTGACTGGAATTTAGTAGAAACAGAATGATCAAATCAAATAGACACACACATCCACACACACGTGCGCGCTCTTCTCCGTTATCTCTCGCTCTCTCAATTCTCTTCTCTTATCTTACACAAGCACTCTACATACATCTATAAATTCTCTCTCTATCACTTCCTCTTCTCACTCTCTCTCCTCTCTCTCTCTCTTCCTCTCTTTCTTTCTGTCTTTCTTTCACTCACTTCTCCCCCCCCTCTCTCTCTCTCTCTCTCTCTCTCTCTCTCTCTTTCTCTCATGCATAAGTCACTGAGATAGTCCGGATATAATGGATAAGAAATTCAATATGATAATCCCAAATGGAAGAATATTATTTGTTCTGTTTGTCCTATTGTTAAAAATATGACTATATTAGGTGCACACCTGCCTATTTCCACTTTTTCTTTTGATATTTTTTATATAGCACTTTTCCAGCTGAAGGCGCTGGCTCTGTCGTCTGCTAGCATTAAATAATCATTGTCTGTTGATCTGTTGGAGAGAAGTTTAGACTGTACAGATTTATTATCATACAGAGGAATGCAGATTCAGAGGGAAGCTGGCGAAGTGATCCAGAGAATCAAAACAGTCCAAGGTGTTTTAGAGGTAGGTATACACTTTAACTTGGTCCAGATGGTGTGGATGATGATGATGATGCAGATGATACTGATGATGATGATGAAACTTTATTTACTACTACTACTGCTACACATTTATTTTACAAAGCATGATTCCAAACTAAAAGGTCTGCTCAAAGAGCTCACACGCATACTCTCGCACTTGCAGAATTTCTATTTTAACTGCGCAGTACAACAAAACATAGAACAATAACAATACAGATACAGCAGTACAAAACAAATGCAGATAAAAAGGACACATTGCCTTAAGATAATACTTAGGATTATTGTAAACTCACTCATTGGTTCTTTAGGTTAATTTAGGGTGACCTGGTAGTACAGTTGACAGGTTGCTGGTTTCCTAGGGCAGGCCCAAGGTGACAGGTTCGAATCCCGCATGGGATGAACTTACTTGACTCAGGTATGAGAATTTTCAGGGCACCCAGTGTTTTCTGTGGGTACTTCATGTTTCCTCCCTCCCTTCAATAATGGTCTTGGGTGCAGTCAGTCTAAGTTTTCTCAAACCAAATTGATTTGTCTTCCACTTTCCGTAATAGCAATCTCTTCAGGTTGCTGTGCTTTGAGTTCTATTGAAGTAAACGTGCAGAGAGCATCCTGTATTATTATTATTATTATTATTATTAATTTCAGGAAGGCTTACAGCAACTGGAGGTGACGAATGAAGTGAAAGTGAAAACCTCCAGCAGAACGGACTGCAATGTCCACGCCTTGTGTAACACTGCTCACACCGACTTGATACACAGGTGACCGCTGACCCTTGATCCATTTACATTTGTAATCTTACGCCCCAACCCCCATATTAAGGAGGAACCAGTACTTCTATGTACAGACATAATTTACATAATTGTTCTTATATAGCGCTTTACCAGCTCCATCGCACTGATCCTGACCCTCATACCCTAGACGGGTGAGTGCCGGCTGCCCAAATACACCCAGCAAGCGCTGGGTCCCTTCCCACGCTCACCCCTTGCCCGGTTGCCCTGGATTGTGCTCAGTTGTCTGGAGGACGTCAGACTATGCGCCCAAAGGCTGCAAGTGAGCACCTCGGGCGGCGGCGGCTTGTGTTAGATTCTGTATCGGCCAGCGTCTTGAGCAGCTGTTGAGCTGGAAAGGTGTTAGTTAAGATTAATTCAATAAATAAAAAGAGCTGCTCAAGGAACTGCCCGCCATTACAGGATGTAACTCCACGCCCACTTGCTGCCTTAGGCGCATGGTCTGATGCCCCAGGCAACTGGGCACAATCCTGGGTGAGCGGGGATGGGAGAAGAAGGGACCTAGTGACTGCTGGGCGGGGTTATGTCACTGGCCCTCACTTGTCTAGGACATGAGCATCAGGATCTTGACAGTGTGCTATGGAATGCATGTGTGCACAGACGTAACCTCGGTATATAGTCTCATCTAAAGGAGTATTTACAGGCTGAGAATAAATGCGTGGCGAAGAGTTCGCGTCTTTGTTCTGCTGGTCTGTTTATCAGGTCAGTTTTACTCACCACTTTCCACACACACAAAAATTGGTTGGATAAATATAGGTGTCGTCTACTTTCTCTTTGGAAACGTTGACTTTTTGTTCCCCTTATAATAATATAAACGCTTTTGTAGCGCTTATTGTTGATGATCATCTTTGTATTTTCAGGAATCATCCATTTGAATTCAACCCACATTGGATAACCACCCAACTGAATAAGTTTCTTAGATACAGGAAAGAGCGGCTCAGGTGGGGAATACAGTACTATAATACAAACAATACAACACAATACAATACAATACTTGGGTATTTATATATTTTATGTCATTATTATAATTTTATATATATATATATATATTTTTTTTTTTAATTTATTCACTCACTATTTCTTTCAAGTTCTTTGTGTTTGGTTCATCTTTGGTAATAATTTAAAAATCAGCAGTCATGTATTCACTTGTATATGCTATTTTATAGTAACTAGCTATTGTTCAGAGAACTAGTATTATGATTTTTTTCTTAATTCTTGGTAGTTGTTGCATGACCCAGAAACAAATTTTCCAATGTGAACTCTTGGAGGATTAAATGTCTTATAAATTCTTTAATTTTATTTGTTTTTCAGTGGGAAATGGATGCATAAATGTTGTATGTCTTATGCCGATGGATTTTTTTTTTTCAATGTGAACTCTTGGATCAATAAATGTTTTATTAATTTTTTTTTATACGCAGAATTCTCAACACTATCAGGGTGCCAGACAACTTCAGTTCCAGACTTGCAGCAATAGAACGTAGCTACGTGTATAACATCGCTGTGCTCAAACAGACCAGCTTTTACTCTGACCCTGCCAGTCCTGGTTTACCATGGGGATCTCTAGATGAGGAGTTCTGTTCTAAACTGTAGTAAGTACAAGTCCGAATGTGTTACTTTGAACATGACCAGCGCCTTGAGCAGCTCTTGAGCTTGAAAAACATACTATAACAGAGCTTATTATAGGGCGCGGGATGCGCGGGATCACGCACAAAAAGTTTTTTTCCCGCAAAGAAATTCGATGAGCGCGTTAGCGATTTCGCGGAGATTGGAAATATCCCGCTACATGTCTTGATCGAAGCGGGCTTTACTGTGACGTTTCTGTCGTCTGCTAGGGCGTAGCGGAAACTGGAGTTAAATGGAAGTTGCTCTTGTATATGCGATGTGTCTCAAATTGTCATCGGCTGATGCTATTCTTTTTGACCAATCACCTTTCTTCTGAGTGTGGCATCGATGAACCTGACCGGTTGGAACTGGTTTACAATCAGAATCAGAATGGCTTCGAAAAAGCGCACGCTTTTCGACTTCGAATTCAGTGGAGGAACTGTGAACAAACAGTCACACTGTTTTCCCATGACTGATCTTCTAAAATAGCAGAGCTTTTATGCAACAGTTGTGAAAGCAAAGTTACAGATACCAGTTTGTGATATATTTTGTCTGCGATTTGTATGTACTTACTGTTTGGAGAGAATGCGACACTTGACTGTTTCACAGTTTATCCGGGAACATCACGGGAGAAAACAGATATGGATATTTGTTTGTGTGTACACCCTATATATGCCGAGAAGACGCCCCCACTGTTTTGGTCAGAGGGGGGCCTAATCCTCCCCTTTTTTTCAAGGAAGGGGGGCCTGCCCCCACTTCTTCAAAATCCTAGAATAAGCTCTGCTATAAGATTGATTAAATAAATAAATAAATAAACAAGACGGCAAGCCATTCAAATGTATTTCCAGACACTCGCACACATAACTCAAATTCAGCGTTTTCAAAAGTGTTAATTGTCTTTGGGGGGTTATAATTCAGCTTTATCCTACAGAAGGTAAAGGAAGACATCAAATGATGGGCTGCTATCTGAACTATCTGGGAGTTAAACATTATCTTAATTGGTTCAGTTGATTTTGAGATGCAGTGCAAAAAGTCTTAAGAAAATGATGCAGCACAGCGACCTTGATTTTTGAGAAAGTGCCAATGTGTAATGTTCAGATGAAGTTTAATGGTCAAAATCTGTGTATCTCTTATAGAGATATGGTGAGCCACAGACTGGTGGATAGACAGAACCACAAACTGACCCACATTTGGCTCATTCCGATTCCCAACTATTTCAAAGTATTTCCACATAATATAACAAAAATATACTTTACATACAAGGGAGCCGAAAGCAAGAATTTGTATCTAATGACTCCCCCGAAGTCAGTCGACTTCCAAAATTCTTCTTAAGCCCAATAATAAGATTGAACATTTTTCTAATTGTTTTGCACGACAATGAAAAAGTTGATTCTGCCAATATCCATGTAAAGTTAAACTGATTGTGTGTGCTTGCATGCGTGCGTACATGCAGGTGTGTAAACACTGAGAGGTGGTGTGTATACAGTTCAGCGGAACTGGCAAACATATCATCTGCTATGGACAGCAGGAGGAGAATAAGCTAAAAGTCACGATCGCCCAAAGAGACCAAATTGTTGTGCTACATTTTTGGACTGGAGATAATCCTGTTGGAAGTTTCAACCCTAATGTAGCTGTGGGATGTAAACAAGGGTGAACTGAAGGGACACTACTGCAGCTGAAGTGGGAGATCATCCTGGAAGTTGGAAACTAATGTAGTGAACCACAGAGTAGGGCTGTTGGCGTGGACTTTTCAACATGTTGGGGCAAACGCTATGTATTTTTCCTTGGCATTTTTTTTTTGTTTGTTTTGTTTTTCCCTCAGTCCACCTTTTGACATGGAAGAGTTTGTGAAAGCCATGGAGATCCTGTCCGGCACTCACAACTTCCTGTCTTTCACCACCAAAAACACTCTCAAGTCAGGACGCACTGTCAATCCCCAGTCTCCGTTAAGGATTCACATCAAGCGGGGCGGTGGCGTGATGGCCGAACACAGACCCAGCGTTGCTGAAGCCATGCAGCACTGGCAAGTCCACTTCCATGGCATCTCTTTTCTCTATAAACAGGTAACCAAATAATAATAATAATAATAATAATAATAATAATAATAATAATGTTGCATCTTTAAGGCATGTGGTTCATTTATTGGGTCTACCTGATTATTAATAAAATGCCAGCTCAAATGTCAAGCCATATATAAGATTGTATTATGCCCCATGCAGGATCTCTCTCTCTCTCTCTCTCTCTCTCTCTCTCTCTCTCTCTCTCTCTCTCTCTCTCTCTCTCTCTCTCTCTCTCTTTAAAGTCTTTGTGTGTGTGAGAGAGAGAGAGAGAGAGAGAGAGCTCTTGGTTAATATAGTATTTTGACACACTGGTGTACTCTTTTTGTGCTTTCTGCTACTTCTGTTTATTATAAAACTTTTTCACATGTAAATGGTAAAAAGCAGTTTGTTAAAATGTATCAAGTCCATTGCTTCAGATTGTTGGTGCGCCCGCGCCATTGGCGCATATTTTATCAAAATGGCGCGTAACAGTCAACGTCAATGCGCCAGCCTGGCGCGTCATAAAAATCAAGAAGGACTAGGTGAACATACGATACGAATACCTTCGATTGTCAATGACCCATCTTTTTCAAAATTGACCCATCATTTTGCATGGCCATGGGTCATTGGGCCCATGATGTCTGAAAACAATCTGAAGCACTGCAAGTCTTCATATTGAAGTAAAATAATAATATTTAAAAAAAAAAAAAACTTGTATAGCACACAACCAAACTTAGTTGGTTAGTTAGTTAGTCATTGTTTATAGGGACAATAGCAGACTGCAAAGAGCTGAATCAGGACCATAGCTTGGTTGAAAGAGGACTTGCCCCCGATTTGTATAAAAGATCTGCTGAAACAACTCGAATGGTAACACTGAAGGCACCCCACCATCCGGTCACTTTACAATAAAGGCATCCCATGCAAGGGACGCTTAGGCTGTACTCTAATTTATCCAACTCCTGTTTACGAAAACAAAATACAATACAAACATCATTATAAAATATTAACAAAACACATGCATATAAAATGCCTAAATTGCAAAATAATAATACCATACAAAGCGTAGTGACCATTTGATAGAAAGCATCCAGTATCCCCAAACTGGCCCAACTGACCCCATACACAAATGAGGAGTTTTGGGAGAGTTTTCAAGAAAAAAGATAGGTGACTGGTCTAGTGAAGAAGATAATAGATTGATAGAACAGATTAAGAAGGAGAAAGAACAATTGAGAAAGACAGAAACATTGGTAATTTAAAGCACTAGATTTCCACAAAGTGGGGATACTATTTACAAAGAAAACATAGAGTGGGGTGGGGGAAGAGGGGGAGGAATCCAAACTTGTAGTTTGCATTTGCTCTGAGCACTCATTCACTTGCTTTCACACACACACTAAACATCAACAGCAGTTTGGGGGGAAAAAAAGGAATTAAATAAATAAACAACAATATTTTACATGTTAAATGGAAAAAACGAAGTTAACTGGTCAAAAGAAAACAAAACAGCAATGAATGAGGAATAGTAATAGCACCATTTCCCACAGACAGATCACCAAATGCATTATGTTTGCATTTTTATGGTTGAAGTATTTTAGTTATTGTTCTTGTTGCTACTAGGGACCAAGAAGTTGATCATGAATAGTGCTGACACACTGTTTGGCAGACTAAGAGTCCCAAAGCTGTAGGTGGGCCCATCAGCGGCTCAAGTTAGATACTGTATCGGCCAGCACCTTGAGCAGTTCTAGAGCTGGAAAAGCTCTATTTAAGAACGATTCAATAAATGAATAGGATCAGCGCGCTGTACAAAATCCTTGAGTGGTTGATTTATTTATTCAGTTATTGATGAAATGGGTGCAAGAATCTTTGGAATGACATTTGTGTGTGTGTGTGTGGCTCAGGGGAAGTAATGGGAGCAAACTGGACATTATTATTGCACGACATGATCATCTGTCAAAACACTAATAAAGTTATGATATTTGTGTGTGTGCTCAGATTCGGCGTATGATGGGAGCGATGGTTGGGGTGGCAAGGGGCAAAATAACGAGGGAGGAGCTGAAAGACATGTTGGACAACCCCAGCATAAAGAACCCCGGCAGGTTACAAGCTCTTCCCGGTCACGGACTCTTCTTGAAAGAAGTCCGCTACGCTCCTCACGGTCAGTTTACCCATGACTTGGAGAAGGTTGTTTGATGACGATTGATGGTCATGAAGAGGATGATGATGGCTGATGGTGATTGATAATCGATGATGATGATGATTACTAATAGGTGTGACTGGGTAGCACAGTTGGTTAGGCACTGGTTTTTCCTGTGCGGAAGGTCGCTGATTGGAACACCACAGGAATAGCTGATAAAGAGTAGGGGGTGTCAATGCAAGAAGTGATCATCGTAGACAGCTGTGAGGTATAGGAAGAGCATAATAGGGAGGAATGTATTTTTTAGATGGGTGAGAGAGGGTGGGACTCGGGTCAGGAGCAGAAGGTGGGAGCTCCTCATGGTGGACTTAGCTGCAGTTCTGGCCCTTCACCCTTGTACCCTTTATCCCACAGCTACATTAGGGTCAAACTTTTGACAGGAGTATTGCCCCGTTTCAGAGTCGTTCATGACATCCTTGAAAATAATTCAGTCCCACCGCCGTAGCTCAAGTGGTAGAGCGATCGCCTGGCACACCGATGACCCAGGTTCGAATCCCGCTGTGGGCTAAATAAAAAGTGGCCATTTGTCACTGTCCATTGTAGCAGTATGGTTGCTATGGTGGTTCAGTGTTGATATAGGTCCCTACTCCTTGTTCACTGGGATGGTTATCCCAGTCTGCCTATCGCCAATGATGGGCGTAAATGTTAAACCTCAATGTTCCATTCCATTCCAATAATGATAATACAATGTAATAATAATAATGGATGCTATGTACACGCTTTTTTCCCCAAATCACCAATCAGACTGAAAGCATGGCGATCTGTACCAACAAATGCTCACATGTTTTACCCACTATCACACAACCAACCAACATCTATCACTCAGACACGTGGTGTAAAGGCAGGGAGATCGCAGTTAGAAGACAGACAAGAAATCAATTTTTTTTAATTTTGGAAATTCAAGATTGACGGCATGGAATACAATTATTGAATAACAATTATTACTACCTTTTTTTTATTACTGCTCTTGACATCCTCATCACCCTGTGTATCTTTCCTTCCCCAGTGTACAAATATAACGAGACAGAGCTGTGGAAGACGGCGGATGAGCAACACACACGTGCAAGTGGGTTCAGAGAGTGTTTACCGCCCAGGACAGACCTTGCTGTCCCATATGCTACTGAACATTACAAGTCACACTGCATCGATGAAATGGAAGACAGCAGCAGCGATGATGATGAAAACGATGACAAAGGACTAGTTCAGTATGCCGGGTCGTCCAGCCCCAATTCATCAGAGGGAGATGTTGGAGTCAAAGAGGAGTTGGGAGTTTGCGGAGAAATGTCTTTGGGGGCGGGAGACATCAAGGAACGCAAAATTGAGGGGTCTGCAACATCAAAAGCACAGCCGACGGACAAAGAGCACGCTGAAGTGACCGTGAGGTGAAGAGTGGCAAGAGTGTTTTTAAACAGTGTTAAAGAACGTACAAGTGGTGTTTAAATGTCACATGAAAGATCCCCAGTTATAATAATTAGGGTTTGGGCAGAGCAACTGTAGTGTAAAGTTGAAGATAATCTGCAGCAGCACACCAGCTTTCACAGTGTAGCCACTCTCCCATTATGCCATAAGGTTTGGAAAATGCGTCTTGATTGTATTCATTAGCCATCCTGACCAGACAGTTGTTTCTATCCTGTGAGCGTCTTCAGTGGTCATAGGTAGGGGGAGTGGGAGGGCTAGTAAGAACCAGAATTACATTACACTACATGATTATTGCTTTAGGTCCAGCGGACTCTTCTGAGCCAAATCAGGACCAGTATAGCTGAATCAGGATCACAAAATCAAGACCACAACTTCGCCGAAAGAAGACTTGCACCTGATCCGCATAAAAGATCTGCCGAAATAACCCTAGTGGCAACACTGAAGGCACTCCTCCAGCCGGTCACTTTACAATAAAGACATCCCACGCAGGGGACGCTGAGGCTATACTCTAATTTATGAAACCCTCGTTTACAAAACCAAAATAGAATATAAACATCATTATAAAATATCAACAAAACACATACTTATAAAATGCCTACATTGCCAAATAATAACATCATAGGAAGCCCCAGTGACCACCTTGCAGAAAGGTCCAATATTTTCAAGCAGATCCAATAGACCTCATACATAAATGAGGAGTTTTGTCCCGGAAGAGTTTTCAAGAAAAAAGGTAGGTGACTGGTCTAGCGAAGAAAAAGATTGTATAGTAGATTGATAGAACAGAGTAGGAATGAGAAAGAACAAAGGAGAAAGACAGCGACAGTGGGAATTTAAAGCACCAAATTCAGAAAGTGGGGATACTATTTATACTGAAACCCCCGACACCCCCCAGGGGATGGTAAGAACCAGAAGACTTGGCTCATGTGCCACAGCAGGACTTATTTTGACAGTTTCTAAAACAGCCTGGATGGTGTATAATAACAAGAGTATGAGAGTGTTGATATTACAGTATGTATGTAGAAGGCTGTGAAATTTCTGTTGTGATTCTGCATATGTGGAAAAAAAACTAAAATTAATTTTAAAATATATATATAGAAAAAAGAACTTTGTTCATCATTTATTTCATTGTGATCAAAGGGCTGTTGTCAAGTAAAATGCACACTCAACATTCATGTGTACAAAACCAGGGTCACACATTGAGGGATGTGGGAGAGGGGGGTTGATAGGGTGGAGGAAACAACATATTATGGACCAAACAATGACAGCTTTGAAAAGTCAAAAAACAAGAACATGCAGGCATATTTAACATTTCAAACTGATAATTTGGCAGAACAAAAATGTACATGACAATTTTGGAGAAGAAAGAACAAGGGTCCAACTTTTAAAAACCCATTAATTTGTTTTTTAAAAAAAAAAAGCACACACACATAACATGTCATGGTACCAATATAACAGCAGCCGAAAGGCAAATTTAAATATAAATTTCATAGACGAATAAAGTCTCAGTCTCGTGCTCAGTCAGTCTACAACTACATGATCAGCACTTACATAATGCCACACAAACCGTTGATCATAATGATAACGATAATGAATAATGTAATATCACTGAACAAACTTTAAACATGAAAAATGAGTTGAATTAGCATCATAATCCCACTGACCAAAAAAAAAAGAAGAACAAAAAGAAGAAGAAATGATAACATAAGACTTGACTTGTCGAGCTTTAAAATTGACTTCGTCAGTAGTATGTGGTTCAAAAACACTTATAATCGTATACAGTTCAATTGTAATAATAAGTTGAAAATGGTTTCACTGTAGCACTATATTACCCCATATAAATAAAAAGTAAACTATGATCATGATTACCAATATTAGTTAAACTAATCATAAAATTGTGCTGAAAACAACAATTAAGAAAGTTAGTTAATCATTGCTTACAGGGTCCAGCGGATTGCAAAGAGCTAAATCAGGACCACAAAATCAATATCACAACTTAACGGGAAGAGGACTCACTCCTGATCCGCATAAAAGATCTGCCGAAACAACCCTAGTAGTAACATTGAAGGCACTCCACCAGCCAGTCACTTTACAATAACGACATCCCACGCAGGGGACGCGGAGGCTATACTCTAATTTATCGAACCTTCATTTCCAAAAATAAAATAGAATACAAACATCAATATAAAATATCAACAAAACACATATATATAAAATGCCTAAACTGCCAAATAATAACATCATAGGAAGCCCTAGTGACCATTTGGTAGAAAGCGTCCAATATCCCCAAGCTGATGCCTCACACACAAATGAGGAATTTTGTCCTGGAAGAGTTTTCAAGAAAAAAGGTAGGTGACTGGTCTAGCAAAGAAGAAGATAGTATAGTAGATTGATAGAACAGATTAGGAATGAGAAAGAACAAAGGAGAAAGACGGCGACAATGGGAATTTAAAGCACTAAATTTCCAGAAAGCGGGGATCCTATTTATACTGAAACCCCTGGCACCCCCACAGGGGAGAAAGATTGATTGATTGATTGATTTATTGTTGCTTTAGGTCCAGCGGACTCTTCCGAGCCAAATCAGGACCGGACAACCCCCGATCCGCATAAAAGATCTGCTGAAACAACCCCAGTGGGAAAATTGAATGCCCTCCACCGGCCAGTCACTTTACAATAAAGACATCCCACGCGGGGGACGGCTGAGGGTTGACCTCAACTACGCGAACACCCCGGTTACAAAAACAAAATAGAATACAAACATCATTATAAATCATCAACCAAACACATACATATAAAATGCCTATAGTGCTAAATAGTACATTCATAGGAAGCCCTAGTGACCACCCGGCAGAAAGCGTCCAACACTCCCAAGCTGATCCAACAGACCTCATACACAAACAAGGAGTCTTGTCCAGGAAGAGTTTTCAAGAAAAAAGGTAGGTCATTGATCTAGCGAAGAAGAAGATAGTATAGCAGAGTGAAGGACAGAGCAAGAATAGGAAAGAGTAAATGAGGAAGACAGCGACAGTGGGAATTTAAAGCACTAAATTTCCATAAAGTGGGGATACTATTTATACTGAAAACCCCCGGCACTCCAACGGGGGTACTGTTGCCGCAGTGAAGCGTCTTGCCTATAAAGGAAAGACAGGTTTTCAACTGTGGCTTTCACTGTTCCCTTTATAGGTTTGAACAATCTACAGTGGCAAGATTGCTCATGACCCCAAGGGGTAGGGGAGAAAGAAAAAGATAGTCAAGGGAACTAGGGTGAACAGGGTGAGGAAGAGTGGGAGGATATACACAACCATGTTAGCATTTTGGCACACGTTTTCAATAGGTCTGATCTCTCTACACAAAACATGGCAAATGGATATGGATAACAATTGCAGTAATGTTAGTGAGAAAATTCACATGTCTTAGTTCAAGAGAAAATGGTAAAATCTAGCTAGTAATTTCAACAATCCTCTGGATGATGCAAGAAAGCTCTTTACATTGCTCAAACTCCACGGAAAATCACGATACCTTTATGACCGTTAAAAATATGAGACCTTCAACACGTCAAATCATGATCTTGTATAAATGGACACAATAAAATTGAAGTTGTAACGGCATTCAAAATATATTGTACAACAACACAATTTTTTATTTTTTAGTGTATTTAATTTTTTTTAAATTATTTTTTTGGGGGGAAGGGGGGAGAAAGGGAAGGGCGAGGGGGCAGATGGGGATGAAGGGGGAGGGGATAGGAGAGGGGAATGAGGCTGACCAATTATTTATTTATTCACTTTATTTAACATCTGTGATATTAAGATTTAATAACTTACACAGGACATTTTGCTACAACTAGTTTTAAAACAACCGGGAATAAGTCAATCTCAAGATCAACCACTCAAAACTGTCAGCAAATTCATGTTGAGACACACTACAAGGCTACAACAGGATAGTTTCTAGTTTACACACCAATATTTTTTTCAATACCTTAGAAAACAAACATTCCAACATTGAACAACAATTTCATATTGAGGCAAAGCCCATCCATTTTTTTCACAACAACAACAAAAGGACATATCCCAAATTTCTTCAATATCTTAGAAATGGTCAAAACAATGAACAAGGGAGACAATAACGGTATAGGCTACAGTCACAGAAAAATGTCAAAAAAATACAAATCCACTTCTAATCCGACTTATATAATAGTGATTCTCTTCAGATCGCCATGCTTTGAGTTCGATTGAAGAAACAGTGCATAATAGTATCCTGTATTATTATTACAAAAAGTTTATTTATAACACAAAGTAGTTGGTATCTCAATGTCATAATACTTCCCGGGCGTGTTATGAAATCATTAGCTTTATTCTCAGAAGATTCCTTCAAACTTGGTTTTAGTTTGTAAACGGTTTCCAATTTCATGTATACATGCATTCATCAAAAGGCCTTTCTTATACAATTACAAAAGTTGTGACAGAGAGATAAACTTGAAATACTCAAGACATAAAATACATAAAGTACAGTAGAAAAACAACGCCAATATACATTTTGTTAATTTTGTGGTTCTCTTCTTTATCACTCAAAGTAATAGAATAATAATTAAAACGGAATTCAAGAAAACTATAAGTGCTAAAGTAATAAAATAATAGCTGAACTATAATATGATTTTCTCTCTCTCTCTCTCTCTCTCTCTCTCTCTCTCTCTCTCTCTCTGAAGCAATCCCGGTCCAACAGACAATTACATTTAACAATTTATGAAAATATCTTATGCATTTAAAAAAAAATGAGTTGAATATTATATTTCCAACAAGTAAATCATAAAATATAAATATTAAAATTACAGTGTCTGTTATGAACAGAATTCAGAATCACCACAGTGAAAAACATAAGTGGCCTACACAGTTAGTTATTCATTGCTTACAGGGTCCAGGTCCAGCAGACTGCAAAGAGCCGAATCAGGACCACAACTTGGTTGAAAGAGAGCTCACCCCTGATCCATATAAAAGATCTGCTGAAACAATCCTAGTGGTAACACTGAACACAATCCACCAGCCAGTCACTTTACAATAAAGGCATCCCATGCAGGGGACACTGAGGCTATACTCTAAATTTATCGAACCCCGGTTTATAAAAACAAAATACAATATAATTAAAATCATTATCAAATATCAACAAAATAATATATATAAAATTCTTACATAGCTAAATAATAACATCTTAGGAGGCCCTAGTTACATTATATTACATGGTTATTGCTTTAGGTCCAGTGGACTCTTCCGAGCCAAAACAGGACTACAGAAGTGAAAGAGGACTCACCCCTGATCCACATAAAAGATCTGCCGAAACAACCCTAGTGGTAACACTGAAGGCAATCTTTTTTTTTTTTTTTTTTCATTTATTTTTGATCTTCAACATGTGTAATACATTATCTTACAATTTTTCAATCTGAATAAATTTACATGTCAAATCATTTTTTGATAATATAACGGAACACACATACAAATATGCATAAATTTCAAACATTCTGCAGATAAATCAAGACCACACATTCACACATCTACACACATTTAAACTAAGAGGGAGAGAGAGAGAGAAAGAGAGAGAGAGAGAGAGAGAGAGAGAGAGAGAGAGAGAACGAGAGAGAGAGAGAGAACGAGAAAGGGAGGTTTTGATAGCTGGGGTACCCTGCAGCTTCACTTCACGCATGCAGCGTTGTGCGGCGTATGCAACGTCATACATGATTTTACATTTGACATGTCCATTTCACAACTTAATAAACAGATACCTTTAAAGGCTTAAACTTACATACATATCTCAAATGTACAGCAGTACAAATGAGGAGAAAGAAAAAAGAATATATTATATCTTTTGAAAACATAATTAAAATATGCTGTCAAGAGTACTAAACATGATCAGGAGTTATATCTAATAGAGATTTGTACGGAAACCACTCAATATTGAGTCTATTAACATTCATTGTCAAAGCAGAAGCGTACCTTTCAATGTCATAACGTACTTTTAAATACTGCTCAAAAACTTGAAATACAGGGATCGTGCCAGTTACTTTACATTTATAAATGAAATATTTCGCTAGTAATACTATCATATCAAAAACCACATCAGACCTAAAATGTTCATCATAACCAAACAAAACAATACATTCATTTAAATTTAAATCTACAACATTGTGACAACGATCATTAATAACAAACTGAAATTGAGTCCAAAATCTTTGAACTCTTTCACACTTCCAAAAAAGATGCTGAATGTTTTCTCGTTCAGTTCCACAGAAGGAGCACATTGCATCAGCAGCAATACCCATGCTTGAGAGAACAACGTTTGTTGCTATTATTCTGTGCACTATACGTATTTGAAACCACCTTAACTTTATATCTCGAATCTTTTGAATTTTCTTAAATATAATGCTCCATTTAAATTTTTTACCAAATTTTTCTTCCCATTTATTACAACAATTTGGTTGTGTCATGTCTAACGTAAATATATCGTAATACACCCGTGCTCCCCTGCAGACCGAACCGAGAATTTTCCAGGCCTTATTCAATTCAAAATAATTGTTACTTTGTAAATCAAGAAAAAGAGAACGCACATACTTTTTAATGGCTGCAATACAGCCAGCATATGTAACAAAATCTGTGTGAATATTATATTTCTCTCGAAACCCATTATATGACAAAAACTGTCCCATATCATTGACTAAATGACCAATGCAAAAAACATCTTTACAGAACCACTGTTCATAGAAAAAGGTGTTCTTTCCAATCTGAATATTGTTATTGTAAAAAATACGTTCTGATAATAATTCTTCAGTGTTCTGAATATTAATGCGAGTAGTAAATAATTTATATGCTGAAAAAACGTCAATCCAAAACTCATTACATTCGACCGTAGATATCGGAAGGCTTGCACCTAACCTATCAATACTTTTCAGAGAAGGAAATATAGAACTAATTATACTTTTCCATTTACTGTTTCCATATTTAAGTTTTCTTATCCATGATAGTTTCAATGATTGAATATATTCTTTAATTTCGGGTATTCCAAGACCTCCTTTTACAATATTTTTGGTAGCATTTTTTCGACTAACTCGGTCTCTCTTATAATTCCACACAAATTCAAAAACAGTTTTCTGTACCAAACTTATTACCTTGTCTGGAGGATTGGGAAGTAGTATCCACAAATGAATTAATTTTGACAAAATTAATGACTTAAGAACCGCAATTCTTCCAAGTGGAGTTATTTGTCTTTTTGACCAGATTCTATATAATACCTTTACCTCCAAGAACCTTTCCTTCATATTTATCCCTATGCAGTCTTTTAAATCGTTTGTAAACCAGATGCCCAAAATTTTAAATTTGCTGGGGTTCCAACTCATTTTTAAATGTTGCATATATTGAGTCAGTGAGTTGCGTCTATTGCCTAACCAAACGGCGCTGCTTTTTCCTGAGTTTAACCTAAGCCCAGAGTATTTCCCAAAAGTTTCAATTGTTTTGACAGATTCTTCAAAAGACTCTTGATCACCATTTAACATTAATTCTGTATCATCAGCATACTGTGATATCTTGTGTTCTACATCAATAATTTTTATACCTTTAATCTTATTATTCTGTCTTATCATAGTTGCCAATATTTCCACACATAAAATGAAGATATAAGGCGAAATCGGGTCCCCTTGTCTGCAGCCACGGTTTACACCAAACCACCCAGAAACCTGTCCATTCACACAGACAGAAGCTTTAATACCATCATAAAAAGTGCTGATCCATCTACAGAAGTCATTACCAAACCCAAACGCTTTTAACACTTTCTGCATGAACTTCCAATCGATAGAATCAAACGCTTTTTCGAAATCAAGGCATAAAAGAAGGCCTGACAAATCATTATTATTAACATAGCTAATAATATCATAAATAAGCCGAATATTATCACCTATAAATCTTCCTTTAATAAATCCTGTTTGATCTTCATTAATCAAAGACGGCAGAACCACCTTCAGACGATTTGCAATGCAAGAGGACCCAATCTTATAAACTACATTCAATAAGGAGATAGGTCTCCAGTTTTTTAAGTATTCTTTGTCCTTATCTCCCTTGGGGATGCAAATAATAACGCCTTCTTTCTGTGTAGAAGAAAGGGAACCTTTTCTGAAACTATCGTTTAGAGCTCGGACAACAAAAAACTTTAGCTGTACCCAAAAGACTTTAAAAAATTCAGCAGTGAATCCATCTGTGCCAGGACTCTTATAATTCTTCATGTTTTTTAACGCAGCGCTCGCTTCGTCTAATGTTATTTCTCCTTCAAGACTATTACTCTCGTTTTCTGACAAAGTGTTCAAATCTGCAACTAACTCTTCAATCACACATTCCTCTAGGTCCACTTCCCTGTATAGGTTTTGATAAAATGTCATTACTTCAGTTAGGATATCATTCTGCTCGCTGATCTCGGACCCATCATTCTTAATTAACCTTTTCATGCTTTTACTTACATAATTTCGTTTTTCTAGTCCACAGAAATATTTTGTAATTTTTTCCCCCTCCGCTACCCATCTTGCCCGTGATCTAAGTAAAACCCCTTCCATTTTCTTTTCCCTAAGTTCAATAAGCTTATTTTTACATTCTGCTAGCTCTGCATTTTCATCCTGTGTTAAAGATAACATTTTTTCTAATACATTAATACGTTCTTCTAATTTTATTTCTATTTCTGTGTTTTGGCGTTTTTTATATGAAGCATATGATATGGTCTTTTGTCTTATTTTCATTAATAAAACATCTAAAAATAACTGGTCCGAGACTGTAAGCTGAACTTCTTCCCTAGGAATGTTTACTAAGTTGTCTCTGCTATATGGTAGGGCTGCATATTCTTCTAATACAGTATTAATAGTAGAGTTAATGTTATCAACATACGTTTTATCTCTAAGTAGGGAAGAATTAAATTTCCAGAACAGATTTCTTTTTGGAGACGATCCAAAAGACAAGGTCAGAGTTGTAATAGAATGGTCAGTTTTATATCCAGAAAGTATATCAGCATCAGTTATAAAGGCAGACAAAGAGTCAGAAATCAGAAAAAAGTCAAGTCTGCTCTGCTGTACTGGGGTACTTCGTCGCCATGTGTAACGTCTTCTTTCCAAATTTAATTCCCTCCAGATGTCAATTAAATCCAAATTTTCCGCTGTTTGAAGTACTTGTTCCTGTGCTTTTTCATTATTGCGGTGTCTATAATTATCATAGTCTAAATCAAAATCCATTACTAGGTTCCAATCGCCCCCAATAATAGTCTCATCTACATTAAATTCTCTAATTCGTTTTTCTAAGTCACTATAGAATTCAGGATCGTCATTATTAGGGCCATAGATATTTACCAGCAGGAGATCTCTGTCCATTGACCTAATGAATGAATAACTGAAGGCAATCTACCAGCCGGTCACTTTACAATAAAGACATCCCACGCAGGGGACGTTGAGGCTATACTCTAATTTATCGAACCCCCGTTTACAAAAACAAAATAGAATACAAACATCATTATACAATGTAACAAAACACATACATATAAAATGCCTACATTGCTAAATAATAACATCATAGGAAGCCCCAGTGACCATTTGGCAGAAAGCGTCCAATATTCCCAAGCTGATCCAACATACCTCATCCACAAATGAGGAGTATTGTCCCGGAAGAGTTTTCAAGAAAAAAGGTAGGTGACTGGTCTAGCGAAGAAGAAGATAGTATAGTAGATTGATAGAACAGAGTAGGAATGAGAAAGAACAAAGGAGAAAGACAGAGACAGTGGGAATTTAAAGCACTAAATTTCCAGAAAGTGGGGATACTACTTATACTGAAACTCCCGGCACGTCCACGGGGGGGGGGGGGGGGGGGGGGGGGTGTACCTCATTCAAAAATGAGGAGTTTTGGAAGAGTTTTCAAGAGAAAAGGTAGATGACTGATCTAGAGGAAAAGATAGTATAGTAGAACAAAGTACACAATATTTCCAAGTCACACAAAATAAGCATTTAATCTTCGTTTTTCACAGTCTCTCTTTTATTCCATTAATACAGCCTATCCTAGTCCTATTTCATTCACAGACACTCTCAGATGCACACGAGAACAACCTTCTGTTCTCCAAACAGTCTTTATATAGACGTGTCTCATCACCAAAATATTCCTGAACTAGGAAATATAGTCCCAACCCAAATCGAAGACATGCGACATGTGCCTATGTCAACAGCCATCGCTTGTGTACTTACTCTATAAATATGAGATGTATACACAAATATAAATACAATACAATTCACTTCATGACACTCAAATACACAAATTTGTTGTCTCCCTTGTTCAACTCGCCAACAGTCATTTTTTCTAAACAAAACACTGAAAAGCATTGCCACATTGAGTCATATTTACAATGCTAATATTTTCTCAGGCATTCACTAAGTTATTCATTGCTTACAGGGTCCAACAGACTGCAAAGAGTCGAATCAGGACCACAAAATCAAGACCACAACTTGGCGGAAAGAGGACTCACCCCTGATCCGCATATAAAATCTGCTGAAACAACCCCAATGGTAACACCGAAGACACTCCACCAGCCGGTCCCTTTACAATAAAGGCATCCCACACATGGGATGCTGAGGCTATACTCTATCTTATCGAGCTTCCGTTTACAAAAACAAAGTAGAATACAAACATCATTATAAAATATCAACAAAACTCATACATATCAAATGCCTACATGGCTAAATAATAATATCATAGAAAGACCTAGTGACCATTTGGCAGAAAGCGTCCAATATTCCCAAGCTGATACAACAGACCCCACACACAAATGAGGAGTTTTGTCCTGGAAGAATTTTCAAAAAAATAGGTAGGTGACTGGTCTAGTGAAGAAGAAAATTGTATAGTAGATTGATAGAACAGAGTAGGAATTAGAAAGAACAAATGAGAAAGACAGCAACAGTGGGAAAAATTTCCACAGTGGGGATACTATTTATACGGAAACCCCCGGAACCCCCTCAGGGGGGATTCACTAGGGCCAACAGATAACACCCCAACAGTATGTATAAGATGTACTATAACCCAGTGCCCAACACAAACCCAAGTTCTACAACCCCCCAGTGTCGATGATAAATCAGCCTCCTTACATCAGCTTTGCCTGTATTGTCTAGTAGTGCAACATGATGATGATAATGATGATGATGATAATGATGATGATGATGATGGACGATGTGTATAATAATGCCAGCCTCCACAGGTCATGCGGATGATGCAATAGACTTATAATAATAAATAAATCCAAACAACAAAACATATAAATGCCGTAAAACAAACAAAACAAAAAAACACCATTACGATACAGCCCATTTGTCAAGTTTTACATTTCATACAAAAACATACAACACGACTGAACTAATACTACAACAATTGTTTAATACAAAGTTACAAACGCCTTACTTTTTTGGACAAAAACATGAGCACAATGCTGAGATTATGAAATGTACTGGATCAGGAATGAACGCAAGAGAAACCTCACACTAGCATCAACGCACACATGCTAGCCATCAATACAGGTAAGATGTTCAAAATTCTACTTTTTTTTAAAATAGGAGGGGGGGGGGGGGTTGCTCCCTCGCTTCTTCAGTTCCAAACAAAAATTAACATAATCAGATCTCCACTGCACACTGAGTAAAAGCAAAAAGGCACGCACCAAATAAAAGAAGTCTGACAAAAACGGGTTACTGGGTTCAAAACTCAAAATACAGCAACGGGCAACATAACTCAGAAAGTCATATTCACACAAAATCAAAACAAGACAAAAAAAAAAAAAAAAATAGTAGAAACTGTCAGAATTTGTCAAAATGATCAATTTCATCAGAATTAATTTCATCAATTAATAAAAATCAATAGACCATTTGCTGCTGTCAGGCTGCATTGAAATGCAACTATCTTTAAGAAGCAATTGGCCCCAAACCGATGTTAACTCCTATCTTAGGGTCAGGCTGTTCAGGACACACACCTGCCTACACACACATTATGGTTTGGTAGATCTTCGACACTCAGCTAGAGTCAATGTCGCCTGTTTAGTGGAAAATGGCCTATATGTCACCCCTTTCACAATTCTTATACTACTACCGCTGTGGCCTATATGTCACCACTTTCACAATTCTTATACTACTACCGCTCTGGCCTATGTGTCACCACTTTCACAATTCTTATACTACTACCGCTCTGGCCTATATGTCACCACTTTCACAATTCTTATACTACTACCGCTCTGGCCTATGTGTCACCACTTTCACAATTCTTATACTACTACCGCTCAGGCCTATATGTCACCACTTTCACAATTCTTATACTACTACCGCTCTGGCCTATATGTCACCACTTTCACAATTCTTATAGTTATACTACTACCGCTAAAGGAAAGATTGTGACACACACCTGCCTACACACACATTATGGTTTGGTAGATCTCCGACACTCAGCTAGAGTCAATGTCGCCTGTTTAGTGGAAAGTGGCCTATATGTCACCCCTTTCACAATTCTTATACTACTACCGCTCTGGCCTATGTGTCACCACTTTCACAATTCTTATACTACTACCGCTCTGGCCTATGTGTCACCACTTTCACAATTCTTATACTACTACCGCTCTGGCCTATGTGTCACCACTTTCACAATTCTTATACTACTACCGCTCTGGCCTATATGTCACCACTTTCACAATTCTTATACTACTACCGCTCTGGCCTATATGTCACCACTTTCACAATTCTTATAGTTATACTACTACCGCTAAAGGAAAGATTGTTTTTCTTTCTGAGCTCCGCACACATTACTAACTCTCTGAGGGGATCACGATGTACATGACCATGAGCCTAGGATTGTACTCACTACCCAACTGCTTCATGAATTTTACCAACTTATATTTTTTTCCAGCAAGAAACAAAGACAACATTTGAATTTTAAAAATACAAGGAAATAAAAATGTTATTTCTGTTCGTTATCTCTAACATCAGCCAAATCAAGGTCCCCACCAGTCACATCTCTCAACAACAGCTTGCAGGCAGACAGGAGTGGTGAAAACTCATCCATCATGCATCCCTCCAACAGCCTGACAGGTTGAGGGATTGATGAAGATGATGACAGTAAAGATGGGAATACAAATGTGACGAATACAGCTACACTAATTTGGGTACCAGCTATTTAAAAAATATATTTAAAACTTAACAAATATCAGCAGTGTTTACTTTTCAAATACTGTATGTCTTGTCTGTCTTGTTTCATAAAGTCAATCAGGCAAGGGATGGCAGAACCACCAAAAATATCTTTTTTGAGGAAAATTCAAAGAATTTGAAGGTCATGTTTTCACTTAAAAAAAAAACACCAAAAAAAAAAAAAAACACCAAATAGTAAGATTAACAACAGTGCATTTATAATTCACAATGAGGAGGTGAAAAATCTCTGATTAGATTTTAGATTTTTTTTTATAGATTTTAATGCTTTATTGTCCCTTTTTATCGGATTAGCGGAAACAACAACTTAAAACAGCCACAAGGGACCCCAGATGATGACATGAGACCACGCTAGCAATTATGTCCTGTATAGTGACATTCAGCAACACCCGCTACAACAAGCACAGAGCCAGTCAAACAGATGCAGCTACTGCAAAGCCCCTCTTACCACTGTCTGCTAATGCCTATGGCAAATGCTTTTCAGAATGCTCAAGACCTGACGTTCAGATTAGAATTTTGCAAACCTCTGCGGCATCAATCCTATATCCATAACGATGCAAGACCATTCTGGTTTGTTGTACTTGATTGACTGATTGATTAATTGTTGCTTTAGGTCCAGCGGACTCTTCCGAGCCAAATCAGGACCGGACAACCCCCGATCCGCATAAAAGATCTGCTGAAACAACCCTAGTGGGAAAACTGAATGCCCTCCACCGGCCAGTCACTTTACAATAAAGACATCCCACGCAGAGGACGGCTGAGGCTTTACCCCAACTACTCGAACCCCCGGTTACAAAAACAAAATAGAATACAAACATCATTATAAATTATCAACAAAACACATACATATAAAATGCCTATATTGCTAAATAATAACATCATAGGAAGCCCTAGTGACCACCCGGCAGAAAGCATCCAATACTCCCAAGCTGATCCAACAGACCTCATACACAAACAAGGAGTCTTGTCCAGGAAGAGTTTTCAAGAAAAAAGGTAGGTCATTGATCTAGCAAAGAAGAAGATAGTATAGCAGAGTGATAAGACAGAGCAGGAATGGGAAAGAGCAAATGAGGAAGACAGCGACAGTGGGAATTTAAAGCACTAAATTTCCAGAAAGTGGGGATAATATTTATACTGAAACCCCCGGCACTCCAACGGGGGTACTGTTGCCGCAGTGAATCGGTCATGCCTATAAAGGAAAGACAGGTTTTCAACTGGGGCTTTCACTTTTCCCTTTATAGGTTAGAACAATCTACAGTGGCAAGATTGCTCATGACCCCAAGGGGTGTTTGTTGTACTTAGGAAATGTTTGTGTACACTTAGTTATGCCATGGTGTGGGCCTTACCCCACTCAATTTTAACCAATGCTTTTCCTATCACAAGGTACTCACATTCTCAAAAAGTTACTATCAGAATTAGCTTGCATTAGTTGCATTAACATAAAAAGTATTTTGTCCAGTTAAACACACATAGCTGTTATAGTCCTCATTGCGTAGCTTTAGTAAGTGTGTGTGTGTGTGTGTGTGTTTGTGTGTGTGTGTGTGTGTGTGTGCTTTTATTAATTACTGTCTTATTTCGATGGAAAAGACATACAAATAAATAAATAAATAGTTAAGTTATCTAGTAGGCTAATGCTTCAAATATGAAATATTACTACTATTAATAATATAGCGCACTGATCTCTATACATTACAATGTACTAATCACTTGCTATCATAGTGATTCAAGGTGCAAAATATGAACAAAATCCATTTTTAATTAAACAAACAAGCAAAAAAAAAAGCTCTGAATGTACCTATTAACAAAATTCATTCCGAAAACGCCTCGAAAATATTAAAAATTAACAAAATACACACATAAAAATGGAGACAAATCAAATGCATGATGCAAGCAAAAAGACAAGTATGTGAAAATATAAACTCAAGCAGTATTAAAGCAGCCATCTTGCCTTTCAGTCTCACTTCCAACACACTTTTCAACCTATTTCCTCCTTCCACAACAATTCACTCCAAAATCACCCAGATATGCAATGCAAATATATTCTACAAACTTTGCAAGTCCCATAAAAATGATCAAACAAGTGTAAAACATCTAAACCCCCTACCCAAAAAAATCTCTAAGGGTAAAAACGCTTTCACATGTTTATTTACACGTAAGAGTTAGTAACATCTGCTACAAACTGTCATCTGGGATTGTCCAATCCGACTCCATAAATGCGTCTAAATTCGAGTAGTCAGAGAGTTCATACTTTTTAACTTTATTGACTCCACTGATTGGGAGTTCTTGTAAGACTAAAGTGGCATACACCTTTGCCTATAAGGCACTACAACACAAATAAGTCAAAAGGACTTATAGACTTATTCTTACACGACTTACCCTGAGGGCTAAAAGGCTTAGTTATAGCCTACATGCTATGCTATGCTATGCTATGCTATGCTATGCAGTGTTATGCTATGCAATGCCTTGCAAAGACTGGGATATGAAACGATACAGGGCAGCAAAGGGATCTATCTTGTTATGTCTTTAGTTGTAGCTGAAATTTTTTAAAAGTTTTTGATTCTACGCACACAAAATGTGGCTAAATAGAAGCTTTAACTTTAAACAGAGAAGCTTTTTATCAAAACACGTGTATTGGATAATTTTTTTTATATGGTGCGTTTTATCTTCTTCAAACCTTTTCACTAATTCTTCCACTTCAGTTATGACCCAGTTCAATGATGCAGGACAGAAATCTCTCTTTAATACCTGTTCTCCTCCACAATGTTAAAAAGTAAACCTTTAGACTTTGCTTATTCCATGTCAAGTCACCACATTTGTGGCGGTGGTCATCACTGCATTTTATTTAACATAATAGTGACTGGTTACACTAAAAAACAATCAATCAAATCCTTAACAAATAAACCATAGACTGATCAATCTGAAACAGCGTTGAAGCGAGTTTTATTCGGGTCGTGCCAATTCATTATAAATCTCAAGCAGCGCGTAGATGCCATTGTTTTATTCCCATTCCGTGGTGCCCGGAGGCTTCGCCGTGAGATCGTACATGACTCGTGAGACTCCGGACACTTCAGAGATGGCGGACACCATTCTCTCCAACACCTAAGCAAAAGAAATAAAAAAACAACCTTTAAGTAAACAAAATAATTCAACTGAAATCAAATCAAATCAATAATACATTAATAACTCAAAAGCAGTCAACACTCCACAGAAATACTGAAAGCCTGATTTTTTCTTTCTTACCCAACCGACTAAATGACCAAGCCCAAGTCAGGAGGCAAAACAAGTTTGGGTAAAACACAAGTCACACTTGTCGCATCTAAAGAAAAGGGACTGGAATTAACCCTTTCACTGCCAAAGGAGAACTGCACCGAGTTAAAACTATTTGCCAGGCAAATCTAACTCACGATCAACAAATTTTTTTAAAAAATTCTAGCTTGAACAGTATTAGAAATAACTGGGTAACAGTTCTACATTTATGAAAGGTATTTTAATTTTGTAACACGACTATGCTATTTGGAAACAAAAAAAATTCAATAAAAATCTTTTACTTGTTTTTAAACAAATATGTGGGGGGTTTTTAAAAGCCCAAATGTGTGATAGTGAGAAAGAGAGAGGGTGGCAATCAAATATTTGTTGTAAATTTGATGTAGGGGTGCACGTTATTGCGTTCGTTCCATCCACTTCTCTTTTAAACGCATATATCAGCTTGGTGGGCATGTGGGTGGGGTGGGGATGGGGTTTGGATTGCTACCCGCCAGTGAAAAGGGTTCTCATACCTAACTCATGAATGTTAAACAGCCAATGCTCTGGGTTTTCCCATTGGTTTGTATTTGTTTTGCTGACCGTTTAACTCTACCAAGAAAAAGAAAAGGTCACAAAAATGATGAGGAGATAACACATCATTGGAATACTTTATCACACTAGTTTAAGACGACTTATCTTGTCATAAGCAGTCCTATCCTATCCTATCCAACAACATCTTGGACATAATCCTTCACTCTTCACCAAGTCAAGAGTCAGCCAGAACTTTCACTAGCCCATTTACAATATCATCATAAACGGAGGTGGGCTTTATCGGAGGAAATGGACTGAATTTCACATAACGGCCTAAAGAGCCAAACAACGTGCCACACTCCGAAGCACAAACAGAACAACAAACCAACATAATTAATCAGGACTTCAACAAGGCGTCTTCTTACCCTTTGATTTTCTGGCGCCCAGCTGATACACTGACGAACAG
Organism: Oncomelania hupensis; assembly: GCA_036898135.1. Lineage (NCBI taxonomy): Eukaryota > Metazoa > Mollusca > Gastropoda > Littorinimorpha > Pomatiopsidae > Oncomelania > Oncomelania hupensis. The sequence continues at coordinate 56,268,832 of CM072524.1, forward strand.
AGAGCACAGCGAAATGGCCCTCTGTATCTATGGCATCATTCTACAAACTCCAACCATTGGAGGCAGAGAAAGGTGAGATAGATCTTTCCTACCATTCCATAACTTCCCAGAGGACATCATCTCATAAGGATGATATCCAAAGTGCTGTCATGTTAGCTCCAGTCCCTTCTGTTCAGTCGAGGCAACCGTCCCTTGTGTTTGACACAAACCTACAGTTTCCCTAAGATAAATGGCATTACCGCCACACAAACACTCACCTCCTCGGGCAGCTGTTTGCCAGGTTCAGCAGGGACGCCCGTCATAAAATCGTTGGTGATGAACGTGCGGATGACGACGGAGCGCTGGCAGGAGGGGAGGTGGGAGGACGGGTCACGGTCGAAGTGCAGCGGCACCAGGATGATGGGCATTTGGCTGATGTTGCCGCTGCAGCCCGCTTCCTGCAGGATGGACGTGGCCACGTGGTCTGCCTGGCGCAACGTGCTGAGCACAACTTTGGTCAGGTACGTCGGGGTCACATCCTCCACTGGGTACTTGACCGCTCCGCCAAAGATGTACACCACCCTGAAAGGACACTTCTCACGTTTACACCCTGGAATCATTTCAACAACTCACAAATGCTCCTTCGGATGAGAGTATAAACCAAAGTGCACACACACACATTCCATCGCACGGACATTTAAGATCCTGATGCTCATGTCCTAGATGGGTCGAGTGCCAGTAAGTCCTATCCTAGGTCCCTTCTCCTCCTCCCATCCCTGGACTCCTAGGACTGTACTCAGTGGTCTGAGGCATCAGGCAGGAATTAAATGGGCTGCCTGCTGTGGCTTGAGTAAGATTCTGCCTTTAACAGCTCTTGAGCTGGAAAAGCACTTTACAAAAGTAAGCTAAAAAAAAAGTAACAGTTCAATAGCTTGTTCTGCCATACCTGTTGACGTTGTGACAAATGCGAGGAATAATCTTGGCTAACGTCAGCAGGTCTTTCCATTCCGGTTGATGATCGCCTGACAAGGCCGCGACGTAGCTGTATGTTCTGCAGTCACCCTGAAAGTTCATTACCAAAACCAAAAAAAAGTCATGTGTAAAGTTGCAGGGGTGAGATACATTTAGGACCTATTTTTTCTCACAGTCAATAATATGAGGTGGAAAAGAGCAATATAAGAACGATAAGGCTAAAAAAAGAAAAAAAAGTGACCATCAATTCAAGCAATACCTGAACGCCGACAGTCTTGATGGGCAACAGCGTAGGGATGAGTTCTGTTTTCTTGGAGATGGCCATTAGCTGTTGCTGCTCCTCCTCTGTGGTATTGTTCTTCACACGAGACAGGAGGGAATGAGGCTGTCAACAGTAAAAAGTTTCTGGCAACTCAGAACTGTTACATATGATGGAAGCAGAACAAGAGCTTTTGATCCCCAGATAAAGCCATGATATTCTTCATCAAATGATACAGTCTAACGTAGTTCAAGATAATAGCTTAAAATAAGTGCCCCCACCACGATTTTGATTTTTTTTAAAGTCGTATACGAATATGACAACTGTATTCATGCTACATCATATACTGAGGTACAATATAAAACAAAAATCACATATTATGTGATTAAAAACCTGAAATGTCTGTTGAACCTTTAAGCCTAAGTTATGTTACACCACAATATTATAATCACCGCTTACCGTTTTCACAGCATTGACAAAATCCACGATGATCTTCAGCATGTTGGAGGTATCAGCAAAATCTTTACAAATGTATGGCTCTTCGGCGCAAATCACTCGAATCGCCAGACCTGGACCTGCAAAACAATGACACGAAACGTGAACAATACAAAATCTAACGCTTACTGTGAATTACAATGAAATTCCTTACTTGCGTGCGGCACCTATTGCTGAGCCTTGTGTTTGTGTTTTACAAACCTTTTCAGTCTCCAGCGGGTCCTCTTTTCTCTTTGGCAGCAAAGTGAGGGTGGTGCTTATATCAGACCTCTTTTTTCTGGGGCAGCTGGGTGAGGGTGGTGCCTATCTTGTCTCCCTCGCTGCTGATGTAGATCGCCCATTTGGACCAAAAAATGTTATACGGCGATGGTTGATTCAGCCCCGATGCTTGAATCTTGTGCAACTCAAATTTGTCATCCACGCAACCTGTTCACTCGGCAACAAGGCAGGAGTTGTCGTTATGAGCTTTTGCTAATTTATTCAGCAAACAGCATCAACAACTGCATACAACTCTTTCCAAACTACCAAATTCTCTGACAAGTAGACAGGTGCCACTTATATATAGTTTATCAACAAATTATAAAAACGTAAATAAAAGCCACATAACCAGAGCAACAGGCCTTGCAAAGACCATCCTGCAAGGCATGGTGCAAGGGGGCAGAAGAAGAGGGAGACAGAAAAAGAAGTGGGAGTACAGCATTCGAGAATGGACTGCCTTGACACTGAGTGAAGCCATGAGGGTTGCTGAGGACAGAGAAAGATGGAGTACGCTGGTCATCAGTGGTGTGCCAACGACTTTCAAGTTACTGGATAGGATAGGATAAGATAGGATAGAGAAATGCAGAACGCTCCAGAATGACACAATCAGCCAATTAAAATAAAACTCGTCATCGAAGTTAAGCACCATCTTACATCATAGAACTCTCTATAATCACCTCGAAGCTTCGATCAAATACCCACAACATTTTGACCAACGGAAACAAATAAACATTACATAAGTCCCCTCGAGCAGCGGCATAGATCAACGATAAGCTTAAGCTTGTGTGTGATGCAAAAGTTTCCTTTTTAGCTCTCAGCTCTCAGACTGTAGTTGCAGCATCATGCAGGTGGCTATTCGGGATCTGCAACAAGCTGCTTGGTAAAACCAAAGTATCAGTTCTTCCCTCAGTTTATTCTGGTTTTGAGCTCCCTTATAGCTTTCTAGAATTCTTCAACAACAAAATCCAGACCTTTAAACTTGTTATGACAGGCAGACTCTAGTCCAGTTTGCAGCTCCAGAGGTTTGCTTTCATGGTGCTCCGCCCTGCAGTTTTGAAGCGGTATCGCAGGAAACCTTTAAGAAGGTTATTCTCACTTCAACCCCAACAACCTGTGACCTCGATCCCTTGCCCACCTCACTGCTGATTGAATGCCTTGATTCACTGCTTCCTAGCATCGCTCCCGTTGTCAAACATTCTCTCATTTCCGGTTCTGTTCCCCTTGCATTCCAATCTGCCATCGTTAAATCTTTGTTAAATAAATCATCTCTTGACTCTAACCATCTAAAAAAATGTTCACCCAGTGTCAAATCTTCCTTTTCTTTCAAAAGTACTGGAAAAAAATGTTCTCATGCAGTTACAGCAACATCTCACATCCAACGATCTTCTTTCTCCATTATAATCAGCTTACAGGTCACACCATAGTACTGAAACTCCTTTGCTCAAAATTCTAAATGATCTCTTCTCTGCTGTGGACAAAGGGAAATGAGCTCTTCTCACTCTCCTTGACTTGTCCACTTCATTTGATACTTTTAATCATATTACTCTTCTTCTCCCTCGCCTTCTGAGTTCAAAACACCTTTGGTATATAAATCAGTTTGCTCTTTCATGGTTTGACTCCTACAGAGCTGCCAACCCCTAAAAAAAATTTCAGTAGCAAACAAAGAAAAATATCAGTAGTTTCAGCTCAATTTCAGTAGCAAATGTACGAACAAGAATTTTCACATGATAAAATGAGCATTATTTAAAATGTAGATATTAGCTTAAATAAAAACCAAACACCAACACAAAAAGCATTAACTTTCAAATATTTATTTTTAAAATGATAGAAATGTTCCTGAAAAAAACAACAGTTTTAACATTTTGTTCGGAAAAGCTAACCCAATGGCTCACTACATGTACTAATGGCATGGATACTGCATTGGTTTAAAACCAAATTGTTAAAGCTGCTATTTATATTTAAAAAAAAAAACAACATTGTCAGTTATAGGTTCACAGGCATAGACATGTTAGGGCTTTTCTTCTGCTAGGGCAGAAACAGTTGCCCTCTTGCATCTCTGTAGCAGCTCTACTGGCAAATCTGCAAATTTAATAAGTGCGCAAGGAAACACCATACGCGGCGAGGAATCGCGATTAATCGCGAGTCCTCGCGTGTAATCGCCTGAAGGAAACACGGGGATCACAGGACATGACTGTGGTCTCTCTCTCTCTCTCTCTCTCTCTCTCTCTCTCTCTCTCTCTCTCTCTCTCTCTCTCTCAGTCTACCGCGCAGTGGCTGCTGAGCTAAAAATAGCGCACACGCAAAGCGCTATACGAAAGTCTATGATATTGACGAAAGCCTAGTAGGCCTACGTCTCTCGCGGCTTTGTTTCGATACTTGTAAAAAAATAGGTATGCTTTGAAATTTTTCTTCCGTAGTATTTCTTGAAATGGCGTAGTTGCGGAATTAAAGAACATTTTCCGGAGAAACTACGGACGTTCCGTAGGGGTTGGCAGCTCTGCTCCTATCTACAAGACAGACATCAGACAGTAAACAACATCACTTTTATGGTTTGATTCCTATCTCCAAGACAGACATCAAACAGGTGTCTATTAACAACATCAATTCTGTCTCTTCCCTTGTGAAGTACGACGTGCCACATGGCTCTGTATTAGGCCTCGTGTTGTACATTATATACATTCAGCCTCTGTTCGCTATCGCAAACACTCACGCCATTGACCAACATGCTTTCGCTGATGACAACCAGCTGTACAAAGATACAGTCCTTATTAGTCAACTCCAACCAACAATTGAAAGTATGCAAATATGAATGCATACTCGTTAGATCTCAGCACTCTGACACTCAACACCATTTGCCCTCGTCAATTGTAGTCGGCGATGCAAGCATTGCATTCACACACTCAGTAAAAAACCTTGGTGTCACTCTTGACTGTAAACTCACCTTCTACAACCACATTTGGAACACTTTGTTAAGTCTGCTTACATACAGATTAGAAACATTAGTTCTATCCGTCACCTCCTAACGAAAGATGCAGCAACACCAATTGTCTGTTCTCTGTCTATATTATAGCAATAGTCTTCTCACTGGCTGTCCCAAATATCTTCTGAGCAAACTTCAACGGGTCCAAATTCTGCAGCTCATTTTGTTAGCAAATCTTGAAAATCTTATAATGTAAACGCTCTCCATCGCTCCATTCATTGGTTACCTGTTGATGCTCGAGTTGAGTACAAGATTGCCTGTGCATGCTTCAACATGCTTTCAAACAAAGTACCCATGTGATCTACTCCATCTTTATACCCCGTCCAAGCACTTACTTTCAGTCAGAGATTCAAAAACCTTCAGATTTCCTTCTGTCAGAACAAAAACGTATTGCCAACGATCCGTCTGCTATCAAGCTTCCTGTGTCTGGAATGACCTTCTTTTTCATGTCTTTCACTCTGACTCTGCTCCTTTCACTCCTCTCTGAAGACTTATCTGTTTCAAAAATACTTACATTGATCCCCGCTATCTCATCTTTTCCCTAGCATCTGATTGTGGTCTGGGATGTGTTTTGGCTCTCGGTGTGTGTGTAGCAATGCTATCAGACTAAGTTCCATAAGTACATGCCACTATGCCTCCTCATGAACGATGCTGGCTTTAGAACAAAAGTCATTGTGCTGGTGATAGGCTCACTAGGGTCTGTTCATAGGCGTGTAGTGCCAGGCCTACGCCTAATGAGACTATCAAGGGGACAGAGTAAAGGGCTGGCCAAATACCTCAGTATGTCAGTGATGATTGGGTCAAGGAGGGTGTGGGCTCGAAGGAATTTCACGTGTCAAAGGCAATAAACAACCAGATCAATATAAAGAGGATTGGATTAATGTGACAGCAACGTGAAATTTTTAAGTACTTAAAAAAAATAATAATAAAAAAAATAAAACCAACATCTGCTGTATGTGTGATGAGAATGGGATAAGAATATTGTATTTATTATTGTATTTGTTTATTTGTGTTGTATGTATGTGTGTGAGTAGGTAGGAGTGGGTGGGTTTAGGTGGGTGGGTAGGTATGTGTGTGTTTGTTGTGTTTCTCCAAGTTTTGGTATGGGCTGTGAGGTCTGTGTTCCGCTCTGTTGCCGTGGTGTTCCGAGATGTCCTGATGGTTGCTGCCCAGTGATGTATTTGCTATTGTATTGTTTGAATCACGCATTGTGCTTCTGTTCTTTGTATGGATTTGGCAATAAAGTATTAGAAATGTGTGTGTGCGTGTGTGTGCTTGTGTAATAGGGTGGTGGAATTTACGGGAAGAGGTGAACAAACAGAAACTACGATGGTATGGCCACGTCACCATATCATCAGGCCTTGCAAAGACCATCCTGCAAGGCACAGAGCAAGGAGGCAGAAGAAGAGGGAGACCAAAAAAAGGGGTGGGAGGACAACATTCGAGAATGGACTAGTTTGACACTGTGCAAAGCCATGAGGGTTGCTGGGGAGAGAGAAAGATGGAGTACGCTGGTTAAACGATCACCCGTGGTGCCCCAACGACCTTCAAGTTATGGGATAGGATAGGATAGGATTACAGGATGTTTTGTGTGTGCCAAATAAATCCACTTATTATTATTATTATAATAAGTAAACACTATTATCGCACGCCTCTAACCACTTGAAATCAAAGTGCGCGTCTCAATCGTAACACCAAATATGGTGGCCCATCGAAGTATTATCCGGGCTCGACGTTGCTTCACAAAACATTTCTAGTGCACGTCCAAGCCACTACAACATTATAAGTGCTCTTAATTTCACTGTGAATTTGAAAAGCAAAGTCCAGCCAGTACTGCTCCGATAACCCAAAAATACTGATAGGACTGAAGGAACACAAACGACAAGAAAACAAAGAGACGAGGGACCTACCTGGAAACGGATGCCTCTCAACAAGGGCGTCAGGAAGGCCCAGGTCACGACCTATCTGTCGCACTTCGTCCTTGTGGAAGTCTTTGAGGGGCTCGACCACTCGGCCAAGCGTGCGCAGCTCTCTCACTAGGTCTGTATCATTGTGGTGGGTCTTGATAGCATCTGCTTTCCTGCTGGCCATCTCCGATGCGCTCTCTATCAAGTCTGGGCGCAATGTGCCTGTCACGCGCAACAGTCATTATTTTTAGCATCAGGGTACAGCATCTCGGTCAACAGTAAGCTTGTGACAATAATAATAATTACGGATGCTATACGCGCCTCGTTCTTAAATCAGACTCAAAGCACAGCGAGCTGTAACCAACAAACATGCTCACATGTTACAGACACTCCTACATAACACAAAAAAACACATTCATCATTCAAACATGTGGCATAAAAGCAAGTCGCAATTAAAAGGTGGAAAGAACTTTTATGAAAAAAATTTTTGGTTGAAATATTGACTGCTTTCAAAACAATTGTTCAAGTGAGGGAGGAAACGTAGTACCTGGAAGAAAACCCTATGTGACCTAAAAAGTGTTTTTGTACCCAGGTTTGCCCCATGTGGGGTTCGAACCTTCAACCTTCAGCATATAACCAATGCACTAAACAAACACGGCCACCTGGACACCCAAACACGCAGGGGAGCCAGGTTCCATTCCCCCAAGGTAGACATCACAGGTGTGAACTTTTACTGTAATGTTCCTTACTCGGCGCTTAATTGTTTATTTCAGTTATGACATTGCACAGTGTTTAAATTCTCTCCATGTTAGTCTTAGGGGCATGTTAACTCATTGCCAGAGATGCACGTCATAGGAAGCACGATTCGTTTGTATGGTTGCTGGTGCATCACGTCATAGGAAGATCGATAGTGTCCTTTACAAGCAACCCAACTGCTAGAGTACAATTGGGAGCAAGATTAATAATTCCTAATTGGTTTGTTACCTCCCTTTAACTATAAAACTGCGTATTTTGGCTGTGAGAGTAATTTTCATGGATACATGTGACGCACATGTTTTACATTAATTCAAAAAATGGCAGCCAATTCTGATATGACATTTTTATGTGTACTGATCTATAAGAATCATTCATATACATTTTAATACATATTCTGAATTTATTCTTTATAGTTTGTGCAAAAATTACATTTTTTGTGGTGAACGTAAAATAATTATATTCTGGATATCAAAAACGTTTTGGATTTTCGCATATAGCTAGGTTTGGATACTGGAGTGCTATTTTCTTATAGAAGGTGAATAAGTGCGTTTTCAATTATTGATTTCCTGAAAGAACATGCCATGATCTTTACCAAAAATTTATAGTTTTTCTATATTTTCTTGTGTATATTAGGTGGCTGAATTTTCAAAAATACTCTTAAAAAGTGCATTTTCAGGGAATAAACATGCCCTCCCCACCCCCTCCTTCACCCCCTCCCTTCCCCCCCCCCCCCCCAAAAAAAAAAAGGAAAAAAAATCATCTTACCTTGCCCAAGGAAAACATCTTCAGGTTTTAAGTTCAGCTCTTCAATCACTTCGTTGGCTACCTATACAAGGAAAGAGTGAAAACAGCAAACTTGAAAGATCCTGACACTCATGTCACAGGAAGGTTGGCACTAGATACATATATACACACCAGCACGCACTAGGTCCTACTCCCTCCTCAACTCCCCCCCTCCCCACTCCTTCATTTACTCTTCAATCACTTTGTTGGCTACCTACGCAAGGAAAGAGTAAAAACAGAAACTTTAAAGATCCTGACACTCATGTCCCAGGAAGGTCAGCACTAGATACATACTCACACCCAGCTAGCACACTGGGTCCTACCCCTCTCTCAGTTGTTACACGAGCACACTCAGCTGTCAGGTTGTTGGAGAGCATCAAGTCAATCCTGTTTCTTGGCCAATGCCTTTTCAGTTTTCATTTAATGCCTGTTCATACATTCAGGCGATATTAGACAATTAAAATAAAACTTTTAAAACACTTTAACTATTCCAAAAAGATAATTTCAATCAGTCTATAAAAAGTCTACCAAGGGGAGATTTAGCAGCAACTTTAACAGCTTCTGGCAACATTTGGATGATACAGAACCGCGTCTGCAGGATGTCCATATTCAATTATGTCGTGTCCTTTTACTTCAAACATGTCTTTACAACTGAGCACTCAAAAAGAATGCGATGATGTACTGATAGATTTGTATTACATACACATTGAAACTCTGTGGAATATTTAGTATTCCATGTGTTCATTCTTAATTTATTTATTAATTTAGAAAATGCCAGTGCCACCAGAGCATCGGGCCTTGCAAAGACCATCCTGCAAGGCACGGTGCAAGGAGACAGAAGAAGAGGGAGACCGAAAAACAGGTGGGAGGACAACATTCGAGAATGGACTGATCTTGACACTGAGCGAAGCCATGAAGGTTGCTGAGGACAAAGAAAGATGGAGTACGCTGGTTAAACGATCATCTGTGGTGCCCCAACGACTTTTGAGTTACAGGATAGGATAGGATAGGATAGGATCTTTGAGCTAGAAAAAGAGCTACGTTAGAACCCTTAAGAATAATAATAACTAAAACAATCGAGAATCCATGTGTTAGTCCATTGTTCTCTACTATAACCATTGGAACAGCAGAGGAGGCAACTGCTGTCCCAGTGACTGGGCTAACGTTTGATTACTATAGTGGAATAGGCATTGCCCACGGTATATCCCAACTCTCATGGCCAAAAAAGGACTATCAGGACGATCGGCGTTGGGAATGGTCCCTTAAAAGCCAACCAGCTCCCCAAGGTGGCAGCACCAAGAGCCAGTGCAATGTGGCCTCGTAATTTTGTGAGTCATAGTCCTTTAACAAAATGTAGCTTTAAGACACAACCCCTCTAAGCAGGGGATGCCACTGTTCGCCCAAACTATCTGCTTTGGTCAATCACTCGGAGAAAAAGTGGGAGCAGGCAAAGAGATGTCTTGACTTACCCTCATAAATGTGTCGCCGATAATTCTGCGTTTGTCTTCAGGGTTGGACGTGGTGTTAAGAGCACTGGTTTTGCGTTTTCTGGAGTTGGGGTTGCTCTTGTCAATGGGAACTGACGTTGTGCCCGTGTAGAACTGATGTGCAGCAGATATCACTTTCAAAAACCAAAAGGAAAATTCAATGAAAAATGAGGGCGACCGTCTGTGAAACTGCACGCATCTTATATAATTTTTGTCTGTATATTTTAAAATGGGGCACACTAGCAATTTCAATGTGTGTCTCTGTATTCAACCACACACACAAAGACACTGTAAACAAAATAAAAAATGTTAAAAAAAAGCCTCAAACACATTCCCTTTGCCACATACAAACACAGACTAAACTAGGACTTGCTCACAAATACACTCCACTTCCCCCATAATTATACACTCCCGTTCCCCCATAATTATATACTACCCTTACCCCATAATTATACACTCACTGTCTTTCCTCCACACACATACACTCTCCTTCTCCATCCACTCACCCAAACATGCACTATGGCTTGACTGAGTATTCTGTGTCACCACGCCATTTTCAGAACCGAAATGAGGATTACGGTAATAATATCTGCAAAATATGTTCAAATAATAGGCGCTGTCGTGTGCCATTTTCTTTTTTTTACATTTTTTGTTACTATACCTTTGACTTCCAGCTTGACGTTCTTCAAGGACTCCACCACTTTCTCACTTTCCTTCTTCCTCATGAAGCCGTTGTCCACGTGGACGGCGATCACCTGGTCTTCCCTCAGCGCCTTACGTAACAAGGCAGCGCACACTGTCGAGTCCACACCACCGCTCAGCAACATCTGTTACATGGACAAACAATACAATGCAATGCAATACAAAACAATACAATTTTAAATTTGCCCCATGTTGCCATCAGCTGTTAGCTCTTTTACCACCAAATATTTCATAACAAGAGAGGCTCTCGGCACCATCTATTTTCTGGTAGATTTTGAAGAGGCAATATCCTTTAAACTACAGATTGGTTGAAAAGTCCTTCAACTAACTCTCTACTAAAATATTTGTAAATAGAACTGTATTTGCATGAAACTAAAATGTATTGTGATTTTCACAGTAGTAGAATTTAATTGCTGATCTCTGATTTCGAATCTGTGAAGTCTGTGCAATGAAATACGTGCTTTAACAGATTAGACTTCTCAGTTTATACTCTGATCTGAAAGAGTATACAATTATCATGTCCACAACTATTGACACAAACATACAGAGCTTAAGCAACATACCAAAACTTTATGGTCGCCGACAGTTTCCTTGATGTACTGGATGCAGGCTTCTTCTCTGCAGTTCATAGTGTAGTTGCCAGTCAAGTGGCAGATCTCAAAGAGAAAGTTCCTGAAGATCGCCTGCCCGTGTTCCGTCAGGTCCACCTCCGGGTGGAACTGAACGCCGTACAACTTCTTACTGTCATTGCCGATTGCTAAACAAAGAATGGAAATGAACATGGAAAGAACAAGAGGTTAAAAACAGAAATCTATGTGACAGGAAAGGACGATGATGCTTTCTCTATCACTGTCCACCCAAGTTTAGTATAGTATAATAGATTGCATTGTATGCTAGCAGCCTGTTGCGCTTTAGATAGACATGCATTTGTGATCACACTCATTACTCGCACCATCTCAAACGCTGTGGTTAAGGATGGAGATAAAAATAGACTACCTGACCACTACCACCCCCTCCAACCTCTCCCATACCTCTTAAAATAAAATGTTCTATAAATATTCAGTCTGACAATACTTGCCAAACGGCACATTTACACTTCAAAGATTTGATACTAATATGAATTAAGCACCTCAGAATTCTAAAAGCTTCTAAACAAGTTTTTAAAAAAAAAAAAATAGGAAGGGAACCGACAAATGCAAAATTCTATAAAGCAAAGAGGAGAATCTCAAACAAACACTGTCTCGTTCAACATAATAATTTTTTTTCTTTAAGTATTCATTCAGAAACATCAAAAAATCACAATTTAGCTAACTAAACACACAAACTGAATCAAGGAAAGTTTACAAATGCTGCTACACAGAGCAAAACCAATGAGAGTAATGCACATCATCTACTCTGTTATCACGATGCTACTGAAGTAAGCTGGAACCAACGACCCACCGCACTATCCGAGGTCAAAGCAGGTTGTTTTCATGAATCAGGCAGCGTGCTAAAACGCCTCAAATTATGTGCGGCCTGTACGATTTGTACTTGTCATACTGGCAGGCTATCAGACATCAGTTATCTGATGAATTTTGCCTATCAGTTCAATTCAATTCAGTTGGGACTTGTGTATATATATCCTATATATTCATCCAGAGGGAGGTGTGGTAAGGGAATCCCCATTCAAGTCACAGGAGTACACTATGTCAGACAAAAACCTATCTAGGTCATTTTTAAATGCATTTGTGGTACACCTCTGAAAACATCCCTTGGCAAACTGTTCCATGTATTAGTAATTCTGTGAATTCGGGTTAGAAGTCCAGGTTTTTTTTCCCCAGCAGATCTTTTTTTTCTTTCCAAAGATTTTTTTTGTTTTTTGTTTGCAGAATATAATTTAGGACAAGACAAGCGAGAAAAAAGGACGAAAGCCCTGAGACACAAAACACATACTTACAAACAATAACATTCATCCATTCCGCGTTTCGTTCTTACTAATTCTCAAAAATGCATCACAAATCTATATTTTTCACATTGTTGGCTTACTTGCAAAGGTTAAAAGGGAACCTAAGCATTTAACAGAAACTTTAACTTAGTGAAAAAGGAATCCATGATGAGTTATTTTCAAAATGGCTACCACAACATGTTGATGCTTACTCAAACTCAAAATCTATGTACCAAGTTAGAAAAAGATAAAGGTCCAAATAATGAAGAACGACAATAATATTTTGCAACATTATTAATAATAATCAAAGACAAAATTATTAACTTATTTATTTATTTATTTATTTATTTAATCGTTCTTATATAGCGCTTTTCCAGCTCAAGAGCTGCTCAAGGCGCTGGCCGATACAGGATCTAACTCAAGCCGCCCGAGACGCCCACCTGCAGCCTTTGGGCGCATGGTCTGACGCCCGGACAACTGAGCACAATCCTGGGCAGCCAGGGATGGGGGAGAAGGACCTAGGTGCATGCTGGATGTTTTCTTGTCACCGGCACTCACCCGTCTAGGACATGAGCGTCAGGATCTTTAAAGTCCGTTATGATGGAATGTATGCAACACAGACTAGACCTCGGTTTATACTCTCATCCGAAGGAGTAGGAAAACAGGAGTAAAGTGTCTTTCCCAGGGACACAACACAATGGCCCGGCCAGGGCTCGAACCCGGGACCTTCCGATCCGCAAGCCGAAGCACTACCATTAGACCACAGTGCCTCCCTAGCAGCACATACTTCAAATTTATCACTTACTCAAGTTGTGGTATTTTTGGTGATTCTGATAACTAAGTTGTTTCAGTGCAACTTATGTTAATCTGATGAATAAAAATTGATATAACAACGCTTACACCATTTGTGGAACAAGGGCATTGCAAATTCTTATTATCATGCAAACATTTCTGAATGTCCTACTTCTAAGATATCTCAAAGCAAAGTGATGACAAATATATTATTAAACCCTATTTCCAAAACAAATCAGAAAATATTCAAATTTCTCTAAGCAATAAAATCAGTTGATTCTACTTGCTAAATGACTAATAACAACAGTATTCATGTCACTAGACTATTAGGGAAGGTACAACTAAGGGAAACTACTGAATCTGATTAAAAATATTACTGTTAACACTCCTTACTTCCCTTGTCTTCATCAGTTTTAATCTCTCTCTCTCTCTCTCTCTCTCTCTCTGTCAATGGTGGCGGGGTTTAAGGAGGGAGGGAGAGAAAGGGAAGGAGGGAGAGAGAGAGAAAGAGGGAGAGAGAGAAAGAATGTGTAACAGCTGTATGGTTTGATCTTTCTTTAAAAGAAAAAAAAAAGTCTATATTATAAGGCAAAGACCATCCTGCAAGGCACAGTGCAAGGAGAAAGAAGAAGAGGGAGACACAAAAAGAGCTGGGAGGACAACATTCAAGAATGGACTGGCTTGACACAGAGGGCTGCTGAGGACAGAGAAAGATGGAATATGCTGGTTAAATGATCATCTGTGGTGCCCCAACGACTTTCGATGAAGATTTATTACCATATTTATATTGCCAGAGCCTTACAATATGTAGAATGGCTATTTAGGCAGTGACAACTACTTTTGAGTTACGGGATAGGATAGGATAGGATAGGATAGGATAGGATAGGATAGGATAGGATAGGACATGACATGACAGGACAGGATAGGATAAGACACTGTTTTGTTTTGAGACTGAAATAAAATATTATTAATTTTTCCTCCCCTCATTCCCCTCCCACCCTCTCTCTCTCTCTCTGTGGCTCTCTCTCTCTCTAATCATCATCATGTTTTCCTAGAACACAATACTAATATGATCAAGACAGAATGAGCAAGAATACAGAAAAATTCATACATACTGACAAACACAATAACAAATTACAAACACTTCTGGTCACATAATCATAGGAGATACAAAGCAGCATTCTAAAAAATGTCGTCAATACAAATCATGTATTTCACTAATAGCTTCACAAGGAGTTACAAGCAAACTGAAGTATAAAATCCAACTTAAAAAAAAAAAAATTTACCACTTTTCACCTATGTGATCCAACCTCCTAGTTATAAAAAGTATTGATTTTGCATTAAAGGTATTGATTTAGCTATCAAACAGTTCTATAAGGTGAACTAAGAGAACAAAGTAATTATTACAAAATAACAAAAATGGTCAACACCGAGAAAGGAAAAAAAAGGCTAAATGGTTCTGATTAGCATTTCAACCCCCAAAACCAACAACAGCAGCAGGAGTAGTGGCAGCAGCAGTAATAATAGAAGTAGCAGTAATAATAGCAGTAGTTAGTAGTAGTTATTGTAGTGTGAGAACTAAACAGGCAGTGAAGCCTAAGTGTCCCTTCTTTGTCATGTCCACTGTATGGGTCTCTTTATTATGCTCATTTTCCTAATACATAATAATAATAATAATAATACAGGATGCTATACGCGCTTTTCCCCAAATCATTCAGGCTCAAAGCGCGGCGATCTATGCCAACATACACGCTCACCTGTCTCATCCACCCTCACACACACCAAACACACATCCATCACTCAAACAGGTGGTGTAAAGGCAGGAAGATCGCTATTAGAAGACGGACAGAAAATCGAATTTTTATTTTTGAAATTTTTTTTATATTGACTGCGTCCTGTACCATTATTGAAGGGAGGGAGGAAACCGGAGTGCCCGGAGAAAACCCTCGGTGACCTCAATAGTCTCGTACCTAAGTCACATACGTTCGCCCCTTGCGGGAATCGAACCCGCGACCTTCGGCATAGGAAACCGGCGACTTATCCACTGCGCCACGAGGCCACCCCCACATCATTCATCCCAGCAAAAATAATCATATTTTCCTTAAGTTTTGGCAATACATCCCAACTGGTTTTTAAAAGAACTAATATTAGTTGTCTAGGGCAAGGAAGCAGAAGAAGAGGGAGACAGAAAAAGAGGTGGGAGGACAACATTCGAGAATGGCTTGACACTGAGCGAAGCCATGAGGGTTGCTGAGGACAGAGAAAGATGCAGTATGCTGGTTAAACGATCATCTGTGGTGTCCCAACGATTTTGAGCTATGGGATAGGATAGGATAGGATAGGATAGGGCAGCAAGATGGGTGGCTTGAGATAGATCTTGCATCAGCCAGTGCCTTGAGCAGCTCTTGAGCTGGAAAAGCGATATCTAAAAACGCTTAAATAAATCGGTGCTTTATTTTTCAAAGCAAGTATGCGATATATCATTCCAAAACGTTGCGACTTGGAGAAACCAAATTTCTTCAGGTTAGTATTTAATGCTGAATAAATATTTTCCCCTCAGAATTTGGCCTGGAGTTTCTGTCACAAGCAAGTGATGCAAAAAAAAAAAGTCGCTTCATCTCAACTCACTAAGTCATGATAGATTTTATAAACCTGGATTAACAATAACCTGCAAGAACATACCAGCCACCAAATTCCCTGACTTTGCGATGACCTGGAAATCTGCAGCAATGTTGCAAAGACTGTCACCGTGCGTGAGTAGCACTTTCTGTTCTGCCTTCAGTCCCCTGAAAACAATCACGCCAAAATTGCTAAAACATTACTGAAATACAAAATTCCCGATCTCCCTGTTCTTCAGGTTTCTTCGTCAGGGTCACTATAAGCGCAAGACTCATTGATTTCGATCTTTCCCTGTCTATGTATCACAGCTCTGGAACTAGCTCTCTTTTCACATCAGGCATTGTTCCTCTCTCACATTTTTCTAGTCCAATCTCAAAACTGACCTCTTTCAGCAGTATTACCAATAGTCATCACACGTAGATGGTGTCAGTGTATACATGTGTGTGTCTGTGTGTGAGTGTACATGTAGGTGTAAGATTTATTTTTTGCTTGTGTGTCTCTCATCCCCATCCTAACCCTTCCAGGGTATCCAAAGGGGAGGCACTTTACAAATATTAATTTTTATTATCATTAATATAAACACCCAAACATTGGCAAAGCATTAAAAGGCCTGCTGCATGTTGTGGTCTTAAAAACAATTGTACTAGACAACTTTCCTGATTCATTATTGTGAATTCCTCACAGAATTTTTCTGGAGATTTCTCGGGTTCTCAATTTGGATTTTTATATGCAGATGGGCACTGCACAGTTATCTCCTTGCAATGTTTGTGAGGACAACAAAGGACTGCATAAGAATTCAACAAATAAACAAATGAATAACAATAATAATATAAAAGTAACAAGGATGGAGGCTCTGAGAAGCATACACTTACTTCAAGAGGAGACCATTTGCTTTCCACACTTGATTGTAAATTTTTCTAAGAAATCAACCAACAAATAAATAAATAAATAAATAAATAAGTAAATAAATGAATAAGCAAACAAACAAAAATGTAAATAGAACAGAGGCTCTAAGTAGCGTGTACTTACTTGAAGAGCGGGCATTTGGTTTCCACACTTATAGTGAACTGTCCGTCCTCCCTGGTGTCTGTCCTCTTGACTGTGCCACCAAATTCTTTGTTCAGCATCTGACAACACACAACATGTCTCAAATAGGCAGAAAGTTTCACAGTTCCCTCAATTTTCAAATCAAAATCCTTTCCACTTGTTAAACTCGGGCCCTCTTCATGAGTCCTTCAGACCATGATCCCTTCCACTCTCACAGAGAGCGAGCCATGCAAAGGACTTTCTACAATCAGCCCCTTCTTCATAACCAGACATAAGACCTAAGATTCTTTATTCGCTTCAAATGTCACACACAGAAGAATTTGCTTTGCGCGTCTGGGAATGGCATAAATCATTGACAAGTCACATACGTGAGAAATCAACGTTTAATTCCCTAATATAGTTCACCCCTAGTATTAGTGCTACACTCAACATGATAATATACATCCAACAGTCTACAAGAAAGCCTACAAATTTGTGAATCATTTCAGATGTCACATTATCACCTTTTCAGTCTTGGATAATCTGAAAGTGAACCCCATAACTAATCTTCCAATACCACCTCACCGCCACCCCTTCCACCTCCTCTCTTCCTTCCTCTCCTTCTCAGATTAAGCAGTCCCCTTTTTGTGCGGCAAGTTCATTCAATAAATTGAGAACTTGACTGCCTGTTCAAAAAAAGACGAAGAAAAAGAAGAAGAAAACAGAAGAAGAAGAAAGAAGAGGAGAAGAAGACGACAAATTTTCCTCAATTTCCCAGTCTGAAATCACTTCGGTGAATAGAGGTTAAAGAAGAAGAAGGAAAAGAGGAAGAGGATGGAGAAGAAGGTGACGGAGAAGAAGTTCTAAGACGACAACGATGACGATGACTACGAAGAAAAAGAAGAAGACAAAAAAGAAAAAGAATATGATAACGATGATGACAAACAAGAAGAACAAAAAGAAGAAGGAAGAGATAAGCTATATCAGTCTAATTGGACAGCAAACACAACAGTAGGACTGCTCCTCCAACCCTGCCATTTTTGTCAACAAAATGACGACTATTCAATAAGTGAACAAAACTAAATTTTACCTGCAATCCATAGCAAATGCCCAGAACAGGGAGATCGCAGGTAAAGATTTCTGGATCGTACACAGGGGCATCCTCGTCGTTCACAGAACTGGGCCCACCAGATATGATGATTGCTCTATACGACAGACAAAACACTGACAGAATGAGGGTCACAGACGTTCTTATTTTCTGCTTTTTAGTCTACTTTAGTGGTCAGCTTACAGACCACTATAATATTATCATAATTGAAAAGAACTGAACCACCTAGACCTATAAAAAATAAAAAAAGGGTTATGAATACTTTTTACGAGTTGGAGACTGCAACACGAAAAGCCCTAGCTACAAATTTTCATTTAAGAAGTTAAGACATGAATGCACCCCTTGCTGTTTTAGAAATGTAGGACCCTGAAGAGATTTATTCTTACTTGTATCCTTGCTCTTTCAGGAAGCAGGCTGGGGTGTCCAGTGGCAAAAGTTCAGACAGGACATTGAGCTCTCTCACCTTACGGTCAATCACCTGCCACAATCATAAAAATACACTACAATACAAAACAATACAATATGATACAGTACAATACAATACAATCCAAATTTATTCATTACAGAGGCCGCATTAGCTCATTAAAATATCTCATTATATATACACATGACCAATCACACTTAATAATAACTATAACACCTATTGTGGGTGTATGTGTCTTAGTAGTAAGAAACAAATGGAAGAGATTGTATGTGATAATGATTCTTCTTATGCATTATTCTGTTTTTAAAGTTTTTTCTGTTGTTCTTTTCTTATTCGCTGAAGTGCAATGTGCTCTATGAATTCTCCATTGTGGGTAACGAAGATAAAGATTTATTGATTTGTTTGTGGACATTGATAATAATAATAATAATAATAATAATTATTATTATTATTATAAATTTAAATAACAATAATAATAATCATCATAAGATGAAGAAGAAATTTATATAAACAGAAACAAAGATGATCATCACCATCATCATTCATCGTCATCGATTATTATTTTCATGTTTATTCTTTTTGTTTAGAATAGAATAGTCGAAAGTAACTCTCCCAATGTAAATATTTTTACAAATAAAATTTCTTATTTCTGAAATAAATATACACAAAATAAAATTAAATAAGCTAATAAATAATAAATAAACCCATAAAATAAAATTAAGAATACTGTTTACAATGTTGCACACAAACCTTTCCATACTGAGCTCCAGCATCAAGGATGACAATCTTGTCTACTGCGTCATGGGGCTGAGGGACCTTTCCATTGACATGGTGGGAGGTTGGGCCGTTCATTTCAGTACCTATGCACACACACAGTCAAGCCAAATATATGCTAACACACAATATTACAACTACATCAAAGGCATTTATTTCCACACACTTTCAAAAGTCCACCAATGTATTTTTGATTGAAACCACACCTAAGACTTACACAAAACTGCCTTGCTACCAACAGCCGCTTGGTCCTTCAATGGAAAGGCAGAAAGAACTGGAGCCACCTGGGCCTCTGATCTTCAACAACAACAAAATCTCACCAATAAACACGAAACTTCATTTGGAAATATGTGTCATCCGCATTTCTGCCTTAACCACAGTTGTCAAAATTCCAAAATGAAAACAAAGTATATGCTCTTGACCCACTTTGATGACGTCAGATATTTACTCTGAGTCTGACAACACGTTAAATAGTCCATCGCAGATAACAAATGCTTTGTCCAGGGTTAGAAATTAAGCTGAGAACTTTAGTTTAGGCTTCGCATTGTTTTTCGGATCACAGATTGACAATTTTATGCCAGGCCCATCCACCACAGAGTGAGAGAAAAAGGGGATAAGTTTCATAAAAATAAAAAGCCTATCCACCACAACCAAACACTTTCTATGGTAAAAATATGCAACGCAAATTCACTCACTTTGCTTGGCACTCTGACAGTTCAATCATGGTCTTTAACAACATTTGTATTAATGAAAACGTTTCACAGCTGTTATGTTTTACAATGAATTACTTATGCATCACCCATTTTTCCTACTGAATTTGCATCTAAGCTGTAGGTGTATTTAGAAAGCTAGAACAATCCCTGTAATGTCTTTGTTACTTGTTCAAACCTAGTACAGAACCACATATGATAAAACTACCGAGTTGTGACTATTAATGTGAAGAATATTTTAATGTGAAGAACAGTTACTAGTTAGATTATTAATGTCATGTCTTTTACTTATTAATTATACTACCTATAAAATTATGACGTTCGTATTGTATAATTGTTGAACTAATTCGGTCCGCAGTGGTCATCATACTGTAATTTATCAATGGCAACATCTGGCGTCTGCATGATAAATACACTTGACAACATTTTAATTTTTATCCTTATTACACACATAAAACTGATAAAGTGCTTTTCTAGTTCAAGAGCTGCTCAAGAGCTGTTCAAGAAGCTGCCGATTCAGGATCTAACAGAAACCGGCCCATGTGTCCACTTCCTGCCTTTAAGCAGACATATCGCCTGACGCCCAGACAATTGAGAACAAATATTTTATTATTACCCTGTTCATCAGTATTACAGGGCTTCCGATAACGCACATATGTGCGTCCCTGACCCTTTAAAGCCTTACAGGACGCAAAAAAACTTCTAACTGGAAGTCTGTGGGACGCACTAACCCACGCCGATCAAAATCAGACTATAGCCTCGCAAGCAGCCACTGCAGCAACTGCTCTGTGGGTTCGGGCAAATAGAATAGACCCAACGTTTCCCGGCGTGTCGTAAGAGGCGACTAACAGGGGTGATGTTAGCACGGCATCACTGGGCGAAAGTCTTCTACACAGAAGTCACCGGCCAGGGCGGAGGAACCTCACGTTACTACAGGTTCAACGACCACGTGCTCAGGGCCAAGGCGAGCCACACTGTATTCGTGGATTTCGGCTGTGGCCAACAGCCTGGAGAGGATTGGGCCCTGCCAGGTCTTTTTTTGCCCAAGACACACTACATGATGACACAATCCACTAATTCCATACCGGATCGGTCGTCGCCCGGGCCGTCACCCGGCACAAGGACCGCGCCTTCCGTTGGCCACCAGGACGGAGGTGTTAAGTATGCTACTGATGGACAATATAGCAAGATCCGCACGAGAAACAACATCGTCATAGGAACCTGGAACGTCAGGACCCTAACTGCGGAAGGAAAATTAGAAGAACTGGCCCACGAGCTGGACCACTATCGATGGAACGTTCTAGGTATCAGCGAACTGCGCTGGAAAGGCCTAGGTGAAACTACGACTGACAAAGGCCACAAGCTCTATTTCAGCGGTAGAGATGACAGGCACGAACACGGCGTTGGATTCTTGGTCCACAAGAACATTCTAGCCACTGTCATGGGTTGCCGCCCAGTCTCCAGTAGACTCATTACCATCCGTCTGAGAGCAACCCCTTTCAACATTACCATCATCCAGGCCTATGCCCCAACTTCAGACTATGAAGACAGCGAAGTGGAGGATTTTTATGAAAATATACAGGCGGTCCTTGACCAAGTGCCGAAGAAGGACATAGTCATAGTGCAAGGCGACTGGAATGCCAAGGTTGGCCAAGATGCGCACCGCAACTGGGGAGACACATGCGGACCCCACTGCAACAACGAGACAAATGACAGGGGTCTGAGGCTATTGGAGTTTGCCAGATACAACAATCTGGTACTGGCAAACACGCTTGGTCTCCACAAAAAATCCAGACGATGGACATGGCACAGTCCCGGCGGGGAACATCATAACCAGATCGACTACATCATGGTCAAGAAACGCTTCAGATCAAGCATCAACATTGGCAGGACACGCACTTTTCCAGGAGCAGACATTGGAAGTGACCACGATCTCGTGATGATGTCTTTCCGGCTCCATTTGAAGAGAGTAAATACAGCAAAGTGCACTAGGCTGAAGTTCGACCTGGACAAACTGCAAGACCCGGAGGTGGCAAAAATATTTCAGGCCACAATTGGAGGGAAATTTGCACCACTGCTTATATTGGGGGCAGGCGAAGTAGATGTCAACACCATGACCAATACCTTCAACTCAGCTGTAACAGATGCCGCCACTGAGATCCTTGGCAAGCACCGACCAAAGAAGAAGCCGTGGATCACACCTGAACTTTTGGATCTGTGTGATAAACGAAGAGAGTTAAAAAAGAAAAAGAACACCTCACAGGGAGCTGATGTCTACCGAAAAATCAACAATGACATCCGAAAAGGCATGCGCACAGCAAAGGAGAACTGGATAGAAGATCAATGCCAGGAAATAGAGAACAATCTGAACAAGAACAACAGCAAGAAGGCCTACCAGACTGTGAAGCGGCTGACAAGTGTTAAACAGCCCAAAGTCTCCACTATCCAAAGCAAGTCTGGCATTTGCCTTACAGAAGAACAAGAAGTCTTGGACAGATGGACAGAGTACTGCTCTGACCTTTACAACCATACACCAAATGGAGACCCATCAGTTCTAGCATGTCCCGAGAGCAGAGAAGAAGAAGAAATCCTCCCAATTCTCCGGGAAGAAGTTGAGGCAGCAGTGCAATCGCTGAAGAAAGGGAAGTCAGCGGGAGTGGACAACATACCAGCGGAACTGCTACAAGCAGGAGGAGAAGCGATGACTGATGCTCTCACCACTATCTGTAACAAGATCTGGCAGAGTGGGGAATGGCCTACACCATGGACCCAGTCGCTTGTCATCACTCTTCCTAAAAAAGGTAACCTTCAGGAGTGTGAAAATTACCGCACCATCAGCCTCATCAGCCATCCCAGCAAGGTCCTCCTGAAAATAATACTCAACAGGTTGAAACCACAAGCTGAACAAATCATAGCTGAAGAACAAGCAGGATTCATGGCAGGGCGAAGTACCACTGAACAGATTTTCAACCTCAGAATAATCTGTGAGAAATACCTACAGCACCAACAACATCTATATCATGTGTTCATAGACTTCAAGAAGGCATTTGACCGAGTCTGGCATGCAGCTCTATGGGCAACCATGAAAGTGTACAACATCAGCCCTAAAATCATAGAAGTCATCAAAAGCCTGTATGACAAGGCTACCAGTGCAGTCCTCCATAACAGCGTCATCGGGAACTGGTTCAGAACAACAATCGGTGTGCGTCAAGGATGCCTACTCTCTCCAACACTCTTCAACATCTTCCTAGAGCGCATCATGTCAGATGCTCTTGCAGATCACGAAGGCACAGTCAGCATAGGGGGCAGAGCAATCTCCAATCTTCGTTTTGCGGATGATATTGATGGATTGGCTGGAGAGGAACAAGAACTTGAACAGCTTGTACAGAGGCTTGACACCACCTCCAGAGCTTATGGAATGGAAATAAGTGCAGAGAAGACCAAAATGATGACCAACAACACCAATGGCATCAACACGGACATCAAAGTACAAGGCCAATCCCTCAACACAGTGCACAGCTTCAAATATTTAGGAGCCATTGTGTCAGACAATGGGTCTCGACAGGAAGTCCTCTCCAGGATCGCACAAACAACTGCTGCCCTGACAAGGTTGAAGCCCATTTGGAAAGACAGAACCATCAGTCTACATTCCAAAGTAAGACTGCTGCGATCTCTGGTCATCTCCATCTTCCTATATGCTTGCGAAGCATGGACCCTCACAGCAGATCTCCAACGAAGAATACAAAGCATGGAGATGAGGTGCTACAGAAGACTTCTGTGCATTTCCTATACCCAACACATCACCAACGTTGAAGTCCGACAGACCATCACACAAGCCATTGGACAACACGATGACCTGCTCACAGTGGTGAAGAAACGGAAACTCCGATGGTATGGCCACGTCACCAGATCATCAGGCCTTGCAAAGACCATTCTGCAAGGCACAGTGCAAGGAGGTAGAAGAAGGGGGAGACCGAAAAAGAGGTGGGAGGACAACATTCGAGAATGGACTGGTTTGACACTGAGCGAAGCCATGAGGGCTGCTGAGGACAGAGAAAGATGGAGTATGCTGGTTAAGCGATCATCTGTGGTGCCCCTACGACCTTCGGGTTATGGGACAGGATAGGATAGGATAGCAGCCAGTGCCAGCCACATCTTGTCGTCTGCTAGTTCATTTTCGCCTCCGACCTTATCTCCCTTGAAAAGAAGTTACGACAGGCCATTGTTTACCTCTTTCTTCTTCCTTCCTTCTTCTTTCCTTACTCAGTTAGCATGTCGCTGTTAAAGTGGTTAATGTTTTAGAAATAATAAAGAGTCAGGAAACACATCACGGCTGTCTTTTGTCATTTTTCAACTTCAACCTCAATGTGATTGTTAGACTGCAAACTTTTATACCCCTCACTCTTTCTCTAGTGGGACCCTCTGACATCAGTTGGGGACCCCCTAAAATTCTCAAGAGGGGGTCCCTGAGACCCTCTATGTTAGAAAGCTATAGGAAGCCCTGGTATTAATCAAATTCTTAAAATAATATAATAAATAAATAACCTTGGGAAAAAAACAACCACAAACAAACAACAACAATTTGTGAGAGGTAAGCCTTGATGAGTGTGAGCAATGCTGTTAATTTCCCATTGTACAGTTCTTCTCTTACTTTATGACATCAAACTTAATAGCACGCTTTTGAAACCTCATTTGATAGCCTGAAGATCCCTCTAATGGCTCTATGCTGCAGGAAGTCACAAGAGGTCTATAACTGTTCCGCTCAAAGTGATTGGTACTGTTTGTACTAAAACCGACACATTTTTTCTGGCAGCTCAACAACTTTCAGTCAAAAGTTAAGCTGTAAATTAAATACACATGCAATGAATCCACACACACACAAAAAAGGCGCTACACAGTTATGAGCTACATTTTATTTCAGTTACGTGCTCTCTCTATTATTTTTTTAATGTTCTTTTCTTTTCTGCATCCAGTGAAGAACCCACAGTGCAGTACTACAAAATACCCCCTAATATAATAATTAATATGTCAGTAATTGTCAAGTATCACAGGGGACACTAAAGGAAGAAAAAAGAAAGAACGAAAGAAAGGAATGATTATAGACGTCTAAGTTAATTCTCGCGTTACATATGATCAAGATCTATTATACACTGATAAATATACAATACTATTCTGCACACTTTATTTTTTCTTGCTGAAGTTCACCAAGAGGACATCTGTATAATCTACGTATTCGACTGGAAACCACTTCCGATTTTTCATCAATGTCTACATCAAAACATATGGCAGCTGACACTTGAAAAGATAACCCCAATGTTCACTAATGTCAATTAATTGCAAACAGTTTTATCATGATGAGGAGTACAAGCAAGTCATCGTTTAAAAATGACACTGTTACTATCCATTGTGCACAAAACCGGCCTGGCCAATCAGCATGCACTGATCTACTTGATAACGGAATGTAAAAGTAGTAAATAGCGTCACCATGCTGAGAGGTAATTGTGTGTTATAAACACTCAGATAACGAAATGTAAATTCGGCATGGATCAAAACTACTAAACAGCAAGAGAACAAGAGGGCAAAGTAGGCCTATGTCGGTCATTGCATGTTGTCAAGTCAGTTTCAATGTGTTTGGTTGTGGAGGTGCACTCCCGAGTCTGATCTCTTAAATCAAACTTAAAGGAAACTTGTACAACATGATGACAGAAGATACTTGCAACAAAATGAAGAATATAAATAAATTTAAGAAAAAATACGTAGCACCATATATGGTACCTTCGAGGTCAGTGTTTCGTCCTCCAAAAGCACAACAACAGCCAAAAAGTTCGCGGAATCGGCACATGAATGCTTATGCGCATGCTTGCACGTGCGATTTCCTGTTCTAAAACGAGAGTGATAAAAACGGCTGCCAACCCTCTCAGTATCCAAATCTAAATATTATGCTTGGTCATATAGTTACATAATATAATTATAAAGATAATGGCTCAAAAATAATCCTCGAAATCGTTATTTAAGTTTTGAAGCGTTAACTTTGTTGCGATACTACTCTCGTATCCACATCCGGTTCTAACGTAAACAAAAGAGCTACGCTAAGTGGAGACTGGCATTGCGTAGAGTTATCGGTGTATTACAAAGGTGATTGATCCACATGTTGACTATTATTGTGTTTTCTTTCAGCTCATGAATTAGACTGAACTCCTTACCTTGAGGTCTCGGCAGACCAGATAAATTAGTTTTGTACTGTAACTGCTGCATGAGTGTAACTTTTTAAGTAGTAAGTTCAATGATCCTTCTTACATTTTATTACAATGTCAGCTGTATTTTAAAATTATTTTATAATATGTGTACTGAGATTGCAACACTTGAACAGCTCTTATAGTATACATTATATAAGCGCGCATTTGACTGTGTACGTGAACTCAATTATTCATTTGTTTTTCTCTGTTGGATGGTGGGATAATTATTGTGTGTGCTTACTAGTATATAGAGTTAATATGGAGTTAATACATATATGTGTGTGTTTTCTGTTCCAGACAGGGTTATTTTGTTGTTTTGTTTGAGTAGACAGGGCCAAACGACCACAATGGCAGAGGAAGCAGCAGCAGTGGAAATGGACATGCTGACCAAACGGCCACACATTCAAAATGACCCATACACAGTCCTCACAGAGGAGCAGTTGGCCAATATCAGGAAGACAAGCGTAAGGATGTACCTTTTGTAATTGAAGTCAAAATTGACCTTGTAGGTAATAGTAACATGTAGACTTGGGACCCTCATTAAGATCAATTATGAGGGCCAAAGCTAGGCTTTTTAGCCTGCATGCCGTACTATTACTACTACTACTACTACTACTAGTACTACTACTACTACTACTACTACTAGAAGTTAAAATGGCATACAATCAACTGGAGGTACAACTCTTCAAGCTAAGCTCTACAGTGATAGCTGCATGGCCATATTATCCAAAATGCATAGACAGTGATATATCGGGCGCACGGCTTGAGTTAGATCCTGAATAGGCTAGCTCTTCAGCTGAAAAAGCGCTATGCTATATAAAAGCTATTAAATAAATAAAAATAAATTCTTCCCACATCCAGTTAACTACTGCCTTTCAGTCTCAGCTGTTGAGGTTTTTACTCAACCAGGTTGTCTCCACCACAAGAATAGTTGTCTTGCTGGACTGTATAGAGTCTTCTCCATCGGACTAGTTATCTATAGCTGAAGTGCCTTTGGCTGTTTGGGGATCTTGCCTCCTCCACTCCTTGCTCTAACATTGTGGCCCAGAAGAAAAACAACAAACTTGGCGGGACGGTTTGGTCTGATCTCTCCCGCAAACAGACCTGTTTGAACTGACTGTGTCTTTTGGAAGTAAGAACTCCAGTCAATAAAGTGCTCTGGGGATCCTAGAGATGCCCTCCGCCAGACAGGCAAACCTTGGTGGGGTAATTTTACAGTTGTGGGAAATCTCTCATTATTAATGCTTTTTATTGTTATTGTGATGATGATGATGATTGATGATGATGATGATGATGATGATGATGATGATGATGATGATGATGATGATGATGATGGTTGTTGTTGTTGTTGTTGTTGTTGTTGTTATTAAAAGTCAGCAAATTCAAGTCAAGTCTTTTTAATTGACTTGCATTGTATTCAATTTCTTTGTTAAACATCCATCATGCAGATAGTTGTGAAGTACTATCTATAGCTGCTGTCTTCATACACATTCTGTCATAATATAATTAGTGAAGACAAATCAATTAATTTGTATTCACAAAAAATACACTGCAAATTTGGCATGCAGGGTGATATTTTAATTGTTGGAATCCCGGTTTATTGTAATAGTTGTAATTGTTCTTATACCAGAATGGTTGAAAAGTAACTGCCTATTGACAAGTGCTGAACACTTTTGTCAATAGTAGTGCATTTGCACCAAACAAGCTGTATTGTAATCTTTAAATTGATAGAATTATATTGCTGATCTCTAATTTAATCTCATATTGTCAACAGCAGCAGATAATTGCTAGTTGCACGACATAAAACTTAGATTTATGACTTCTTATATGTTATATATATATATATATATATATATATATATATATATATATATATATATATATATATATATATATATATATATATATATATATATATATATATATATATATCAGCTGAGCTCACAGCCATTAATTCCTCTAATTTATGCACTGTGTGATTAATCTTGTTGGAACGTATTTCTGCCAGTTCACCAACCCATTCTTCTTCTACCAAAAACCCAGCAACTTGACATCAGATTTCCATTCCAAGCGTTTCTACAAGGACCGCTACGCCTTCAACACCAGCCAGTACTTGTTCCGGGGCCAGCCAGGTTCAAACCCCGTTTGCTGGATCGGAGACCACTGGCAGAGGGATCCTGCCGAGCAGCATGACACCAGCAGGCTGGGCGCCTCCCTGCCATGGGGCATTGAGAAACAAGGTGTGTTGTGTTGTGCTGAGCATGCTGAGACCATGGGCGCTCGGTATCTGAATGTGAGAAGTGCCGAAGTCTAATAGCGTCGCTCTTTGCATATGCTAGTACACTCACTAGTGCAGTAGTATGGAGAGAGACGCCCTCACATCCAGAAATGGGAATCTGTGGCTGAGACATGCGCGTGCTCATTTCAATCCTATTGTGTTAATATATTCGTCCTGTTTGATTTGATTTATATGTTTGCCATGGCTCTATAACACAGTGAGACACTACATTTTCCCTTGTTTTGAGGAATTTGCTGACTTGATCTTTTTTTTTTTTTTTTGACATGGTCACTTTCAACAAGTTGACTAAGCATACATTTATACAAAGGTTTGTGTACCCAGGTGGCAGAACGTACAGCCACTTTGACGGTGAGGACATCTATCGTTATTTGACCATCGACTGCTATCGTCGCCACCCGACCAACGTCATTGGGCGCACAGTGCAAAAGTTTGGGCGACCTGGGGAGAGTTACTACCACCAGCGAAACCCCAGTAAGACTTCAAATAATGACGATGATTTTCTCTCTCTCCTTCTCTGCCTCTTATGCTTCTCTCTTGGTCCTGTTTTTTCTCTTTCCTCCCTTCCATTGTATTTTTATGAAATACCGAAAGATCATTTGCATACCTTTGGGGGGGATAATTTTTGTGTGAGCATACTGATGTTGCAATAAAGCAAAAAAAATGTGTGATAAATTAAATAAAGGGTTATTTGGGAATTTAAAAAGCAAAGACTGCGGAGTATTAGCTCAAACATACCGACTCAACCAAAGCTTTTTAGTTTTGAGGTTAGGTCAGCCAGGCTAGCTATAAATAGCTTCGCCGATGCTTTCCTTCCTTTCCTTTCACTGAAAGGGAGGGTGCAGGCAAGTTATAAATAGCCCGCAGCAAGCAAAATGTAGAGGCACTAAACAGTGCTGCTCACATAGGCATTGAGCTGGTGTGCAAAGGTTCCTCTAGCACTTTTACTTCAGTTTCACGTCCCAGCACACAGCCAAATGAAAATTAAAGTCTATTATACTGAAAATGTGTGTCTATCATCAAAAGCATGCTTATGTAGTAGCAAAAAGTCTGGTTAACAAATACAGGATAATCATCTTTCTCCAACACTCTTTAACAGCTTCAAATATTTAGGAGCCATTGTATCGGACAATGGGTCCCAACAGGAAATCCTCTCCAGGATCGCACAAACAACTGCTGCCCTGACAAGGTTGAAGCCCATTTGGAAAGACAGGATCATCAGTCTACATTCCAAGGTAAGGCTGCTGCGCTCCCTTGTCATCTCCGTCTTCCTATACGCTTGCAAAACGTGGACCCTCACAGCACATCTACAACCAAGAATACAAAGCATGGAGATGAGATACTACAGAAGACTTCTGGGCATTTCCTATACCCAGCACATCACCAACGACCAAGTCAGACAGATCATCACACAAGCCATTGGACAACATGATGACCTGCTCACAGTGGGGAAGAAACGGAAACTCTAATGGTATGGCCATGTCACTAGATCATCAGGCCTTGCAAAGACCATCCTGTGATAGGAGGCAGAAGAAGAGGGAGACAGAAAAAGAAGTGGGAGGACAACATTTGAGAATGGACTGGTTTGACACTGAGCGAAGCCATGAGGGTTTCTTAGGACAGAGAAAGATGGAGTACGCTGGTTAAGCAATCATCTGTGGTGCCTCTACGACCTCCGAGTTACGGGATAGGATAGGATAGCATGAACATCTCAGGAGTGTGAGGGGGGGGGTGTGGGGGAGGGGTATGAGGAGAGGAGCTTTAGAGATGAAATGCCAAACAAAATAAATGGTTCTTTATTTTTTATTTTGAAATAGAGAAGAGTTGGAACGTTTCTCCAGTCAGCGAGTCCCAAACAGCATGAGCTACATAACTGAAAGAGCGTCCTTTACACAACTTTGATAGGAAACCTTCATTGTGAACTCCGAGTTATAGTTCGTTTTTTTTTTTTTACACAATGCATATGTACAGTTTTTATAATTATGAGTGCAACCTTTTTAAATGCAAATTCTTTTTGTACAGGCGAAACGACATGGTTTGGCTCCAGTCACAGACTGAACCAGACGGACGTTCTGCAGGACATACGTCCCAAGAACAGCCTGGAGTACCAATTGAAATGGCAAGAGGAGAAGATGAGAACCTCTCAGCGCAATAAGAGCTGGCCGGTATACTCTGAATACACTGACAAGTTTACCATGGGGTCCTCCACTCTGCCTTATATTACTCTGTAAGTGTTGTTTCCTGCTGGTGTAGCCTTTCATCATGCTCCCAGGTCTTTTCCGACCCCCAACACTTTTTTTTTTAAACCTCTACCACCAACAACAAAATTTCAAGTGTGGTTGCGTTTTTTACTTTTCAACTGTGTACTGTAATTTCCTGAAATACTAAAGCTTTACCTATACAGTGGTACCTCGGGTTATGAACTTAATTCATTCTGGAACTTGGTTCGTAACTAAAAAAATTCGTAACCCCAAACATTGAAATCAATTAAATAGAATAATCCATTTCAAGATGAAAGAATTGTTTGTTTTTTTAATTAACATCCGGTTGTTTTCCTGACAAAATGCAAAGAATAAGTGTACTTGACGTATTAAAGAAAGAGAAAGGAAACAACCAATTAATGGTACAATTAAAAAAGCGCACGCATGTAAAACTAGGCTACTAGACTAGCACTAAGCGATGTTAGTACTGTGTGGCCTTCTTTTGTACTGTACGCGATCATTTGTCTTTAAACGTTAAACCTTGCTCTCTCTCTCTCTCTCTCTCTCTCTCTCTCTCTCTCTCTCTCTCTCTCTCTCTCTTGCCTTTGTTCATAACCCGATACACTATTCGTTATCTGAGACAAACAAATTTTTGAAGTTGTTGTTCTTCCTAACCTGAATTGTTCTTGACCTGAGCCATTCGTAACCTGAGGTACCACTGTAATAATATATATGTTATTGCTTGTGATCAGTTGTCTGGGCTACTCTTTACAGAAGGAGCGCTGAATATAACAAGCAGCATTTGATTGGGAAGATAATCCTGTGAAAGCTGAACCCTAATGTAGGTGTGGGCTGTAAACAATTGAGAGAGAAGGGACATAACTACAGCGGAGTCGACCAATTTTGAGGGAAATTTTGGTGGAAGGTATTCCTGCCAGTTCAACCCTGTTGTAGCGGAACATCCATTTCGGCCATTTAGTAATGAATGTGAACCAGGTTAAAATAATTTCATGTTGTGTTTACAGGGCAACACCACAGAAACAGAAAGAGTTGGCATAAGGTCAGAAAGGTGGCTTTATACCTTTTCCCCTGCATTAACCCCACTTTATATTAGATGGGTTAGTTAACCCTAACCCTTTAACTCTGAACTCCACCCCTTAACTCTAACCCTCTAACTCTGATAGGTGTGTACTGACAGTTGCGCATTGTTCTTCTCATTTTGCTCTGCATAGTTTGCTTCATATACGCTTTTTCCTCAGCTACTTTTGTCATATTGCATTGTTATCTCCATCAAATGCTTTATAAGTTTTTTTCTATCACACAGCCGAAATGAAATCACGTTTTGTTTGTATTTGCTTCTTTCAATGTATGGCTGTCGGATTATAAACTGCTATCTAAGTACATTATTTTATAGGTTATCACTAGTCTTACCTGTTATTACGATGGGTTTAAAAAACGATTAAAGGCTAAAAGTATTGTTCAAGACAATAGTCATGTGTTGGCCAGCCATGACCAACTTTTTTCCATATGGCAGATGTTACAGTGTACCGAAGGTCAGGGAATAGTTTTGTACCCAAATCAATTGTTCCGCTTTAACCAGCTGAAATGTCAAATAGTGTAACACCTCATTTTGTTCCTCACCATGGCAGTAGTGTGTGTGCATGTGTGTGTGCGTTCGTGTGTATGTGTGATCAGAAAGATTGCAAGATATTCATGTTTTTTAATAGTTTTACATTATGTATGAGTGTGCATGTATGTGTGTGTGTAAGCATATGTGCTTGAAATAATAGCTGCAATTGAATAAATGGTGCTATGATGCAATGACTTTTTGTTGTTGTTGTAGTAACCTGTGCAATGACTGCTCGAGATTTGTGTGTAATATCTGGCTTTATTTTGTGATATTTTTGCACAATTTTTTATGTAAATGTATAACTGATACTGATATAGTCAAAATTGTGTTACTGTGAGCAATAATAATTTCTTTTTTATATGTAGCCGAGCTGTGTATATGACTCCCTTTTCTCGGCCACAAACTTGAGAACACGGCCCGACCCGCACTGCTAAATTTAATTTATCCATAGAGGGATATAAAAATATTTGCCCTGCAAGGTGGTGAAGCGTGTTGATATAGTAAAACGGTTTGCCGGCTACTAGTGCCACAACACTCTCTACAAGTCACTGCCACTGACTTGCATAAAATGCCTGCCGACAATGTAGTCCTGCTAACCACCAAAAGCAGAAGACGAATGGTCAGGCCGTGAGAACACATTGGCGTTTTGCCTTGCCCTGCATAATCCAATGGCCACACCAAAAGGATTCTGCACAGCAGAATTCACCTAAGGTTAGACTAACCAACAAATTGAAGGTAGACAATCTCTCTCCAAAGCGTGAACCATTCCACCACATATATATCCCTCATGGTCCGCGTGACCTAAGGTTACTGTTTTATTAGTTTTGACAAAAATTTTAGATCTCTGAAGTAGCAGAATAGGCATACATTTACTACAAGCATTCTTTTACAGTACAGATATAAAGTATTGTTAGACATAAATAATCGATGCAAGGACGCAGAAAAAGAAGGAGACAGAAAAAGAGGTGGGAAGACAACATTCAAGAATGGACGTTTGACACTGAATGAAGCCATGAGGACTGCTGAGGACAGAGAAAGATGGAGTATGCTGGTTAAACAACCATCTCTGGTGCCCCAGCGACTTTCGAGTTTCGAGATAGGATAGGATAGGATAATAGGAAACATAAATTCGCTACTCATTCTTACACAGCACAGATCTACATTGTAAAACTAGGAACTCAACATTGAAAAAATATAATCCTGAGGCAATAGTTTCGTATTTTGCTTTTCAGGTGTGCTTTATTTGTTTTGTTACTTTACAAAAGTCTTTCACCGTAGCTTGTCCATTCTGCGATATGTACAAATAAAAAAACTTAATTTTTTCATTGAGAAATTACATTGTGGTGCAAACCACAAATTGCAAGATATCTGGCATTAAAAATAAATAAATAAATAAAAATAATAATAAATATTACAATGATGGCTATAAAGGCCATCCTTTGTAATTTGCTGGGATGTGCTACGCAGTGATATACGTGATCATGCTTTGTGTATTGTGGTTTCAGAATAGCGCGCAATCAAAGTCACGTAGACAGAGCAGAAGAAATGTTACAGCTGAAAGCCCAGCTGGAGAAAACCCAGTACGAATAAGAGTTCACATTCACCCACAGCTCCCAGGACATCTGTACCAGGACTGGCTTACTTGTGCTCAAGTGTATGGACGCCTCATAAACTTAGCAGCGAGTTGTATTTTCCTAGCATAAGCATTATTTATGAACGCTGTGAGCAAAGCTGAATGTTTGTAACATTTGCGAATGAAACAACATAATAGTTTGACAACGATGGTTTGACTTTTTATAGTGTGATTAGCCGTATGTATGGATATATTTTGGAATTAGTACAGTACATACATTAATGCGACTTGCCAGATTTGAAATGACATTTAACGCATAAAGCTTCCATTATTTTTTATTCCACTTCATTTTTTGCATAGTTTGATCCATTATCAAAGACATTTTAGCTTTGTTTTACTTAGAGAAAGAGTTTTCAATAAATTAAAAAGCTTTTCTTATTAAATTTAAAAAAAAAATCTTGTAAACCTGTTAGTTGCTTTAATCGTGTGTGTGTGGGTAAACTTTTCTGGAAAATAAAAGTGGAGTAATTGTCTCCCTTAATAGTGTTTTGTTTCACAGGACTTCGTTGTTTTGTTTTAAAAGTAGAAAACATGTATGTCTTATTTCTTAATGTATATAGTGCAATTACCAGTTCATAGAACTGCTCAAGGCAGAGCTCACAATCCTTTTGGTGAATTTGAATGTTGTGAATGTTGCTGCATACACAGTGTGGTTGCAGAGATCATGAACACAACAAGCACGTACACAATCAAAACCTCTAAAGACACATAATTTAAAATTGTTATTATTTATGTATTTATTTTAAAAGTTATTATTTATGGATAAATGAAGATTGAAATGTATTTTGCTTTATCTGTACAATTTTGTTTAATCACTTTGCATGGTTGTATTTTGCATACGAATACTATTGAAACCAACGTATTCATTTTAATCACTTTGAACGAAACCAGCTAGGGTATTTATTTTTAAACAATTTAAATTATTGAAACCAATATATTATTTTGCAGTTTGTTTGCATATTACAAAGAGTGCGTTGTGACCTTGGTTTTTATTTTCAAATAGCAATTTTGGGTGTGATAATTGTGATTGGTGGATCTCTTACTTATTGTTGTTATGTTATTCTGTTTCGTAGTTCTATAATCTAGTTTCCTAGTCAAAATATTCTTTATATATGCTTGTACAGTCTCAATCCCTTGCTAACTAAATGACTGAGTGTAAGTGTAATAGACCTAGTTGCCGCTGCCGGGCTGCTATTAAGCTTCTATAATCAGTCAGCATGAAAGCAATCTGGATGTCAGAGGCTGTTCAGGGCATAAACCTACACACAACCTTTGCTCGATAGATCTCTGGCACGCAGCTAAGATTCAAGGTCGTCCGTTTTGCGAAAACTGGTCTATTGTGAAAGAATGTAATAAGCTAAGTTACATAGCCATTCTTTGAGTTTAGATTAAAACCCTACTTATTTGCTTTATTTTAATTTTTTTATTTACACCTTAAAAACTGAGGAAATGCTGTTGTTGCTTTGAAAAAAAAATATACATAAATTACGTTTCGTAGCAATTTTTAAAATTTAGATTACTTTAAAACCCTGTTTATATGCATTTCTTTTGCTTTTACACATCAGAAACTTGGGAATGCTGTTGTTGCTTTGAAAGAATGTATTGATAGAACAAAAAATTCATTAAATGCAACTTACCTTCAGCATTCTTCCCATTTGTTTACACGTGGATTGTTGTTTATGGAATTGGGGATCTGGATCTGGACCTGGATTACCTCCATGATTGTGACTGGCAGCTATGTGAGCCAATGATGACTATATAGTTTTAGCTTTATACATTACATGGGTGAATATCTGCTAAAATTTCTGCCGACCTTATTAGATGAGCTGAACTTCTCAGGCTGGCGAAAATAGTAGTTTTAGACATAATGAAAACATTCTGTCCAACATATTCCGTTTGAACACTTTGCAATATTGTTTTGTTTAACATTATTGCACGGACTTAGTCAATGTTCAGTTTTGAAAGCAAAACAATCATGATCTGATATTTAAAGTTCTAATACTATGCTATAAAAACATTTAACAAATCATAAGTTTAATTGTTTAATTAATTGGCAAGGGTATAAAGTTTAATTATTTAATTAAAGTTTGGTGCCACCGTATAAGATATAATAGTTTCATTAATGGTAAGTGTATAAGCTATAATTATTTAATTTACTGGCAAGTTTAGCATTAGAGATGCACAGTTCCATACTTCCAGTTTTAACAGAGGTGCCAACCCCCTAATCTTCTTGTCAGTATTTCCGGACCCGTTTGACAGTATTTTGTAACACTTGTCAGTATTTTTTTAATAGCAAAACCCAGTCTATGACACTATAAAGTAATGACAGGCTTCCCTCTGAAACAGCAGGCTATTTTTAGTCCTCTAAAATCACAATGACAATCAGCTTGTTGAACACCACACTAATTTTAC
The DNA here is from genome assembly GCA_036898135.1 of Oncomelania hupensis. Classification (NCBI taxonomy): domain Eukaryota; kingdom Metazoa; phylum Mollusca; class Gastropoda; order Littorinimorpha; family Pomatiopsidae; genus Oncomelania; species Oncomelania hupensis. Next base: position 56,305,195 of record CM072524.1, read on the forward strand.
TCTAAAATCACCATGAAAATCAGCTTGTTGAACACAGCGACGTTCAGTGAGTGCAGGAGTACTATTATGAGACCAGAAACCGGTACAGAAGCACTGCTGGCAAAGATAAACGATCGGCAACTTCTCCTCCATATTTTTATAAAAGCAATCTATTTCCGTATTTAATTCACTTCGCCGGAATTAAATACGGTCAATCCGTACTGGTTGGCATCTCTGAACAAATGACATTTATGTTGAGGTCTATGGTTGAATGTTTTGAGTTCATTCTGTGGGGAATCATGTTACATCCTTTTAATATTATTATGATTCTAGTGTGAAGCCCCCTCTTACTGTTTTGAGGGACTTGTTCAACTGCTTTAACATTTTTCATTATGATTCTAGTGTTAAGCCTCCTCTTTCTGTTTTGAGGGACTTGTCCAACTGCATTAAAAAAATTTCACAATGCATGCTGATTTAAGAAAGTTTCTGTTTTGTTTTATTTTACACAATGGTTCATATCTAATGTTTTACGGTGGTGAAAACAGCCTCGAATGAGGTGAAACCAAAGACTGCATTGGTGCGACTATTCTGTACTGATAAAAATGACTGTGATACACAACGTTAATGTTCGTCATTTAATGTTCGTCATTTATAAGGCGCCTTAGCCTAAGGATCAAGGCGCTGGCCGATACAGGATCTAACTCAAACCGTCCGAGACGCCCACCCGCAGCCTTTGGCGCATGGTATGACGCCCGGACAACTGAGCACAATCCTGGGCAGCCAGGGATGGGGGAGAAGGACCGAGTGCATGCTGGGTGTGTTCTTGTTACCGGCACTCACCCGTCTAGGACATGAGCGTCAGGATCTTTAAAGTCCGTTATGATGGAATGTATGCGACACACAGACTAGACCTCGGTTTATACTCTCATCCGAAGGAGTAGGAAAACAGGAGTAAAGTGTCTTTCCCAGAGACACAACACAATGGCTCGGCCAGGGCTCGAACCCGGGACCTTCAGATCCTCAAGCCGAAGCACTACCATTAGACCACAGTGCCTTCCACGTAATATAAAACTGTGCGTTTTCTTTTCTTTAATTATATTAGAAAATGCATTCTAATACTACTGCCATTTTTGCTGTCTTCATCAACTGTATTTGTTATTTTATGTACAAAGATTAAATAGCAGTTTTTAGGGGGACTGCCTCCTTGTGGGTTACACAAAAGATGTCTCCCCGAGTATTTTGATTCATAAAACATGCCGCCCCATGTTTTTTAAACTAGATTTATATTGCTTCTGTTTACAAGAGTTAATAGTATTTTATGGGGAGACTACCTCCTTGTGTGTAAAAAAAAAGTGTCTCCCATTAAAGGATTTTGCTGAATAAATCTAACCATAACAAGTTGTTTTGTTGTTTATATAGAAAACATGTACGTGTGTTATCCCAATTATTAGAACAATATACAGTTTAGAAGCATTACATGTGAAATTTTTAGCCAATAAAATGTGATTGAGCAACGAACAGTCTTATGTTTGCAATGTGTGGCTTGACAAAAAAAAGTGTAGGAAAGTCTTTTTTTGTTTCGTTATTATGGTTCATACTTCATCAAGTTTAAAGTAAAGAATGACACTGGAGCCCAAGAAATAATGATACTATACATTTATTGACATTAGCATTCTCTTAGAGAAAAATGTTAAATACCATGCACACACAGTATGACTTCCACAACAAGCACACAACACATCAAATCCATTTTCATGAGGACAGATCTGTGCGCTAACACAATCATGACAGTGCTGGGAAATATTTACACATTACAGACACTGCAATAAATGAACACAAGAGGATGAAAACCTAAAAGCAAAATTGAATAAGTATGATAAATGAAACCATGATAAAGTATGATAAATGGAACCAAAACAAGAGAGTAATAAGTAGACCGATGTAACGGAATAAAAATATTCTCAAGCGTACCAGAAATCGCCGTTTGGCAAAAGACTCGGGACACAGGAGAGGAAGGTGGGAGGGGGGGAGAAGCATTGCGGCATTCAAGATTGCAAATATTCCAACAATCACGATTGCAAACTCTCAAAACATACACTCGACAGGGTTGAAATTATTCATGCATTTCACAGAAGCATTCATCATACTAGCATAGTACCATTCAAGTACTTTACATTCGCGGATTCATACAAACTATTAAGAGAATCAATCACATAGCTCAGTTTACTGGCCTACACACAGTTGACCAAAATGAGAACACCGCTGAATGAACACATGAGCAGACTAACGGTTTTCAGATATCCCAATCTTGTAACATGTGCACGCACTGCTACGCAGGCTTTCTAAAATGAGAACACATGCTGCACAATTTCAGACTACAATCAATTTCAGATCTCACAATCTATTGGCACATTCACACACTGGTGTACATGCCCTAAAATTAGAACAGGGTTAAAACTTTTGCAGACTAAAATCACTACCACATCTCTCCCAATGGTGAAGCCAAGCTCGCACACACACTGAACACTCAAATGTCAGGGAAATCCGACTTCCAATGGAATTCAGCAATGTGTCACAAGACGAAATATCCTTATGACAAAAAAAAAAAGGAAAAAAAAAAAGACCCCAAGAGAGCTATTGAAGAAGAGACAAATAAAAATCACCGAATGTGTACCTCTGCTTATGTGATGACATTGTAAATCAAGTCCACCACTAATAAGAACAACATTTTGTGTCTCCATGACCTCCCTCTGTTTGCGTTTTATTGTATTGTTTAGTATAGCGCTTTTCCAGCCTTAGAGCTGCTCAAGGCGCTGGCCGATACACCATCTAACTGCAGCTGCCCCGGGGTGTCCACCTGCTGCCATGGTGCACTTGGCGCATGGTGTGACACCTCCCATACAACCAAGCACAATGGTGGGAGGCCGGGAATGGGGGTAGAAGGGGTCTATGGGGGTAGAAGGGGTCTTAGTGCTTGCTTGCTGGCTATATTGATGTTGCTGGCCCTACATGACCATCATAATCTGTTGACAACATTGGATTGGCCTTACAGTGTCATCACAGGGCAGGTTTCAGGGTAAAGCTTACACAGTAGTGTAATACTGACTTCAAAGTGTTAACGTCCTGTTTATCAATATCAGTGACTAGTATCACAGAGCAGCTTCCAACAACCAAAAAGGCCTGCCAGCAGGACCAGAGAAACATTGGGTCCTCCACACAAATTCACCACTTAAGTAGTTAACGTTGAAGCAGGAAAGAAAGAATTAAATTGACTGAAATTACTGCTAGCAAGACTCAAAACATTACTGAAAGCTTGCCAGTAAAATCAAAACCCGATTCCCATCATTTGTGACTTTACCCGTCAAATTTGAACCTCCACACAATCAAAAATTGAAGTGGTTATGTTGGAGCTTAAAAGAAGGAAGGAAATACTGCATTTGCTACGAGTCATAAAATAATAATAATAATCATAATAATAAATTGTTTATCATGCACACAGCGCAACAATATTGACTAAATACAACAATATAGTACACACAAAAAGGTCATGATCATGATATATGATCAAGAGAAATTGTGATTCCCCCCCCCCCTCCCCCCCAAAAAAAAGTAAAGTCAACACCCCACTCAAAAAAAAAATTACTAAAAAGTACAAAAGATTTAGTGCCAAATTCTTACGATTCTTTTAGGTGTTTGATGTTGATTTCATATAGCATCACAGTAAAAGCGTAGAAAATAACTTTTAACACGTATTTTCTATTTAATTTATGTCTGTTTAGCTCGTTTTTACACACAAAAATTAATAAAAAATTAGTTCAGCAAAAGAAACGACATTAGAACAAAGTAAACGACAAACAGTTAAAAATGTCGGGAAAACAATATTAAATTATTGAATCTTATTCATTGTTCTCATACAGCACTTTTCCAGATCAACAGCTGGTCAAGGCGCTGACCAACACAAGATCTCACTTAAATTTTCTCTTGTCTTGTGGAATAAAGATTTGTTAACTTGACTTGAGGCTCCACTGGCTGCCACTGGCACAGCCTCTGATTCCCCAGACAACTAAATTGCAGCAAAAAATGCGCCCTTGCCTGTCCCAAGATCAACTTTATTTCCTGCTAATGTTTGTTCAAACACTGCTGTGTTTTTGTCAGTTCATATTTGTTCTTAGGCAAAACAATGTCCCTTGCACCCATTCAAAGCTTGAAACATTCGAGTGCTTGAAGCTGCAAGCTCAAAACCTGCACCTTACCACAGGCGTAATTGTTCAATTAATGCTCCACTGCTTTTGTTCACCGGCACGCACTTCACAGCAAGCATACCCTGGTACAGTCACGCCATGACGATGACGCGGCAATGAAAAACAAATGGTGACACGATGCGTTTTAGCGACAGAAGAGAATGAACATGTGATGATGGGTTACCCTTCACAGAACGGTGTAATGAAATTACAATCACAAATACGTAATATTTTCGAGAAAACAATATGCTGCGTTTGGCTGAAAAAATCAGCACAAAATTGAGGCATGAAAAGCAGTAGCATTTTTTTTGTTTGTTTGCTTTTGTTTGTAAACATACCTGTACTTTCAACGTTATTATTATGTACTGGTTAAAAGCACAAAACATGAAGAAAACCAACTTTACTTTCAACATTATTATCACCAGTTAAAACCATACAACAAACTTTTTTTTTCCTCTTTTACTATGGATTCAACCAATGTATCATTTCACTTGAAATTTTTGTTCATTACAACAAAAAATTTAAAATTATTATTTTGTTTTGCAAATGGAACATACATTTAATTAGCTTATCCATGCCTCAAATTTGTTTGGATGAATGTTCAGGATAAAAATATGGCCTAAAGGTCAGGCTTTCAATTTTCTAACAGTTGAACAAAAATGTTTTGAGGCAAGTCTGTTCAACTGGGGATCTTCTTTCCAGTTCTTGTCCGATACCCGTTGTGTTTAGAAGAACGTCCTATTTTTTCTTGCGTTCTTCGATACACCTCGGGCAGTACCACTTTCCTTTGGGCTTGGTAGTCAGGCTGACACAGGCAAAGTGAAACCACTCAATAGGACACTGAAACATACAACGAACACCTGCAATTGGTATGATGATGATGATGATGATGATGACAATTGTGATGATGATAATAATGATGATGATGGCAATAAAAAAGATGGCAAATTCATCAACTAATAAAACGTTGTATGAAAGACAATAGCTGCGTACATCAGGGTTATCACATCCAATCATCTCGCCGTAGGAGACTTGGTGACAGAGACAGTAGGTGGGCTCGTTAGGATCCACAGGCATGTCCAGGACGTCCGATGGGTGAGCAATGGACAGAGGAAACACCGGCAGTGGCTGCTCCTCAACTCTGAAACAAAAGGACGCATTAAACTTTTTAATGTAATGCTAATGTATTTCACCTTATACGAGAAGCCAACCCCTATTTGTTATCACTCGTACCGATATGAATTTGATACACTGGTTGTTTTTTTTTTATCAGTAGCTGATTCAGCCAGGATGCTTGAATCCTAATAAGTGTAATGTGGATTCGTTTATCTACGCAACCTGTTCACTCAGCAACAAGGCAGGAGTCGTCGTATGAGGTTTTCCAACTTTATTCAGCATACACCAACAACTGCATACAATCGCTCAATCGCTTTTTCCACTTTCCCTTTCACTCAACTGAAACAGAGTGGTACATATATAGTCTCTTTATACTCGAAAGAACGTTCGAATGTTCGAGCGTGACGCAATTATAACCAATCAGAATAAACTTCGTCATCACTGTCTTACGTCATACAACTACAGTCCAAGAATTTTCTCAGCTATCTGTAGATCTATCTAGACGCTTCGAATTGATAGTAAACAAGCAACCCTAGAGAATTCTCCAATAATATCGACCAACGAAAATTATCAACATTATAACAAGCTTCTTCTAACAACAACGCAAAATCAAATCAAAGGTAAATACACTGTTATTGCAAAACAAAAAGATCGGATCTATCGTGTGCGTCTCACACGTACTATCGTGCGCATTTCAACGTAACAAAATTGATCACAGTAACTTCAGCCAAGTGCACGTACACTGTGTTGTGTTTTTGTGCGTTTATTAGTTTGTATAGTGCGTCCCACCAAAAATGCTGAAAATAATGGACGACAAGACATATTCTACTTTTTCAGTTTCACGACACACAAAGTTGAAAATGTCTGACACATTTTGAAGAGCTTCAGCTTTTAATGTGTGGAATTTAGTGTTCGCATGTTGTCTGAAGCATAACCGCACCGAGACGTAAAAATCGCACACCAAACAACCAGCATATATCTTCCACCACTTGGACGCCACAACACAAAAGGATGCCTTCTTTTTCTTCTGCTTTTGCGTAACTGGCCAGAAAGTTCTGCTCTCGCTCCAGTTTTCTGTTGTTTTTGTGCTACTGTAACTTTGCTGCCATCAGATGAAACCCTTTTAGAGTACCTACCTCTGCCATACGGTCTTCCCCTTTTCTACAAGTTAAAATGTGTCACTGAATAACACTAGTTTTAAGCCGCAGTTTGATTGGTGATTTACGTTAAACAATACGAGCATAGATTGGTCCGATTTTCAAGATAGTGCATCTGCACCCGACCATGAGTGGACTTACACCGAACATGATCTCACAATGCTGATGGACATGATTATTTTTCCTCACATTTTTTTAAAGGGTGGGGGAATAGGATAGAAGGAGGAGGGGGGAGGAAGTGGTATGGAGAGAGTTGTTTTTTTTTTCATTACCTCAGACCTAAAACTGTATTTTTTCATGACAAAATACAATGAAATCAGACTAGTTGAAAACTTCTGTATGTAGCACTTTCCCCTCCCATCTCCAGAAATCCCACATCTTCTGGCTTGTACGAAATCCAATGGGTTTTGTCTCCAGTCCTGGACATCAAAATTTTGTTCTGTGTCCCAAAGACTTGCGTCAAAATAATTCAAAAGACAGAGTTAGGACTTTTTAAAAAAAGCTCTGCTGTAAAATCCTTTCTCAAAACACTGCACGGAGTTTTTGGTTTTGAAGAGACAGAGAGAATACTCACGGTTGGGTAACTTGGCCTTTCTTCTTTTTTTTCTTTGGAATTTCATCTTCAAAAGTCTCTTTGGCGTTCTTCCTCTTCTTGCTGGCTTTGGCACCCTCTGCAAGAAATAAAGCTGATTAGTACCTTGATTGATTTGTTTTGTCTGATTTACTGGCGGTTAATTCAAAGATGTCTTGCTATAACATCAACACTATAGGACAGTGTTTACACATGTTTTTTTGTGTGCATATTTCATGCATTTTTAAAGACTACATTTTACTAAATTCACGCATTGTGTCATTAGGCTTATGCAAATCTGCTTGGTTTTCAGTCAAGGTCAGTCCCTGAATGAAAAAATAAAATGAAACTCACACAAATTATAACATTAGAAAATCGTTTTATCTGTATTTTTGTGTTGTACTCATTTGGTCAAAATTCCAAATTAAACCAAAACTACTTGCTAACTGGACCACTTTGATGACATCAGCTTTTTGGGAGGAAGCAAGTAAGAACTAATTCATTATTTGAAAATTAAGATTTAGAGGATCCACAGACTCAAACTAGGATCTCTAAGATTAGTTTCTGATGCTCATTGACTTCACATTTTGAACAAATTTTTAAAGGAAAAAGCACTACATCATCAGTATCATCATCTCTGTTGTTTACTCACTTTTCTTGCCAGAAGATAACTCCATCTGTTCTCTCTTGCCAGAGTTCTTGTCTTTCAGATCAGCCTCAAAACGAGCTAGGTCTGCATCAAGCTTTCGTATATGCTTGTCCACCTTCACAGTCATGCAGGCAGATCAGAATGCAATTTCAGTGTGCACACCACTCAACATTTAACTGGGGAGAGGGAGGGAGGGAGAGAGAGAGAGAGAGAGAGAGAGAGAGAGAGAGAGAGAGAGAGAGAGAGAGAGAGAGAGAGAGAGAGAGAGAGACAGAGAGAGACAGAGAGAGAGACAGAAAAAGAAAGAGACAGGTGTCCAGGTTTACCAATTTACACCATCAACAACATTAAAACGTTGAATTACCTCTCTTCAGATGAGAGCATAAACTTAGATCTAGTAAGTGCACGCATGCATTCAATCACAAGGACTGTAATAAGGATCCTGATGCTCATGTCCTTGACAGAAATATAAATACACCTAGCAAAGCAAAAGCACCAGGTCTTATTCCCCCTCAACTGTCCAGTTGCCTGGTGTGTTACCTGACCGGCACCTTGAGCAGGAAAAAAGCTCTATGAAAATTCACGTAATTATATTATTATTATGTGCTTGAGAGGCGAATAGCTTACCAGTTCGTAGGTCTGCATGGCTAACTGCACTTTTTCATTGCCGAACTCATGCCCCTTGTCAAAAAGCTGTTGTATAGCAACCAGCTGTTGGCGTCGCTTCTCTGATGACATGCCTCTCACTTTCTGAAGGTAGTCAGCCGATATGGTATCCACTTCATGGACCACATCTGGAACCAGAACAACACAAGACTGCCACTGCGCTACCACACAAATACATTTCCAAAACTGACAGCATACACATCTCCTACAACACAACTGAATAGACTATTAGCCACTATCACGCCGATAGCGGCTATGCTACTAGCTTATAGAGGCAAATCACCATAGCAGCCCTGAAAACCACACTCACACCAATCCGAGTGTCAGAAACTTTTCAGGCATACACCTACGTGCAGTGTACGCTCGACAGATAGATCTCTGCTAGCTAGCATCAAGGCCGCCTGTTTAGTGAAAAATGACTGTTCTCTTTTATTTATTCAAATTATCTGAAAAAGCTTCAAGCAGGCTTTTTCTGCCTAAAACAAATGTTTAGTACACATCTGCAAGCAGAAATACTACTACTTTATTTAAGAACCAATGTATGTCTTTACCTTGTGTGCGCTTGTCCAGATCTCTCATCATGTTAAAATTTTTGGCCAGTTCAGAAGGCAAAGACTCCAAACCTGCAATTAAAACTTTTAAAGTAAAACAAAAGTAAACCCATTAGTTTCAATGGCGGTTGCAAGGTTCTTGACAGAGTAAGTAAACAGCTAAGTCCGAAGATGGGGTTGCTGATCTCTACAATGCCAAGTGGTCAGCTCAGACTAGATCATCGGGACTAGATCAGATTTTACTTACGAAAAATACCATATGTGTGTGTGATGACAAGGGCTAGAGCCTTGTGGTGAACAATCTTTCTAAGCTATGGCACTGTTACAAGATACTGTAAATGCGAAATTCAGTTACCTAGCTCACACTGATGGCGAAACCATCAAATGGCAATGCATAGCTTAGTCAATTTATTCTCTGTGCTCAATACGGCAAGACCAACCATCTTCATCGTTTGCTACTAGGATGATTGCTCCACAGGCTCTGAAGTCTCTTCCTTAGTCATTGAAATTTTTTTTCTGTTTCAGCCACTGCCCCAAAACATACGCCTTTCCTATCTTTTGTGTCCACTTTAAACTGAAACGGATGGTGCCCAAAATCACAAACGCTCATAACAACATACTCGTATCACTTTAAACAATGTCAGCTCCAATTTTACTGCATATTAATTCTAAAATGCAGTCACAAAAACTGCTCCGTATCTTATCTCCAAATCGGTGTCAAACCAGATCCCAAGAAAACTCTTGTACTCGCTCCCATTGGTCGCCTAATAACACACGCTAGTAGTAGGCCTAATCCGCCAAGGGCCGAATACTCTATTATCAGGTTGCAGAACAACTTTGAAAAAAAATCTCTGAAGTTTGGCCGGGGTCTAGGGGCCTCCCCCTGTGGGGTCCAGGGGCAAAGCCCTGGTAAGGGGTTCAGGAGGGCAAAGCCCCCAGAAGGAAAAGAAAAATGGCATTTTTTAAGGCCATTTTGTTGTATTTCCTGGATGGAAATACTGGAAAATGTATAGCTATGTTTTGGGGGAAAAAAGTTTTTTTTTAAAAGTATGAACAGGTTAAAAAAGGTGCAAATTGCCTTTTTTAAAAAAAAATTTAAAAATCATTTATTGACACCATCAGATTTTTTTCTTGAATACCTCACATCAAAATAAGTTATAAAAAAAATGGCACTTGTGACTTTTGAATTAAAAAATCTGAAAAATGTATTTTCAAAAAAAAAAATGTTTATTTTTAAGCACAGGTGAAAAAAGTAAATTTATTTTAGTTGTTTTACACTTAATAGGAAAAAAAACTTGCACTTTTAAAGGTCATTTTCCTGTATTTCCTGAATCAAAACATTGAGGATAGAGGAAAAAAACTTCCCATCAAAAGAATACTTCACATCCAAAAAAGTAATTAATAACAAGTTTCATTTCTTTTACTTACACTTAATAGGGGGAAATGGCTTTTTCAAATGCAATTTTGTTGTATTTTCTGAATCAAAATACTGAAAAAAATGTTTTGGAAAAAAAAAATTAACAGAACTATGAACAGGTGGGGAAAATAAGCAAAATGTTTTTAATTTTAAATCATTTATGACACCTTCAGATGTTTTTTTTTGAATACTCAACATCAAAAACGTTATAACCAGTTCAGCTGTATTCCTTTTATGTACACATATATGGGAAAATTGTCACTTTCATATACTATTTTGTTTATTTTCTGAATCAAAATACTGAAAAATGAATAGTTAATTATGTATTGGAAAAAGTTATTTGTAACAAAACCACGAACATCTCAGATAATTGTTTGTTGGCACAGCTGAAAGATTTTGATTAGGTTTTACTTCTTAAAAAAAGAGAAAATTGATGTTTGCTTTGCTTGGACTTGGAGGTCATCACGAGAAACTATATCTGTTGCACACTTTTTGTTTAGCAGCCGTCTCATGAGCCACAGCTGTGCAGGGCCATTTTCTTCCTGCTGAAGAACTGCTTTGTGTGCTCATTTCAGACTCTACAGATGTCGCTTTTTCCAGTGTTTGCCTGTGCGCCTGTTTTGAAATGGAAGCCTGATTGAGAAGTTCTGCTTTATCTGCTTTTTTTGAGGCAGGAATTGGAGCATCTACATTCTCTCTCTTTTCATGATTCGCAGCCTTGTTTTTTGCTGTCGTTCCTGTCTGCCTTTATACGCATTTTTCATGTTGTTGCATAGTCTCTTGGAGACGGGTTCCCAAATCGGATCATTTTTGCAGAATGCTTCCACAGCAGACTGGCCCTTTGCTTGCAGGTGGTATCTGATTGTCTGCCGGGCCTGGTAAGTTTCGTTGGTCATGTGACCTGCCTTTTCGTTCATGATGTCTCCCATTGAACTGAAGGAGCATTCCACTAGAGGGCCTTGAAAAGAAGAGAGAAGTGCCTTGGCCACTGCTGTTAATTTTGGTTATTTTTCGCTATCAATACGACAATAGTGCTCCAGTACTTTTCTACTGCATGTTCCTTCGCGTACACAGACGACCGAAGTAGGTGGTTTTTACACATGTGTAAGCTACAGTTTCACTAAGATAAGCCGTGACGTCACCCAGCTGACCAATCCACCGCAACCCCAACTACGTAGCGTCACTATTCTCGTAGTCTCGCACTATAACCGACCCCAGCGGGAGGAGAGTTATCAGTTAGTCTTTGTCTGAACATCATCGTAGCAAGACGCACGTTGATAGATCTCTCTAGCAGAAGACTCGGCAGGTGACGGATGAAAATCATTCATCGACAGTATAGCCAGAGCGCAGCCTGACATTGTCAAGAAGGTAAATGATTGATCTTTTGTTTCATCGCGATTCCATTGATATGATTGCATGCTGTATTAGTGGGCGGCATACCTCTCTGTCAATAAGACGACATGAAAATGTGGATCGGTACTCGGAAAAAAAATATTCTCGGGAATTTTTTTTCTCTCAGGAATTTTTTTATTCTTACTCGGAAAATTGCGGATCTGTGGAGAGTTCTGCAGCCTGTATTATTAAGTCTAAAGAGAGATATTGTAAACAGCATGTAGTTTGACCAATGAGAGCGCATACGAGTTTTGTATGGATCCGATCTGACACCTATTGGGAGGAAAGACTAGGACCCGCTTTGGTGACTGAGATTTGGAATAAATTCGCAGTGAATGTAGTCATAAGAATGCAGGGATGGATTTAACCGGAAATTACCGGTATTTTAAGGGTTGAGAATAAAAAATACCGGTTGAAAAATCAGTAGCCGGTAGAGCCTACCGGTTTTTATTTTGTTTGACTGGTTTCAAAAATAAAGGAAAAGAGAAAGAAAAACAAGAGAAATGAAGAGAGAGAGAGAGGGAGAGAGAGAGAGAGAGAGAGAGAGAGAGAGAGAGAGAGAGAGAGAGAGAGAGAGAGAGAGAGAGAGACAGCCAACCACGCTGATTATGTGTTTAGGGAGTGTAGACGAGAGGCCTGCGAATGCGTTAAAGTAGCCTTGCCATATTCTTTGAGGTAATTAATACAGAATGATATTTTGCAGTGCAAGGCTATTGTGAATACGGATAAATTAAACTCGCGCACTTTTCGATTTTTTCTTTCCTCGTGCTCGTCAGTATGTACTGCGACAGTGGCAGATTGGCTAGTAATAATGAAGAAGCAAAAATCTATTTTTTCACTTTTATTTTTGGCAAACATCGTTTCAGTTATTGTTAGTAAGCTTAACGGTGAGCAATAAATTAATCACTGCATTCGTCTGCAGATTTTCGGTTGCAAAAATAGTGACGCATTATTAAGCTTTGCTATGGGTCATACCGGTTTCCGTGACTGGCCTACCGGTTTGCGTTCGAGTGGGTTTGCTTACTGTGACGTCGTACCGGTTTTGCAAATCCCTAGGACGATCACTGAGAATGTGTTGCTCAAGCGAGCACTTAAAACACACCTGTTTAGACAATACCACTCTGACTGATCATATTTTATTTTCTGATCTTGTGCTGCTCTCTGAGATTATGACTGTCTTGACTGAGGTTCAATATGCACTATCCATGCCTGATTCTTAACTTATTGTTTTGTATACATGTATTGTCATTGTCAACGATTTTAGTGTGTGCCGCAGATATGTCCTGATTGTTTTTGTTGTACTATGCATGGCTTTGTCACTGCTCTTGTATTATTGTTTATGACTTCCTTTTTAAGTGTGAAGTTTTTACATAAAATGTGTTTTTTACATATTTTTAAATTGAGTTTTTAAGTTTTTAATTGTGAAGCACAGTGAGCCTGGGCATTTTTCAGGAAACTGCGCTATATAAATGTACGTTATTATTATTATTATTATTAATAGGGCAAGCCACTGTCTTGTCTTGTTTTGCCGTGTACGCCCACAATCAATCGTGTTAATCATTATGGCACTTGAGAGGAAGGTTTTGTATGCATGTCAAGTACGGATACGGAGCTAATATTATAACAATTAAATCGTGTCGCTACATAGGAAATGTGAGTAAAGGGGGAAATGCTGGGTAAGGAGACTGGGGGGATGGCGGGTGGTGTGGAGGAGGGGAGGGGGGGGGGGACTGGAGGGCTTTATTGGGAGACTCCAGACACCAAGGTGTCAGCAGCCAGAGCATCCAGTGCCTCACTGCTGAGGGCATTCCAGTCCTTTATGGTTCGTGGCAGAAAAGAGGCTGCTCTATACTGGGTCCTGCACGAGACTTGTTTGTACTGCTTGTTGTGGCTGCGGCGTTGGCGCGATATCGCCTGTTCCACTTTCCCATTGATGATGGGGCAGTTTGCAGTGCCACTAGTGATCTTGCGCAGCATCTGAAGGCGTGCAGTGCGACGTCGATCCTCCAGGGACGGCAACCCCAGTGACTCCAGCATGTCCCTAACACTCGATGTGTTGTGATAGCGGTTAGTAGCAAACCGGGCGGCGCATCTCTGAACTGCTTCCAGCCTGTCGATGCCTTTCTGGGTGTGAGGGTCCCAAACAGATGCTGAGTATTCCAGGATAGGACGCACGTAGGTCATGTAAGCTCGCTCCTTGATGGCCGTAGAGCTCACCTTGAGATTCCTTCTCAGGAAGCCTAGTGTCTTACTGGCCTTGTTGGCGATGCTACTGACATGTGCATCCCAGGTAAGGTTGCTGCGGAGGGTCACACCGAGGTACTTGGCCTCAGAGTCTGACTCAAGAGTCAAGTGTGTGACCGTGTAGGGTGTAGCTAGACTGTAGCCTGTAGGGGACGTCTGCTCCTCGTGACTGGCAGAGTTGTGCACATCAGCATCATGCATTTGAGTCCACAAGTCTAACACTAGAATTGTCATTACCAGTAATAAAACCGAACAGACTGAGACAGGTACATGGAACAGCCTACCAGAGACAGTGGTCACAGCCCCCACTGTCGACTGCTTCAAAAGCAGGCTGGATGTATTCTGGAAGGACCGCCCGGAGATATACGAACCAAGATGCCACTACTAGATTTAGCTAATTGCCACGCATGCAAGTCTAGCAGTTTTTAGGATCTATGTAAAGGCCAGTGGCCTATATCATTGACTTTTTCAAGTTCAAGTTCAAGGTAATAATATAATGCAATGTTCATTTTTGGGTGGAAAGTCAATGGTGAATGGCCCAATGGCAATGGGTCCGCTGGCTAAACACTGAAAATCAATGGATCATTGGAGGATAAGTATGGGCCAAAGAGACATCACAGTTTCACCAACACACTCCAGCAGTATCGTCTCAAAATTATAAGAAACAAAGCCTGATTTTAAACTAATTAAAGTGATTAAAAAAGTGACCTAGATCTATGCTGCAGTAGAAACTGTCCCGATGTGAACTGGGAAAGCCACACTGTACATCCTGGTGCCCCGGAGCGTACTGTACAGCAGTCCCTGGCGGACATCACATCAGAGGCACTCCTTACCCAGACCCAAACCCAACCCTCCAGAGAATCCAACGTCCTTGACCTTGTCTTTACAACCAACCCTTCCCTCCTAAAATCGTCTACCCTTATCCCTGGTATTGCAGACCATGACATCGTCGTCTCTGACTTTGACATCAAACCCCACACCACACCACCTCAGCGTCGAAAAATCTACCGCTTCCACAAAGCAGACTGGGACCAAATGAAGAGTGACCTTCTCGCAAAAGCAGCCACCATTGTCAACATGTACAACTGTGGCAGCAGCGTCGCAGAATTATGGGACACCTTCAAGACCTCCCTCCATACAGCAATTGATAAGAACATTCCCAGCACACTTCAAAAGAAATGCTCCTCTCTGCCCTGGATAAATGCACCACTAAAAAGAATGCTCCGCCGCAAAAATCGCCTCCTCCGCCAAGCTAAACAGAAAAAAGACTGGACGGCATACCGCAACTTCCAAAAGACCTGCAAGCGAGCCCTGAGACGCGCAGAATGGAACTTCATTAACGGTAAAATCCAGGCAGGCATTAAGAACAACAATACTAAGCCCTTTTGGAGCTACATCAAGTCCCGTAAACAGGACAACACTGGGGTATCCCCCCTGAAAACCAAAGGGAAACTTATCACAGATAGCCCAAGTAAAGCCAAGCTCCTCCTTGACCAATTCAAATCAGCCTTTACTAAAACCATCACCACAGCATTACCAACTATGGGCACCCCGTCCACCCCACCTATCAACCAGATAACCGTCACCACAGCTGGAGTTTTAAAACTTCTACAAGAACTTAATCCCGCTAAAGCACCTGGGCCTGACAACATCCCGAACATAGTTCTAAAAACCTGCGCCGAACAACTGGCCCCTGCACTACAAGTTATCTACCAGAAATCTCTTGACTCCTGCACTCTCCCTGCTGACTGGCTGGAAGCAAACATTTCCTGTGTCTTTAAGAAAGGGGATCGACACCTCCCTGAGAACTACAGACCAATATCCCTGACCTCTGTCCCTTGCAAACTCTTAGAACACATTATCTGCCGCCACATCTTATCACACCTGGAATCAAACCACATCCTTACCAACCTTAACCACGGCTTTCGTTCAGGCTTTTCCTGCGAAACCCAACTCCTGACAACCACCCATGATTTCCTCAAATCATTTGACAAAAAAACAACAAGTCGACGTTGCAATTTTAGACTTCTCTAAGGCGTTCGACACCGTCCCCCATGACCGCCTCCTCCACAAACTTGCCCACTATGGTATAACCGGCCCCCTTCACTCCTGGCTCACCTCCTTCCTGACCCAGAGGTCCATGAGAGTGGTGCTCGAAGGAACCTCCTCCGAGACTACCTCAGTGGACTCTGGTGTCCCCCAAGGCACCGTACTCGGCCCCCTCCTTTTCCTATGCCACATAAATGATCTCCCATCCCGCGTCAAGTCCCAGGTTCGCCTATTTGCCGATGATTGCCTGCTGTATAGAGAGATCAAGTCCTTCAAGGATCATCAATGCCTACAACAAGACCTGCAGCAGTTAGAGGCATGGGCGGACGACTGGGGCATGCGCTTCAACGCTACTAAGTGTTACATCCTTAGCATCAACCTCAAAACTAACTTCTTCTACCAACTAAATAATGTAATCCTAAACCAAGTCCAACAAAATCCTTACCTAGGAATTATAATCTCTAACGACCTGAAGTGGGGGCCCCACATTTCCTCTATTACCAAGAAAGCCAACTCCACCTTAGGCTTCTTAAGGAGGAACCTCCGTCGCTGCCCCACCAACTGCAAGAACCAAGCCTACATCTCCCTGGTCCGCCCCCTCCTGGAGTATGGTGCCGTTGTCTGGGACCCGTACCTGAAGAAAGACATCGACAGCATGGAGAAGATCCAGCGCATAGCAGCACGCTTCATCACTGGCGACTTCAGGTCCAATGCCCCGGGCAGCGTTGCTGGACTCCTGGAACGGACGGGCCTCCAACCTCTCCAAAGCCGCCGTCTCCAACTACGACTCGGACTGTTTTATAGGGTGGTTGAGGGGCTGGTGCCGGCACTGCCTCCCCATCAGTTTCTCACCCAACAACGACCAGGACGACGCATCAAACCAGTACAAAGCAGTAACTTCACCACCACCAACATAGTAAACACTTATGCCAGGAACAACTCAAAGCCATATGTTGTACCTCACTGCTCCTCAGACCAACTCAAAAACTCATTCTTTGTGCGTACAGTTAGTGACTGGAACATTCTAGATGATAGCATAGTGTACGCCACATCCACAGAAACTTTTAAAAGTAGACTAGCGGCCAGCCTCCACCAGTGAGCCGCTGCGCAACCCCCAACCCGCTGCAATTTATGCCAGTCACCTGGATGTGTAGCAGCGTAATACTACAGATACAGATAGTGATACAGAAAACGAAGTGGCTGCTCGTACGGGACCGTACGACAAGAACATTTTCTATTCGTACGGGAAATCTCGGTTCGGTTGTGGTACTTGGGAAATCTCGGTTACGGGCCTTGGTGAGAAAAGTCAAAATGGCTGCCAACAGCACGCTGCGCTTTCAGCGCGGCGAAACTTTCTGTAGCTATGATGAATTTTTAGCAAAAGTTAAAGAGTTTGAGGAATATATATAGGCTTATAAAATGTTCCTACATATAACCGGTTAACAGTTTTCCCTACGGTTATCTGAGGACCCGGCCTTTGGATCCGGGAACCCGGCTCGGTTCTCGGATCCAAGGCGGCTCCCAAAAAAAGGATCTGGGAACGACGGGTAGGGTAAGCAAAGAGCGTATGAACATACGCTCTTTGGGGTAAGGCAGTGCCTCGACGGGTAGGGTAAGGCAGTGCTACACATAATCATATACCGCTCGAAACGGGTTAGGGTTAGGGCTAGCGGTCCGTCTACAAGTGATTGAATTACATGGAATTATAGAGGGGGTTCCCATAACTTATTAGCAAGGGCGTTTCGTAGGGTGCCGTACGAATAGAATGTTTTCTTGTCGTACGGTCCCGTACGAGCAGCCACGGCCTACAGAAAAAGCAAATTAAATCGCCGCGCCAAAATGTTTCACGTGCTTTCTCTCGTGGATCAAACATCGACTGGACTCCCGGAGGTAACCCACACTATGCTACAAACTGGCAATTGCAATATATACTAGTATTTAATTTTTTCATCGTATCAAGCACTCAGAAACACGCCACTTACTGTCCAAGTACTGCTCCAGATACATCGCAGTCGCCATCTTTGCTATTTAATAAAAAGTTTGGCACCACGTGACTAGGCAGTTTGCACAATCTCTAACCCTAATAAACATAAATGGAATTACAAGTATCAGTACTTCACTTATATTATAAAATAATGCAAAAGTACTAACAAAAATAAACCAAATTATAATTTGCTTTTGATTCGTTTAGAATCTTAAAGATAATATTTCAAAGCTTCCGATTTAAAGAAATTAATATTTTCTTATAATATAATTTCGAGGATAATGGCTGCTCTCCCTCAGTTCCACAGCAAAACTGGGTCCTTGATTTCTCTTAGCAATAACAATCGGACGGCCCAGAGGAACCAGCCGACCCAAGAATTTAATAATGGGGTGGTCCTGAGCGCAGAGCCGCTTCGAGACAATCAGCTGTTTGAGGTGAAAATCGTTAAAAAGGTACGTTCTATTCAACATGACATGCATCTTCAGACTTGTTTGGTTGTTCCAGACAAGCAAGATCGAAGATGTCCTAGAAGCAGAATTAATGTAGATCTAAATTTATTCAGAACTATTAGCAGTTTGTATGTGATCTATCTTTGTGCGATTTGCATTTTTCTCTTGAAGAAATTGTTCACAGTCCACAATGACAATCACATATTATCCTATGACTATGTAATCATAACAAAAATAATAACAAATTGTTGCCATATTCAGTTGTTTTTTTTTTTTATCGCAAAAAGACAACAGATGTCACCCAAAATATGATGTAAATGCTATAATTTATCAATCAGTAAAATGTTAGGTTATCAAAATCAGGGAAAAGAATGCCATTCCATGTTAAGAAGCAAGGTGGTTTGTACTGTAGGGAGCAGTATTGAAAATGAAAGTAGATCAGCAGTGTGAGCGTGTATGAATTCATAGTGGGTTGTATGTAAATAAATGTGTTACTTGATATTTTATGCTGCTTTGCTAAAGACTGCTTAATTTGCCTGAATTATAATAGTAAATGCATTGTCTGTGTATGTTACGCTAAGGGTTATCAATGTCTGACATATTGCCAATTATGGTGAGTTTAGACTTTAAACTTCAATGTTCGTTCACTGTTTATTAGAGTTGAACAACCTGTCCTAGAGAATAGAATTGGCATTGTTTTTACTAGTTTTATTATAGATAACATGCTTTGTATTCCTTTACATAGAAAATTCTGACCTTCCAATAAGTTAGAGTAGGGGTGCCCATTAGTTATTCGATCAGTTTGATATTAAATAATATGTCATTGATGTTCATAGGTTATTAGCCTTTTATCTATTCTTTGCTGAACCACTACGCTCACTAACATTCAAACTGTACTAGTCACAGGTAGAGGTAGGGCGGCACTCTGTTCACACCGAGTAATCGAGGAAACCAGGTGGGCATCAAGGTGACTTATAAAGGAATTCAAAGAAGGGGTGTCCATTATCTCTGCTGGGAATCTGTGCCATCTGTCCACAACACTCATTGAAATTTTTTTTTTTACAAGCTCAGCCTACGTCTCCTCTTACACAATTTAAATTTGTATCCTCTTGTATTGCTGGGAACATCCTGCATTAACACATCAGAGTTCACTTTATAATAAATACCCTTGCGTATATTTATATACTTCAGTCAGATCTCCTCTGCTCTGTCTCTCCTGTGTCTAATACTGGGCAGCCCCATGCTTTCTAAATGTTGAACCTATGTCAAGCTCCAGGTGTGGTCTAACTAGTGTACTTGTCCAAATATATAAGATCTTCTGATGAGGCCTACGATCCTGTTTGTATGTTCACCCATTTTTCTGCTTTGAGAATGTTAGGTTCTTATCTTCCAACACACCCAAGTCTTGCTCTTTGACTCACATGCATAGCAATGTGATTCTATGTAATCACACACACATATACATACACATAAAAATGTGTTTTAAGATTTTAGCAAATTTGTGCGAGATGAGTCCTAAATAGTCCAAATATGACATTGATATAGAAAAAAAATGTCCGTCCATCCACCTATCTGTCTGTCTGCCATCTGTCAGCCATCTGTCTGTGCAAATGTTCTATAAGGAGCATGTGAGCCCTTCTAATTCATGGCATAGTTTTAACAGGTGTTATCTTGCCCTAAATGCAACACATTACATTTGTCAGGGTTGACACACATCTGCCAAGTATCAGTTTATTCTATCAATCTATTCAAATCATCTGGCAGTCCTTTTCCACTCTGTGTATATTCCATAGACATGTACACTTTTGTATCAGCAGCATACGTTTGGCACAGAGAATTTACAACATCTGGCTGGCGGGTCATTCATGAGCACAACAAATTAAACTGGACCAAGACAACTGCCCTGTGGCACTCCGCTAGTTAATCGCGACAACTCTGAGTAACTTCTTTTGATTTACTGGTCAACTGGCCCTGACAAGATTGACAAGATCAGATTCAAAAGAGGTGTTTAAAAATTCAAAAACAGAATGTGTACAAAAGCTGTGGTTTGTTGACAGGTGAACTCATGGAGTGGGTCCATAGAGATCGGCGTGACAGCCAGCAACCCAGACACGCTGTCACTGCCACTCAGTGCCACGGGGCTGAGGGACGGCACATGGGTCATGTCCGGCACCTCTCTGTTGCATGATGGCCACACCGCGGTTGAGGAATATGGCCGTGACCTCGATCAGCTGAAGGAAGGCGATCGCGTCGGTGTGATGCGTACCTCACAGAAGGAGCTGCATTTCTACGTCAACGGTAGAGACCAGGGAGTGGCCACCAACAACTTGCCAAGCCCGCTGTGGGCAGTGGTGGACCTATATGGAAAGTGTTCACAAGTTTCCATCTACGACCCTGGTAGTCCAATCCTTGGCGCTGCTCAGACACAAAATGGTGAGTGCCTGGAGTGATTGTGAACAACGTATGCTTCTTTGAGCAGCTCCTGTGCTGTAAAAAGCGCTGTATAAGAACAATGAAATAAAATCAAATCACAAATGATAAAATGATGCTCCTCAGTATGAAATCGTTGGCATCAGAAGAGGGTGAGATAGACATCTTCATTCACTTCAGATCTGAAGGTCTGAATCACATGCATTTGTCACCTCATTCCTTTCCTCAAGAGGGACTACTCATTTCATGGGCTCTGTACAAACTTATTGTCTCTCTGGCTAACGCATGTGGGATGAGATTTATAGGCGGTCTCTGGTTATTTATGAAATTTGCATTATAGTTCTCGTTAAAAACACTTAAGTTAATAATTAAGATATGAATATCAACATTTTTCAGTTCCCTTGGTTGAAACATGATTTCTGTTCTCTTAGAGTTTGCCTCACTGCTGTGATGAAGCGTTCACATGGCACACCAATGACCAGGTTTGAATCCTATGGTGGTCAAGATAAAAGTGGCCATATTTCACTGTCCATCTTAGTAATATGATTGCTCTTGTGGTTCAGTGTTGATCTTAGGTCCCTAGCCCCTTTTTCCTGGGTTGGTTATCAATGTCTGACAGTCGCCAATGGTGAGTTCAGACGTTAAACTTCAATGTTAATTCACTATTTATTAGAGTTGAACAACATGGCCTGGATAATAGAATTTCATTGTTTTTACTAGGTTTATTATGGATAATATGTTTTGTATTATTTATCACAGGAAATTCAGCTGGCCTAATTCATTGTGCATGTGGGAAACAGTCAATGGAAATAAGCTTGAAGAAAAAAATATTAAGCGAGAGGTTTTCACCATGCATTGTCTTAAAATTTGTCATCATTGCATAGCCTTGGAAATCGGCTGTTTCAGTGTCAGTGCCAGTGTGTCAGATCGCCAACGATCTTGCCAACGAGTTCCTCACAGAGCTGTCCAACCAGATTGCTAACGACTTTGCCTGCACGCGGCAAGCCAACGAAATGCGCGAGATTGTGGCAGCGGCCTGCTCTGCCACGTCTATCCCTGAACCGGCAGTCAGCATCACGGGTCCGGCGTCTGGCGACAACCACTCTCCCAACCGATCAACAGAGAGGACCCTCTTCAACGACAATCTTAGTCCCTCCTCCTCCAGTGAACGAATCCTACCTTTCAGCGAGAGGCTGAGCCCCAACTCGGCCAGCGAGCGCATGGCGTACAATGAGCGCCTCAACCTTCTGAGTTCTCTGACCAACAACCACCTGATGTTCAATGAACGCTGCGGCACGCTCATCAAGCTGAGCAATGGCAACAAAACGGCAGAGCGCAGGCGACCCATGGAGGAATTCAACAACGGAGTGGTCATGACCAGCAGACCCATCAAAGACGATGAACTGTTTGAGGTGATTTCTTGCATTGTAACCACAATAGCGTGCTTCATTTTTGCTGTCATAATTTTGTAGTTGTAAGCTTTTATCCCAAAAACACCCAAAAAAACAAGGAGTGAAGTCTGCAACAGTCTTCATGCTTTATTTTTTACTTTGGATTCTGTTTTGGTCAGATCCGGCTGGACAGGCTGGTGGACAAGTGGTCGGGGTCAATAGAGGTGGGCATCACTACACACAACCCCAACGAGCTGGAATTCCCTGCCACCATGACCAACATGAGATCTCGCACTGGCAATAGTGAGTCAAAATGCACGTTGTTCACACATATATGCTCTTACTGCCAGGGGTCGTGCTTGCACTTTCAGGTTTGCGACTTCGTACTCATGCATACATGTACCGCATTTTACTTCCACTGTTTCATTTTGTTTGCTTGTTGTTGTTTTTTTTTCTGGGCAGTCATTTTCATGTTAAATATTTAAAGTTCCATAAGGAGCATGTGAGTCATATGGGCTTTGTCCTTTTAGTTCTGTCTAGTTCTGTTTTTGAGCTAGCATTTACCGGCAGTCTAGTTTAGTGTTGTTGAAACTTAAATCCCATTATTTTCTTCTTCTTCTTCTTCTTCTTCTTCTTCTTCTTCTTCTTCTTCTTCTTCTTCTTCTTCAGGTAACTGTGGATACTCCGACTGTTCAAAGAATAATTTCACAACTTTGGGGTGCGCTCACATTTAAAAGTAGTGAACTTTGAGGAGTTTAAGGTTTAAAAGTGAAAAATGTTATACAGGTGTTGTATTGTGGATTTAATTGTCCCTCAAACAGCTCACAACAGACGTTCTGAACTCAGGAGGGGTTGGGAGTGGGGGGGAGGATGGGGATTGTCATTGATGGTGTCTTCCCAGAGAGAGTTCCACACACTCTTGCTGCTGAGGGGAAGGGAGGAGGGGAATGAATGGAAGTAGGTTTCAGTCCTGCAGTGTGAAAGTTGAATCTTTTGGTGTCCCTTGTTGCAACGAGCAGCCATCTGGCACAACCCAGAGGGGGGGAACTAGGTCAACCAGGCCATGCAGAGTTTAAAGTATGCCACAGACCGGACAAGATGTTGACGCGTTTGATAATACCCTGCAGTTATAGCATTTGTGGTTACAGGAACGATCATGATGAGCGGGTGCGGCATCTTGACCAACGGCAAGGGAACGCGCAGAGAGTATGGGCAATTCAATCTGGATGAGCTTACTGTACGTGTGAGTTTTTTACTGCCTTTGAAGCAAAATGAAATATACACAAGTAGAGAGAAATTTGAAATTTGATGGAATAACTGATCTATCAAAACACATTTCTAAACAAACAAAAATGTATTATCTTTCCACCAACGCCCCCAAACCCTTTTAATCCCCCAATCCCCGAACCCTGCTCCTCTCTCTCTCTCTCTCCCTCTCTCTCTCTCTCTCTCTTATTCTCTCTCTCTTATTTTTTCTCTCTCTGACTTAAATGTGCTCTCATCAAATCTATTACTATTGTTTTGGTAAAAATTTAAGTGGTTGTTTTGTTAAAACCACTTTGTGCCCAATCAGGCTGCACTGTGCTACTGAAATGTAAGTAGTGCACAAATAAGATCCTAATATGATAGTGACAAATATTTTGATAATCACTCTCCTATTATTACTCCTTTTTCTTGCCTCCTTTCTAAACAACGTCATTTTGTTTTTGTTTTGCTGTGCTTTTTGTCTACCTAATGAAGAGCTTTGGCTTCGAAAATTGGCATTGTATTGTTTTGTCTTGTCTTTATTTTTTATTTCTATTTTTTTGTGAGGGAAGGGAGTAGGAGGTGGGAGATATAAATTAGCATTTTGTTAGTTTATTTTATTTGTTTGTCTCTTATTATTGCTGTAGCGATAAATGACTTAAATCCCTTAGAACACAGACACAGAAATCCACAAACTAATGCAGTAGAGCTTGACCAACAAACCCCCGAGGTGATGCTGTGGGTTAGCCAACGGAAACAATTCTGTGCCTGTAGTCTGAAGTGATGCTCCATGAACGCATTAGAGGCCCCTTTGCTGGCGAATCTTGTGACGTCAGCATGAACCTCAGTGACGTTTTAGGCTGTTTAAATGCCCATCAAGGTGCTTTCACCTCAGTTATGTAGATGAATAATCTCTTTTCTGTGATCGTACTATGTCATGTAAAGGTTTGACAATAATGACCCCAGGTTTCTTTTAGATGCCATACACCACTACTCAAATGTAGATCAAGCATGTGAAACCTGTTGACAGGAGGGTGACCGCATCGGGCTTATCCGCCACTCAAACGGCAGCCTGCACTACTACATCAACGGCCTGGACCAAGGGTTGGCGGCCTCCAACTGCCCCAGTCTGGTGTGGGGCGTTGTCGACCTGTATGGCATGGCAGTCAAGGTCACCATTCTGGACCGCCAGGACCCCAGCTACCCCAACATCCCTCCGGCCCCTGAACGTAGGGCCAACAGCTTGTTCCGGCATTACCCGGACCTGTATGACGAGGAGGCTTTGGAAGGTTAGGGTTGATGGTGGTAGTGATGATGATAATGTCAGCTTGCAAAATGCCATTCCTCACAACTATGGTAATGTTCAGATTTAAACTATGAGAGAGACAAAGTCCAAACTCCTTGTACATAGAGATCATAGATTGATCTTTAATATAATTATGTTGTTTTTATATTGAAGGTCAAGTCATTTTAGGCCTTATGAAATACAGAAACATTTGTCATTTTACTGTATTTGACCCACATTATGCATCAGATTGGGTTATTTGATCATACATGATCTTTAGAGGTCATGTGAAGTTCAAGGTCATCTCAAGGTCAAGGTAATTGCAAGGTCACTGTTGCTTTTAACACAATAGAACTTCTGCTGTAGTTTATTTGATTATACATGAGTGTTCATGTGAAACCGGAAGTTAAGGTCATCACAAGATCAAAGCCAATATTTTGTTGTGCTTGAAAGCAAGCGTTTCATTTCAGTTTTATAAAACTTAATCCATAGTGGGCAAATCATTTTCATATATGCAGTTGTGAATAAATTCACTAAAGGGCATTTAGTCAAATGGGCATTGCACTTCTAGTTGAATGACTGGATCAATGGAAACTAGTTGTTGTGCCGTTGGGTCTATTGTAGCTGGGTTCTGCACAATGGAATGCTATTACCCACTTGTCTTTCGTCTGCGTGGATCGGCTAGTTTAATCACCCTATGACTAATCTTAATACATTTATATGTTTAGTCCGGTCTGTGTGCGGATATGGTTATAGAGATAGGGAGAAACGTGTAAAAGATTCACTGACACACTAGCTCTCGCATGGCTATGAAACATAGGTAGTCCATCCACTTGTTAACAGTAAATATCACACATTTATTTCCTCTACTCTATACATAATTATCTAAACACTACACTAACTTAACTCTTTCCCTGCCAATCGACGATATATCGTCGATCTGAGCCGCCATGTTTGTGCCAATAGACGATATATCGTCAATTTCAGTATTCCGTTTCGTTTCAGTTTTTTGCGCAGTCCAATCCAAGTTTTATTTTAACCAAAGAGAGATAACTCTTTATACTTTCGTTCCCGATCGACACGCGCGTGGTTTCTTCAAATTGATTCGTTTTTAGAGTGTTTTTTGTGCATTTTACTAAGCATTGTGATGGGCACAATCGACAGTGTGTCAAACTCTGCTAATAATCAATATAATTTCTAACTGTAAAGTGTATTTTGATCCTAAATAAATTTTCTTTCTGGTGTGTGAAGCTGATTCAGTGATTGGAATTATTCCTCCAGATTTTTTTTATCACTGTGGTATGTAGAAATATTTTTATTTTATTTTATCATTTCAAAAAGATGAACATGCTTTCAAAACACATATTTCAATAACATAATCAAATTAACATTTTTGTGGTTTTTTTTTCTTATTCTTCACCCTTTTACCTTTAATTTGATATGAAATATGTCTATTTAACAACTATTATTGAAAGAACAGTAGCTTAAATGCCTAAGGTACTGAACTTTCTTTCCGGTGCCAGAGAAATGTCTGGCACAAACGTGGAAACATGCCTGGCAGGGAAAGAGTTAAATGTCCAAAACGTAATATAATTAGGATTAACTTAACAGTCCAAATTCACTTCGAGTAGTTCGCTCTTTGATGGGTCTATGCTGCTACTGTTCTCGATATTTGCTACTGAGTCATCCTTGGTCTTTGTTCTGGTTTTGCCTAATGTTCGTTTTTTTAGGAAGAATGGACTATTGCACAGACCTTATAGATCAGTGTGTGTGCACTTTTTCTAGAGCACTTAACTTGATCGTTGAAGTGCGTTGCTGTTGTCGCTTGATCTCGTTTGTTGACTACTGAACTACCGTAGCGCAGTGCTCGATGCTCATGGGCAGGCCGAATGTCAGGGTTGATTCTCAGTGTATTTCCTGCCTCGGACCAAGCCTGCTCGTCTGCAAAACATAAGACGAGTTTCTGCAACGCCTTGTTTACAAAGGGTGTGCAGAGCGTCTCACTGATGGCAGAATCTGCCCTCAGTGATCGCGTCGACTTATACAGATAAGAGACGAACAATCTTCTAAGTCCGGGGTCCACTGGAATCTTTAACATAATTCCTATACATACATACATATCATGGCTAACATAAACACAGGGAGAAGTAATTAATAATATACACATTCTCCGGTACAGCCACTGGTCTCCAATAATACACATAGGAGAAACAACAGTTGGTCAGTGGGGCGACCTCGTGGTGTTGAAAACCGGTCACGTGGTCAGCCACGTGGTCAAGCAAAGTTTTACTAACATTCACAATTATAAAACATGGCAAGATTTCACAAGCATAATTCCAACAATATTATCAATAAATCGCGATGAAACAAAAGATTGGTAATTTACCCTTTTGACGATGTCAGGCTATGGCTATACTGCGATGAATTGATTTTCACCCGTCACCTGCTTAGTCTTCTACGAGAGATCTTTCCGCGTGTGTGTCCTTCTCGCGTGAGATGTAGACAAAGACATTTGTCTTCACGTGGTGGTCACCTAACGCACGATCTCCTGAGATACCTTAGCGCCCTCTAGCGGGGTTTGCGGATATAGGTCAGCTGGATGAGGTCACTGCCTACCTTGTGAAGAGTTAGCCTAACATGCTTACCCCAAAACTTAACTGCTGTTGTCTGCTAGACCTCGACTTTAACTTAAGTTACACAGGCCAAAGCATGATGAACTATCTGAGGCGTGAAGCCTTAGTGCTGGGTTCAAACTAGCCTATTGTGACAGTTGTGCTACTTATTCCATTACAACCACAAATTTCCTTTATGTCATCTAAGAGGACTAAGCTTTCAGAGGTTAGATCCATTGGGTTCAAGTAAAGACCTGATTGTGCTTGATATGCCTAAGGCAACAATTGGACACCTGGGGCAGCTTACGTTAGATCTTGTATCAGCCAGTGCCTTCAGTAGTTCTTGAGCTGGAAAAGCACTATGCTAGAAGGATAGAATAAATAAATGTTCATAATAGTATTAGTGTTTTTTGTGTGGTGTTGTTGTTGAGTACATGCTATTTTCCATTCTAGCTTTCAAAATAAACAAAGGTGGTTGTAATATTACGATATTTTCAGAAGAAGAAGAAGTGGAGAAGCTGACGTTTCACCCCAAGTGTGGCAATCATGCTTCTGTTATCAACAATCAAAGAACATCTCATCGCCCAAAGTCAGTATTTCTGTGTGTGTCTGTGATTGGGGATGGGATGGGCGTGATGTGGGGATGGGTGTGAGTGTATCATCCATTCATGTGTGTGTGGTGGGGATGGATGTGAGTGTATCATCCATTCATGTGTATGTGGTGGGATGGGTGTAAGTGTATCATCCATTCATGTGTGTGTAGTGGGGATGGATGTGAGTGTATCATCCATTCATGTGTGTGTGGTGGGGATGGGTGTAAATGTATCATCCATTCATGTGTGTGTGCGAGAGTGTGTGTGCGAGAGTGTGTGTGTGTGTTTGTCAGGTACCGCAATGACCAGCCTCAGCTTGTAAAATACCGTTTCAAACTGTAAAATAATGAAAGAAAACAAGTTGCAGATAGCGAGTATCTGTGAAATTTTAATGCGCAGACCGGTTCACAATGATGCATGTTTAATGCTGAATTCTTTGCCAAGAAATCCTACAGACTGTGTTGTCATGCTCCTGTATGCCATGCACTTTGATGTCAGAAACAGGCAACAAAGTTGACAGATTTCTTTGTTGTTTGTGTTCTATTTCTTCTTCTTCTTCTTCTTCTTCTTCTTCTTCTTCTTCTTTTTCTTGTTGTTCTTCTTTTTCTTGTTCTTCTTCTTTTTCTTTTTCTTCTTTTTCTTGTTCTTGTTGTTGTTGTTCTTCTTTTTCCTGTTCTTGTTTTTCTTGTTTTTCTTCTTCTTCTTCTTCTTCTTCTTCTTCTTCTTCTTCTTCTTCTTTTTTCTTTTTCCCGGTCCTGATTTGGCTCGGAAGAGTCCGCTGGACCTAAAGCATCAATCAATCAATCAATTCTTCTTTTTCATCTTCTTTTTTTTTTCATCTTCTTTTTTTTCGTCTTCTTTTTTTTCTTCTTCTTCTTCTTATAGGGACAAAAAGTGTGTGTAGAATACAAGAAGAAGGTGTTTTGCCTAAAGAGAGGGATTTCGGCTTATTGTTAGCATTTTGGAGACAATCCTGATTAGATGCTGTCTTCTTCTTATTCTTCTTCTTATCATTTGTATTTTATTTGTAAAATTTAAACAAATAAATAATTGTATCCACAGTGCCATCAACGACTTCAACAACGGCGTGGTGCTGACCTCGCGACCTTTGCGCTCCAACGAGATGTTTGAGGTGCGGCTGGACAAGATGGTGAACAAGTGGGCGGGGTCCATAGAGATTGGCGTGACCTTGCACAGCCCCCAGAGCCTGGACTTCCCCTCCACCATGACCAACATCCGCTCTGGCACCTGGATGATGACTGGCAACGGTGTGATGCACAACGGCACCACCGTCATCGACGAGTATGGACACAACCTGGATAGGCTCAAGGTTGGTTTGCGCATTGATGTTTTTGGTTTGTAGGGCATTGGCATGTGCTTCTTGAGCAAACTGTGTTTTGTTTGGCATTGGCCCCTTATACTCCAAGAAAAGGTACCACTACAGGTCTTTTATTTGTCCTCAAGTGTCTTGAGGTAAATTGGGTGCAGCTCCTTTCACACTCACACTTGATGAAAAACACCACTTTGGAACAAATTGACTGAACACCAAAACACTTTTTTGCAAGGTTGATGTGTAGTATTGTAGTAGTGTTTTGTTGTGAGTTTTGTATTGTGTAATTGTTGTCTCATGGATCCTCAAGTAAGTGTAGCGTTGCTTTGCTTCTCTTTTTATGTTCGTTTGGTTACTCTATCTTTTTTTCGCCTCGTTCACAGTGCTTTCTTGCACTCACGTAGTCCGCCATCTTGCTCCGGCATCCCACCCACAAGCTACACACGCGATAAGCTACTGTCATTGAAGTCTACATGCACGAAGCTTGCTCCCGACCTTGTGTTCCGATTAAAAGAGTTCTCGATCGGCCGTCATTTGCCCAGAAAACGGACTAGTCGTGGAGGCAAACGCAAACAAAACATCTCGTCTATCCCTGTTGTCCTTACACACAGATCATCGCCTACGCTCTCCAACGCTGACCCCACGCTTCATGTTGCATCACTCCAACAGTGTACCACTAGGCCTGAGACTCATCGCTGTAATACAGACAATCTCATTCACATCAACCTCTCCCCTCAACCCCTATCTTCACACCTCGATAGCCATAGCCCTCTAGGCCTACGTATTGCATCATTCAATGCTCAATCATTAGGTCCCATTGAAAAACGTACCGCTTTGCAAGAATTCGTCTCACACAAGCAGACTGACATAATGTTCATCCAAGAAACCTGGTTTCGGCAGACTGGCGACGAGGGTAAATGCTCTGATTTAACCCCTTCTGACTACTCTATATGCTCGCTGCCTCGCTCAAATCGCGGAGGTGGCCTTGCTATCATTTACAGAAACAGTCTGTCCCGTCACCTTGGCTTCATTACAGACTTCGCTTTCACCCACTCGTCCTTTGAAGTTGTTCAACTTAGCCTGTCCGTTCCACAGCAGAACATTCACTTCATATGCATATATCGCACCTTTCCAAGCAAGAAAAATAAATTAACTGATGCAATTTTCCACCAAGAATTTCCAGTCCTGCTTGATTACTGCAACACACTGTCAGGAACATACATAGTTTTAGGAGACATTAACTTTCACTTTGACCAACCCCAGCAATCTTCCACCGCAAAGATGATTGAACTTTTAGATCAGTTTAGTCTTTCTCAGTCAGTCACAGAAACCCACCCACAGCCGTGGTCACATCATAGATTGGGTTATTCATAGGCCTCAGGATAAGGTCGTTAGATCAACTTCAGTCACCCAGGAATTAACATCTGACCATTTCTGTGTCATGTGCGAACTAAGCGTCGCAGCCCCCCCTCCTCCCCCCATGTTCAGGAAGGCTCGCAGCCTGCGCACCATGGATAGGGATGCTTTCAAGCAAGACCTTACCGCTAAAGTGACCCCAGAACTGTGCCCCACTGTGGATCAGCTGAATAGTACACTTCAGGCGGTGCTTGATCGGCACGCTCCCGTGGCCCAGAAAAAGGTCAAGGCAACTCGCTCAGCACCCTGGTACGAGTCTATTACGGACGAGCTCTCTGAGGCGAAGAAACACAGACGCAAAGCTGAGAAAAAGTGGCTCAAATCGGGTTTAGAAGTCAGCAAGCAGATTTTCACCGCTGCAAAAAAACGGGTCACTAAAATAGTCCAGACTGCCAAAACCCGGTACTTTAGCGACAGAATTAGCAGCAGTGAAACTTGTAAACAGTTGTTTGACATTTGCAATCAGCTAAGGGGTAAGAGCAATGCAACATCACTCCCATCCACACATCCAGCATGTCAGCTCCCAGATATATTTTGTAATTATTTCACACAGAAAGTAGCTGACATAAGGGCCGCTCTTGATAGCCATGAGATCACAATCACTAACCCATTCTCACCTTCCCTCACCACCGCAAAGATGGAAGTTTTTCAAACAATAACAGAGCAAGAGGTCAAAAAAGTCATCTTAAGCTCAAAACCAACATCTTGCTCTCTCGACCCCATTCCTACCCCCATGTTGATAGAGAATCTTGACCCTCTACTCCCGACCATTACCCACATTATCAACGAGAGTCTGTCCTCTGGTGTTGTTCCGTCTGTGCTCAAAGCGGCTGTCATCAAACCCCTCCTTAAAAAGCCAAGTTTAGACAAAAATAATCTAAAGAACTATAGACCTGTTTCAAACCTCTCCTTCCTGTCCAAAGTCATAGAAAAAATTGTTCTCAAACAACTGTTTGCCTACCTATATGATAACGCTTTACTTTGCCCCAACCAGTCTGCCTACCGACCATTCCACAGCACTGAGACAGCCCTCCTAAAGGTAACCAATGATCTGTTGCTTGCCTTAGATAATGGCAACGTCTCCGTTCTCACCTTATTAGACCTCTCAGCCGCCTTTGACACAGTTGACCATCACATTCTCCTTAACACTCTTCAACACTATTTTGGATTCTCTGGCTCGGTCCTGGCTTGGTTCCACTCATATCTTTCTGACAGATCACAAGCAGTCACTGTCGATGGCTGTTTCTCCAGCACAGCAGACTTGGTGTGCGGCGTGCCTCAGGGTTCCGTTTTAGGGCCGGTGTTATTCACTCTGTACACCAAGCCACTGCTTCTCCTGCTTAGAAAGCATGCTGTTGAGAGTCAGTCATTTGCAGACGACACACAACTGTATAAATCCACCGCCCACTCTCTCATTAATTCCGCTGTTCAGACCTTGGAGAACTGCATCACAGACATTAAGTCATGGATGACACTCAACAAGCTTAAGCTTAATGACGATAAAACCGAAGCCCTCCTCATTCACAAGCACAACACCTCCTCCTCACTCTCGCCTCTCCCAACATCGCTTACAGTAGGGACAACAAACACTCAGTTCTCATCCTCAGCAAGAAATCTCGGCTACATTCTCTCCGATGACCTGTCCCTCAACAACCACATCTCCAACGTCTGTCGCTCTGCATACACGGCCATACGCCAAATCAGCTCCTTTCGCCACTATCTTACAGTCCCGGCCACCAAAACCCTAGTCTGCGCTCTCGTCCTTTCTCGTCTTGACTATTGCAACTCTTTCCTTGTTGGCTCCCCAAAACACATCATTGACAAACTACAAAAGGTTCAGAACTCAGCAGCTAGACTAGTATTCCGAGCTAAGAAACGTGATCACATCACACCTCTACTACATTCCCTTCACTGGCTTCCTGTGCAAGCACGCATAGAGTACAAACTCTCTGTTCTCTGTCACAACTTCTTCACAGATTCTTGTCCTTCCTACCTTGCTGATCTATTGTCTGTCTACTCCCCTTCACGCACTTTAAGATCTTCTGCTGACACTCGCACACTCAAGGTTCCTGTCACCCGCACTAAGACATACGGCCAACGTGCATTCGCCTACTCCGCACCTAAGCAGTGGAATTCCCTTCCCTCCCATATCCGCAACATACAATCAACACAAGCATTCAAAAAGGCCCTCAAAACCCACCTCTTCAAACTGCATTATTCAGATTGATTTGTATCCCGCTGCCATTCTCTCATCTCTTGTCTATGTGAGTATGTCTGTTCCGTAAGTGTATACACGGCTGTAAATATTTAACTGTTTTCCTTCCTGGGCCTAACCGGGCATATAAATAGCTGTAAATAGGTTTTTGCTATTCTATTTTCTGTCTTTTTTGTCATTTGTGTACATAGTTGTAAATAGTATATCTTTGTCTTTTTTTAATTTATGTACATAATTGTAAATAGTCTGTACCTTTACTGTCCCCTCTTTTGGTGTATTGTAGCAAAAGTAATGTTTCATCGAGTGCACGTATTTATATGTTATGACCATGTAAAGCGTGGTGAGTCTGGTCATAGGCTGGAGTACCCGCTATATAAAAATCCGTTATTATTATTATTATTATAGTAATATGTTACACGTGGTTATTTATCAGTAGCTGATTCATTCCCGATGCTTGAATCTTTATAAGTGTAACTCAGATTTGTTTATCCACGCAGCCTGTTCACTCAGCAACAAGGCCGGAGTCGTCATATAAAGTTTTCCAACTTTATTCAGCAAACATCAACAACTGCATACAAGATTGCTTTCCGAAAATCACTTCCAAGATCATCATCCAAAATCACCATCAATCCCTATCAATCACTCTTTCACTTACAATCAGACAGCGCGTTACTTATATAGCCTCTCTGCAATCGAGAAAAAGTTCGAAATTTCCAGCATGACGCAATAACACCCAGTCAAAAAAAATCTTGTCACCAGAACTATGCCAGTTCGCTGGACCCTATAAGAACTGAATATCTATCTGTCTATCAGAACTATGCACTGTCTTGCGTCATTATATTAGGAGAATCACTTAGCTATTGCCAGTTCTATCTCAAAGCTTCGGTCGATAGTAAACAAGTAATTCAAGAAAATTCTCAACAATATCAACCGAACAAAAATCGACATTATACAATCTTCTTCAAGCAATGACGCAAAATCAAATCAAAGGTAAATACACTCTGTTATTGCATGCTCTGCAAAACCAAATGATCATATCTATTGTGCGCGTCTCATATGGTATAGTATATATAAATATATATATAGAGAGAGAGAGAGTTAGAGAGAATATAATATATTTATTTTATTTATTTAATCACTTTTAGATAGCACTTTACCAGCTCAAGAGCTGCTCAAGGTGCTGACCGATACAGGGTCTCCTGAGGCTCCCAGTTGCAGCCTGTGTGTGTGTATATATATTTTATCCAGTTCAAAACTTGGGAGTCTTGACTGATAATCTAGCAGATGTGTGGTCTTATTGAATCCTGACTGCTAATGTAGCCAATGCGTTAGTGATGTTATTGTGAGACTGTTGCTGTGTTCCCTACTGTTCAGACTGGATAATTATAGCAAGCGCGTTGCTTTGCAGGTTGGAGACAGGGTTGGGGTGCTGAGGAAGCCGGACGGCACCTTGCATTTTTTCGTCAACTCTGTAGACCAAGGTGTGGCAGCCAGCAACGTGCCTGAAAGTGTGTACGGCGTCATCGACCTGTATGGGCAGGCTGCTCAGGCCACCATTGTCGATCCCTCTTGTCAGTGCCATTTGTATTTTTATGGAAGAGGAGGGGGGGGGGGTTATTTCTTTTTTTACACTGAATACAGCACTGTATTCTGTTGTTGTGAGCATGATGCCATTCTGCTGTGTTTACAGTGAGTTGTTTTTGTGACTCCTGACGAAATTTCTAGTAAAATAGATTTTTGGAGACTCTTTTTGCCTGGTTTGTTTTATCTCTTTTGAGGATGATGATAATGATGATGATGATGAGGATGTAGTCTTGTATAGCACAGGTCTTCATAAAAAACAGTTCATGCTCATTTTAACCTGTTTTGACTCCTGTATACACCACTTTGGTCATGACTTGTGTGAAGAATGGCACTTTACATGTTACCGACATCATCAACGTCATCATCATCATCATCATCATCATCATTGTCTCCTGAGCACTGCCACTTCTGACTCATCCATCTGTTTGCCTGTTGATCTATATTTGTTTAATTATGTAGGTATGTATTTATTTTGTTTATTCATTCCCTCTTGTCTTCTCAGCAGCGACAGATCTGCTGAGCTCCCCAGAGTTGGACTCGAGCGTGTTTGTGGACAGCGACGAGCTCAAGTTCCACTCCCTGCATGGGCACAACGCGGCTGTCATCAACAACGGCTACACCGCCATCCGTACCAACGACACCGGGGAGTTCAACGACGCCATCGTCATGAGCAATCGGGGTCTGAGGGACAACGAACTGTTTGAAGTGGTCATCGAGAAGCTGGTGGACCGCTGGTCAGGATCACTGGAAGCTGGTTAGTAGCAGTGGATGATGGTTGGTTTAGATGGATTGATGTCTGTTTCATTTATTTGGATCTGGTGTACTTCTTAATGGTTAGGAGGTAAAGATCATGCTGTGTTTGAGCAGCTTCAAAATCTCAAGCGTACATAGATTCTGTATTGGCCCCAGGGCAGTGAACAGCTCTTGAGCTGATGAAAAAAAAGTTATATGAGAACTATACAGTGATATTCCTAGGGATTTGCAAAACCGGTACGACGTCACAGTAAACAAACACACTCGAACGCAAACCGGTAGGCCAGTCACGGAAACCGGTATGACCCATAGCAAAGCTTAATAATGCGTCACTATTTTATATAAGTAGATGGCGACTCTGTTAATGCATTTTCTGTTTCATTAGAAACATCTTCGTCTTCACATAAATTTCTTTTATCTCCCCCCTAGCAAAAAATGAAAAAAGAGATTTTTTCTTCTTCATTATTACTAGCCTATCTGCCACTGTCGCAATACATACTGACGAGCACGAGGGAAGAAAAAAATCGAAAAGTGTGCGAGTTTAATTTATCCGTATTCACGATAGCCTTGCGCTCGCCAATGTTATATCATTCTGTATTAATTACCTTAAAGAATATGGCAAGGCTACTGAACGCATTCGCAGGCCTCTCGTCTACACTCCCTAAACACATAATCAGCGTGGCTGGCTGGCTGGCTGGCTGGCTCTCTCTCTCTCTCTCTCTCTCTCTGGCTGGCTCTCTCTCTCTCTCTCTCTCTCTCTCTCTCTCTCTCTCTCTCTCTCTTTCTCTCTCTCTCTCTCTCTCTCTCTCTCTTCATTTCTCTTGTTTTTCTTTATAATAGTACAGTGCGTGGTGTTTTAGGTGTGACCATGGTGAAGCCTGAGGAGATCGACTTCCCCAGCACCATGACTGACATTCAGTATGACACGTGGATGCTCAGGTATAGTTGGATGCTCAGGTAGGATTGTTTCTTTATTTCCCCCTTCCCCCTCTCCCCTTTCCACCCACACACCATTCTTCATCTTCTTTCCTTATCTTATTCTATCCCTAGCGTGGATAAATCCGTACCGGGAAACTTCGTTTTGACTGACTTTGTCCGTGCTTGTACAGTTCTCAAACTGCTTGGGTAGTTCTCAAACTGCTTGGACAGTTCTCACACTGCTTGAGTTTTTATCGGTGTAGAGTGGTTTTTGTAAGCTTTAACCACTTCCTCTGTATCTAGCAATTGTGTTGATTTGATTATTTTAATGATTTGGGTTCAATGTTGATCACATTTTTTGCAATTTTTTTTTCTGTGATGGTGATCTTGAGACAATATGTGTGTATTATTGTATTAAAACCAATTAATGAATTAGTACAACAATTCAGTAGCCAAACAAGCAAGCACAGTTTTGAGGGCATGACTTTCATTTTTTGACACTTGTTTCTCTTGTGAGTGTTTTATAAATTAAACCATCCGAATAGTTGCATTTTGTTTGTTTACACAAAACTGCATTTCAAACTTACAAAAACATACTGCTGCCCTTTGAGTGTGATTTTGGAGGAGAGGATGAGGGATGGGAGGAGGGAGCAGAAATGTAATAGTATCCAGCATAGTAGAATTTAGCTGACTTACAGATGGGCCGCCATAGACAGTATACGTCGAAGTGACAGGGTCATGTCAAACGACATCAGAGCAAGTACCTTGAACCTTTGTATCCATTTGACATGATCTCGACAATGACGGTCCACATATAAGTTGTCTAAAGTTGAATATGGCTGTAAAGGAGTTAGAAAGCATGTTTTGTAAAGACCCTTTGTGATTTATTTCTGTATAAAGAACATTCTGATGTTGGGTGAGGCCTGGAACTGGAAGGGTTGGTTCTTACACTTTGTTAAGATTGTTTGGTGGAAAACGCTAGTTTATCTGCGTTTTATAATGATATTGTAATAGAAACTGACCATAATATGGAAACAAGCCTTTATTGATGAACAATATTTGAATAAGAACTGACCATAATATGAAAACAATCTTTATTGAGGAATGATATTGTAATAGAAAATGACTATAATATGAAACCAATCTTTACTGAGGGATGATATGGTAATAGAAACTGACCATAATATGAAAATAATTTTTCATGAGGGATTACATGGCTATAGAAACTGACCATAATATGAAAACAATCTTTACTGATGGATGATATGGTAATTATGATATGAAACCAATCCTTATTGATTGACAGTGACAAGGTCACATTGTGGTTTGGTGCAAGCAAGACTTGTTCTTTCTGTTGACTACAGACTTCATCATAGGGAAGATTGTGTAGACTTTCAGGGTTTGGTTTGATACTTTGGACAGGCGTAGAAGCCCAGAATTTTAGCCATGAAATTAAAGAGGTTGAGGAGGGTTGGGGTGGGCTGGGTTTTGCTGACCAACGGAAAGGGTAGTACTGTAAGCGTATCACATTATTTGTCTTTTTCAGAGTGGAACGCTTCACACACCTTTGGCCAGTTTCTTTAAATGATATTAATTATACAGCCATATCCAAAATTTTTATCACAATTTCAAAAAAGAAAATGTTTCAGCGGATCAGCCATCATGCAAGATGGCGCCACCGTCCACAATGGCTACGCCCTTGACCTTGACACCATCACCATGGGGACCAGGATCGGCATGATGCGATGCAGTGACGCCACGTTGCACTTTTACCGTGACGGAGTGGACATGGGCGTGGCTTGCAGTGACATTCCCTCCGGTAAGTAACTTTATTTAGGATTCCGTTTGTTTTTCTTGTATAGTGTTTTTCCCACTGAACAGCTGCTCAGGGTGCTGGCCAATACAGGATCTAACTCCAAGGCGCCCAAACCTACTTATTTAGTTTTATGTTTCTTTTTCTTTTTTTCTTTTTTTTTTTAATGTATCTTTTTATTTTCCTAAAATAGACTTCTAGATTCTGAAGCCTTGCATGCTGATAGCAGGCTGTTTTCTACGTTGACATTGTGTGTGTGAACACCACAGAGAGGAGCAACTCTGCCAGCTTGAACATTTTGTTTTTTAGAATTGACTGGAGACGTAGACACCTTCTTATAAGCATGAGAAATAAAGGGGTATATAAGCCCAGAGCAGGACAAATCATAGAGTGCACAGTTCCAGCTAGGCTCACCTTCAGGCAAAGACAAGAACCTAGCTCCAAACGTTAGTATTATTGTGTTAAGTCTGCATTAGCATTCTCGCAGTTTATTTATCCTTTTATTTGTTGTCGCTGTTACTTTTGAATGCTAGCATTTTTCTGTTTTATTCCTTCCTATGTTGACAGGGTGTTCAGTGTGTTTTCAGTGTTTTATGTTTTCTCGTATTTGTTGCAAGTGGATGGCATTGGACGCTTAAATGTGGTGTGTTGCTGCTGTCACAGGAGTGTACGCGGTGATAGACCTGTACGGCCTTTGCGCCCAAGTGTCCATCACAGGCGGGTCGGTGGTCCGAGTCCCAGAGACCCAGGTAGTTGTCACCACCGCCCTGGACACCGTCACTGAGCAGTCCTCTTCCTCCCAGTCCATCATCAAAACAGGTGATGCACTTTTCTTTTTTCTGTTTTGTTGTTGTTGTTTTTCTTTTTCTTTTTCACAGCCTTGGGGAAAAAGGGAACCGAATAGGCCAGTTTCAAAGAAACTGCTGAACCACAGTGTCTAGCTGAGACTAACCAAGGCTAACGGTCGCTCTACAAGTCTCTTTGTAGGGTCAGATTTAAGAGTGAGGTGTAGTGATTCTAGTACATTGTACATGGTCTGCTGTTATGTTGAAACGCGAAGGATAGTATGTTTGAAGTGCGCACGATAGATCTAATCGGTTCGTTTTGCAAAGTATTCAATGGTAGAGTGTATTTACCTTTGATTTGAGTTTGCGTTGTTGTTAGAAGAAGCTTTGTATAACGTTGATAATTTTTGTTAGTCGATATTATTGGAGAATTCTCTAGATTTGCGTGTTTACTGTCGATAGAAACTTCCCGATAAATGTCGAAGTTTGAGAACGTTCTTGGAATGTGAAGAGAGATGTATGACGTAAGTCAGTGATGACGAACTTTAATTTGATTGGTGGTAAAGCGTCATCGGGAACATTCTGACGTTATCTCGATCGAGAGAAAATCTTTAAAATGGATGCTCTGTGTGTGGGTTGTGTTGTGTTGTTGTAAAAGTGAAAAGGCGATTGTATGCAGATGTTGATGTGTGCTGAATAAAAGTGGAAAACTTCTTACGAAGACTCAGTGACTTGTATGGACGGGTTGCGTGGATAATCGAATCCGAACTTACACTCATCAGGAGAATTCATGCATTGGGGCTGAATCTACTACTGATAGAAAACACCACCATCAAACGGAGTGTAACATCTGCATTGGGTTGTTTGTTGCGTGAGCAAGTTCTATTGCTGACCTCGCTTTCCCGTGCTTGCCACTAACCCCTGCTGTGAAAACAGACCAAGCTGTAAACTGCTCTAACGCTGCCCTTTCTGGATCAATCCACCTTTCTGCACCAACGTAGTTTGTAATGTTATTTGGAAACAAGGAATCGTTTTTTTCCCTTTACAACTGTTCTTCTTGGCGCTTTGCTGTCTATCCTAGAACGTTGTTCATACTTTTCAATACCTTAAAAAAGAAGTTGTTTTTATAAATGGTGACTGAATCAGGACTGCATCTAAATCTTAAATCCTATAACCAGGTGCAGAGACTGATGGGGAAGTGAACGTAAGCTGAGGTTAGTCGCAGCTGAGCAGTGTGCAGGCGACCCTGAGTGTAAGAGGCTATTGAGGCATACGCCTGCCCCCAGCCTGTGCTGGATAGATCCATGACACTCCACTAACATCAAGATCATCTGTTGTTTGTCTTTTTTTTTTTTTTGCTTCCAGAACTTGAGGGAGATGGTATTGTGGTAACTTAAAGTATGTCCTTTTATTTTTTTTTACAGGCACCTCCCATCGCTTCAGCAGTTGCTGCGGCAAGAACATTGCCTTAAAGAACAACGGCTGCACTGCTACCCGGTCCCACGGCTTTGCCAAGGGGGTGGTGTTCAGCTCTGACCCACTCAAGTACGACGAGGTCTTTGAGGTAAATTTGAGGATGTCCTTTTATTTATTTAGTTTATTTGTATTTCTTTGACATTAGAAATAATTTTCCAGTTTTAATGAATAAATAATAATAATAATAAAATGCTGTTAAATAGCACGATCTCCAACAAATAAGCTCAAAGCTAATATCTCGGACGCCAAAAAGCAATGTTCCAAAGAAGTACAAAGCTAAAAATATCGAAAACTGTTTACAGGAAAAGATAACTACGCTGTTTGTTGATTGCAGAGGGAGGCAGAGTTGATAGTGAAGGCCACTGTGAAGTGTGTTTCTCTATGTGCAGCGCAGTGTGCCAAAAGTAGAACAACATATCAATGGATTCGTTTCTCTTGCCATTTCTGCAGGTGCGAATAGATCAAGTGAACGGCCAGTGGTCAGGGTCTTTACGCATTGGCCTGACCACCATGGCCATCTCGGACACTACCTCCCCTTCCCAAATCCCTCCCTCTGCTGACCAGATCACCTCCAAGGTCACCTGGGTGGTTTCCGGGGCAACCGTGCTAAAGAGCGGGCTCGTCGTCAAGGAGAACTACTCTCCCGCTTTGGAGAGACTGGAGGTGGGTTTGATGACGTTGGCTTTACTCGTAGGAGGTAAGAAAAGACAAGACCTGGATGAACAGAGAATGGCAGAATTTGGCTGCGAAAAATGACAGAAAAGCTAGAGAAGAGGAGGGAGAGAAAAGGAAGGATGTAACATAGACAGACTCCGTTCATTTGTTGCTGTTCTGTATAACATAATTTGTATACACGAGAAAGCCCGGACTTCAAAATTAACAATTGTTATTAGCTTTATTTCATCACAATGCCTAAAAAGAAGCTCAGTTGTTGTTTTGGCTATCTATGGACACAACTTGTTTAAACCACTAGGCTTTCGCATTTTAAAAAAAAAAGTATAATGGTGTTGTTGGTGTGGAATTTTTGAATGTTATGATGTTGATCAGGTGGGCGCCAGAGTTGGCGTGCGGCGTTGCACGGATGGCACAATGCACGTGTGTTTGAACGGAGAAGACATGGGCATCGCTGCTTCTAACATTCCAAAGGTAGTTTCATTTTCCGTCTTTCCCTATCCTTCCATCTGCATATTTCACAAGCAGGGAGAGTACCAAGGAGACACATACGTAGGTTATTTGCAAATGGAAAAAAAGCGACACACACACATTTCTGGTGTAGGCATGTGTTGTCAACATGCTGTCAGCGTGGAATTGTTTGCTATACAAACCTTCCTCATTTCTATTATACATTATGATTTAATGTAATAGTTAGTAAGAGTAGTAGTAGTAGTAGCTGTTTGAGGACTATAAAATTAAAACAAGCGTAATCATCGCTAACATACATTAATCCGTAATTAGTAATAGTAGTAATAGCAGTAATAGTAGTAGTAACAGCAGCAAAATTGTGTGCAGTGCAAATCTTCCTCATCACCATTATACATTATCGGTTGGTGCATGATTTTAAGTAATTGTTAGTAATAGTAGTACTAGTAGTGGATTGAAGAAACAAAAACATCATCAAACCTTTTTATCGATGTCTTTGTCACCTATTTATTGTTAATGCACACATTTCATTCAGTATGACCAAAAACCCACACCCCAAAAACGCAAAGTGGGAAAATGAACCTAAAACATTGCGACATGATGATGATGGTGATGATGGTGGTGATAATAATGATGATGGTGGTGATGATGATAATGATGGGGATGATGAAGGTGGTGATGATGATGATGATGATGATGATGATGATGATGATGATGATGATGATGATGATGATGATGATGATGATGATGATGATGATGATGGAGACTTGTAAGGAGGCTTAATCCATGAAGATTCATGCTGGATTCATCCAGTGAGCATGAGGCAGCTGGGTAGGCCATCAGTGACACACATTTGTGCCTTGCATCGCTGTGACAGCCTGAGAGGTGGGCATTATAAAATTAAAATTTTATCTCTAAATTTATTATTAATAAGCATACTTACCATGACTCAACAAGTGCAATGTTTTGGCGTTGCTAGGTGATAGTGCCCTTATAGCGGAAGCTGGCAAAAACAAATCAAACATAAAGTTGCTTCCCCTGCACCAAACCGACACGTGCCCCACGTGCCACAATACGTGTCTAAGCGCTCACGGCAAAGGACAGCACACCTCATTTCTTATTTGGAACTGCGGGGAGGTGGGAGGGATATTAAATTGAGTCATGGTAAGTATGCTTATTAATAATAAATTTAGAGATAAAATTTTAATATTAATTACACATACTGTACCATGACTCAACAAGTGCAGATTAGCACGAAAAGGAAGGAGGGAAGCAACTTTATCTGAAACAAACTTACCGTGAACAGGCTGGAGAAGAGGACCGGGACTGTATGGCCATGACCACAGAACCGACTCCAAGAAGCCATCCTCTCGAGTATGGCAGGACAGAAACAGGAAGCAAGCTGGAACCGGCCGAGGTCTCCTGAAGCCCAGAAAGCCCCTAAAGAAGGCCGGACAACAGCCAAGCGTGAAGACGGAGAACGCTTGGATTGCCGTGTGGAATCCCAGATCGAGGCTGCAGAAGCGATCGCGCTCCGAGAGCGAGAGGAATGCACCGCCCCTGGGAAAGACGAAGGAGATCGGGGAACCAGGGCTGAGCTGGCCAAAAGGGAGCCTCGAGAATGAGAGAAGGGGATTCCTCTTCAGCTTTCCTGAGAACCCGCGGAAGGAGGGGGAATGGCGGGAAGGCATAAGCCTCCAACCCCTCCCAAGAAATGGACAACTCGTCCACCGCCCAAGCCAGGCAATCTGTGACCGGCGACACAAACAGGGGTAGCCTGGAAGAGTAACGAGTGGCAAAAAGATCAATCAGAGGTTTAAACCACTCCGCCCAAACTGGTTGAAGAACAGAGTGGGACAGCGTCCATTCCGTGTGGACCACACAATGAGGGCGACTCAGAAGATCGGCCAAGACATTGACAGAGCCGCTGACATGCTTGGCCACAAGCGTACAACTGAAATCAGCTAACTACAAAAGGAGGCCCTCCACCAT
The DNA here is from genome assembly GCA_036898135.1 of Oncomelania hupensis. Taxonomy (NCBI): domain Eukaryota; kingdom Metazoa; phylum Mollusca; class Gastropoda; order Littorinimorpha; family Pomatiopsidae; genus Oncomelania; species Oncomelania hupensis. Next base: position 56,348,638 of record CM072524.1, read on the forward strand.
CGTGGAGAGAGCAGGGGAAAGGGTACCCCCGAAGTGGTTGATGAGAGAAACCACAGTGGTACTGTCGGAGCGAACGAGCAAGAGGCCCCGAGGCAGGGAGGGAAGAAAACGATGAAGAAAACGATGAAGAGCCAGGCAAACGGCTTCCATCTCCAGGCGACTGATATGCCAAGACAGCTGGTCCTGAGACCAAAAACCGTGGGCTGAAAGGCTGCCAGTATGCGCACCCCAACCGACCAAAGACGCATCCGTGAAGATTTCGGCCACCGGAAGCGGAGAGGAGATAGGCACCCCCGAAGAAAGCCACTCCACATTCCGCCAAGGAAGCAGAGAAGCGCGAAGGTCCGCCGTGACCGGAAAAAGAGCGTCCCAGGAATCGCTGGACTGACTCCAACGGGAAGAAAGCCAACGTTGAATCGGCCGCTTGCGAACTCCCGCGAGGGGAACCAGAGGAACCATAGACTCAAACGACCCCAAAAGAGAGGCCAGAAAACTGGCTGAAACGAAATCCTGACCCTTTAAAAGTAGCAGAAGGGACTGAAGCTTCTGCACCCGACGAGCTAAAGGGCGGACCGACCAATCGCGAGTGTCGAACGACATCCCCAGGTAGTTGAAAACCGGAGATGGAGACAACTCGGACTTGAGAGGGTTCACAGAGAACCCCAAGCGCCGTGCCCAAAGGAGAACGAGCCTGGTGTGCACAGGACAGAGATCGTGAGAACTAGCCTTGACCAACCAGCCATCAAGATAAGCAGAGAACCGCACCCCGAGTCCGCGGACTACGGCAGCGAGGTCTTTGACAATCCTTGTGAAAACCCAAGGACTGAGAGACAAGCCAAAGGGAAGGGCTTTGAAAAACCCGATCTCCCCAGAAGAAACGCATCCAACGCCTGTGAAGAGGATGAAGAGACCCATGGAAATAGGCGTCAGAAAGATCGATAGCGGTAGCCCAATCCCCTGGGCGCAGAGACATACGCACCGCAGCAGGAGTTTCCATGCGGAAACGAATGCGGCGAAGAAACTTGTTCAACGAGGAAAGATCGAGCACCGGGCGCCAACCGCCGGAAGCCTGCGGGACAACGAAGAGGCGGTTGTAAAACCCCGGGAAGTGAGGGCAAAGGACCTCCTCTATAGCGCCCTTCTGGAGAAGGGCTAAGACCTCCGCATCGAGAATCGCCTGAGGCTCAGGAGGAGACAGAAGGCGGAACAAAGGCGGGGAGCGACGAAGAGGGGGCCGAGCCACTCGCCCGGAGGGGTAGAACACCGAGGGGTGAACAGGCAGGGACAGACCTGGTGGAGAACGCGCCACTGCGTAGACGCCGACAGCTCACCGCAACCCTGCCACGGGAAGAGTGAATACCACCCCGCACACCCCGAGAAGAGCGACTACGGACCGAGCGAACTCGACCCCTGTCAGGAAAGAAAAGCGGGGCCGAAGGTATGGCCCGAGCCCAGAAGGCGAAACCATCCGACTGGTACCGCTCCGACTCCTAACGAACAGCCGTGCGAACCAAAAAAGAGCGGAGGCAAAAGGGACGCTGACTGAAGAAAGCGTCACGATGCACAAGGAGCAGGTTGACAAAGGCAAAAGCCCGTGATACGCAACCCAGAACGAAACGTCATCCCAGAATACTCGCCCAGCGGAAGACAGCGCAGCAGGCAGCGCGTCAGCGAGAGAAGTATACTCAAGGGACCTAACAATAGAGCCCTCTATCGGTGCCAGACCTCTGACCGAGAGAGGAACTCCCCGGAAACACTGGGCAATGAGGACGAACTCGAAAAGAGCCCACAGAGGAAGCTCTAGGGAACCGAGGCACCTCCTCAAACGAAGAGGAAGAGGCCTCGCCCTCCATAAGTCCTCTAGCCGTAGAAGATGCCCATTCCACAAAAAAACGTTAACACTAGGAGACGCCCTGAATACAAGGCAAGCCTCAACAGACTGGGCAGAAGCAAGAGTCCCGCCTAGGAAGGAATGGAGTGGTGGTAGGGGCACCGAAACCTCCTCCACCACTTGAGGACAAAGCCGCAGCGCGCTGAACGGCCTCTTAAAAAGCATCAGGTGAAAGGGCCTGAGATAACAACACCCCCGTACCCGTGAAAACGGGAACTAGGGTAGGAGGAACCAAGTATGCCCACCCCAACCAGAAGTCGGCGCACACACAGGCAAAAGACGTTTGCATGTGATCCGGAAGTAGGAAACGAAAAAACCGTACCATCAGAACCGGACGCCAGTATCCACAACCGAACCCGGAAGTGGCAGAGACCGAAGGGTGAACAGGGAATGCCTGACCCAAACCGGAAACTGAAGAGGCCACGGGTGAACCGTAACCCCTCGATCCGGAAACCAGAGCCCCCGCCCCACTACCGCAAACGGAAGTGGAAACAAAGGAGGATGGGAGGGAGGTGCCAAACCGGACACAGGGAAAGGTAACGGGTGTACCGTACCCCCCGAACCGGAACCCAGACCCCCCACCCCACGACCGCAAGCGGAAGTGGAAAACAAAGGTGGGTGGGAGGGAGAAGCCAAACCGGGAACGGGAGAAGGTAACGAGTGACCCGTACCCCCGTACCGGAAACCGAGGCCCCGCCCCACGACCGCAAGCAGAAGTGGCGTGCAATGGGGGCTGGAATGGGGAGGTGAGGGACAAACCGGCGAACCGGAAGCCACACCCCCTGTCGCAGCCGGACGTAACACTGCGAACAGTGCTTTATATGTCTCAAGCTCGACGGCCCCGCCCCACGACCGCCAGCGGAAGTGGAGTGTAATGGGGGCTGGAAGAGGGAGGTGAGGGACAAACCGGCGAACCGGAAGCCACACCCCCTGTCGCAGCTGGACGTAACACTGCGTGCAGTGCTTTATATGTCCCAAGCTTGACATTAGCCCGAAGGCCCGACCCGGTCTGAATCCCGCAGGAAACAGAAGGGAAGGCTTCGGCAGGGAGCTTATCCGGCCGTGCCGGGGCGTCCCCGCCGGACATTTAATGTGGTCCTAAACTAGGGCGACCACTTATATGAGCCAGAAGTCCCGACCCGGTCTGAATCCCGTAGGAAACAGAAGGGAACGGCTTCAGCAAGTAGCTGGCCCGGCCGTGCCGGAGCGTCCCTGCTAGAAAATATTATGTGGTCCTAAACTAGGGCGACCACTTATATGTTTCTGGCCGTAACCTTGACCAGAAACGGCCCCAAGGTCACTTCTGGCAAGACCAAGGAGCCACCCCTCACCTCACTACCACCACTCCCCACCTCTCCACCACCACTTCTACTGACCTGAAAGGCAGAAGACCACGAAGAAGGGGGCGCAGGAGTGGACAAACAGCGAAGCCAACGAAGCAAAGCGGTAGTATAGACGGCAGAAGAGGGGACTGAAGAAACCCCGATCTTAGCGGGAGCTGCGCTAACAGCAACAGAAGAAGGGACCGTAAACCGACCTAACTAGCGGGAACGGTCGACGAAGTAGAGACACGCAGCGACGGGGTGGAACTCGACGAACCGCTGCGGTAATAGGATAACAGGATAATAAACTAGACAAAAAGAGAGAAAACCTTACAACTCCGCCGGCAGTAGCAACAACGAACTACCGGGCGAACCCAGTAAGCCAGCAAACAGAGAGCTACAGTAGGCACAACCACTCTAACCAAGTGCCAAATAAGAATGAGGTGTGCTGTCCTATGCCGTGAGCGCTTAGACACGTATTGTGGCACGTGGGGCACGTGTCGGTTTGGTGCAGGGGAAGCAACTTTATGTTTGATTTGTTTTTGCCAGCTTCCGCTATAAGGGCACTATCACCTAGCAACGCCAAAACATTGCACTTGTTGAGTCATGGTACAGTATGTGTAATTAATTCAATGTTTCAATATGGGTTGATGGATTGATAGTCGCTTGTAAAGCGCTGATAATCCACGCTGGCACAGCATGCTCAGGGCGCATAGGAAAATATGGGATAAAGACAGAGAAAGTACAGGGGAAGTAGTTGTAATATTTGTAACCATTTGTTATGACCACTGTTGTTTTCAGAACGTGTTTGCTGTGGTGGATGTGTACGGCTCTGTGGAGTCAGTGACCATCTCTAGCAGTGCTCTTGTAGAGTCCATCACCTCCCTCCTCTCTCTCGCTGACGACATGGTCATCTCAGAACGTGGGGCACAGGTGCACATTTTCCCAATTACAAATCGGATTTAGTTTATGCCCTTGGGGAACACTCTGAGCCGCTGGCAGACGATGTAGTAATATCTGTAGGGCTGAAAGGGAGACAAAGCCTCGATGTCAAACACTGGTAGTGGCTGTCTCTCCTGAAGAAATGGGATTGGAGTTAATATGACAGCGTCTGGGATGTAATCCTTATTAGATGGTCTCCTACGGGGAGATAGGGAAGGATAGGAAAGATTTGTCTCCCTTTCTTCGCTGCCAGTAGTTTGAGTTTGTGAAACAGAGCTATAGCTACAGATGACCATTTTTTGAGTCCTCTGCTCGTCAGTGTGTCAGCTGGGCTTGCTGAAATTGAAGTAACTGATTTCCAATAGCATAAGAAGACATCTAGATGAGGTGCTGAAGAGGGAAGGGGGGGCGGTGGAAATGTTCATACGGAAAACAAAGTACTCGCGTATTGGCTGGATGGGAACACAAATAGAAAGGAACTGGATTTTTGTAAAGTGAATTCAGAGCTAGGGCTGAAAAAGGTTTTAAGAATTGCCTGGATTTACTTCCCTCACTTTACTTTTTGTTCTGTTCGTTTGTCTCTCTCTCATCTCATCAGGACCAAGATCAAGATGAAGACACGTCGGTCACCTCAGGCCTGTGTTTCCATGGCAACCACGGCAAGAACATCATGCTGAGCGACGGGCAGCAGACGGCGTGCAGGACCGCCAGCTACAACCAGGGTCTGGTCGTCTCCAACTTGCCGCTGCCCAAAAACCAGCTCTTTGAAGTAAAGTTTCACTTTTTATTGTGGTGTTGTTGCCAAGCACCATTCAGTGATGTTTAGCACACACAATTTATATGATGCGATGTATTTTGTTGGAAGTATTCTTAGACCAAGAGACCTTCACCTGGTCTTTTGATCAGGTTTGCTTATCAGGTCTTTTGGTCAGTTTTCCTGTCTGGTCTTTTGCTCAGTTTTTCTGTCTGGCCATTTTATCAATTTTCCTGTCTGGCCATTTTATCAGTTTTCCTGTCTGATCGTTTGATCAGTTGTAGAATATCAGTATTGATGTATTGATTGATAGTCACTGGTAACTGTGATATAGACCTGTCTCTCCATCTGTTGACCATTACCAGCTGTGCGTGAATGAAGTTGTAGTTTGACAAGGCCTTAGAGGTTAGGCCAACTTCGCTACAGTACAAGAAATTGAGGAGAGAGAGAAGAGGCGAATGGCATTTACACTACGCACATTTTGTGGGTTTTGTTTGTAACCCAGATGTACCCAGAGTTTAGTTATTGGGTTTACCAGGTACATTTGTTGAAATATTTCAGATTGATTGTTAGGTGATAATCCAAAAATAAGAGTCGATTAAGTCATATTGCCTGCCAGGGACATTTGCAACAACAGCAACAAAAACTGTTTTTAAAAACTTCAACTTTTCAGTTGTGATTACAAAATAGGAGAGGACTGACTACTTTTTTTTTCCAGCCAGCATATTTGCAAATACATTGTTGGGATTGTTTTACAGGTACGAATGGAGAAACAGGAGCCACGTTGGAGCGGTTCGTTGCAGGTTGGTGTGATAGGATTTCCTCCTGACAGGCTCATCTTCCCCGGGACTGCCACCGCTATCAAGAAGTCGGCTATCGTTGTGCAAGGATCATCGGTCTTCGTCAGTGGAACAAAGGTAATATGGCTATTGGAGAAGATGCTCTTGCTTGTTGTTTGTAGATTATAGTCACACGACACTTTCGCATATAGATGACTACTGGACCGATTTATACTGACACCAGCGGGCCAGTTGTTGGTAAAGGGGAAAATAATATGATCACACGTTGACCAATCCGGGATTCGAACCAGCGACCTTTCGGTTACTAGCAAGACGCTCTTACCAACTGAGCTACCCGGCCCCTCTGCTCTTGCTTTCCATTGATGCTGTGGAATTACCATTACTGTTTTGTGTATATCTGTGTTTGTGGGCCCTCCATGGGGATGCCGGGGGTTTCTGTATAAATAGTATCCCCACTTTCTGAAAATTTAGTGCTTTAAATTCCCACTGTCGCTGTCTTTCTTTTTTGTTCTTTCTCATTTCTACTCTGTTCTATCTTCTTTGCAAGACCGGTCACCTACCTTTCTTCTTGAAAACTCTTCCTAAACTCCTATTTGTGTATGGGGTCTGTTGGGTCAGTTTGGGGATATTGGATGCTTTCTGCCAAATGGTCACTAGGGCTTTCTATGATATTATTTAGCAATGTAGGCATTTTATATGTATGTGTTTTGTTGATATTTTATAATAATGTTTATATTCTATTTTGTTTTTTTGAATGGGGGTTCAATAAATTAGAGTATAGCCTCAGCGTCCCCTGCATGGGATGCCTTTATTGTAAAGTGACTAGCTGGTGGAGTGCCTTCAGTGTTACCACTAGGGTTGTTTCAGCAGATCTTTTATACAGATCAGGGGTGAGTCCTCTTTCAGCCAAGTTGTGGTCTTGATTTTGTGGTCCTGATTCGGCTCTTTGCAGTCCACTGGACCCTGTAAGCAATAAATAACTGTGTTTGTGGGCCTCAGTGCCTGACTGTGTGTGTATGTGTGTGTGTGTGTGTGTGTGTGTGTTTGTAAGCATGTAAGTATACATGTTTGTTGATTTCTTGTTCATCTAATACGTCACAGATAGTAACTGATCTGAGAAATAAAAGTTAGATCCTTTATCGGCCGAGCGCCTTGAGCAGCTGTACAGCTTTGGGACCGTGTGTTTAGCCAGCATTTTCTTACTATTGACTTCAGAAACATTTTTTGAATTTATAGAGTAGTAAATGTGTTTGTGTGCGTGTGAATGTGTTTATGCATGTGATTGTGAGGGAATGTCCTAATATATTTGGATTAAATTAATAAATTTGATATATAAAAGAACTAAAATGTATTTTTTGGGACGAATCAAATGTGTTGAATGGTTATTGTTCCATCTTTGGTCCCCACAGATGAAGGAGGGCTATGGCCTTGACCTGACCACGGTAGGGTGTGGGGTGAGGGTGGGGGTGCTGGTGGACAACGACGCCTGCTTGCATGTGTTTGTGGACGGCAACGACCAAGGGGTGGCCGCCAAGGACGTCCCCCAACCCTGCTTCGCACTCTTCGACATCTACGGAAAGTGCACTCAGGTAAGTCTCCTCCTTCCCTTGTGCACTTTGAGCATGGCTTTATGGGGAATGGCGTTGAGCCAGTCAACCTCATCATCATCATCATCATTATTCTTTTCAAACCTCTCCTCGGAAGGAATTGGACATTTTCAGGAGTTGTGCCAATTGAGCAATGTTGTGTGTGTGAGGGGAGAGAGAGAGAGAGAGAGAGAGAGAGAGAGAGAGAGAGAGAGAGAGAGAGAGAGAGAGAGAGAGAGAGAGAGAGAGAGAGAGAGAGAGAGAGAGAGGGGGGGGGGAAGAGAGATAAAGATAGATAGATAGATAGATAGATAGATAGATAGATAGATAGATAGATAGATAGATAGATAGATAGATAGATAGATAGATAGATAGATAGATAGATAGATAGATAGATAGATAGGCTCATGTCCTAGAGGGATGAGTACCAGCTACATAAATACAACCAGTTAACTCTAAGGTCCTTTCTCCCCCAAGACAGTGCTCAGTTGTTTGGGATATCAGATGATGCGCCATGGCAGCAAGTGGGTGCCTCAGATGGCTTGAGTAAGGTCAAGGTCATCCCAAGGTCACTGTTTTTTTTTGTTTTGTGTGTGTGCCTAATGCAACTTTTGCTGTTGTTTATTTGATCCTACACGAGTGTATTTGGAGCAGGAGGTCAAGGTCAAGAGCATCGAAAGACCTAAGTTGGTATTACTTTGCATTTTAATGCCATCGTTTCATTTTGTTTTTTCTGGGCACTAATTTTCATGTTAAATATTGCAAATTCCATAAGGAGCATATGAATCATAATTTTGGGCTTTGCCCTTCTAGTTCATTTGAGATGTGTGGTAAAACAGGCAAAATGCTAGATTGGAATATATGTTAGGTAGAAAAGTGTGTGACTTCTATGCCTAGGTGACTGTGGTGAGCGGTGAGGAGCTGTGTTCACCGAGCGGAGGGGGAGAGGGACGAGAGAAGGCTGATCTAGAAGATGGTGAGACCCACTTTAATAACTCCCTTGGCGACACTTTATTAACTCCCTTCTATTTTGTTTGTTTATTTATATTTTATGTTAAATAACCCTTTGCCATTCGCAAGCCCATTTCAGGCCCCCGAGCTCAGTGCCTTTGTTTCCTCGCAAGACCCATTCTTTCCCATGAACTAGTCTACTGTGTCGTAACTGTCTAGCAACGATCAACTACAATGCATTGCTTGAAAATGTATCGCGGAAAAAACTTTTGTTTCTGGTTTAGTTTTTCACTAGATCTACAGGGTGGAATTAAGGCGATAGTCTTGTCATGGTGATTTATTTTTTAAACCAGAAAGTTTTGGGCCCAAATTTTGGTATTACGAAGGTGGAGGAGGAAGATATGGTGTTCGATTACCGGTGAAAACATTGATGACAATGACTTTATGGGCTTTACACTAGAAGAAATAGTGAAAGGAGAGGTGCCCGATGTTCACTTGGATTTAGCAGTAACCCCAAATCGCATTGATTTTGACCATTTTGACGATCAGCAGTACTCGTAGAACTGATCGACAGTTGATGAGTCTGTCAGTTCTGAGAGTTAACAGAGAGTGATTCAGATCAGGAGTTGCCAACATTTTGCTGTTCCCATCAACAAAAAAAAAAAGAAGAAAAAACAAAGGAAGAAGACAGGTAGGCCTACTGATAGTCAAATGAAACAGAAAGTACAAACAAACTGTACAGTGTTAGCAACTTTGTGTTTCCTTTACCCATTGACGTTGACTTAATTAGTTAGTCATTGTTTATAGTAACTAAGTAAACGTCAGAATGTGTACAGAAAACACCAAAATTGCTAACACTGTACAGTTTGTTTCTACTTTGTATTTCTTTTGACTGTCAGTAGACCTACCTGTCTTTTTCGTTTGTCTTTTCTTTTAAACGAAGAACAGGTAGGCCTACTGATAGTCAAAAGAAACATGACCTAGTTTCTTTAGTTACATTTTTATGACACTGTTTCTTCCCCATTTTTTTCTTCCATTTTGGTAATTTTATTTATTTAAGATCAGCTTTAAATAACAGCTCGCTTTGTGAACTCTATGCTGAACAATAACCCTAAATAAAAGGCGTTCTAATCTGGACATCTGTTAAAACATGAAACTGTTGTTTATTTTCTGTACCAAACTCACATATTTTAATCACAAAGTGGGAAAATGTAACATCTGGTGGTATTTTTCATCACATTAAAACAGGCGTAAATCCTCATTTTGAATTTTCCCTGCGTTGAGAACTAAATAAGGGAAGCTCAAAACTGGCTCCAATGGCATTGGGTTAAGATTACAACCAAAAAAAATTTCTTTCTCGCCTGGAAATACTTTGAAACCATCCGGGAGAATCAGAATGAGCCCAAAATGTGGGTTGGTCCGTTTGTCAGCCTATCCATCCATCCATCCGTTTGAAACCACATTTCAAGGACCATTGAACTGATTTTGACCAAACTTCAAAAGAACAATTCCTAGTTTAGTACAATACAAAAAAAAATACAACACAATTCATCATATTTTTGTTGCCTATCTTTCTCGTTATAAAAGGTGTTGGCACAACTCCTGAGCTGTTTTCCTGGTTACAACTTATTGCTCATGCTTGGTCAAACCTTGTTCAACCTAACGTATCTTTTTGGCTTTTTTGCTGTAATCTTGAAAAAAAATTGTTTTTCAGTGGTGAAGGAGAAGTCCTTGGTCAGTCGACCGCTACCTACGACTAGTCAACCCATCAAGTGTGAATATTTCAACATTTGTGTCCGACTCAAAGCATCTCTTGGCTTGCCAGGTATGTTGGTGCCTTGGCCAATAAGCTTCTGCCATCATTTTACATTTTAATTACGAAAGTTTGACCTGTCCATGTTGGGAATTGAAGAAGGGGATCAAAATAACACATTCCAAATAGCATTTTGCCAGTGTGAGGCTGGTATATGTCACACAGATTTATCTTGTTATTATGCGGAGAGCGCAGTTGGCTCAGTGGTGTACGCAGTACTAACTCTTTCCCTGCCAATCGACGATATATCGTCGATCTGAGCCGCCATGTTTGTGCCAATCGACGATATATCGTCGATTTCAATATTCCGTTTCGTTCCGTTTTTTTGCGCAGTCCAATCCAAGTTTTATTTTAACCAAAGAGAGATAACTCTTTCTACTTTCGTTCTTGATCGACACGCGCATGGTTTCTTCAAATTGATTCGTTTTTAGAGTGTTTTTTGTGCATTTTACTAAGCATTGTGATGGGCACAATCGACAGTGTGTCAAACTCTGCTAATAATCAAAATAATTTCAAACTGTAAAGTGTATTTTGATCCTAAATAAATTTTCTTTCTGGTGTGTGAAGCTGATTCAGTGATTGGAATTATTCCTCCAGATTTTTTTTATCACTGTGGTATGTAGAAATATTTTTATTTTATTTTATCATTTCAAAAAGATCAACATGCTTTCAAAACACATATTTCAATAAAATAATCAAATTAACATTTTTGTGTTTTTTTTTCTTATTCTTCACTCTTTTACCTTTAATTTGATATGAAATATGTCTATTTAACAACTATTATTGAAAGAACAGTAGCTTAAATGCCTAAGGTACTGAACTTTCTTTCCGGTGCCAGAGAAATGTCTGGCACAAACGTGGAAACATACCTGGAAGGGAAAGAGCTAAAGCAGTTGAAGTGCTGAATGTTTAAGCGATAACATTGCTGCCCTTAGGCAGTCATTCGAAGAGTGGAGTGCCGAAACGAAAATGACATGACCCTTTGAAACAGTTGGTTCAGTGAGGTAGTTAAACAGGCAACAACAAATTAAGTATTGAACATCAAGCGGTAACATTGCAGCCTGTACGGGCAGTGGTTTCAATATGAACATTAAAAATAAAAACGACACTGCTATATAAGAAAGATAAAATATATATTAAAAAAAAAATATTTTTAAATATATGTAATATATTGAGCTGTGATGACAGACTTCCCCCTCTTGGTTTCCAGACAAGGCACAGAGTACTGAAGTGTGAAGATTGTTTAACTCTTAGCGTCCTATAAGGTTTTCTGTACATTTGCGCCTATATCCTGTAAGGATTTCAAGTTTATTGCAATAAATTGGGTTATGAATTTGAAAAAAATGCAAAAAATTTATTTATTGTCACATTGACTTCATATTTTAGGATATGTTTACAAAATGGTTATTCTATGTACCCAAGGAACCATTTTGACTTTAGTACTATTTTTACCTGTTGGAATCTTGTAATTAATTCATAATTACAGGTATTTTATGGACTATGTTAATAAAACAACAACAAGACAGAGTGGATTGCATGTGAATGTGTGCACAGACAGTCAACACAGACAAGAAAACTCACTCTGGTTGTCTACACCAAGTCCTTGTGCTCTTTCAGCAATAAGCTCATCGATAAGATTACCAAACTCACTATTACTGTCGGAGCTATCCCCTGCCATCATGGCGGAAAATTTAGCAAACTCAAACCTCGAACAAAATTGTTAAAAAAGTACACAAAACCATGTCAGACTTGCGAAAACAATAGCGGAAAACACACTTGAACCTTTCTGGAAGTTGACTAAACCTTCTCTCATGCACTGGAGAGTTCCTATTTCCTGTGATTTCATGACTAAAAGGTGCACTAACGAGGCGCGCATTACTGAGCTTCAGGATTACGGGCGAGGCGCGCATTACCGCGTTATAGGGTGCTAAGAGTTAAGGTAGTTATGTAGGTCTATATGGAGACCTTTTTTTTGTGCCATTTTCACTAAATGATTACAATAAACCACTTTCTCCCTTCACCCCGTTTTGTAATAAGGTTCATTTTATCGTGATTTGATTTATATTTTATCACAGCTAATATTACCCGAATGTGTAAACAGACAATACATGACATGATGATTTACGATGATTCACAGTAACCAGTTACTTGCCGTAGTTATTCAAAACAATCATTCCCTCACTTGCATGATCCCAAAATGTGTTCAGCCTGCCTGCTTATGAACAACAGGCCTATGTAATGACATTGTCAGTTCCATCTACACTTAAACAGCCAGCAAGCACTACGTCCCTTATCTCACATCCCCAGTTGCCCAGGATTGTGCTCAGTTGTCTGGGCATCAGACAGTGCACATAAGACCAGAAGTGGGCACCTATGCATATATGGCGGCTAGAGTTAGATCCTGAAATGGCCAGTGCCGTGTGCGGCTCTTGAGCTGGAAAGGCACTGTATAAGAATAATAAAATAATAATAATAATAATAAATTTGAAATAATGATGTCAAATGTAGGGTTGTGCAGCTTATGTTGCATGGAATATTTGTTAAGAACCGATTTTCCGGGTCTTCAAAAACAATTTTTTGTTTTTCTGACTATAATTTAGCATACTGTGGTTGCAGACGGGTTTTTCGATGCCCAGCAGATGTTGTGTTACTGCGAGGCGTGTCATAAACAGAGAGGCGATGACCTGTATCACAAGAGGGGAGAACCACCGCGTGACTACGCCCTTCCTTACGGCTGGTGTCGCTATGTTTTAAGGTGAATTTACTGATGGTGATGATAATGGTGGTGATGATAATGATGGTGATGGTGATAATGATGATGATGATGGTGGTGATGGTGCTGATGAAAGGCAGTCTTGTATAGCATCATCTCCATGTTAAGGCATCTGAGAATCTTCCGCCTATTGGCGTAAAACTGCCTTTTTGATAAGCCCCAGGGTCATTTTTGAGACCGGTCTAAATCCGTTGAGAAAATTGAAGGTTGGGAGGGGGGATATTGTACATGCGTCTGCGTGACAGATTCCATCGCGGAATGTGGCGATAGTTTATTCTCATTCGGTGAATTCTTATTTGGACTGAATGTAGTTTGTACAAAATTTGCCGAGAAGAACCCAAGGATGATAAGAATGCAGTCTGAAACTACTGAGCAAGGGGTTTTATGGTTGTTCTGGAATGAGAATGGGCTGAAGATTTCCTAGTGCTTTCGTCTTACCGATTGTGCAGTTTCGAGACTGTGTGTTATTTTGGTTTCCATGTATCGACAAAATATGAAAGGCGACAAAACCGTTGTGGCCGAAATCGACTCAAGCGTGAACAACATTTGGAATTTTGGTTGGCTTGAGGAAAGTGCGAAGACCTCGATCTGGTTGACGACAGGCAAAGACAATAAAGAACACACAGTGTTCACCACTCAATCTCCAAAATCATCTTGCCTAGTCAGGCATACTGCGACTGGTGTTGTGATAAGCTAAAATATGGATCAAAGGGAATCTGAATGTTCTAAAATTTTGCAGACGTAATCTTATTTATCATCTTGTTTACATCCAAATCACATTTTCTCATGCTAACAACAAATCTAAACATCAGGCCCATACGGGTAAACGTGATCATGATAAACACGATATGTTACAACAGCAGACGACACCTTTGCAAAGTAAACAAGCATCCACTCGCTTTTCTTTCCATCCAGCCAGTGATCACTGTTTTTGAGAGATTATTTTTTCTCTCCCACTCTTTCCAGAGAGACAGTCTTATTGATATTTCAATAGCACTAATAATGTTACAGTGTGAACGTTCCTTGTGGAGACCATGAACATCTTGGAGTTAGAGGGATTCAGTATCTTTATGTTCATACATTTATCATTTATCATTATCAGTGATCATCATCAATCCAATGCAACTGTTCCGATGTAACCGTTTTTAAAGATAGTTTCTGAATGTTAATTGTTCTGAAAGTATGGTTCAGTGACATCAAGGAGATTGATTGTTACTGCATTCAGGTCAATAGTTGGTGAGTCAGTGTGTCCATTTGAACATATTAGTGACAAATGATTGCAGCTTGAAGTGCACTGTTTTGCAAAGCTGTAGTGTCTACAGTGCAAGTTTTAGGTGTGGAAAATGTAAACACAATTACTCAGCTTCAGGGGCCCTGACCCTCATCTGGGGCATTGCTCCTTAACCCCAGCGCCCTCCACACCCCACACCCTTCTAATCCCCCTCTCCTTACCCTCTCCTTCCCCTACCCTCCACAATAATTTCCTCCTTTTTTCCTTATTTCATATTTCCATGCCTGCATGTATGCTTAGTGGGTATGCAAAAAATAAGCTATGCTTTTGTATCTTTTTTTAACTCTTTTCTTTTTCTTTTTTTAAAGTGTGAAAGGAAAACAACTGGCATTGAAGTGTCATCTGGTAGATCCCAACCTATTATAATAAGGTTTGGGACAAAGTTGGAGATTTATGCAGCAGCACACCAGCGTTTCAAAACCATTATTTTCAAAGTGCCACACTCCTACTAGTGTGCGATATGGTTTTGAAAACCATGTCTCACTCTCAGTTGTATTTCTTAGCCATCCTGACCTGGACAGACCGCTTTTTAGATTCTGGGAAGCGTTTTCAGTAGTCGTGGGGCTGGTGATTCACAGAAAACTGGGCTCAAAAGCCAGCACAAGTTAGGTACGTTTTGTGTGTTATAGTTTATCCTGATTTCGATGCGACTTATTTAATTAATTTTGTTTTGTTTGAGGGGGGTTAGGAGTTAGTGAAGTATGTATTATTTATTGTGTTCAGAAGACTTTGTGAAAGTGAACATGTTCTCCTGCAACATAAAGTTGTCATGATTGTCCCACCATATTTGGGACAACAGGCCGGCCAACAAAGCTCACTCACTGAACGTGGCAGAACAGTGGCACACTGCGTACCATGGCACCAGGCTGGATCTGGTCAGGCGTATTCTGGACAGAGGGGACCTGCTGAGTCCTGGTCAGTTACACTGCATATTCATTTTTGACTGGCATGCATAGCAATGTGAGTCTGTGTACTCCCCTCTCCTCCTCACCTCCCCCCACCTCCCCTCTCCCCTCACCCCACGCTCCCCCTCTTACCCTCCCCCCCCAAAAAAAAATCAAGATTTTTGCAAATCTATGCAAGATGAGTCCTAAATAGTAAAAAAATGACATTTTAAAAAAAAAATCAGTCTGTCCGTAGTCAGCCATCCACCATCTGGACGTGCAAAACTGGCAAGTGGATTAATATCTCAGAACCTACATGTATTTCAACTATCACAATCAAACTTGGTAAAATGGTGTATATCCACTCGACCACATAAATGATCAGTAAATGAATGGCTTCACTTCAAGGTCAAGGCCACATGGTCAACAAATGTTAGTCAAAAAATGAAAATTTATCACCAAATTTCACTTTTTAAAAAAGGTTATTAATATTGAACTTGTGTTTCTTTGATGCATGATAGATATCAATGACAAACATTACCTATGCACATTTGGTCAACCTCTCTCCAAGGTCACGGTCACTGGAGCTGTCCAAAGGTGGTTAGTATAGGTACTTTGAAGTGATCTTGACCCTAAACTATGAGAGATATAAAGTCCAAACTTGTTGTATTTAGAGATGATAGGTTGATATTTCATATGTGTTCAGTTTTTACATTAATCTTGAAGGTCAAGGTCATTTTAGGCCTTGCAAAATTTTTTTTAAATAAATAAGTCATTGTACGTTGGAATGGCTCTATTTAACCCATAGTATGCACATTGGAATGGCTCTATTTAACCCATAGTATGCAACATTTGGTTATTTGATCATATATGAGCATGAGAGGTCACTTGAAGGTCAAGGTCATCCCAAGGTCACAGTTTTCTGGAATAATATAACTTTTGCTGTAGTTTATTTGACATTACATGAGTGTATTTAGAGCCGAAGGTCAAGGTCATCTCAAGGTCAAGAGCATAGAAAGATCAAAATGGGTATTACTTTTAATTTTAATCCCAATGTTTTTTGTTTTTTGTTTTTTTTTCCGGGCAGTTATTTTCATGTTAAATATGGTAAGTTCCATAGTTAGTTATTCATTGCTGACAGGGTCCAGCGGACTGCAATGAGCCGAATTAGGACCACAAAATCAAGACCACAACTTCGCTGAAAGAGGACTCACCCCTGATCCGCATAAAAGATCTGCCGAAACAATCCTAGTGGTAACACTGAAGCCACTCCACCAGCTGGTCACTTTACAATAAAGACATTCTACACAGGGGACGTTGAGGCTAAACTCCAATTTATGGAACCCCCATTTACAAAAACAAAATAGAATATAAACATCATTATAAAATATCAACAAAACACATACATATAAAATGCCTACATTGCCAAATAATAACATCATAGGAAACACCAGTGACCATTTGGCAGAAAGCGTCCAACATTCCCAAGTTGATCCAAACAGACCTCACACACAAATGAGTTTTGTCCCAGAAGAGTTTTCACAAAAAAAGGTAGGTGACTGGTCTAGCGAAGAAGAAGATAGTATAGTAGATTGATAGAACAGAGTAGGACTGAGAAAGAAAAAGGACAAAGACAGTGACAGTGGGAATTTAAAGCACTAAATTTCCAGAAAGTGGAGATACTATTTATACTGAAACCCCCGGCACCACCAAGGTGGATGCAAGTTCCATAAAGAGCATGTGAGTCATATGGGCTTTGCCCTTCTATTATTATTATTATTATTATTATACTGCATCTTCATGTTATTAATATGTATAATTGTTATTATTGTTGTTCTTCTTCTTAGTATTATTAGTAGTAGCAGTCGTAGTAGTAGTCGTAGTAGTAGTAGTGTTATTATTGGAATTATTAATATATGTTTTTATTAATATTATTAATATTATTATTATTGTTATTATTATTATTATTATTATTATTATTAAGAATATTTGCCTGCTAGATCTCTAAATATAGCTCTAGGTACTTCCATGAATAAAAATGTGTTTTAACTGTAAACGCTAGGAAAAGCATGAACTATTTATTAACATTCTGTATATGTAAATTACTACATAAACCCATCTCTCCCTCCCATTTCTGGAATTTTGAAATGTTGTCATTCTTCTATTCAATTATAAAGTTGTTCTTTTTCTGTTAACTTATTTTCGTAAAAACACTGCCGTCAGAATGATACAGTAACTGCTTGTTGGCCTTAAAATATGTTAAGGCAGCATGTTGTCTCCTCATGTGAGATCCTGTATCAACCAGCACATCTCCAGCAAATCTGGAGCTGAAGAAGCTCTAGAGAAGAATGATACAATAAATTAAAAAATTACAGTTTCGTTGGTCTCGCACCCCAATTTCCATACCTACCTTGGCTTGGTTAATTTCAAATCTGCAGGCTCTGCTAACGCGGATATCTTATGCCATGATGTTCTAACTATTGGAATAGTTTTATTTCACAGATAAACGGGACAGCAAAAACCACCGTGCTCATTCTGAACTAGATTCTGAAAACTGTTTGTTTTGCCCGATTAATATGCCAGACCAACAACAGCGTTTGCACTTGCTCATGTGCTTTTACTTTTAGAGATCAATTTATGGGCTACAGTTTTCATGCGCATTCAATAATAAATAATAAATTATTATTAGTTTGCGTGGTAATAGGCTCATTTGGCTCTAGCTGAGTACCACAGATCTATTAAGCAGAGGCTCGGTGTAGGCATGTGCCCTCAACAGTCTTTTGCTAAGCGCTGAGACATAAAACATATTTTACCCCTCTTGATTTGATTTAAGGAGATTCGGGGTCAGTAGGAAGCATTCTGCTGCCGGAGCCACAAGCGGGGACGGAAAAGTCTCGGCCTGAGAACCTGGGCAGCCAACCCATCTTCTTCTCTCCCACTCTTCGCTACGCTGGCACCGGTCACTTCTGTCAGAAACACAGGTAAGGGGGCCAATGTGACGGAATAATTATTTCAAGTTTGAATTCATTGCTACCCAGGCATGCCAATAAATCTCATCATTAACAATCACAGATAATGATACTTTATAATCGCTTCCTATGGTAATTTCATTATATTTTACTTTTGCTTCCTGTTGTAATTTCATGATTCCTCTTGATATATAGGTGAGAGTGTTGTGTCATTTTTTTTGTAGGTGAGATGCTAAAAAAAAAAAAATTTAATTCCATTGTTTTGGCACTCTGGACTATTTCATTGTATATTTCATTATTCCTTCTTTTGTTTTTTTTAAGGGAAAAATAAGCTCAGACCCTTTAGATACAAGAACCTTATGTCATTATACCAGTCAGGGACAAAACGTTTTGTAAAACACAGGCAGTAGTTATCTCACTTAACAAAATGGGACTGGATTTATGGATATCGTACCAATGGGGTTACATTTACCTTCAGTTCTATACTAAAAAGCCCCTCATAGTGAGAGCCTGAATGATTGAACTAACCTCGAATCTCGAGTCTCCTTGTACTGCATTCAGCTTTTGAAAGGAATTTGCGCTTGGCATTTCCCAGGTTTATGGATCCAAAGACCCGCAAGGTTTACCAAGGGCGCGTGGCCTTCCAGGTCTGGGTCAAGCCGGGGTCATACAAGGTGGGAGGTCAAGGTCAGGACTCAGCAGAAGAGGACATTGCCCAGCAGGTGGATCCCCACTTCCGCAACAGCGAACTGTCCTGGTCCACCAAAGAGAGAGGCTCGCTTCTGCTGCACGCCCTCTTGCTCAGAGTGGAGTAGTGTGGACGTTGCCTATCTTTTTTTTTCTTTTTTTTTGTTGTTGCCATTTCTAGAACAAAGCTTGGGGATTTTATTGGTGTTGTGGATTCCCTGTGATCTTCAGGATGGTGAACAAGGATTATCACAGTATTGTGCAGTTTCCAGGTGAGGCTGTTTTGACAAACTTAAAACTACAATCAGATATTTCAATTGTGATAATGGTGTGTTTGTTGTTGTGGGTTTTTTGCATCTTGAAAGTCAAATTTGTACTCTTTCAAGAACACAAAACACAAAACTAGCCACCATGTTATTTTGGTGTTCTTCAAAACAAACAAGGTATTTCATTTAATTCCAAGAAACATTCTTTTGGATCTTAGAAGTAAAACTTTTAAACAAAACTAACCATACTATTTGAGGTATTCATCAAAGGAGCTTTCAATTTGAATTCCCCCCGTGGAGGTGCTGGGGGTTTCAGTATAAATAGTATCCCCATTTTCTGGAAATTTAGTGCTTTAAATTCCCACTGTCGTTGTCTTTCTACTTTGTTCTTTCTCATTCCTACTCTGTTCTATCGATCTACTATAATATCTTCTTTTTCGCTAGACCAGTCACCTACCTTTTTTCTTGAAAACTTTTCAGGGACAAAACTCCTCATTTGTGTGTGAGGTCTGTTGGATCAGCTTGGGAATATTGGATGCTTTCTGCCAAATGGTCATTGGAGCTTCCTATGATGTTATTATTTGGCAATGAAGGCATTTTATATGAATGCGTTTTGTTGATATTTTATAATGATGTTTATATTCTATTTTGTTTTTGTAAACGGGGGTTCGATAAATTAGAGTATAGCCTCAGCGTCCCCTGCGTGGGATGTCTTTATTGT
Organism: Oncomelania hupensis; assembly: GCA_036898135.1. Lineage (NCBI taxonomy): Eukaryota > Metazoa > Mollusca > Gastropoda > Littorinimorpha > Pomatiopsidae > Oncomelania > Oncomelania hupensis. The sequence continues at coordinate 56,368,288 of CM072524.1, forward strand.
AAAGTGACCGGCTGGTGGAGTGCTTTCAGTGTTACCACTAGGATTGTTTCAGCAGATCTTTTATGCGGATCAGGGGTGAGTCCTCTTTCAGCGAAGTTGTGGTCTTGATTTTGTGGTCATGATTCGGCTCTTTGCAGTCCGCTGGACCCTGTAAGCAATGAATAACTAACTTTCAATTTGAATTCTTCAGAGCAGAGACGCCAGCCAGGATAAACATATCCAGACACAAAAATTCCTGTCTGCTTCAGTTTTTTTGGTTGTTGTTGTAAAGTCATAATAATTAAAAATTAAAGAAAAGTATTTATACAAACTCCAAGTTTAAAGGTACAATTTTTTAGGAGTTATCACCGTTTTCAGTTCTGACAGGCATAAACTAAAGTGTCGGCTCTGGGGAAAAAACAAATATCTAAACAAATTGAAATCTTGAAAATAAATTGAATGTTGGGGATATTTTTTTCGTTCACAGTAATCGGGAAGAAGAGAAGAGTATATCCACTCCTTCATTTTATAACTTTAAAACACAACTTTCAAAATGGAATTTGACACTTGCTGTGAAGTGTATCAGCGGAACATCATTGGCCAGGATGCAGAATCTGAAAAATCTTGCTCTTTGTGCAAAGCTCTATTCTAGATGGAGAAAGTGTTTATACATCTTTTCTGAAAATGGCAGTGTTGTTGTCTAGGAAATAAAAAGCTTACGCCTGTGTGGAATACACCACTTAACTCTTGACGCAGAAATCCCATTAATAAATGAACACAAATAAAATGATTGGTCATTTATTTTGGTTCTATTCCCAGCAACACTGTGGGTTGCTTTGTTGATCACCACTTAACTGCAATCGCTTCAAAGGAACAAAAAAGAAGCGACATTGAGAAAGTCTTCACGGCCTATCCTCAAACTACTACTATAAAATGAATGGTAATCTGTTTTCATTCTGTTCCAGTAATGCTTGGATTGCATTGAAGAAAACTAGTATCCATGGTTCTTTTATTTCCTTATAAATAATTCCAAAAATAGGACTGCTTTTTGAAGAAAAATACTGGCAGCAAAAATTTAATTCCTTATGCTCCAAATATAGCAATCACTTTTTGAAAAAAATAATATTGGAGGTAATTTATTTCCTTAAGTGCTCGCTTTTGAAGAAAACTAATTTCAGCTGTACAAAATGTTTCTGTATATTTCAACTATAGCATTCGTTTTTGAAGGAAAATAATATCAACTGTAATTTATTTCCTTATATAATCCAAACATAGTGCTTGCTTTTGAAGAAAAGTTTTGGCAATACTTTATTTCCTTATTATTCCAATGTGTTGATCATCAAGTAGGCGGAGATTAAGGATGTCTTTTATTGTGATAATTTTCTAAGCTTTCTTGAATGTGATGTAGCGTTGGAAGAGAGATAAATACTAAAGAGGAATAAAGCAAAGGAGAACCAGAAGAAGAAAAAAAGAAACGGCGAAAAATTAAAACATGTGTGCCATTTGAGTTGTTATATTCTGAAGCTTAAACACAGGAGAGTGTTACTCAAATTAGGTGTCTGTATGGTTGGTCCTCTATAGCAAACCGGGAGATTCTGTATATTCGTTTCACCATTGAAAAAGCAATTTTTGTCACTTCAGCAGACATGCCTATCATTACGGTACAACCTTATTTACTACGGAAAATCAATAAAACAAACAGAACGTTCCGGAAATATGGATTCTAATCGCATGTTCTAGTCAGCACATTTTCCTTCAAAAATAAAAACGTAAGTCGCTGATTTTGCATGCCAGTCAGAGCACAGACAGCACATTTCCCTCCCGGTGTGCCGGGGAGTGGTTCCTCACCTCTGTGGAAGTTCATCCGAGTTAGTGCACATGCGCGTTCTAATTCAGAAAGGATTGTCATGCGCAGAGCGGCTTCTAGGCCTACTAGTGGCAAAGATGGCGGCTACCAAACGACATGTGTCTTTGGAAGAAGAGGACAAGGAACGAACATTTCCAAAAGTGGTGTAGAAAAACAGCGAAGGATTCAAAAGGACTACCCCAAAAATGGCCACGTCTCGCGGTGGGCAACACAGGGGTAACCTTTTGTTTTTGCACCATATGTGAAACTCTACTCATAACCAAGTCCAGGCCAGGAGAGGTCTTTCAAGGGAGCTGGAAAGAAGATGATGATGATGTCCATTTATAACGTGCATGTCTCTATCCATTGCCGAATGCTCAGTGTGCGATTACAGGATTACGGAGATCTGAAGAGTGCCTACTATAGGTCCCTTCAGAAACAACAGTAACCACAAAAGACATTTCAACATGTACATAGTGTAAACACCAGGTACTTTTCTTATGTATTAGTGTTCCTGAAAATCGTGGCCTTTCCCAGAAAAAAAAATTTTGTTCCTGAAACTCCCATTTTGGGGTAGGCACGTCTGCTTCAGTGGTATATAAACTTCGTAATTTGGTGTTAGGAATTTGTATAAAAAATGCATTTGTTGTCATATTTATGTGCAAAAGTGTTTTTGACTTACATGCATAGCAATGTGAATCTGTGTACTCACCCAGGAAAAAAAATCCAGATTTTTGCAAATATGTGCGAGATTGAATCCTAAATAGTTTAAAAATGACATTAAAAAAAATGTCTGTCCATCCATCTGTCTGTCCGCCATCTGTCTGTGCAAAACTATATAAAATGGTTAAGTACTCAGAACCTATTTAAACTATCACAACCAAGCTTGGTAAGATGGTGTATACCCGTGAGACCTCATAAATGATCAGTGAATGAAAGACCACTTCAAGGTCAAGGTCATAGAATCAACAAATGTTAGTCCAAAATGACAAATTTTTTTTACAAAATTTCACTTTTTTTTCTAGGTTATTAATATTGAACGTATGCTTCTTTGATGCATGATTGATATCAATGAGACACAAATACTATAAAAATTTGGTCAACCTCACTCCAAAGTCAAGGTCACTGGAGCTGTCCAAAGGCGTTTAGTATAGGTACTTGAAGTGACCTTGACCTTAAACTCTGAGAAATATAAAGCCCAAACTTGTTGTATTTAGAGATGATAGATTGATCTTTCATATACTTTGTTTTTGCATTGATCTTGAAGGTTAAGTACCCACAGCGACTCAACCAAAGCTTTTTAGTTTTGAGGTTAGGTCAGCCAGGCTAGCTATAAATAGCTTCGCCGATGCTTCCTTTCCTTTCCTTTCACTGGAAGGGAGGGTGCAGGCAAGCTATAAATAGCCCGCAGCCAGCAAAATGTGGAGGCACTAAACAGTGCTGCTCACATAGGCATTGAGCTGGTGTGGTACATTATTATATACCTTTTAGGGCTTGCAATAACATACAAAAAATAGGTCATCATACAGTGGAATGGCTGTTTATTTAACCCATTGTATGCAACAACATTGGGTTATTTGATCAGACATGCATGAGAGGTCACATGAGGATCAAGGTCATCCCAAGGTCAAGGTCACTAAAGGTCAAGGTCATCCCAATGTCACCGTTTTGTTGGATTTTATTGGGTGCATAATACTTTCGCTGTACTTTATTTCATAGCGTATTTGGAGCCAGAAGTCTGTGTCATCTCAAGGTCAAGAGCGTAGAAAGATCAAAGTCAGTATTACTTTGCATTTTAATGCCACCATTCATTTTAATGCCGCCATTTCTTTTCTGTTTTGGGAGGAGGGGAAGAGGGTGGGAGGAATGGGGAAGGTTGGGAAGGGCACTCATTTTGATATTAAGTACTGCAAGTTCCATAAGGAGCATGCATGTGAGGCATATGTGCTTTGCCCATCTAGTTTATAAAAGCATGAAAATTGCTGGAGGTCGCAGTCTGTTAGTGTCCCCCTTTCCGTCATCCATCATTCATAATATGCCTGTGTGCTATCTACCCGCTTAGCTATACAGGATCTGCGATTCTGGCACCCAACTTGCGTAATGCCCCTGTGGCTTGAGTGAACCAAAAGATCTGCTGAAAGAAAGGCGTTTGCTGTGATGGAGAAAAGTAAAGATGGAAGTTTTTGTTAAGAATGTTGTCTTTGTTTATCCGTTCAATTTGAACTCCATGATGGTTGTGGCACAGATTTGTGTGTGTAAACCAGCTTTTCCTACAAAATCTAGTTTTGTGTAGTTGTAAATGTTTTTGAGAGGAAAACAGGACATTTGTCTACACCTGTGGATTTGCTAATAAACCATTTTCCAGGGGGAAAATTTCACATTTCAAAACAAAAATTTGTGTTGTCAGATATCTCTGGAAATACATTGAAATACAGACTTTTGAATTGAAAGTTGTATCTTAAGAACCACAGAACGGATTTTGACCAAATTTTCTAGGAATATTGCCTAGGTTAGCGCCTCCTGCGCCATCATATTTGCCCTACCGCAAAGGTCAAGGTTACTGGAGTCATTTTGTTGCTAAACACGTTTTGCTCATTATCTCAAAAATAGTTTGTTGAGATTTGGTATATGGGTACTTCAAAACATAGGCCTTCTTTCAGTAGCAGTCTGTCGCTCTGAATTCCAATGTTTGTTTCTTTTTCAAAACACACTTTTTGCTTTATCTCAAGAATAACTGAACCAAAATTCGTCATTTTTACTTTGTGGATCCTTTAACTACTGTTAAACATGCTACATCATTTGTATTTGTACTTTCTCAAAGGCGAAGGTCATTGTACTTTACCAGTTGGTTCAATACGTTTTGAGCTGTACCTAATTTAAAAATGTTTTGCTTGTAGATAGTCCACATTGGGGTCGATCATTCTAAGTTGTCCTTTCGCTTTGTTAGATTAATGCAGAATCTCAACACTGCCAAGAAAAGTAACACTTTGTATGTTTGTAGAAATACGTTTGAATGGCTTGCAATTTCCCCCTCCCTCCCCCTCCCTCCCCCCTCCCTCCCCCAAGTGCAGTGAGTATGAACTGGAAACCTGAGCTATACAAGACATCATCATCACCTTCATCATCATCAAGAAATTGTAGTGCATGAATTTTTTTTGAGAGAGAAGGCACAAACAATATTTATTATCTTGTGACGTGATAGTAACCTTTTCCAAAGTCTGACTCATGGCAAATTCATGCATGAATGTTTTGAGAGAGTAAGCAACAGTTTTTCTATTATGTAATTGTAAATATTTCAGGGGGGGGGGGAGAAATTAGTGTAGTTTTGTGATTGTTTGGCTTCGTTTCTGAATGTTACCGAGAGAAAAAAAGCAAACGTGTTGCAATCATCTGATGCGATAGTATGGCATTTTGATGAGCAGAAAATGAAGTTTTGTCCACTTGAATGTTTTGAGAGAGAAAGCCAACAGTTTTCCTATTGTTTGATGTGATGATAAACTTTTCCAAAATCTGTTTGACTCTGTGCAGGTTTGTGGTGGAATGCTTTGAATGAGAACACAAAGTTCTTCCTAACTTTTGATGTGATTGTGAACATTTCAGGAAGAGGAAAAAAAGGACTTTTGTGTTGTTTAAAAGTCATGAATGAAAGAAGAAAAAAAACCTGTTATCTGTTAAAATGATAGTAAAGATTTATTTACAAGAAAATGTTTGCCCATTTGAATGTCCCAAAAAAGAAAGCAAACAGTGTTCCTATCTGTTAGAATGATAGTAGCTAGTCAAGTTTGTTTTTTGATACGACAGTCTTGTTTGCTTGTTTGACTCCCTATGTTATTGAGAGAGAACGTTTCAGTGGTCTTACCATTGTGATATGTCATGGTAAGCATTGGACCATTGCCTTTTCGTCATTTTGAAAATATATTTATAATTCTCTATACCAGTTCAGTTCAGTCCCATTCAAGGAGTCTTTATATAAGCCTCATGGCTATTTAGTATAGTGTCCCTGTTTCTTATGTACTTTACATTTGCTGTATAGCGCTTTTCCAGCTCAAGAGCTGCTCAAGGTGCGGGCCGATATAGGATCTAATTCGGTCAAGGATACAAAGGCAATTATTCTGTAACTTCGTAACCGTCTACATTGGTTGTTCAAGATCTGTATGCATGTTTAACAGCAAAAGTTAGAGACAAATTGAAGTCCCGGTTGTTGAAGATCTGTATGCATGTTTAATAGTGAATGCACACTGTTTTTGATGAATAACAATGAGTATGTACTCACTCCACCCAAAAAATATTTTACCAGATTTTTGCAAATCTGTGAGTCCCAAAATGACATTAAAAAAAGAAAGTGTCCGTCTATCCGCTGTCTATCTGTGTAAAACTCACAAGTGGATTTATATATCTCAGTACCTAATTCAACTTTCACAACCAAACTTGGTAAAATGGTGTATATCTCAAAATTTAACTTTTTTTCTAGGTTATTAATATTTAACTTATGATTATTTGATGCATGATATATATCGATGACACACATACTATACAAATTTGGTCAACCTCACTCCAAGCTCAAGTTCACTGGAGCTGTCCAAAATTCGTTAGTATTTAGTATATGTATTTTGAAGTGACCTTGACCCCTTAACTATGAGATATATAAAGTCCAAACTTGTATTTAGAGATGATAGGTTTATCTTTGATGTATGTTTCGTCTTAGCATTGATCTTGAAGCGAAGGTCAAGGTCATTTTAGACCTTGCTAAAACATTCCAAGAAATAGGTCATCGCAGTACACAACAGCATTGGGTTATTTGATCATACATGAGCATGAGTGGTCAATGAAGGTCAATTTCATCCCAAGGTCAAGGTCACTGAAGGTAAGGTCATCCCAAGGTCCCTGTTTTTGGCATAATAAACTTTTGCTGTGGTTTATTTGATCATACATGAATGTATTTGGAGCTGGAGGTCAAGGTCATCTCAAGGTCAAGAGCATAGAAAGATCAAAGTTGATATTACTTTGCATTTTAATGTCGCCGTTTCATTTTGTTTTTTTTTCTGGTTGTTTTCATGTTAAATATTTCAAGTTCCATAAGGAGCATGGGAGTCACATGAGCTTTGCCCTTCTACTAGTTATTTATATATATTTATTGATTGATTGATGCCATTGTGGTCACCAGTGAAGCTAACAGTATTTTTTCTTACTTGATTATGTAGAAAGCTAAAAGCTTATTTGACAATGTAATAAAATATCAGTAAAATTTGTTTCAACTTGTCGAGTTGTCTTCAAATTTTTGAACGAATATGTGACATACATATTACATTGATGGTCAAAACAATATGCATTCATTCAATTAGGTCAAAACAATATGCATTCATTCAATTAGGTCAAAACAATATGCATTCATTCAGTTAGGTCAACAAATATGCATGCCTTCAATTGCCAATCACAAATCATTACTGTTTTTTGCAATATTTTTAAAGAATAAAGCAAAAAATGACTCCTCAGACGTCAAGATAGCACTAGCTATGTGAAGTCAAGTTTAAATTTCAAAAGCCAAAGTTTTTTAAGTTTTCAAGGTAGCATTACAAAGCACATTAGAATCATAGATCCCAAAGTCAAAAGCACTTTTTAATTTTCTTCACGTGAAATGTCATCTAATATTTTAAGAAGTTTCTGTTGCGAAGATCGCTCTCGTTTCTCTAGCACGATGTTGATGGTGTAGAGGAAGGGGTCGAAAGCGGAGTTGAGCGGCAGCACGAAGATTGCCATGGCCACGTTGACTTCGCCAGGAATGGCAACACCAGCTGAAGCCAGCAAGCCACACACGCCGATAGGAAACCAACACAGAAAGTTGCTCACTGCCACTGTGATTAGCCGACGTGCGACGGTCGCGTCTTGGGATTTTTTGTTGCTGTCACAGTCTATGGAGTTCTTCTTCACTGACCAGTAGATGCCTGCCTGCCCACCGGCTATCAGCACGAACAGGGCAAAGTTGAAGACGATTACCACGCCGAACGAGTAATCCCGTCCTGCAAAGTCAACCCTGGTGATGGGCAGCGGGATGCAGATGCCAGTCTGACTGTAGAACTTCCAGTGGGACGTGGCAGGCAGCAAAGGCACCATGGCCAGGGCGAAACCCACAGCCCACGATGACAACACAGCAACGGTGGTTGAGCGCCTTCCAAAACCTAGCTTACTTAATGGAAACCTCAGGACGATGAAGCGGTCCACTGATATTAACAATATAGTGAGCGCTGACACTTCGCTGGACAGCAGCGCCAGAAAACCCGCCGCTTGACACGCCAGGCTGCGCGTCCATACAGTGTCATAATGCAGGTAGGTGCCACGGAACGACTGGTCAGCCACCCCGATAATGGCGATATAGATGCCCATGGTGAAATCGGCTACGCACAGGCTGCCCACGAATATTTTAAAAGAATTTTTCGCACTTTTCTTTTGAGACCGACACCTGAAGAGCAAACAGAAGAGATTTCCGGAAATGGACAAGATGCTCATGAGCCACAAGAAACCTCGGTATGTGCTGGACCTCAACAGGTCTTCGCAAGCGGAGATTTCATCTTGAGGCGCCGAGCAGAAGTTGGGGTCAAAGTTGACTGGCAGCAGGCTTCTGCAGCACAGCTTGTAGGTTCCTGCCCTGATGGTCTGCAACTTAGTCAGACCCAGGAATAAGTCGCGAGGAAATTGTTGCACTGGACAGCCAGTGATGTCTAGTTCCACCAGCGATGGGACGTGCTGAAAGCCGCCGTTCACAATGGTGTCCACTCCAGCCTGCGAAAGATTCAGTCGCTGCAGCGTGATGAACCTGGAGAACGGCTCGCTGCTGAACGTCCGTAATTCTGTGAAATCTAAATCAATTTGTCTCAAAGACATGTGCTTAGGAATGGCTGTTTCATCATGGTATAGAGTGTTCAAAGGGTTGTGCGCCAGGGAAACCACTCTCAAGTTCTTCACAGTCAAGAAAACGCCTGTGCTGACATTGCAGATTCGGTTGTAGCTCAGGTCTAGGGACCTTAAGTTGGGAAGGATGATGGCTGACACTGACCGCAAACCGCACTCTCTTAACGCCAGATACACCAGGTAGTAAGTGGACTGCAGGTCCGTGGGCTGCAGCGTTGAACCACTCCCGTCCAAATATTTCAGGTCCGGAAACTGATAAGCATCGAAGGGCTGCCGGCACACCAGGGCCAGGCCGTGACACAGACAGCCCTCAGGACAAGGTTTCTGACCACACAGCAGTTCATCGTCGCCTTCAGGACACTGAGGCCAACCGTCACACAGGTGGTCGGGGTGAACACATACGGTGGACGCTCGGCAGCGGTAGTAGCCGGGACAGGCTGGATTGTGGCAGCCGTTCTCATCCTGACGGCCCACACAGTCGTAATAGCCATTGCAGCGCGTGTAGACCGGCAAGCAGTATGCCAGTCCCTCTGGACAGCGGTAGTGAGTCTCTGGACACTTATCACTGTCGTTCATGGCCGTGTGAGAAAAGTAGTGTCGGTCATGCAGGTTGATCAAGGCAGGGGTAACTATCTCATATTCGTATCTAGGTGAACAAAAGCACACGTGATCATGATAGTTCATACCGCCCAGCCAAGTCAAGTCATGTCAGTTCAACCTTATTCAGCCAAATCAAAGCAAAAGATTTAAATTACAGAACAGAAGGCGCTAAATTCCTTCCCAATCTAAACTAAATCCTAACTCTTTCTTCTCTCTCCCTCAATTCCTCTTTCTCAATCAAGCAGGAGATTGATGTAGAAATGTGTCTAGTGTAGACAAATGTAATGTTTGGTATCGCCAGCGTTCAACCTTAATCTGCGTCTTTCGAATATGAATTTCTATCCGATAAATTTGTGCAGGCCAAAGTTCACAGCTGACAAAACTTATCAGTATTTGATGATTAGGTCCGTCATTGTTGGTTAGATAGATAGATAGATAGATAGATAGATAGATAGATAGATAGATAGATAGATAGATAGATAGATAGATAGATAGATAGATAGATAGATAGATAGATAGATAGATAGATAGATAGATAGATAGATAGATAGATAGATAGATAGATAGATAGATAGATAGATAGATAATGCTGAAAGGTCCAGCAGACTGCGTTGGTTTGTCAGATACTAGATAATCTACGCTGAAGGGTCCAGCGGACTGTGTTGTTGTCGTAATTGCTGTACCTACCTGATAGGATACTGCTCCACGTTTTCCTCACAAAACTCTTCATCGGAATTGCTCACAACGCAGTCCGTTACTCCGTCGCAAATATTACTGAAGGAGATGCACTGCTGGTTGGAGCAGGTGAACTGTTCGCAGGGCTGGTGCTGGCAGAACGATTCATCAGACAGGTCAGAGCAGTCGGGCCTCAGATCACACACCAGGCTGTAGTGGACGCTCTCAGCCCCGTCGTCACACACAAACATGCGCACAACCTCTTCAATGCGGGGATTTCCCCCTCTCTCGTCTTCCAGCTTTCGAAATTCACGCTGCTGATTCTCAGGTTCTGTGAAGCCAACGCCTATGGAAGCACTAGGTTGGGGAGCGGATAGAACTGCCCAAGGAAAAGGGCATTCGTGGACAATGCGTTGATCTTCTCCACAATCACTTTTCCTGTCGCACGTTAAGAACAAATGCGTCACGTGTCTTTTTGGACACACAGCCAGGTTTAAATGAACATGCCGTGTTTCTGTTGCATGAGATGTCGTGGCGCTATTATTGGCCGATGTAGCGTTAAGTGTTTGGACAATAATGTGGACGTTATTGGAAGACACGTTATGAGTTTGAAGACTATGAAGAGAGATAGCAGTTTGACTTGTGAGATGTTTTGTGAACGTTTGGCAAACTGCGCCACACACGCCGTACTGTGTGCAACTTTGAATGACGGATCGGCTGGTGACGTGAAGCGGACCCAAACTCCTGCATTGCTCCTGGCCATTGAACACCTTCTTGTCCTCCAAGCCCTTAAATAAAGAGTGTACGAAGAAAGAGTAGATGACAGTCTTATCTCGACCCATCCACAGTTGTCTGTACATGTTGGGCGTGGATCTATCGCCGTACACTAGACCGGTGTTGTAACTCTCACAGTGATCCCCTACCTTCCCTGCACTCAGCAGCCTGTACACGTCGTCCAGCTCTTGTTGCGTTTGAATGACAGCGAGATCCCCTCCTTGTTTCCTACATTCCACAGATAATTGGCTGGGGTCTACACCTGCGTTGAGAGTGACGCCTTTTGTAGGCGTGGCGCGTTTTTTTCCATCCTCTAAAAAAGTCACGAAGAAACACTTGGCTCCCGAAGCCAGTTTGCCTTGACAAGCTTCGCTGCTGAAGGGGCATCGGCCACTTTCGTCCCTGCCATCGTCACACTCTGTATGCATGTTACAGTACAAGTGGTTTTGGAACGTCGGGTAAAAAGCCACGCTGCAGTTAAACAGACCGTCAGCATTTTTCCTGGGCAATGCAGCGTTGTGGTGGAAAGAGAAGAGCATTTTGAAGCCAACATTAGAACCGACGTTGTCTCTTACTTCATACTGCAAGGAAAGGCTGTCAGTCTCCACCGCTTCAGCAGACTGGTTTTCTTGATAGCAGAGACGCGTGGTTTTTATAACAGAGTTCCCAACAGTGTATGTCAGCTGCAGATGTGCACGAGCGCAAAAGTCGTCGTTCTCCAGCGCCAGACGCTCAAAACTGAACATCACGGCATCAAAACCCGGAGGAACCGTCAGTGTGCACGCAGCGGTGACCCAGAGTGGACTGAAACACAGACCGTCATAGCCAGGTGACGTCATATAGCCGGATGTTTCTGACGTCATCACTGCAGGGAGCTCGTTTTTTAGAAACTGTCGGGTAACGGTGAACCTGATGGTAAGATCAGCTGGGACCCCCAGCCAGAAAATCATGTGATTGGTGGAAGAGAACAGGGCTTGGTAGTGAGGACTGTGTTTGCACTGCATGTTTCCTACTACCTCTTCCAATTCCCATTCAGCAAACACTTCCACGATCTTGACGGTTGCAGGGCCTGCCGATAACCTGGTGAACTCCCAGCACGTCTGGTGGCCGTTCAACTGCATGCGAGCCTGGATGTACATCTGTGGTGGACCCTGCAGGTGCAGGAAACACGTAGTGCTGTCTTTCTCTCTTACTGTCCACCGTATTTCGCCCGATCTGGCCTGTGTGCTGATGTTTGTGAGGCAACCAGCGGCAATCATTTGGATTCCTTCAGTGCTAATACTACCATGCGTGACAGACGGCAAGGGCGGCTCTGTGTTCGTGGCTTCTTCAGCCATCTCTTCACCCTGATCTTGAAGCAAGGGGGTATTGTTAAAGAAACAATGTGTCCTATCCTATCCTATCCCGTAACTCAGAAGGTCGTTTGGGCACCATAGATGATCGTTTAACCAGCATACTCCATCTTTCTCTGTTCTCAGCAACCCTCATGGTTTCGTTTAGTGTCAAACCAGTCCGTTCTTGAATGTTGTCCCCCCACCTCTTTTTCTGTCTCCCTCTTCGTCTGCCTCCTTGCACCGTGTCTTGCAGGATGGATTTTGCAAGGCCTGATGCTCTGGTGACGTGGCCATACCATCGAAGTTTCCGTTTCTTCACCACTGTGAGCATGTCGTCGAGTTGTCCAATGGCTTGTGTGATGGTCTGTCGGACTTCGTCGTTGGTGATGTGCTGGGTATAGGAAATGCCCAGAAGTCTCTCTTACACACCTCATTTCCATGCTTTGTATTCTTCGTTGTAGATCTGCCGTGAGGGTCTCTGTTTCGCAAGCGTTTAGGAAGATGGAGATGACAAGGGAGCGCAGCAGCCTTACCTTGTACCATTCTACAATTACCAATCAATGGTTAGTTAGCTTGCCCATGCTCGCATGAATAACGAATGGGATAAAACACAGGACTGTTAGCATTCAAAAATTAGCATTTCTTTGACTTATGTACACAGTTGTTTCTCGATATTATTATTATTATTATTATTATTATTATTATTATTATTATTATTATTATTATTATTATTATTATTATTATTATGAATAACGAATACCACAAATTGTGAAGCTCCAATAACCTTTATTCAAACCTTCTTCAGTTCTATTTTAACCTTGACATTTCACGGTCATTTCAATGGAAGTGAAAGTTGTCGTTGGCTTGGCCGTGCATGCTGAACGTCCTATTGCATGAGAACTAGGGACAGGTGGTTCCACAGGGGCCGGCAAGGATTCCTTAATGGTTTGTATGTGGTGTTGGTAGTCATTTGAACGTAGATCATCCGGGAGCAAAACGACCGACCATAGCATGAAGATCAGTCTGCCTTCTGATCTGCCATTTAGATCAGTTGATCCGCCCCCGGCAGAGATTTATAGGATGTATCTGTGTTACGTTCGAGACGCGCACGATAGTATGTGTGAGATGCGCACGATAGATCCGATCGTTTTGTTTTGCAAAGCATTCAATAACAGAGTGTATTTACCTTTGGTTTGATTTTGCGTTGTTGTTAGAAGAAGCTTGGTATAATGTTGATAATTTTCGGTGGTCGATATTATTGGAGAATTTTCTTTGATTGCTTGTTTATTTTTGATCGAAGCGTCTAGATAGATCTACTGGTAGCTGAGAGCTTCTCCGACCCTAATGAAAGTTGTATGACGTAAGACAGTGGTGACGCATGCCATTTCATTGTGATTGGTTATAATTGCGTCACCCTGAAACGTTCGAACGTTCTCTGGAGTATAGAGAGACTATATAATTGATGCACTGTGTCTGACAAGTGAATCGTCCCCTATACGCTTATGTGTCCGGGGACGTTAATCTATTTAACTAACTAACTAACTAACTAACTGAAAAAGGTTGATAGTTGAAAAGAGAAAGTGAAAAGCAATTGTATGCAGTTGATGTACGCTGAATAAAGTTGGAAAACTTCATACGACGACTCCTGCCTTGTTGCTGAGTGAACAGATAAACGAATCTGGGTTACACTTATCAGGATTTAAACATCGGGGCTGAATCAACTACTGATAAAAACCAACAACGAGTGTAACAATCGGAATCGCTCGTCGGTCTCTGGAAAACACCTAGACCAGCCTATGCAACAGCGTCTACCTGATTTTTGTTCTGTTTATACAGCAGCTGAGCTCAAGGCAATTCATCTAGCTCTGAAACAGGTTTATCAATCCAAAAGAGCCTCGTTTTTAATCATGTCTGATTCACTGTCAGCACTTCAGGAGAAAGATATCGCATCCTTTTTCTGGCAAAGATCCATGACCTCAACTTGTTTCTGAGGGAAAAAAAATAGTTTTTATGTGGGTACCTAGTCACTTGGGCATCCGCGGCAATATTGCAGTGGACAAAGCGGCTAAAGAAGCTCTGCATCTAGATTTCCCTTCAGAGATTTTCCAGTTTGTTCCATACTCTGACCTGCGTTGTATGACTGGATCTTATTGTAAACGGCTGTGAATGGTCTAATCAAATCAATAACAAATTATTTCAAATTTTTCCAGATTTGTCTTCTTCTTTGCCTAACTTTGCATCCACCCGCAAAGAAGAAACTGTTTTGGCTTGCCTTCATATTGGGCATACTTATGTCACCCATAGTTTCCTTTTAAAAGGAGAAGAACCATCATGGTGCTTTGCATGTGACAATTCCTTTCCCATTCGCCATCTTATGTCTGAATGTGCTGATCTGGTTGATAAAAGGGAAAGATATCTTGGTTCAATACCTTTTAATGAGAATTTTTAAGTATGCAATAGTCAGCACCTCTTTCAATTTTTTTACATTATATTGGTTTGTTTTATCGCATATAAATCATATCGTCTTGTTATGTATTCTTGGTTGGATTTTATTTGGTGAGACTGATTTAATTTACATCTTTTATCATATTTAAATGTTAACAGTTTAGTCTGATTTTACTTAATTTTGTGTGGTCCCGATTCGGCTCTTGGCAGTCCGCTGGACCCTATAAACACCGAGTATCTATCTATCTCAGTTGTCTAGGCCCGGAGTAAAGTGACCGAACACGACCAAAGTGACCGAACAGGGCAAGGTTTTTCATCCACGCGCTGAAGTGTGATGTAAGTATGAGACTGTGATGTGTGTGTGTATGTGTGTGTGTGTGTGTGTGTGTGTGTGTGTGTGTTGATGTGTGTGCGTTTGTGTGTGTGTGTGAGACTGTAATAAGTGTGTTTGTGTGTGCGTGCGTGCGTTTATGCGCGCGCGCGTTAAGAATTAGTTTCAAGTTTCTACATTAAAATGTCTACGTTTGTTTTGTGGCCAATAGAGTCTCATGCCTTGATTTCTATTTGCCTAGGTTTTCTTTTTCCACGATCCAGCTCCCTTGACCTCAGACGGGCAAGGAGCTTTGCTTCAGTAGTTCTTCTGGCCTCCTCCTGCCTTTTCCCATAAACCAAAGCCACTGGGATGAACGCTGCAGGAAAGGGACCAATAACAAGCGCCAGTACAACATTCAATTCCGTTGCACCGAGCCCAGCGTGAGCCGTTTTGACCAAGCCGTAGAGACCGAGGACTAGCCAACACAGCGCAGTGACTAGCGAAATAGTGAAAAACTGACCCGCAAAGACAATGTCTTTACTGACTCTTAACAGGCAGCTGCTCCCTCTTTGCTGAAGGCGTAGTAAGTTCAAACCCTGGCAAACGATCGCCAGCATGCTAACAACTTCTGTTTGCAAAGTAACTACTCCAAAGTGAAAATTATATCCGGGAAAAGACGCCACGGGGGCGGGCATGGGAAAACAGAGAGCCGATTGCTGGTTGAACTGCCAAGCTGACGTGGACGGCAGTAGAGGGACAGCAGCAACGACGACCCCCACGGTCCAAGTGAGGAGGCAAACTCCACCGGCAGAAAACATGTTTAGACGCAGCTTGCTACAGGGAAAGTAAAGAGCGACGAAGCAGTCAAGAGAGAGGACTAAACTGTTGAACAAAGACACTTGATGAGAGAGGAGGTGCAGGAAACAAGCTACCCGGCACATCAGGCTCTCTGTCCATTCGCTTTGATGGAGAACGTAGCGTCCACGATACACCTCATCCGCCACGGCCACCGTGCCTGTGTACACTCCCATCAACATGCTGGCCGCGTTGGTGCTGGACACCAAAATCCCGCAACTGCTGAGGCATGATTCTTTGTATCTAGCATGACGGACCACCATGCAGGCGGCATTACCAGCCACTGCCACTACGCTCAGCAGGGACAAGATGACGTGGTACGGCCTGTAACGCAGCATGTTCTCACAGGTAGAGAGATGGTCAGGCTCAGTTAGACAGGTGGGTTTCCTGGACTGAGCGGGTAGCACGCTCTCACAGCACAGTCGGTAGTCTGAGGAATACACAACGTCAAGCTGCGTCAGTCCCTGGAAAACATCCAGCTGAAAATGCTTCAGAGGGCACCCCCACGTGTCAAGAACTTCTAACGCTGGGAGAAACTGAAACCCTTTTTCGCCGATGGTGTGAACGTTTGAGTGGGACAGGTTGAGTTTCTTGACTTCAGCATAAGAAGACAAGACTACACTGTCAAAGGTCTGCAACAATGTACTGGATAAGTCGATCACCTGAAGGAGACTGAATTTAGAACTTTCTTCAAAAGTCACAGCGGTTATTGGGTTGTCAGCAAGCCGTAGAACTTTCAAATTGGACAGCGTCAGAAAGAAGCTCGTGTTTACTGTGGTTATCCCGTTGAGGCTTAGATCGAGGATCAGCAAATTTGGTAGACTAATGTCCAGAGGCAGGCTGGAGATGTCACAACCAACCAGGCTAAGAAACATCAAGTATGTAGAGTTGTTGAAGGTAGTAAGAGTGGCGCCGCGGACTGCCTCTACATTTAGATATCGAAGATCCGGGTAGTCAGAAATAGGAAACGTACCGTTGCAGACGAAAGATAAACCCTGACACAGACATGTCTGTGGACAGGGCTTGGCATGACACAGCCACTCATCATCATGCTGCGGACACTGAGGCCAGCCGTCACATAGATGGTCCACGTGCACGCACACGCTTGACCCTCGACAACGATACAGGCCGGGGCAACGAACATCGTCACACTGATGTTCATCCTCCTTGCCGATACAATCATAGTAACCGTTACAGCGTGTGTAGATCGGCAGGCAGTAGCGAGGTTCACTGGGACAACGGTAGTGAGTCTCTGGACAAGGCTGGCTCTCGTGGTACTCACTGGCTACGAAACCTCCTTTGCCGTCTAAATTGATAAGTCCCGGTGGATGTAACAGAAAGTCAGGCCGGTATTGTGATTGGCATCCACGTTCATCAGAGTCGTCTAAACAATTAGACACGCGATCGCACCTGTTGGACGCCGGCACGCACTGGCCGTTGCTGCAGACAAATCCTCCACAGGGCGGGTGTGCGCAAAACGACTCGTCAGACCCATCGAAGCAGTCGCGCCTGAAATCGCACACCAGAGTGAAGTGCAGTGTAGCGTGGTTGTTGCAGACGAACATCACGACTGAGGCAGAAGCCTGGGAGTCTTCATCACTGTTTATTTTACCACTCACACAAGGGCTGTCAGGCTGAAACTGAGTGCCAGTTGTGTTTGCATCGACACTGCCACTGTCACGCCGTACCCCCGTGTGCTGTGGGTGCCACCGCAGCAGGCGTGACGTGCAGTGCGACGGTGCCAGAATGGGACACTGGTCCACGTAGCGCTCTTCTCCACACCAACTCTGCAGGTCGCAGGATAGGAAGTCGCGAGTCACGTGACCGCACGGGCAAGCCATGACACTCGCGTGACGTGTGCTATCACATGCACGGGAAAGTGTAGCGTGGGACAGGGACGGTGATATAACGTGTGGGGACCTTCTCCGTGTCAGGTGGTTGGCCTGCGCTGGTTTCTCACAGACGGCCAGCACGATGTTTTGTGGATCGTTACACGTTCTCATCTCTATTACCATTTGCTGTTGAGAAGGAAAGACGCCACCTACTAACGCGCACTGCTTAGTGCTCACAAAGTCTATAAAATCTCCTACATCCTTTATGAAAAAGTACACAACCATTCTGTTGGTCCAACGGAACATGTGTTTGTACATGAAGGGCTCACCGTGACTGTGGTATTTCAATCCAACGGCTAATCTGGTGATCGTCATCTTACCATATTGCCGGAAACTCAGCAAATCTTCCCACTCTCGTGAGGTTGACATGGAAGCCAGGCGTCCGCCATTTGCTCGGCATTCGTCGTCGGCCTCGTTCCAGCTCACTGTAGGAAAGTATCTGGCGACACTGACGTATTGAACGCCAAAAGAACTTTTGACGTCACGGAGTCGTTCAGTGCCCACCAGAAAGAAACACTTATCGCCTGAGGCCACGTGACCTTGGCAGTGCTGAGAGCTGTATGGACAGTGTCCAGTCTCGTCTTGTCCGGCCTCACACTCCGTCTCCAGGTTACAGTCCAGGTGCTGGCGGAAGCTGGCGTAGTGCTCCACTGAACAGTTGAACAGGCCCGTGGACAACTTCTGAGGAATCCGGTCAGGCCTGTGGAAAGAAAAGAGCATCTTGAACCCAGTCCCAAGGTCGTTTTTTGTGGAAGTCATTTTGACAGTCGCTGCTCGCAATGATGAGTACACTTGAGCTGATACTGATACTGAGCTGCATTGGTGCTGCACACGGATGATGTTGCCGTCCACGTCAGTCAGGTAGACCTCCAAACAGTCAATGTACTCTAGATCTAAGTCAAATCTGGGGAAACTGGTCATCAGCCCGTGGCCTTGTGGTACCTTGATCACCCGCCAACTGGTCAGATTGGTAGGGTAGAGAACGCCGAGATCAAATCCTAATGAGGTGATGTAGCCAGACGTATCTGAGGTGTACCGCAGAGGTAGGTGATCTCTCTGGCTTTGTGGAACCACTTTGAAACTGACCGTAATAGTCGCATTTTGAGCGTACTTCCACATGGTCGGGATTGTGGGTGCCAGCACGTTGTCCTCGGTGACACCCAGACGTGGAGGCGTGTAGTGGTTTTGCCAACACGATAGAGAGGGCTTACCCTGCACAGTTGAAACATAGCGTGCACATAGTTTTGGTACTGCTGCCATTTCTCTTAAAAGGCCCCAAATTCGAAGGCTTTGTTTACTTTTGGCAAAAACGGGGTTACTCTAAAATTCCCATTGTTTTTCCAGTAAACGATGATAAGGTGGGCACAAACGAAGCGCTAAAGTTTGAATTTGAGCAATTTCGGTTCTGACAGGGAGTTATGTCCCTGGGTGACCTTTGACCCTATGTCTGGGTGAACCACGCGGTTTGAAGTGTGCCTCTTTGGTGTCTGGGGCAGAGTCGGGGTCTATTTTATCAACCTAATTCGGCAAACTTACGAGTAATTGTTTTTCCGGGTTCTGTCTTATACCGACTTTGGTAGCTGCTATTTTTTTTAGCTACAGAATGTTGGCTGGCTAGACAACGGCTGCTGCTATTAACAGGCACAACAAGTAACTATACTTTCCAAAGAGTTATATTTTTTGTTGTACGCTTCTTTTTTTCTTCATTGGGGCAACACTCACTGTGAATGTTATAAGGATCCTTCGGGGAGAGGGGAGGGGGGAAGGAAGGGGGGAGGTTGCCAAAGTGGGCTCCTTTTAAACTGCATCTGAAGTCCAGATCAAAAGCTCTATCAAAAATGTCTTCATTCACGCTATCCTATCCTATCCCGTAACTCGAAAGTCGTTGGGGCAACACAGATGATCGTTTAACCAGCGTAAGCCTACTCTATCTTTCTCTGTCCTCAGAAGTCCTCATGGCTTCACTCAGTGTCAAGCCAGTTCATTCTCGAATGTTGTCTTCCCGCCTCTTTTTTTCTGTACCCTGGCCAGATGCTCTAATGACGTGGCCATACCTGCGGAGTGTCCGTTTCTTCACCACTGTGAGCAATCATCGTGTTGTTCGATGGCTTGTGTGGTGGCCTATCGGACTTCGTCATTGGTGATGTGCTGGGTATAGGAAATGCCCAGAAGTCTTCTGCAGCACCTCATCTCCATGCTTTGTATTCTTTGTTGTAGGTCTGCTGTGAGGGTCCATGTTTCGCAAGTGTATAGGAAGATGGAGATGACAAGGGAGCGCAGCAGCCTTACCTTGGAGTGTAGAATGGGCTTTAATCTTGTCAGGGCAGCAATTGTTTGCGCTATCGTGGTGAGAACTTCCTGTCGGGACCCACTGTAGTCTGAAGTTATGCTTAATGACTGTATAGGGTGGTGGGCAACTTTGCTAGACTGGAGCCGTGACATTTTCATGGAGCCCACTGTCTGTATTTCCCAGCTGCCTACACGCCCATCTTGGAGCTTTTATATCAATAATGTGAATTAATACACTCTTTCATGATCATACTATCTATAGTGGAAAAGAAGGATAAAAGACAGCAATGTTTAAACATATATTTATAGCAATCCATTCGTACAGGAAGGTGCAGTTCTAGCAGGGAGCAGAAGAGACCCAGGCACTGGCAGTCGGCGTAGAAATGCAGGACGGTGTCTGGAGGGGATTGCAGGCGGAATGTGCAGAACTTCATAGTATAAGGAGAAAGAGTAGGTTCAGCAACAGCCTGCGGGTCGCTGGGGTCACGACGGACGATACCACGCAGCACGCCGGATGTTCTCACAGTGAAGTTTACGGTGCGTTTAAAGCAGTCTTCCCAGAGGGTCAGCGTCTCCTCTCCTTCTACATAAACAACCCCGGCTTCCTGCTCGTCTGTTTCCCCATGGTCGCTGCCTTCTTAGGTTGTTTTTTTAACCGTCGATAGGCAGTATCATTAACATCGTCGTTTATCGTCACCATCGTCCGAAGTTTTTATCGTCATTGTTATTAACAGCAACAACAATCGTCGTCATCATCGTTATAATCATCAACAGCCTCAAAACAAGAATTTGACTTCAGGTAGGACAGGGGAGGGGGTTGAGCAAGGAATCTTCACAAAAGTCATACACCCGAAAACCATCTAGGGACCTTTCGTATCTTGTGAACGTGTCTTTATTTCATAGACAGAGCGAGTGCACGTTCCTACCCGGTGCGTGATTGCCGTAGCGGGCTAACTTTCACCTCACTTCAGGCTACCGTTTTAAGTCTCAAAACGAGTGTAGATCCCCATTTTCACTACTACCAAAGACTATAAATACTTGTTTGTTTGTTATTTAGATTAAAGTCTCTGGACACTGAACGCGTATAAGAGACGTACTATAAATACGTTTGTATGTAGATTATAGTCACACGACACTTTCGCATATAGGTGACTACTGGACCGATTTATACTGACACCAGCGGGTCAGTTGTTGGTAAAGGGGAAAATAATATGATCACACGTTGACCAATCCGGGATTCGAACCAGCGACCTTTCGGTTACTAGCAAGACGCTCTTACCAACTGAGCTACCCGGCCCCTCTCACTATAAATGAGACAGAGAAAAGCGAAGCTTTACGTCCTAGTAAATTTCTGTTAAGGACAAAAAAATTGATCAGGATCATCTGATCTTTATAATAAGTTTGGAGGCGGACCAGGTCTGCCTCCAGTGGTGTCTGGACGAGGAGGGGCAACGGCGAATAAATCCACCCTGAGGGGGGGGGGGAGGGAAGATTAAAGTTTAGTGATAAAAAGTCGACACAGGGAAGGGTTCCCGGTTAAAAGAAAACGATTTCGATACTTTATTATAATGGGATAAAAATTGATTTAAAAAATTTAAAAACCTTTCCAGGACCTTGATAAACAAAAAACTTTTACAAATTTAGCAAAAAAGTTTTTTTTAATTATATATAGAAAAGGGTTTTGCCAGCAGAGAAAAACGCTGAAGCAAAGCGTAAAAAGAAAAGTTTAAGGATAAAAAGAGATAATAAGTTGTTTTATACAATCAGTTTCCTAGAGATAGAAGGAGACAGCAAAAGAGCAGGGTGTGTACCGGGGGGTAACTGAAGGGCGGGCTTCAGCGCGAGAGTGAGGCCACCCGCAGCAGAGAGGTGGCGAATCCAGAGAAGTTCAGCCGAGAGAGGTCTCGCAGAGAGGGAGGCCATCCGGCCATCACTATAAATACGTTTGTTTGTTTGTTTGTAGATTATAGTCACACGACACTTTCGCATATAGGTGACTACTGGACCGATTTATACTGACACCAGCGGGCCAGTTGTTGGTAAAGGGGAAAATAATATGATCACTATAAATACTACAATCAAAGAGCTTATATACCAAGAGGGTTAACTCAGGGCTAATTACTTGGACATCCGGGAAGTGCGATAACTCGTGCTGAGAAAGAGTTATCTTACATGTATTGCAGCGCAGACGGCGAAGATGACGGTAGAAACCATAGGGAAGAAAGTAAGTATAGGTCGCATTTTTGTTCTGGAGAAGGGTGCAGTAGCACTTTCCCCTTTTTTTGAGATATATAATAAAAGGACAAAGTTCCAAACAAGTGATGTTAATTGTATCACTTACTTTTTTTATGCTGAAAGACAATGTATACACATGTAAAGTAGTGCAGTGTCTGATACATTTGTATGTGATGTTTATTTATGTATAATTATATAAATAGCGTTTGAAGTAATGTATAGAATGTTAGTTTGATTGGTGTTTAGGATGCTGAGAGGCAATGTAAATATATAAATAGTGTAAGAGGTAGTTTAGATGTTATAATAATGTGGATTTAAACATGTAAATAGTGGAGTAATTTATATGTGATGTTAGTATGTATAAACATGTACGACATACATGTACAAAAGCCCTATACCCCACACCATCACCTAATTCTCCCTCTCACTTTCCGCCCTTCACTACTACGTTACCCCCCTCTCCCACCTTCTTTGCTTGCCGGGCCCTCCCACCTACCCCCCTCCCCTGTATCGTAACAAAGCGTTGTGTAATCACCCCAGGCCAGCTACGCTTTATCGCCCCCCCCCCCCCCCCCTTTACAGTTGACTTAGCAGCCTCAAAGTAATTCGGTCTCCCTCTTAAATATCGGTAGCAGTGTTAGCAAAGTACCCGTTAATAAAGAAGATCCGTTGGATCTTATTTTTGATATGATGATGATGGTCATTGTTGTCAGGGTGGCGACGTGGTGATCGTCCTTAACGCTCATGCAATAGGACGTTAAGTATCGTTTTCCGTCCGCAAAGTACCGCTTTTTGAGTCGGACAATGATGCGTAATATGTGCCATGTGGGTTTGTGTGTGTGTATGTGTGTGTGGCTAGGTAGAAAAGCCGTTACTCTGACATACACTTGAAACTCTACATACGTTCTTTTGACGGACCCCGTTATTTTGACGTCAAAACAGTGTTCCGTTAGAGTTAGGGCTGTGTTAGGCTTAAGGGGGGTGGGGGGTGGGGGAGGTATGTTAAGGGTTAGGGTTAGAGTTCGGGTTAGGGTAAGCTTCAAAAAATGGACATATTTGTAAAAATGTCAAAGTAACGTTTCTAGAATTTCATGAAAGTCATCACAACGTCGTTTCTACACGGTTGCGTGTGTGTGAGAGAAAGAGAGAGAGAGAGAGAGAGAGAGAGAGAGTCAGTCTAGGGATAAATAATACATAGTATCATTTATGTTATATATTATGTTGTACTGTCATTTTTCGTGTAAGCGTGAGCGCTCGATAAAGTGTGCAAACACGAGCAACATACAGTAGGCTTACTATTTTACTACACACAAATGTGTCAATTCTAGTCATTCCGTGATGAGACATTGTGTTCATCTATAATTGATTTAACCACCCTAGTGTCGGAAGGTTGTTGTACGCAGGTATATGTGTATGTATGATTGTGTTTGTCATGCAGGATTGCTTGCTTTTAATTGAGTGCTTTTTCTTCTGTATAAATATAAGCGAATTACATATATAGGCCTACACAACTGAGTAGGCCTACACCATGCGCACTAAGATTTCTTCGATGTAAAAGTTGAAGCGAAATAAAATGTCTTCTGTCTTAAGGCCAGGCTAACTAACAACAATTAATGTACCACATTCTCTCTGGCAGAATCAAGGGGGACAACCTCTCTCAAGGCTGACTAGTAAGAGTACTGACTAGTTGTTTGTAGATTATAGTCACACGACACTTTCGCATATATAGGTGACTACTGGACCGATTTATACTGACACCAGCGGGCCAGTTCTTGGTAAAGGGGAAAATAATATGATCACACGTTGACCAATCCGGGATTCGAACCAGCGACCTTTCGGTTACTATCAAGACGCTCTTACCAACTGAACTACACGGCCCCTCTGACTGACTAGTTGTTGTTGTTGTTTGTTGATTATAGTCACACGACACTTTCGCATATAGGTGACTACTGGTCACATTATTCTGATACCAGCGAACCAGTTGATAATAAGGGGAAAATAATATGGTCACACATTGGCCAATCCGGGATTCGAACCAGGTACCTTTCGGTTACTATTAAGACACTCTACCAACTGAGCTACCCGGCCCCTCTACTGACTAGTCCCACTCCGGCACGTATTTATGGTAGGAGGAGCAGTAGAAGATTTGTTAATAGGTCAAAGAAGAATAGTAGTAGCAGCGGAAATAGTAGTAGTAGTGGCAGTGGTAATAGCAGGAGGCGACGGAGAGGTAGTGGAAATGGTAACAGTGGTGGTGGTAGTTATTGTGATGTTTTATGATTGTGTCCCCTTTCCACCTCAATCCATCACTCATGTATTGATTAGTTTTGTTCATTTGTTGCTAGATCGATATGCTATGCGGGCCTGCTCACTAGGGGGCATTTTGTTCAGTAGGCTTACTTTTCTTGCTTTAGAAAATAACAATTAAGCGCCTAATTGAGGGGGAAAATGATACGAGTGTGCGCGCTCACTTAATCTCTCTCTCTCTCTCTCTCTCTCTCTCTCTCTCTCTCTCTCTCTCTCTCTCTCTCTCTCTCTCTCTCTCCCCTCCCGAGTGCGCGTACTCAATCTCTCTCTCTCTCTCTCTCTCTCTCTCTCTCTCTCTCTCTCTCTCTCTCTCTCTCTGTGTCTCTCCCCTCCCGAGTGCGCGTACTCAATCTCTCTCTCTCTCTCTCTCTCTCTCTCTCTCTCTCTCTCTCTCTCTCTCTCTCTCTCTCTCTCTCTCTCGGTGAGCGCGCTCACTTAATATCTCTGTCTCTCTGTCTGTCTGTCTCTCTGAATGCGTGCGCTCACTTACTGTCTGTGTGGTGTGTGTGTGTGTATATATATATATGTGTATATATATATATATATATATATATATATATATATATATATATATATATATATATATATCTATATATATATATATATATATATATATATATATATATATATATATATATATCTATATATCTATATATCTATATATCTATATATCTATATATATATATATATATATATATATATATATATATATATATATTAACCATACTATGCCCTCACCCCCCAACCCCCTCCCCACACACACACATACGCACACATGTGCGACACATTAAGCTTATACGTGACAGGCAAGAGCACGATTCTTATTTATACTCACTAGCGCATTCACGCCAGAACGCGCGCACACGCATACATACATACATACACACACAGAGACATGCTCAAGAACGGTAGTAGTAGTGAAAGCGGTGTTTTATGATCTCCCCTTCCACCTAGCCCTCCCCATCCTTCATATGCCAGCTTATTGAATAGTTTGGCTCAGTTGTTGGTAGACAGTAGTGGGTTTTTGTTCTTGCTTTACAAAATAACAATCACGCGTATACATGGAGGCAAAAATGATACGATTACACGCGCTCACGTAACCTCTCTCTCTCTCTCTCTCTCACTCTCTCTCTCACACACACACACACACGCACGCACGCACTTACTTTTCGCACGTTTAACAACAATTTGACATATTACACACGGCGAAAAAACACGCAAGTACACATACTAAAACACGCGCTGCGCGAACATATATGCTCACACGCGCGCGCGCGCACGCACTCACACAAGCTAGACACACGCACACAGAGGCGCACGCGACACGTTTCTAATAGGCTATACGAGCAGCGCACTCCACGCTAGCACGCACACACCACAGGCGCCCGTATGGGGATATGAGCGGAGTGGTTAAGAAGTATACTCCACTCCGCTCACCTCCCGATACTGGCGCCTGTGTCATAAATACACAAAGCAAGAGCGCGCATGATGCCGTAACTAACTTTTAGCGGTTTGACGCTCCGGCTGTTCTTTTGTCGTTCTCCGGGCTTGGATTGTGAAAGAGCGTTTCTGCTGAAGGTAAATCTATATACAGTTATGACAGAGACAGACAGAAACAGCCTAATGGCTTGCAAAAAAGTTGAAATAAACGGAGGTTCAGTAAAATAAAATTTTAACAAGAATGTTCAACTTGCTCACCGGAGTTGTGAGTTGTGAGCCCGCTAACAATATTCATTAGCCCGTGAACAATTGTGCACACAAAATGTTCATTAAGTTTTCCGTCTACATTAAAGTGTTCCCGAGATCCCAAGGTAAGAACGGCTTACATCTAAAATGGTTTGAAACAACCCCAAACAGATCAACGACCGTTTGAAACGCCACACGACGGCTAAACAGTCAAAGGTACTTCCAGAGGACAATAATAATGATTAAATAAATAAACAAACATTAACACATAACACTGAAAACCAGCATTTTAACAAGTGTTAATGTTCGTGGTCTGTCCTAGCAAGTTTATATTAAAGAAGCAAATTGAAAACATGGAAAGATTGGCCACTCTTTGTACTATCTACAGGTGAAAAAAAATAAATGATCAAAATCTGTTCATGCAATTTTAGAGATACACCGCATAAAACGAACGTGTTTAAAAAACAGTGGACCTCCGCGACCTTGTCATTTGAGAAATTAAGTGCAAATATGAATGCTATAAATGAAACTATTAAAACAAACTGTTAAAAGGGCTCCAAGATCACAGGAATCAGTGTTACAAATCCTGTTCCAGTTCACAACTTGAGCGGTTCTTGAGATATAGCGGAATACGAACGGACCGACCTTTTCACTGAAAGCTGGCTCGTTCCGATTCCTGACTACATCAAAATATTTTCAGTTACGTTTGAGAGTACAAACAAATCACGATTTACCGTTGGTGTTAGTGGATAGCCGCGTATCTGGCATCGTTAGACAGAGGAAGCAGATACCAGGATTTCCACACACTCCGACGTCATCATCATCAGCAACAGCAACAACATCAGCAGCAGCAGCAACAGAAGTAAGAAGCAGTTCATCATCATGATCTTCATCGTCAGAACGAATAACAACAAGAGCATCAACATCACCTTCAACATCTGCATCATCATAGTCATCATCAACAGCAACAGTCACAATTTCAACAGTAGGCCTACATCTGGAACGTTATTACTTAGATCTATATCGCTGAGGATAAAAACCTCTGGCCCGAATATTTATCAATAGCTAAAAATCCTCTATTTTGTCATTAATGTATTTATTTTAGTTTTCTTTCATAGCGATTTCCAGCTCCAGTTCCAGAGTGGCTCAAGGCGCTGGCCGATACAGGATCTATAAATCAAGACGCCGGAGGCGCCCGCGTGCTGCCTTAGGCGCACTGCCTGACGCCCCGATAATTAAGCACAGTCCTGAAGGGACCTAGTGGTTGCTGCATGCATGATTGTATTTTTCTAGCTGGCACGCACCCGCCTAAGACATGAGCGTCAGGATCTTTAAAGTCCATGCGATTGAATGCTTCCGTGCCCGTTGAGATTAGACCTCGATGGGAATAGGGGGCGCTTGTCTGATCATCAGGGTCATTTTTTTTGTTTGGCACTCAGCTTCGAACCAGGGCCTGCAGTGTCAACATTCAATAAGTCAGTCGTTTTTACCACCGAGCCAACTGTGAATGAACATTGAGGTTTAACGTCTACACCCACCATTGGCGATATGGCAGACGGGGATAACCATCCCAGGGAAAGAGGGGTAGGGACCTAAATCAACACTGAACTACAAGAGCAATCATACTGCTAAAATGGACAGTGAAAATAGCCACATTTTATATCGCCCACCACGGGATTCGAACCTGGGTCATCGGTGTGCCAGGCGAACGCTCTACCACTTGAGCTACGGCGGTGGGCCCAAAGAGCCAACTGTTACCCCAAACCCGATACATAGCTATATTTTTACAGTTGTTTTAATCGTTCTAATATTAGGCATTTTTCAGCTCAATAGCTGCCCGATCAAGGCGCTGACCGAATCAGAATCTAACTCAGGCCGCCGGAGGCCGCCCACATGTAATTCATTACACCACGACGCCTTGAAACACATGTACGTCGAATTGATTCTTACCTATACCAATGAAGCAAGCGTGGTATCCCATGTTCTCATTTGCATATAATTACCATGAATTAATAGGTGCCACATAAACCTGCTGACACGTAATGAGTCTTGTCACGTCAAAATCACACAGCCCTTCTCAATTAAAGCGAGACAACTACAGCTTGTAATAGTCTCCCTTGTTTTGGAAAAAAAAAGAAAACCTCGCCAGCTGGTCTTTTGTTTTTTCGCTACACCCCCATCTGGTTTCTATCAAATAAATTGTGCGCAGACCAGGCTATCATCATAGATATACGGGTAACCTGCTTCGTATAATTTATTTACACAGCTAAACATCGTTTCTTATCCAAAAAAATAACAAGATGGCAAGCCTATCAAATGTATTTTCAGACTTACACACACAACCGGAATTCACTTACACACACACGCACCCACACACACACACACACACCATTAATTTTCTTTGTACTAATGTTGTGATTCGACTTTATCCTAACGAAGCACAAGAAAACATGGAATTATTCACACTTTTCTGCTATCCTATGCACCAACGGGAATCCCCTCTATGAAAAATACTTCCGGTTTTTTTTCTCCGCGTGTTTTAGTGAGTTATTTCCAAATATTCAAGAATAATAACATGTGTCACTGGCCACCTGTATCGTACCCTCACATATTTTTATTTTTTTTTGCTGCAGTTTATTATCCCTTTCTATCGCCAGTGGCGCGCCTAAACCCTACCTACCTAACATTATTTGTGAATTTTTGAAAAATATTCGGAAAAACATAACGCCCAGATGCTGGCTCGAACCCACACCTGTCAGGCGCCATTGGTTTCTGGCTTGTGGACAATGCAAGTTAGTCCCGCCTTAGCCCACTTGGCCACAACGCTAGCCTAACATAGTCAGTTACTTCGTGTTTTGTGAAGGTTGCGACGGCGAAGCTATGGAAAACTACTAGAGTTTTCAGGTCCTGTTTCACTTTCTGTCGATGATCGACGCACCTCCGAAGTCGCCACAAATACAGGCCTCTACGATTGTTTTTTGCATTCTTTCACTGAGCATGTACTTCCTCCACCGTTTTTATACTTATCCCACTCGTTTTCTGGCTCTAACAATCGTCGTTTTCGGCAATTTGCCATATTTAAAAGTCACGCATCAAGCTTTGATAAAAGCAAAACAAGCCAAACCGGAACTTGGTTTCATATAACCTCGTTTTAATTTATAATGGCGATACCCACGAGTTTTTATGAGAGGTGCCGGAAAGTTGTGAATTGGCTACAATGTGAAGTATCTGCAAACCGAAAATTATCAAAATCGGACCAAAGAATTTTTTTTATTCAGCGCAAAACGTGTTTAGAAAATATTTTGTGGCCGATTCTGTTGAAATGTAAGATTACTGGTATATTGTTTCGGTGTATTAAAAGTATGTACAATGTTGTTAAAGCAAGAATAAGATGTGGTGAAAAGCTGACTGACATTGTTAACTGTTCAGTTGGTGTTAAACAGGGAGATGTGATCAGCCCGGTTTTATTCTCTCTCTATATATATATCAATGAACTTGCCCTAAAGGTACAAAATGGAAGACATGGTGTAAATTTTTGGTTAGACACGCTGGAACTATTTATTTTGTTACTTAAAAATAAAAAATTAAATGCAATAAAGGTAAAGGTAAAGGTAGTCCCATAGCCTTGTGGCCGTAGGGGAGCGTGATGTTGGAGATCACACTTATCTTGGGCCAGCGTAATGAGGGTGATGCCCAACTCTCTCCCTCGCTGCTTTACCTTCCCCACCCTCAAGAGAGTAGGTACTCAATCACAGTTGAGTCAACTGGGGGCGTTGTTGTTTGTCGCTTCACACCTTAGCGGTCACCCATCCAAGTGCTAACCGCACCGGACGGTGCTTCACTTTCGACACAGTAGCGAGTGCAATAAATGCAATACACAATGAAAAAGTATGCAATCAATTGATGCTCCTATACATACAGGGTACAGACTAATGCAAGGAAAACTGAACACCAAAAATAAATCGATTATTATTACGTAGAGTATTAAGCAATCAACGCATGAAACAATATAAGGAAGAGTCCATCACGTTACATTCTCTTCAAAAAGGTGTTAGCACTTATCTTAATTAATTTTTTATTTTTATTTATCTAGTAATATAATGTTGGTTTTGTTGTTGGTTTGCTTTTAAATTCATGTATTAATCTTCTTTTTCATTATAATGACAGAATTAAGTGTATAGGCAGAAGCTGGACCAATGTTTCATGTTTTCTGTTTTGGATAATATAATGATTGTACGCTTTCTGGTCGTACATAAAATTCTCTGCTCATTACTATTATGACTGAGTAAGCATGGTCGGTGTCGTGGTGTTATATCGCATGCTTTTGTCTTTGTTTACATGCCACGAATGTCAGTAGACATGCAGTGGCAGTCGCACACAGTGCACCGTCGGGTCACTTGTCACACAGCACAGTGTATAGCTGAGCTGCTAGTAAATGTAAAGCCTTCATGTCTGTATTATTTACTTTAAAAAAAGATGTGAAAAAAATATTTTTTTTTTAATTTTACTTTGACCAAATATAAACATACATAGTGTGACCGTAATTCTTGTTGGATTGTGGCCACAATGGTACATTGTTTTGACTTGACTGTGATGTCTCGGAAGTTCGCGTAAGGCAGTTGTAAAATTATACTATCAATGAACTGAACTTTTTATGACTTACGCCCTTCTCTCTCCAATAACATGTAATTACTATACTACTACGACCGAGGCGCTAGCCGTGTGACTGTCGCGATGCGCAACTCAGTGTTTATTTTCCCACACTGCGATGTCCAATGTTTGCTACTAGTCAGTGACCCGATGAAATGCTTTGAGTCACACTGCCTTTACTAGTGTTTGTTGACAAAAGCCCAAAAGGCGCAAAGGAGTCAATTATTTGTCTTTCCTTCTCACATATTTGGTTCAAATTATAAAAGTCTATTAGACGCTTACTTATCCACCTTTATTTTATTAGATATTTATACCATGAAAACATTATCCTAACGGTATGCACAAATCCTGACATGCCTAATGCATTATAATATTCGACTTGGGCTGCAGTATCAGGTCACAAGCAAGCAAGGAAAAACGATGTTATCTGCCTCTGTATTCTTATGTTTTGAAAGATGATATTCAGTGCATACATGTTCTATGTAATCTTGTACAACGTTTAAGATGTATCTTATAATTTCATGCTTACAGTGTGTATGATGTTTCATTATATTATAAAAGGATATACAGTGTATTGTTTTGCTTTCCTTTAAAGGCTACATGAACCTGCTATTTAATATTTAATCTCTGGAAAACTTGTAATCAATGTATACATACTTAATTACCATTTGCAGTGTTTATGGTGCTAGTTTACACTGCATTTGAATTATTTTTATTTATTTCTCTGCTCCATTGTGATTCACTTGAAATGTTTAGTTAAAAGCTCATTTAATTTGTTTTTCAATTTACAAATTTTGCTTGCAAAGCGATTTGCCTGTAGTTCTTGCATTATGCATGGTGTAACGTTTTGTGTTTTGGGGATGAATGTGGGAATGAGTGTTGGTATGGATGGGTATTGGGGGATTGTGATTTTGACGCTGTATTGTGCTGGTTTCATCCTCTCGAGCGTACTTACGTCTCTGGTGTTTTTCCTGTTAGAAGAAATTATTGTTCATGCTAAATGTATGTTGATGCCTGTTGTTGTAATGCCTTGTATTCCTGACCATGGTTGATAATCAGGTGCGCCTTGTGTCCATGAACTGTAGGGGCCTGGGGGACTCGCAGAAGAGAAGGGACGTTTTTCATTATTTAAGAGAAAAGAAGTACTCAATTTGTATGTTGCAAGACACTCATTTTCACCCAAGTCAAGAAACCAGAATTAAAAATGAATGGGGAGCCCATGCTTGTTTTGCCTCCTTTACCTCCAATGCAAGGGGTGTTACTATCTTGTTTGATAACAATTTTGAACATAAAGTTAAAGCTGTTCATAAGGATGTTGCGGGTAATTGGCTCATAGTGCAAGTAACATTTAATGAAACAGAATTTTTACTTGTGAACGTTTATGGCCCAAATAATGATGACCCAAATTTTTATCAAAATTTGGAAGAGAAGGTGAAACAGTTTGAAGAATGTTCATGTGACAATATTATTTTCAGCGGCGACTGGAATGTTGTATTAGATTATGAGTTAGATTGTGCACACTATACCCAAAGGAATAATCTTAAAGCACATGAACAGGTAAAGCAAATGATGGATAATTTATCATTATGTGATGTGTGGAGACACAATAATCCTGATGTAAGAAAGTACTCCTGGTTCAAACCTAATCCACTCAGAATGTCGCGCCTTGACTATTATTTAATGAATGACATAGCTTCTCAATATATTGCAGATGTCGATATAAAAAAAAAAAAAAAAAAAAAAAAAAAAAAAAAAAGAAGAACACCTCACAGGGAGCTGATGTCTACCGAAAAATCAACAATGACATCCGAAAAGGCATGCGCACAGCAAAGGAGAACTGGATAGAAGATCAATGCCAGGAAATAGAGAACAATCTGAACAAGAACAACAGCAAGAAGGCCTACCAGACTGTGAAGCGGCTGACAAGTGTTAAACAGCCCAAAGTCTCCACTATCCAAAGCAAGTCTGGCATTTGCCTTACAGAAGAACAAGAAGTCTTGGACAGATGGACAGAGTACTGCTCTGACCTTTACAACCATACACCAAATGGAGACCCATCAGTTCTAGCATGTCCCGAGAGCAGAGAAGAAGAAGAAATCCTCCCAATTCTCCGGGAAGAAGTTGAGGCAGCAGTGCAATCGCTGAAGAAAGGGAAGTCAGCGGGAGTGGACAACATACCAGCGGAACTGCTACAAGCAGGAGGAGAAGCGATGACTGATGCTCTCACCACTATCTGTAACAAGATCTGGCAGAGTGGGGAATGGCCTACACCATGGACCCAGTCGCTTGTCATCACTCTTCCTAAAAAAGGTAACCTTCAGGAGTGTGAAAATTACCGCACCATCAGCCTCATCAGCCATCCCAGCAAGGTCCTCCTGAAAATAATACTCAACAGGTTGAAACCACAAGCTGAACAAATCATAGCTGAAGAACAAGCAGGATTCATGGCAGGGCGAAGTACCACTGAACAGATTTTCAACCTCAGAATAATCTGTGAGAAATACCTACAGCACCAACAACATCTATATCATGTGTTCATAGACTTCAAGAAGGCATTTGACCGAGTCTGGCATGCAGCTCTATGGGCAACCATGAAAGTGTACAACATCAGCCCTAAAATCATAGAAGTCATCAAAAGCCTGTATGACAAGGCTACCAGTGCAGTCCTCCATAACAGCGTCATCGGGAACTGGTTCAGAACAACAATCGGTGTGCGTCAAGGATGCCTACTCTCTCCAACACTCTTCAACATCTTCCTAGAGCGCATCATGTCAGATGCTCTTGCAGATCACGAAGGCACAGTCAGCATAGGGGGCAGAGCAATCTCCAATCTTCGTTTTGCGGATGATATTGATGGATTGGCTGGAGAGGAACAAGAACTTGAACAGCTTGTACAGAGGCTTGACACCACCTCCAGAGCTTATGGAATGGAAATAAGTGCAGAGAAGACCAAAATGATGACCAACAACACCAATGGCATCAACACGGACATCAAAGTACAAGGCCAATCCCTCAACACAGTGCACAGCTTCAAATATTTAGGAGCCATTGTGTCAGACAATGGGTCTCGACAGGAAGTCCTCTCCAGGATCGCACAAACAACTGCTGCCCTGACAAGGTTGAAGCCCATTTGGAAAGACAGAACCATCAGTCTACATTCCAAAGTAAGACTGCTGCGATCTCTGGTCATCTCCATCTTCCTATATGCTTGCGAAGCATGGACCCTCACAGCAGATCTCCAACGAAGAATACAAAGCATGGAGATGAGGTGCTACAGAAGACTTCTGTGCATTTCCTATACCCAACACATCACCAACGTTGAAGTCCGACAGACCATCACACAAGCCATTGGACAACACGATGACCTGCTCACAGTGGTGAAGAAACGGAAACTCCGATGGTATGGCCACGTCACCAGATCATCAGGCCTTGCAAAGACCATTCTGCAAGGCACAGTGCAAGGAGGTAGAAGAAGGGGGAGACCGAAAAAGAGGTGGGAGGACAACATTCGAGAATGGACTGGTTTGACACTGAGCGAAGCCATGAGGGCTGCTGAGGACAGAGAAAGATGGAGTATGCTGGTTAAGCGATCATCTGTGGTGCCCCTACGACCTTCGGGTTATGGGACAGGATAGGATAGGATATAAAACCTGGATATAGGACTGATCATTCTGCAATAACTATAACCTTGCAATTTGGTGATAGGGGGAACAGACACTCTTTTTGGAAATTCAACTCTTCACTGTTATCCGATAAAAAATATTTAGTCGAAGTTAACAATGAAATTAAATGTGTAGTTGCAGAATATGCAGCCTTCCCTTATAATAGAGAAACCCTAGATAACCTCCCCTTATCTGAAATTCAATTTACTATCTCTGATCAATTATTTTTAGAAGTACTCTTGATGAAGATTCGTAGTAAGACTATTTCCTATGCCAGCAACAAAAATAGAGAATTAAATAAGAAAGAGAAACAGTTGCAGGATCATATAGAGCAGTTAGAAAATGAAGAAACATTAAGTGGAGAAGACAGGGAGATTCTAAAAAAAGATAAAGAAGAGCTGGAAAAGATTCGCGAGCACAGAATGAAAGGGGTACTACTGAGGTCTAGAGCGAGATGGGCAGAAGACGGAGAAAAAGTCTCTAAATATTTTTGCAATTTGGAAAAAAGAAATTACGTAAATAAACACATTTCTAAACTAGTCCTAAATGATGGTTCGACAACAACGGACACTGAAGTAATTGTTAAGGAAGTTAAACAGTTTTATGAGAACCTTTATGCAGCACGAGAACTAGACAAATGCGAAATAAGTGACTTAGTAAAAAATATGCCTGTATTAAATCCACTGGAGGCGGGACAGCTTGAGGGGGAAATCTCGTTGGAGGAGGCAGGCTACGCGCTTAAACAAATGAAAAATAACCGTAGTCCTGGTACAGACGGATACACTTCTGAGTTCTTTAAAGTCTTTTGGAAGCAAATAGGAACTTATGTAGTCAGGTCTCTCAATGAAGGATTTAACAAGGGTGAGTTATCTAGTTCACAAAAGGAGGGAATTATTATTTGTATTCCCAAGGAAGATAAGCCTAAAGACCAGATAACAAACTGGAGACCAATCTCGCTATTAAATGTTGTCTACAAGATAGGATCTGCTTGTATTTCTAACAGAATTAAAACTGTATTACCAAAGCTAATTTCTCAAGATCAGACAGGTTTTATTAGAAACCGATTTATAGGAGATAATATTAGACTTATTTACGATATTATAGACCATTTAACTTCTACGGATGTCCCTGGCCTACTCTTATGCTGCGACTTTCAGAAGGCTTTCGACAGTTTGGACTGGGAATTCTTGTTTAAGACTTTAAAAAGCTTTGGATTTGGAGAGGACTTGTGTCGATGGGTGAAAACGTTTTACAACGGTGGAAAATCTTGTATATCTGTAAATGGGCATGTCTCTGACTGGTTCCCTGTGTCTCGCGGCTGTCGTCAGGGGGATTCCATTTCGGCCTACTGCTTTGTTCTCTGTGCAGAAATTTTAGCGCTTATGATACGAGAAAATGAAAATATTCGGGGGATAAAAGTTTTGGACACAGAATATAAATTATCTCAGTACGCAGATGATACTGAGGTATTTTTGGAAGGGGATGAACTATCCTTTGAAGAAACGATTAGCACTATTTCAAAATTTGGCAGTTTTTCGGGTCTTTTCTTAAATGCAGAGAAAACCTGCGCCATATGGTTGGGTAGCAGGCAAAACTCTACAGTTAGGTACATGCAACATCTCAACATCCGTTGGAATCCTGGGCAATTTAAAATTCTAGGCATCATATTTACAAATAATTTAAAAGACGTGGTAGAAATAAACTTCCGTAAAAAATTTGCAGAAATGAGGGCTCTGTATTCTGTTTGGTTGAAAAGACAAATTACACCCTTGGGTAGAGTAGCTATTTTAAAATCGCTTATTCTCTCTAAGCTAACTTACCTTTGGCTACTTTTGCCGAACCCTCCTGACGATGAAATACAATCTTTACAATGTACTATATTTCAGTTTGTGTGGGGAAAGAAGAAGGATAGGATCAGTCGAAAGGTGACAATCAAAAGTATTGAAGACGGTGGCTTGGGTATCCCTGACATCTCAAAATATATCACCAGTTTAAAATTAACATGGGTCAAAAAGCTCATGTCGTCTACACATGGCTGGAAGTCAATAATTGCTGCAAAATTGCCTTTAGTGCAAAATCTACCAGTACTTGGGTCTGAATTACCTCTTGACAATGTAAATCTGAACCCTTTTTGGAAAAATGTGTTTGAGGCATATAAAATATTTGGTAGTCACGTTAAGGCGACAACAACTGAGCAATTTCTTTCTGAGCCTCTGTTTTATAACATTAACATTAAAATTGGCAAGGAATGTCCTTTTTTGACAAATTGGTTTGGTCGAGATGTGAAACAAATAAAGGATTTTGTAGACCAGAATGGTCAATTTTTGTCTCACAGTTTATTTGTTAATAAGTACAAAGTTGTGAATTGTAATTTTTTGTCATATTATGGATATGTTAGTGCAATTAAAAATTACGCACGAAGCTGCGACATTGTGATTGTTGACAACAAAGCCTGTGAAAGCACGCTTCTGTATAAAATACTTTTTGCTGTATCTAAAGGTGCCAAATTTTATTACAATTCGTTAGTGTATAACAATACAAAACCTAACTGTTGTGATAAATGGGATGCCAAATTTCAATGTGATTTTGACTGGAAAAATATTTTTTTAAACATAAGAAATATAAAAGAAATAAAATTAAGGTGGTTTCAGATTAGAATTGTGCATCGAATCATTGCCACAAAAATTGTTCTCAAAAGCATGGGTATCGAGCCTAACGAGGATTGTACTTTTTGCGAGAAAGAGAAAGAAAGTATTGAACATCTATTTTTGCAATGTCCACAAGTCAGATCATTTTGGAATGCTTTAAAAGAGTTGTTGATTGATATGGGATTAGTAAATGATGAGTTTGTTTTTAATGAGCATATTGTTCTGTTTGGAATTTCAAACGTCGGTAGAATGTCCAAAGAATTGCAATATGTTGTTTTGGTGGCCAAATTCTTTATTTACAAATGTAAATTTGATGGTATTGCCCCACAGGTTGGAGCATTCAGAAATTACATGAAATTCAAGTTGGAAATTGAAAGATGCTGCGCATGCTGTAAACTCGAGTTGGATAAATTTAATAACTCTTGGACGGAATGGTTTATGTTTTGCGGCATTGTGTAAGAACATTGAATATTTGTCCATATATGTAATACCTTTTCCCCTCATAGTGAATTGTAAATCGTATATCATTTTACTTCCCCACGAACAAACATGAATATTGGGTATTGCTGTTAAAAAAAAATAATAATTTTTAAAAAAAAAATAGAATACACGAACAGACGGTTTTAGGTAGAAATTCTAGAATTAAGAGACGAACTCAGATGTAGACGCAGATAATGCACAGAGTACTGTGTGTGTGTGTGTGTGTGTGTGTGTGTGTGTGTGTGTGTGTTCGTGAGAGAGAGAGTGAGAGAGGGAGAATGTTGTCTACTTAATTTTTGCTGTTATACTGAATATTTATTTTGCTGTTGCTGTTGTTATTGTGGTTTTCTTTTGCCATGTATTCAGTGACACTGTGACGCAGCAAATGTCCTTGTTTTGTGGAATAAAAGGATTAAAAAAAAAATAATAATAATAATAATAATAATAAATTCGAAGAAAAAGAAAAAAAAATTTATTTTGTTACTTGTCGATGATGTTGTTCTCCTCTGGGAACAGTTGTTGGTTTACAAAATCAGCTGAATAGTTTGCACCAGGCCTCGTTGGCAATTGGACTTAAGGTCAATAAGGAAAACAAGTAACATAGTTGTATTTAGAAAAGGGGGATCCTTGGGCGCTAGAGAGAGATGTTTTTTTTTTTTTTATGGACATCCTATGTTAGTAGTGAATACTGTATGTACAAATACTTAGGGATTTATTTGTCTACAAGACTGAGCTTTTCTTGCACCTGTAAGGATTTGAGCAGTAAAGCTAAGGGTGCCTTGTTATGTCTCTTAAAGAAACTGTACAGTTTGAATGTGTTCTCTGTTGATTTATTTTTCAAGTTGTTTGACTCTCAAATACAACCAATCATCTTGTATGGGTCAGAAATATGGGGTTTGGACAAAGCTACGATTCATTGTGAAAAAGTTCATCCATTTGCACTGAAAAAGTTCCTATTTGTTGATATTCGTACTCCAAATGATTTAATGTATTGTGATTTAAATCGTTACCCTATTCAGATTAATGCTATTGTTAATTGTATAGGGTACTGGGTGATGTTAACACGTATGGACGCTCATAGACTTCCTAGAAAGTCATATGTAATATTACGTAATTTAGACGACAGGGGGAAAACTACGTGGGCATCTTATGTACGGAAGTGTCTTTTTCAGTAAGTATAAGGATTTGTGTGGCTGAGTCAAGGTGTGCAAGATATAAAAAGATTTTTATAAGAGATTTTAAACAAAAACTTGTACGTGGATTGTAAATGGCAAGACTGGAGTTATCATGTACAAAACAGTGATAGATATAAGATGTATTGTTTAATTGGTGGTATTAATCAATGTATGAGAACTCATCTGACCTTGGGAATAGATAGGCATTTAAGATTTATAATGACCAAGTCCCGTTTTGGTGTTTCGAATATTTCTGTCCACTATAATAGATATAGAAATGTTAAACCAGCTGATAAATTGTGCCCACTTTCTAAAACAAATGGAGAAGATGAATTGCACTTTGTATTATGTTGTCCAGTGCTGCATAAATTAAGAACGCATTTCATAGCTGCAAAATATTATAGAAACCTATGTATTTTTAAATTGAGCATTTTGATGTCATCATGCCAACGGGTCACAAACAAAAATGTATGTGTCTTTGTAAAGAGAGCATTGAGGTTAAGAGAAA
This sequence comes from Oncomelania hupensis, assembly GCA_036898135.1. Classification (NCBI taxonomy): domain Eukaryota; kingdom Metazoa; phylum Mollusca; class Gastropoda; order Littorinimorpha; family Pomatiopsidae; genus Oncomelania; species Oncomelania hupensis. The sequence continues at coordinate 56,407,547 of CM072524.1, forward strand.
TTGTACTATCATGATATTGCTTATAGGCATATTAATAACACACTGATAGCTGATATGGTGAATTATGGATATGTAATTATGTCCTTACTTTGTGAATGCATAAAGACATTGTATAAACCCTTCATAAAGGGGCGATGCCTTAATAAATAAATTACAAATTCAAATTTCTCTCTTATTCTCAAGTCATATACCATGGACTGCTCTCTCTCAAAACGGAAAAAAATCATACTATATTCCTGCTTGATTTTGACTGGAAATGAAGTCTAAAATCATATTATTGGAATAGGCAGTAATTTTAGATATACAGCCAAACACGCGTACAACAAACACGCTGTCAGCGAACAACGCTTTTAGCGAAAATAAAATTCCCTGCCAGAGTTGTTCTTATTTATTACTTAGAACTTTCTTGATATAGCGAACACCGTTACAATGTTAGTCATTGTTTATAGGGTCCAGCCCGGTTACAAAGTAGCCTCGCTATTTCCTTATCCCAGACACCATATTTCATGGACGTAACGAAATCCAAATAGAAAAACATCGCAAATGACGTAAATTCTTTTGGAAGTGACCTAAAATCCGCGTCAAATTTTGACGTCATTCGTGTGTCTGTTGAAAGACCCTTCTGAACCCTTTGAAGACAACATCATTTTGCAAAGTTAAAAAAAAAAAAAAAAAAGGATGTCATTTCAAGATCTGGCAGAAAGTGACAGGCCTAACTTTTTTTTTTGGGTTCTTTGCACCCAGGAACTTTTCACAAATAAAGGAAAGTTGACATTTTCTGAAAGTAAATAGACTAAATTATGAAAATGTATCAAAATAAAGTACATGAATATGTTTTCGTGAATAGGTTGTTACCATCTTTTTACTGCGTTATACTTAGTAGAAAGGAAATATATGGCTCACAACCCACATCATTATCACTGTGTCTGCTTTAAAACGGCTAACAGAAGCATTCACTTTCATATTATTAAACAAAGAAAATTAATACATCAGACAATTTTCTTTGTGATGTTTTTGTATTTGGATTGTTATAGTGGGCGATTGGTGGTCGCGCATCTTTCACATTGTCATAATAAATCCATTGGAAAATAGTTCGGAACCCGTCAAAACGATCGCCAATAACGACCATTTGCAAAACGGGAAGTTCAGAGTCAAGTCCTCTATACGCTACTGTGTCCGGGGACGGTAATCTACCCACTGAACTGAACGGGAAGTTTGTTTTTAGACACAAAGCATCCGATTAACCGGTTTTGTTCTTAGAGAGCGAATCCGAGACGATTCTCCTTCGGGGGCCAATGGCCCAGACAGGTAGGGCCGATCGTTTCCTAAGGGTTAAAAACATGGCGACAAAACGAAAAGTAATTCAGCTCTCTCTGATTGAGAACTTGAAATAATATCGCATGTGGGAACGCATCCGCACAAGAAAAAAAAAAGCTGATATAACCAAGGAATTTGAAAGTCCATTATCAACGCTAAGCACCTTCACTCAGAATACAGAATACATGTATAGATTAAACAGCCAAATGACAACAGTTACATTGCCTATTGAAAATTGCCCCTGTTACATTGCCTATTGAAAATTGCCCCGATGTAACACGCACACCCACACCTCCACACCGCAGACAAATATTATAATTCTTACAGTCATATATCTTTCACACACAAAACGCTTTATAATACTTCAACTTGAAAAAAAAAAATGACAGACACCAAAATTGGACACAATGCCGCTTGACATGTAAAATATCCAAAATGGACATGTGTATATCACAGGCATGCCGAATATCATACAGAATGCTAAAATAAAGGAAGCATGCATGCACACACACACTGCTCGACACAACCGACTGTCCGACTGTCCGGGACAGGTAGGACCTGCTGCCGGACAGGTGGGATCGCTACCCAACCTGTCCGACGGGACAGGTATTTTTCAGCTGCCAAGTCAGCTAGTTAATTATTCATTACTTACAGGGTTTAGCGGACTGCAAAGAGCCGAATCAGGACCACAAAATCAAGACCACAACTTGGCTGAAAGAGGACTCACCCCTGATCCACATAAAAGATCTCCTAAAACAACCCTAGTGGTAACACTGAAGGCACTCCACCAGCCAGTCACTTTACGATAAAGGTATCCTACGCAGTGAGGCTGTACTCTAATTTATCGAATCCCCGTTTACAAAAACAAAATAGAATACAAACATCATTATAGCCAAGTCAGTCGGCGACAATGATCTTTGCTAAGATTAAAACTGAAAACAAACCGCTAAGACTTCACAAGCGACACTGCAACAGCAGTGAATCCAAGCAATAGTGTTTGAATGTGCAAGGTGCTGCAATACAAACATGCCGCAGTAAAATTCGCTTGAATATCTTACTTTTTGTCTTTCTTCATCAAAATTGTAAGGAAAGCTTGGAAATGTTGTGGGATAGATGACAACCTGTTCGACAGGTACAAAAAGAAACACGTTTCTGTCAAGCCCTGAAACACACACACACACACCCACACACACCCACACCCACACACACACACACACTCAAAAGAAAGTATATCCCCACTTTCTGGTAATTTAGTGATTAAAATGGCTTATATGCTTAAAAGAACATTATTGCATTAAAGAAATAATACAGTGAGAACACAACAAACGTCTACATGAATAAAAACAGCACTTTAACTTAACAAAGAAAACATCTCCCTCTCTCTCTGTCTCTATCTCTTTCTCTCTCTATCTCTGTCTCTCTCTATCTCTCTCTATCTCTGTCTCTCTCTGTCTCTCTCTCTTTTTTCTCTCTCTCTGTCTCTCTCTGTCTGTCTCTCTGTCTCTGTCTCTATATGTCTCTGTCTATTTTGTTTTTGTAAACGGGGGTTCAATAAATTAGAGTATAGTCTCAGCGTCCTCTGCGTGGGATGCATTTATTGTAAAGTGACCGGCTGGTGGAGTGCGATCAATGTTTTCACTAGAGTTATTTCAGCAGATCTTTTATGAACAAATGAGAAAGACAACGACAGTAGGAATTTAAATCACTAAATTACCAGAAAGTGGGGATATTATTTATACAGAACCCCCCGGTAATCCCACGGGGGAATGGGGGAGGGGGGGTGATGGTTGAAGGGGACGAAAACGCGACCAGAAACGCAGACCTGCGCGCCTCCTTCTACGTGCAGTCACAAACGGAGAAGGACATCGCCTACAACGTCGACTCCTTCCTCGGGGATCAGGCTGGGTCCATTCCCCCACTCGTGGGGTTGCAGGCTTTGGGAAAAAAGGAGATGATCAATGGTACGATGACAGCCATGACGGCTGTCGGATCTGCTACAGAAGACGTGGAAGATTTGATGGACTTGTATGCCGACGTTTACTTCAGCTGCTCTGACGGCTGCTTCCTCTTTCTGGCTGGTCTGCAGGTACTCCATAACTTCAGGTCTGCCACACTGGGACTGCTATATCAAACTCTGTCGTGATGAAGATCTTGTCTTCTTCTCCGCTTTCTTCCCCGCTGTCTTCTTCTTCTTCTTCTTCTTCTTCTTCTTCTTCTTCTTCTTCTTCTTCTTCTTCTTCTTCTTCTTCTTCTTCTTCTTCTTCTTCTTCTTCTTCTTCTTCTTCTTCTTCTTCTTCTTCTTTCTCAGTCTTCTTATTCTTCTTCTCACTCACACTCATGCTCGCAGCCATTTAACCATCGGTTGTTGGCTTTGTCCCAGTGTCGGTAACAATATCTTTTTATGTTTTAGTAATGTTGACATTTCTATCCGTTTGTCCTGCAGGATGTTCAGGGAAGACTACAGCGGACCGTTCACGCCAGATTTTCTGGGTTTCGTCAAATTCATCTCAAGCTCAGCTGATGATGTACATGATGACCTCAAATATTGCTTCAGTGCAGAGTCCAACAACAACGAAAGTCGTCCTTGCCACTTAGAATGCACCGCTGTCGGCGATAGACTCCGCAATCGCTTTCAGCGCCCTTGGGGCATATAAAAGATTGAGGACGCCCGCAGTGTCAGCGCGATGACTAGGTACAGCCACTAACATAAATTACGGATAGATTGAATGAAGCTGTTTTTATATAGCGCTTTACCAGACCGTAGAGCTGTTCAAGGCGCTGGCCGAACCAGGATTTCACTGAAGCCGTCCAAGAAGCCCTTTTGCTGATGGCTGCGCACCCTTTGACGCCTAGACGACTGAGCGATTTTGAACGACCGAGGGTGGTAGTGGTGGTAGTGAGGGAGGGGTGGGGGGAAGGAAGTAGGTGAAGGGGTGAAGGGAAGGACCTTGTACTTGCTGGGTGTGGGCGTCAGAATCTTTTAAAGTAGGTTACGAGCTATGGAATGCATGCGTGCACAGATTAGACTTCGGTTTATACTTTCGTCTAAAAGAAGTAGGCGGCACTGCGCGGTCAGATTATGGGAGTCGAGATATCGGCAAGCCAGGCCGTAGTGGTCACTCTGGGTGAGTCGAACCGCCTCTGTCGGCACGTTTAGCCGCCCCCCTCCCCCCCTCCACCCCCTCCTTTTCTCTCCTTTTCCATACCCCCTCGGGTTCGCGCGGCTTCCCTTGTAAGATTCCATACAAAACAACCCAGCAGGGTAACAGGCTGGTAAAACACAACCTAGAATATAGCATTTGATAAGTTTTGCGCAATTTTAATATCAACATCAGACGCACTTTAAATTAAAGATGTCGATATGTGCATTAAAAAAAAAAAGGAAATGGTGGCAGACTGCAGCTGTGAGGAGTTATTGCGAGTGTTTATATGTGGTAGTGGCTGATTGCCTGAAACCTTGCTTACCAATGGTGTAGTATAGCCTGTAATGTGGTATGTCTGTGGAGGTTAAAGTCAGCATGATTTTACTGTTCAGGAAAACGTTATTTTATTTCTTAGTGATGATGTGATAGATGCAGACATTTTATGTTTAATATATGTTTTCTTGTGCCCTTGTATACGGAATTGTCACACCTCACACCACATGTTCTTACAATTTATGGGAACAATAAATATTTCTTGAATCTTAAATCTTGAAACTGTCACCTGACCGTTTGACAAATTGGCCGGATTCGTTAACGTGCGTCGACAGAGCATTTATTTTGATCCTGAAACCAACGCTTCGTGTCCGTAATAATTATGCTTTGTTGTGAGAAATCCAACATTAAGGCTATCCATATTTAGTAATATACTTTTTTGTGAATTTAATAATCTGTGAATTTATTATCCTATTATATTTATTATCATAATATATTTATGATAATAATGATTATGATTATTATCTCCCTTATTAAGGTACTGGTCAGAATCGATGGCGGACGTAAGGGACTTCATACGTCACAATGATAGTGATGAGTTGTTTATGTGCATCGCGAGCGACGACAACCACGCCATCAACAACACGTACCACGTCAAGGCGCAGTGGAATGCTGGCATCGTCATGAACTTGTCTGGGAAACGGTTCTTTCTCAATGGGGTTAAGTGGTGGACTCCAATCCAGTGGATAGTTGTATCGCACCCAACTCCTTGTGGGAAAGCCTGCTTAGAGCACGCACGTAAAATGGAAGCAATTACAGTCGTTCATTGTGAGCTATTTTTATTTTATTTACTTTGTTGTTGTTGAGTTTTCCCCTGCATTGTGGTTGTTGTTTTATCGTTCTTATAAAACGCTCGTTAGCTCCAGGGCTGCTCAAATTAGGCGCTGGCCGGTGCAGGATCTAAATCAAGAAACCGGTCCGAGGCATCCACGTGTCGCCTGTCTGATGATCCAGACTTCTGAGCACAATCCTGGACGACCGAAGATAGGAGAAAGGAACCCAGTGCGTGCTGCGTGTATTCATGCAGCTGGCACTGACCCGTCTAAGATGTGAGAGTCTCCCCCGTTGGGGTGCCGGGGGTTTCAGTATAACTATATAGAAAGGATGTTCCGTGTACCAGAATACCACAGGGTGTGAGACACGGTGGTCGAGCCTTCAGTTTCTTCTCCGTTCAGACCTGGAACTCGCTTCGTCGGACCGTCCGTCACAGTCCTTCACTAGCGTCTTTTAAAATGAACTTGAAGACGCATCTTTTTAGAGAGGCCTTTTCTTAGGCGCCATGAGTGAGTGTCGTTCGTTATTTTTGATGTTTGGATGTGTATGTGGTTGCGTGTTATTGACCAATGTACGCATGTTGTGTATACATTTGTTTGCTTTGTGATTTTGGAAAGCGCTGTATAAATTGCCTGTTATTATTATTATTATTATTATTATTATTATTATTATTATTATTATTATTATTATTATTATTATTATTATTATTATTATTAATTTTATTATTATTATTATTATTATTATTATTATTATAAATAGTATCCCCACTTTTTGGAAATTTAGTGCTTTAAATTCCCACTGTCGCTGTCTTTCTCATTTGTTTTTTCTCATTCGTGTTCTGTTCTATCAATCTGCTATACCATCTTCTTCTTCGCTAGACCAGTCACCTACCTTTTTTCTTGAAAACTCTTCCGGGACAAGACTCCTTATTTGTGTTTGAGGTCTGTTGGATCAGCTTGGGAATATTGGACGCTTTCTGCCAGGTGGTCACGAGGGCTTCCTATGATATTATTTAGCAATGTAGGCATTTTATATGTGTTTTGTTGATAATTTATAAGGTTTGTATTCTATTTTGTTTCTGTAAACGGGGGTTCGATAAATTAGAGTATAGCCTCAGCGTCCCCTGCGTGGGATGTCTGGCTGGTGGAGAGCATTCAGTTTTACCACTAGGGTTGTTTCAGCAGATCTTTTATGCGGATCAGGGGTTGTCCGGTCCTGATTTGGCTCGGAAGAGTCCGTTGGACCTAAAGCAATAATCATGTAATGTAATGTAAGAGTCAGGATCTGTAAAATCCGTGTGATGAAATGCGTGCGTGCACAGACTAGACCTCGGATTATACTCTCTTCCGGAGGTATAAAGCTTAGCTTGCGCGTGCATCTGGGTCGTGTTATTAATTTATTTTTTTTAGGACTCTAGGCCATCAAACAGATTTGTGTGTTAGTGTGTTTATGTAGGTGTGTGTGTGTGTGTGTGTGTGTGCGTGTGGGCATGTAGAAACGACGTTACAGTGACACACTCATGGAACTCCACATGGTTTCTTTTGACTTTTTTGGAAGGGCGCCCTATTTTGACGTCAAAATAGTTCCCTGCTGAGTTAGAGCTGTTTTAGGCCTAGGGTTAGGTTAAGGGTTAGGGTTAGGGTTAGGGTTTGGGTTAGGGGTTAGGGTTAGGGTTAGGGTTAGGGATAGGTTCAAAAATTTGAAAATGTCAAAATAATGTCACGAAAATGAAAAGTGTGTCAAAATAATCCCTGTTTTTTTCACAACAGTCATCACAATGTCGTTTTTACAAAAATGTGTGTGTGTGTGTGTGTGTGTGTGCGCGCGCGCGTGTGTGAGTGTTTGTGTGTGTGTGCGCGCGTAAACGATGCACTCGCGTGGTTTTTAGTAAGCAATTCTGCCATCGTACGTGGCATTAAAAAACAATCACAGTACATTTCTTTTTTTTTTTTTAAATATATTTTAAAACCAACATCACATTAAATTAATAGTCTATATACTCACTCGGTTTTGAGTAAAAATATTGTTTCTCACAACTACTGCCTATCAGTCGTACGCTTATTAACATAAATAAAATTATTAACATACTAACGTAATTAAAATCACACATGAAACTAGAAGGTAAAGCCCATATGACGCACATCCTCCTTATGGAACTTACAAATATTTAACATGAAAATGAGTGCTCACAAAAGAAAAAAAAAGTGAAATGGTTGTATTAAAATGCAATGTAATACCGACTTTGATCTTTCTATGCTTTTGACCTTGAGATGACCTTGACCTCCAGATACACTCATGTACTACTATCAAAATAAACTACAGGAAAATTTGTATTATGCCATAAAAACAGTGACCTTGGGATGACCTTAAACTTAAGTGACTTGACCTAACGATGGCCTTGACCTTCATTTGACCTCTCATGCTCATCTGATCAAATAACTCAATGTTGTTGCGTACTATGGGTTAAATAACAGCCATTCCACTGTATGATAACCTAATTTTTTAATGTTTTTGCAAGGAATAAAATGACCTTGACATTCAAGGTCAACGCAAGAACAGAACTTATATGAAAGGTCAATCTATCACTTCTAAATACAACATGTCTTGACTTTATACTTTTCATAGTTTAGGGTCAAGGACACTTCAAAGTACCTATACGAGCTGACTTTGGACAGCTTCAATGACTTTGACCTATCCTATCCCATAACTCGGAGGTCGTAGGTGTAGAAGTTATGATAGAGAAATATAAAAGGTTGCATGCATACACGTCAGTCCAGATTCAGCTTTTCTCTTGGTTTATTCTCACTCTCAGTTGGCCTTATATAACAGTTATAGTGAACACATAACACAGACATTCATACATGGACAATGCAAGTAAATTCAGTTCATGAATTAATAAGATTCATTCACACAAAGCACATAACTGAGTTGTAATCTGCTACATCTCTCTTCTCAAAAAACAAAGTGAAACATCAACAGATTTTAAATAATCAAAATTAAGGCAGTTAATGTTTTTAAAGTACATGGACATCAATTGAAAAAAAAAATAGAGTGTTAGTTACTGAAAATATGAGATCCAAACTTTTGACAATTGAAAAGTAATGGACAATGCATTAATTATGCAAAATAAACATTTATGACAAATTTTGAAAGATACAATTTTCCGGAACCTGCCTACTTGAAGCAAAATTAAATAGTCATTTCTCTGGAGTGTAACGGTCTGGTGGCTTACTGTGTCGCCCATAGCGTGTAACTGTGGTGCCCGGTGGCGGTGCCCTGGCAGGCTCTGCGGTGGCTGGTGGCATGACGTCATCATTGGCCGGTGGCTCTGGTCGTCTGACGTCATCTGGCCCCTCGGCTTGTGGTGGAGGCGGTAGGACCAGCGGCTCCTGAGTCTGCCTCAGCAAGGCTCTGTTTCGGCGGTACGTGGCCCCGTCCTCGGTGCGCACGATGTAGGAGCGAGGTTGCGGTGCAGTCGACACCACGACAGCTGGCTTCCAGGTGCCATCTCGTGCCATCTGCATGCGTATGGCTTCTCCGGGATGGAGATGGGGAAGGGGCTGGGGAAGGGCCGTCTTGTTGTAGTCTTGGGCTTGCTGCGCCTGCCGCTGCCTTATGGTCTGCTGAACTTGTTCTTGGGGCGGAACACTGGGCTGCAGGTAGGCGTCTGTTGCTGGCAGCCTGGTTCTCAGACGCCGGCTCATCAGTAGCTGGGCTGGCGACGCGCTGTTTGGCAATGGCGTCGTTCTCAGCTGTAGAAGGGCGATGTACGGATCTTGCTGCGCGGCCTTGGTTTTCTTCAGCAGATTCTTTATTGTCTGGACATTGCGCTCAGCCAGGCCGTTAGATCTGGGGTGCATGGGGCTGGAGGTCGTGTGTCGGAAGTTCCAGGCTGAGACAAATCTTGCGAACTCTGAGCAACTTCCTTATTTATCAAGCCGCAAGTGGACTTGACACCAAGAACCGTAAGGTGCAAAGCATGACTCTACTTCATATCATAGGTCCTGAGGCGCTCGACATCTACAATACGTTCCACTGGGCGGCAGACGAATGCAACGAATTTCAACACTGTAACGCTGCAGCAGATCTCCGCGTCATTGATTGCATCCTCAAGAAATTCGAAACGTACTGCGCACCAAGAAAGAACATCACGATCGAGAGACATATCTTCTTCTCCATAAACCAGAACGAGGGCGAAACTTTCGACGTTTTCGTAACTGACCTCAAGCTGAAAGCGAAATCCTGCGAGTTTGGAGAGCTGAAAGAGTCACTGATTAAAGACAGAATCGTCGGAGGAGTCCACAGCGACCACTTGAGAACAAGATTGCTACGAGAAGCAAACCTCACCCTCACTAAGGCGGAAGACATTTGCAGAGCGGCAGAGGCGTCTGAAGCGCAAGTCAAGATCATGAAAGACGACGTTCACAGTGTCAACGCTGTCAAGGCCAAGCGTAAAGACACACCGCCAACTATAGAGAACTGTTTCTACTGTGGCAAGTCACATCAACAACGCAAGTGTCCTGCATACGGCCAGAACTGTAAAAAATGCGGCAAGAAGAACCACTATTCAGCTGTATGCAAATCTTCATCCGTCAAGATGGTTGAAAACGCTGCATGTAGTCAAGACGAAGACGCTACTGAGAATGAAGACATGGACTTCTTCGTCGGCAACATCGACCAGGCGTCATCCTTGTCAAAAGATTGGACGACCGTCGTCGACGTGCATGGGCAGCGCATCACTTTCACTCTCGACACCGGCGCGCAGGTCAACATTCTGCCGTACAGCCTATTCTGCAAATTGAATAACACCAAGCTCCAGAAGTCACGCGCTCATCTTACAACGTACAGCGGTGAACGTCTGCACGTGAAGGGCCAGAGCTAGCTGATCTGTACGACCAAGGACAAGGAGCACTTGCTGGAGTTTCAAATTGTTGACAGTTGCTCCAAGCCTATCCCCGGATTGTCAAGCTGCGAAGCTTTGAGCCTGATCCAGCGCGTTGGCGTCGTTGAAGACGAGACTCTGTCCTCATACGCAGACGTTTTCAAAGGCCTGGGCAACATGAAAGATGACTACACCATTAGAATCGACTCCACAATCTCACCGGTAGTCTATGCTGCTAGAAAGGTTCCAGCGGCGTTTCGCGACGACCTCCAGAAAGAGCTACAACGTATGGAAAAGGAAGGCGTGATCGAAAAGGTCGATCATCCCACCGACTGGGTCAACTCCCTGGTCATCGTTCAGAAGAAAGGGGGCGGACTGCGACTCTGTTTAGACCCTAGAGACTTGAATCGAGCCGTGCGACGGGAGCACTATCAACTTCCTACGATAGAAGAGATCGCCAGCAGACAGAGCGGCAACAAGGTTTTCAGCGTCCTCGACGCCAACTCCGCTTTTTGGCAAATTCGTCTGAACAAGAACAGCTCAGACCTTACTTGCTTCAACACTCCCTTCGGCCGCTACAAATTTCTGCGTCTCCCTTTTGGCCTGAACTCGTCGGCTGAGGTCTTCGCCAAAAGGTTCCACCAGGCGTTCGAAAACATTCCAGGCGTTGAAACCTACATGGACGAAATGCTGATCGGCGGTCGGACTAACCAGGAACACGACTTGAGGCTGACCATGGTGCTAGAGACAGCTAGAGAAGCGGGCATCAAGCTGAAACCCTCCAAATGCAGCCTCAGGGTCAACGAAGTGAAGTTCGTCGGCCATACCATCACGCAGAACGGTCTCAAGCCAGACAACTGCAAAATTCAAGCCATCCAAGACATGCCATCGCCATCAAGTCGCACAGAGCTGGAGAGGTTCCTCGGGATGGTCAACTATCTAGGCAAGTTCATCCCCAACCTGTCAGACGTCACAGCGCCTCTCCGAGACCTTCTCAAGAAAGACATCGTTTGGCAGTGGCTACCACAGCACGAGTACACTATCCTCCATCTGAAAAAACTCGTCACGCAAGCTCCAGTCTTGGCCTTCTACGACGCGAGCAAACCAGTCCTACTGTCAGTAGATGCATCACAAGACGGACTTGGCGCTGTCCTGATCCAAGACGATCGTCCGGTAGCCTACGCGTCAAGGTCACTCACCGACTGCGAGAAGCGCTATGCCAACATAGAGAAAGAGATGCTGGCCGTGGTCTTCGGCGCTGAACACTACCACTACTACGTCTACGGGCGGTCTGTCACCATTGAATCCGACCACAAGCCCCTAGAATCGATCATCAAGAAGCCCTTGTCAGCAGCGCCACCACGACTTCAGAGAATGTTGCTCCGCCTTATGAAGTACAACGTGCAGCTCGTCTACAAGGCAGGCAAAGACATGCACATTCCAGACACTCTCTCTAGAGCAGCGTTACCATGCAAGGCGCCAGCCAGCGACGACTGGGAGGCTCAAATACACCTCATCGTTAAAAGCCTACCCCTTTCAGACGAGAAGCTTGAACTGTTTCAGCAGGAGACAGCCAAAGATGCAACGCTTCAACTTCTTCGTCGCCACATACTAGAAGGATGGCCAGACCACAAGAAGGACACCCTTGAAGAAATCCGAGCGTATACGGGCATTCGAGACGAACTAAGCGAGAGCGGCGGCCTGCTCTTCAAAGGAGAACAGCTGATAGTCCCCAAGTCCCTTCAGAACGACATGCTGCAGAGAATTCATCAGGGTCACATGGGCCGCGACAAATGCCTCGCAACAGCCAAGCAAGTTTTCTTCTGGATCGGCATGTCAGCCCAGATCACCAACCTCGTCGCTCGCTGTGCAGTCTGCAAGCAATTTCAGAACGCCCAGCAGAAGGAACCCCTGATGAGCCACGACGTGCCTTCTCTGCCATGGGAGAAGCTCGCTGCTGATCTCTTCCAGTTTGATGGCAAGAACTACCTGTTGATCGTGGACTATTACAGCAAATTCTGCGAGGTGTCCCCCCTTCAGCAGTCCACCAGATCAGCCGACGTCATCCTTGCCATGAAGTCCCAGTTCGCACGTCACGGCATCCCTAAAGAACTTATCACAGACATTCATACATGGACAATGCAAGTAAATTCAGTTCATGAATTAATAAGATTCATTCACACAAAGCACATAACTGAGATGTAATCTGCTACACCACAGATGATCGTTTAACCAGCGTACTCCATCTGTCCCTGTCCTTAGCAACCCTGATTGTTTCGCTCAGTGTCAAACCAGTCCATTCTCGAATGTTGTCCTCCCACATCTTTTTCGGTCTCCCTCTTCTTCTACCTCCTTGCACTGTGCCTTGCAGGATGGTTTTGCAAGACCTGATGATCTGGTGACGGAGCCATACCATCGGAGTTTACGTTTTTTCACCACTGTGAGCAGGTCATCGTGTTGTCTAATGGCTTGTGTGATGGTTTGTCGGACTTCGTCGTTGGTGATGTGCTGGGTTTAGGAAATGCCCAGAAGTCTTCTGTAGCACTTCATCTCCATGCTTTGTATTCTTCGTTGGAGATCTGCCGTGAGGGTTCATGTTTCGCAAGCATATAGGAAGATGGAGATGACAAGGGAGCGCAGCAAAAATGAACGGAGCAAAAATGAGCGCAGCAAAAATAATAAAAATGATAAAATGATAAAATAACTTTAAAAAAAATTAAATAACAAAACAAACAAAAATAATAAAATGTAATGAAACTGTTAAAAATTCAAGTGGAAAATGCTGGAGTATTGGTAATTAAAACAACAATATAAATGTTGTGATAGACCTGATGACTGTTAGGTAAAATGTAATGTATACCTTTGAATTATGTACATGCTTATTTAATAGAGAAAGTGTAAACGACATGGGGAGTTGGGGCTTAAAACAACAATGTAAATGTTGTAATACAGCTGAAGACTGTTAGGTAAAATGTAATGTATGCATTGTATTATTTGTGATGTATACATTTGAATTTTGTACGTGTTTTTTTTTTTTAACGAGAAAGTGGAAAAGGCATGGAGAGTGGGGTATTAAAACAATTTAAATGTTGTAATAGAACTGATGAATGTTATGTAACATGTAATTTATTATAATTGTACTAGGAATGTTTATTTAAAAAAATGTATTTTATGCTTGGAATTTTGTTGAATATCTTTTCTATGTGTACAAGTTTATTTAAAGAGATATTGGAAAAGGTAGGGAAGTGGACAAACTAAAACCAAGTAAAATTGGAAATTTCGCGAATCAATAGTCCGAATATCAATGTAAGTATTTCTTAGAACAAGATGCTGTTAATTGACCAAGATAACATTAAAAAATAATAATGAAATGGTGTTCGTGTAATCTTAGATTTTCACGAAAGTGGCTTAGCTTATTGGAACGAAAATCTATGACGGCCTACTAGTGCCCAAACCTGATAATTACAAATATCATGAGACTATTACAAATATCATGGAATAATTACAATTATCAAGGGATAATTACAATTATCATTGAAACATTATAAATATCTTCGCGTGATCATGTTTAATGTTCAGTGTTGGCTCTAGCAATCCGCCTGGAAATGCGCCAAAACCGAAAATTTTAATTATTACATAATAATTACAATTTTCATGTAATAATTACAATTTTTACATGAACATGCTTAATTCTGACTAAGGTGGCTTACTAGCGCCAAAACGTGCATTCACAAGTATCAGTGATAATAGTAATTAACACGTGTTCTGTGTAATTCATGTTATGATGGCCTACTAGCGCCAAAACCTGATAATGACAAAAATCATGTGATAATTACAAATATCAACGACATATTTACAATTAACACGTACAAATTGTAATTATCAAGTGAAAATTACAATTTTCGGTTTTGGCCCATTTCTATATGGATTGCCAGAGCAAAACTGAAAAATAAACATGATCATGATCAGATATTTGTAATTTTTCAATGATAATTGTAATTATCCCTTGATAATTGTAATTTTCCTATGATATTTGTAATTATCTCATGATATTTGTAATTGTCAGGTTTTGGCGCTAGGAAGGCGTGGCAAATACAGATAATTATTAATTAAAACTGTGGGTTACCGGTATCTCTGTAAATTACACAGAACACGTATTACTTTCAAATATCTGGTGATAATGGTAACTCTCGGTTTTGGTGCTAGTAGGCCGTCATAAAAGTACGTAGTATCGCGTTAAGAAGGAAGTCACGTGACCTTCAAAAAAAAAGTGTGACGTAGTACCACAGAACTGCTCAGCGAAAGTGATTTCGTTGCAGCATCAGTGTATCTCCACCATTAAGTCTGAATGTGCGTGCCTCTTGCTGTCCTTGCAGGAGCTTGTGCATAGTGTCATGTTCACTCATAATGTTATATGAAATACCTTTTTGTGGAAACAAGTAGGCCTACCGTGCTGTTTATTATATACATGTCTTGTTAGTTAATTGTTATATATGAAGAGCCTATTGTGTAAGTTGCATCTTATGTGCGTTTTCTCCACTACCAACTTTCACATCCTTGCACTTTTGAAACGAGAGAGAGAGAGAGAGAGAGAGAGAGAGAGAGAGAGAGAGAGAGAGAGAGAGAGAGAGAGAGAGAGATTTTTATTCGATTTTTAGACTATTTGTCCATTTCGAAGGGGGTACGATGGGATTAGGGTTACAAAGTCCAATGATTTCCACAAATCATAATAATGTACACACGCGTGTTTTCTTGCCATGGAAACCACAGCATTATTATGTCATTCAATATCAAATGTCTTTGATCACGAATGTAGTCCACCCAGGAAGAACCTGATCAATTCCTTAGCGGGCACAGGTCGTTTTCTGCCTTAGTGACCACCAGTCTCTTTCCTCTATCCACCGGTTGACCAGTTCGAAGTCTGGATAACCACAACTTCTCATCTGGCGTCAAGTAGCGCGCTGATTGCAGGATGAGCCAGTGCTTCCACTTACATGTATCGCAGCCCATGGCCAACACCACGTCCTCACTCTGGCAGATCACGTATTCTTTGCCATCAGCGACGATCACCGTACAGTTTCTGAAAGTTCTCTGTGGGTTTCTCAGACTGCTCAGTCTGCGTTTATCAATAATTCCTTTGACATACTCCTTCACTGTCTGTGGTTGAAACTCCGCAGCGCTAGGCTTTGTTGTCGGGTCATTGATGTTTAAATCTGGCAGGCCTACTTGTTGTGGTACAGAGCGTGGCGACTTGTTAACACAGCCAACAAAATGTAGATCAGTAGTGTGAGTATTAGCAGCAATGGAATGTAGCACACTGGCTGTATCAGGTAGGTATGAAAGCGTATTGCACGTGCTGGCTGACGGCATGGCTGCGTCGTCTTTGTAGTTACTACTACTAGCACAGCAACTGTCAATAATAGGCCTATTGTCAACATAAGCATTATTTTCTTCGACCGATGCAGAAATATTCAAATAACTTGCCTTAAGAATTTCTGAGGACTTAAGTTGCTTATGTTGAAGAGCTCTGTTGTTGTCACGGCGAATTTGACTGGGACACTTGCGTCGATAATAAACGTTGTCTTTTAAACGGAGAACAACTACCGTTGTGTCACCACTGCCTGTAATTTTCCAACTGGAAAGCGATTTTTCTGCGAGCAGGGACCCCAAAGCAAGTTCCACTGCTGTTGGTAGACCAACAACAGGCATGTTTATTGCTGAATTTGTAATTCGAAGGTCGGACAAATTTCCTTGATTTGTGAACACTGAACAGTAACGTCACCATCCGGGTCGCGAACTTGTTTTTTTTTTTTAACCTAGTTCCAGTCATTCGCCGAAAAAGGCAATTACCGAAGTAGAACGAAGCTCTCCGAGTCGAGCGAAGCTATCCGATGTTTTACGAACGAAGGCTGGCAGCACTACGTGAAACCACAGGCTGGGAAGTCTCGTCTTTCGTAGGCCTCAATTACATACTATACTACGGTACGTACTTATGTAGGAGGCCCACGAGTTTACAAAGACGAAAGAAAAGACTTCAGAGCCTGTGGTGAAATATCCGTGCATAATCAGTCCCCTATTCGCTATTGTGACGTGGGACTTTAATTTATCTAAACGAAACGAACGCTGTTGCTTCTAGATCTAATTCTTTCTCGATCTGCACAGCTTCAAGCTGTAAGTCAAGTCGAGATTCGCATTTTGAAGCAGTTAGTGTTATTATTATTTTATGTTAATTAGTATACTGACACAATTAGTAATAAAAAGTATTATAATTATTTTATGATGATATTGACACAAATAGCAGGGGCGGACGAGGGGGGGGTTTCCGGGGTTTCCGGAAACCCCCCCCCCCCCCAGCCCAAAAAAAAAAAAAAAAGGAAAAAAAGAAGAAGAAGGAGAGAGAGAAAGAGAGAGAAAAAAAATCACTTTAATATATATATATAAAATTATAAAAACAAAAAATAAAAATAAATAAATAAATAAATTATATATATATATATATATATATATATATATATATATATATATATATATATATATATATATATATATATATATATATATATATATATATATATATATATATATATATTTATTTATTTATTTATTTATTTATTTATTTATTTATTTATTTAATTTTATTTTTTTGGGTACGAGTATTTGACTTTTCCCACAATATGCAAGCCCTCGCAATCTTCTCCCTAAAAAACTTCAATCATTGCAATCATTCTAAACAATCTCCAGACAAACACCGTCTTTCGTTCTCCGCAAAGAGCAAAGCTGATATTTCCCGTCTTCGTCGACATTCTATTTATTTATTTATTTATTTATTTATTTTTAGTTTTAGTTTTTGTTTATTTTTTAGGAGGGAGGGGGGGGGGGGGGGCGCCACGAGCGGAAGAAATGAAAAGAAAGGAAACGATATTCCTAATGGATAATATAATGGATTACGACAGGAGTGCCCAATACGTCGATCGCCCAATACGTCGATCGCGATCGATCGGTCCATCGTGAAGGCAGTGTGACTCAGATCGCTAGCATTTAAAAAAAATTGACGTCAGCCTATTATATGACTATATATATGTTTTGCATTTTGGTGGTAGGTAGATCATTTTGGCTTGGTCATTTTAAAAGTACCTCGCATGCTGAAAAAGTCATAGTGTGGGCAACCCAGCGCTTCAAACTGCCGCGAACGCCGTCGTTGAAGCCCTCCGATTCGAAAGGTGTGGCAAAGCTCAGTACATATTTTGGGAGCAAAGGAGGTAATTATTATTTTGAAAATGTAATCTTAAAAGTAAATAACATATCCTATCCTATCGTATCCTATCCCATAACTCGGAGGTCGAAGGGGCACCACAGATGATCGTTTAACCAACGTACTCGATCTTTCCCTGTCCTCAGCAACCCTAATTGTTTCTTGCTTACTTGCTTAATTCCTTGAATTCCGCGTGGAACAAAGGGCCTCCACAACAGTTCTCCAGCGCACTCGGTTCTGGGCAGCCTTTTTCAGTTCACCCCATGACAGGTTGCAGCTCTTCATTTCCTCCTCACAGGAACGCCTCCAGGTCTTCTTGGGACGACCAACCTTCCTCTTCCCCTGAGGATTCCACTGTAGGGCCTGCCGTGTGATGTCCCGTTGGGGTTTCCGCAAAGTGTGTCCCACCCAGCGCCACTTCCGCCTGGCAATCTGCCGGTCGATGGGGTCTTGATTCCAGTCTCGAATGTTGTCATCCCACCTGTTTTTCGGTCTCCCTCTTCTTCTACCTCCTTGCACTGTGCCTTGCAGGATGGTCTTTGCAAGACCTGATGATCTGGTGACATGGCCATACCATCGGAGTTTCCGTTTTTTCACCATTGTGAGCACGTCATCGTGTTGTCCAATGGCTTGTGTGATGGTCTGTCGGACTTTGTCGTTGGTGATGTTCTGGGTATAGGAAATGCCCAGAAGTCTTCTGAAGCACCTCATCTCCATGCTTTGTATTCTTCGTTGGAGATCTGCTGTGAGGGTACATGTTTCGCAAGCATATAGGAAGATGGAGATGACAAGGGAGCGCAGCAGCCTTACCTTGGAATGTAGACTGATGGCCCTGTCTTTCCAAATTGTCTTCAACCTCGCCAGGGTAGCAGTTGTTCGTGCGATCCTGGAGAGGACTTCCTGTCGGGACCCATTGTCTGATACAATGGCTAATAAATATTTGAAGCTATGCACTGTGTTGAGGGATTGGCCTTGGACTTTGATGTCCGTGTTGGTGCCATAGGTGTTGTTGTCATCATTTTGGTCTTCTCTGCACTTATTTCCATTCCATAAGCTCTGGAAGTGGTGTCAAGCCTCTGTACCAGCTGTTCAAGTTCTTGTTCTTCTCCAGCCAAACCATCAATGTCATCCGCAAAACGAAGGTTGGAGATTGCTCTTCCCCCTATGCTGACTGTGCCTTCGTGGTCTGCAAGGGCATCTCACATGATGCGCTCTAGGAAGATGTTGAAGAGTGTTGGAGAGAGTAGGCATCCCTGACGCACACCGATTGTTGTTCTGAACCAGTTTCCGATGGTGCTGTTGTGGAGGACTGCACTGGTAGCCTTGTCGTACAGGCTTTTGATTACTTCAACAATTTTAGGGCTGATGTTGTACACTCTCATGGTTGCCCACAGAGCTGCATGCCAGACTCGGTCAAACGCCTTTTTGATGTCTACGAACACATGATATAGATGTTGGTGCTGTAGATATTTCTCGCAGATTATTCTGAGGTTGAAAATCTGTTCAGTGGTACTTCGCGCTGCCCTAAATCCTGCTTGCTTTTCGGCTATGATTTTTTAAGCTTGGGGTTTCAACCTGTTGAGTATTATATTTCAGGAGGACCTTGCTGGGGTGGCTAATGGTGCGGTAATTTTCACATTCCTGAAGGTTACCTTTTTTGGAAAGAGTGATGACAAGTGATGTCCATGGTGAAGGCCACTCCCCACTCTGCCACATCTTGTTACACATAATGATGAGTGCGTCGATCATCGCTTCTCCTCCTGCTTGAAGCAGTTCCGCGGGTATGTTGTCCACTCCCGCTGACTTCCCCTTCTTCAGCGATTGCACTGCTGCCTCAACTTCTTCTCGGAGAATTGGGAGGATTTCTTCTTCTTCTCTGTTCTCTGGACATGCTAGAACTGATGGGTCTCCGTTTGGTTTGTGGTTGTAAAGGTCAGAGCAGTACTCTGTCCATCTGTCCAAGACTTGTTGTTCTTCTGTAAGGCATAAGCCACTTGCTTTGGATCGTGGAGACCTTGGGCTGTTTAACACTTGTCAGCGGCTTCACAGTCTGGTAGGCCTTCTTGCTGTTGTTTTTGTTCAGACTGTTATCTATTTCCTGGCATTGAGCTTCTGTCCAGTTCTCCTTTGCTGTGTGCATGCCTTTTCGGATGTCATTGTTGATTTTTCGGTAGGCATCAGCTCCCTGTCAGGTGTTCCTTTTCTTTTTCATCTCTTCGTTTATCACACAGGTCCAAAAGTTCAGGTGTGATCCACAGCTTCTTCTTTGACCGGTGTTTCCAAGGATTTCCATGGAGGCATCTGTCACAGCTAAGTTGAAGGTGGTGGTCATGGTGTTAACATCTACTTCACCAGCTCTTAAAATGAGCAGTGGTGCAAATTTCCCTCTAATTGTGGCCTAAAATATTTCTGTCACCTCCGGGTCTTGCAGTTTGTCCAGGTCGAACTTTAGTCTAGTGCACTTTGCTGTGTTTACTCTCTTCAAGTGAAGTCGGAAAGACATCATCACAGATTGTGGTCACTTCCGATGTCTGCTCGAAAAGTGCGTGTCCTGCCAATGTTGATGCTTGATCTGAAGCGTTTCTTGACCATCATTAACATTTACCGAGTAAGTCCCTTTAATAGAATTTTGGAAACCCCCCCCCCCCAAAACCTAACTGATCCGCCCCTGAATAGTAATAAAGAGTAAAAGTAATACATAACACATAATGCGCACATACAACGATTTCACATCTATATAAACAATAAAACCATGACAAAACTTCAAAGCGCTATGGATACGTTGATGTCCCTTCAGCCCAAGGCAAAGCAAGTTTATAATGGTCTCAAAAACAGTGACATTTTTATTGCAAGCGCCAAAGCAATTATTTATTTAACTAATATTATTCTTTTTAGCTGATACAGTAAATGTGTTATATGTATTTCAATGATATGTATTTTAATGAGAAACACGTATTTAAAAAAAATGTTGCGTGGCAGGCGGAAATTTCCATAAATCATCTAAAAACTTTGGTAAATTTATAAGAAAAAATAACCAGTAACACCATCTGAATATTTCGGGTTACACCCAACTTCAGCAAAAACAAACAAAACGTCACTGACGGTGACCACATTTACGCCATTGAGCACGCACAGCAGCACACTATTCTTTTCTTTTTTTTAAAAGTAGGAATAATAATAATAATAATAATAATAATAATAATAATAATAATAATAATAATAATAATAATAATAATAACGAAACAAATAAATAAATTAAAGATTTAACTAAATAACTATACTACTACTACTACTACTACTACTACTACTACTACTACTACTACTACTACTACTACTACTACTACTACTGCTGCTGCTGCTACTACTACTACTAGCGAAGTTGTGGTCTTGATTTTGTGGTCCTGATTCGGCTCTTTGCAGTCCGCTGGACCCTGTAAGCATTGAATAACTAATTAGCTATTAATTTAACTCTGATCTCGAGTTGTCTTGATTTTGTGGTCCTGATTCGGCTCTTTGCAGTCCGCTGGATCCTGTAAGCAATGAATAACTAACTAACTATTAATTTAACTCTGATCTCGAGTTATAAAAAAAATTCGTTTAGCCTACTCGTCCTTCTCCGGAAATTTAAAGATTCAAATATTATAAAGTATAGGCCTAAATATTATTAATTAGAATAGATATACTGTAATTTATACATTTATTTACGTATAAAACAAACAATACAGGTATAATAATTATATTCAGCTAGTGAGCTTCTTCGCTGCGCGAAGACTGACTTCTAATATATAATGTAGATTAAGGGTGGGGAAGGTAAAGCAGCGAGGGAGAGAGATGGGCATCACCCTCATTACGCTGGCCCAAGATCAGTGTGATCTCCAACATCACGCTCCCCTACGGCCACAAGGCTATGGGACTACCTTGACCTACCTTTTTTTTTACCATTAAGCTTACATGCGAAGTTCATCTTTGTGCCGTGAATCAAGTGGTGCGCCATAACAAACACTGCTTATTCACAGTTTCTTCTTCTTCTTCTTTGCCGGCAATTGCGTAACGATATGTAACCTGAAACTGGCTATTCCTCCACTTTCTCTCTCTTCTCCCGCACACCTTCTTTTCTCTCTCTCTCTCTCTCTCTCTCTCTCTCTCTCTCTCTCTCTCTCTCTCTCTCTCTCTCTCTCTCTCTCTCAAAATTACTCAAACCCGCACTGTCAGCAATCATCCCAACTCCTTATTTAAGTTTTTTCAAACCCTAATCCATCTTCAGGGTCGACTTCTGTAATCTATCAACAACATACGACGACAGCATTAACGATAACAGCATCCACAAAAACAACAATGTTTATACCAATGTTTATTTTTACATTGTTTGCGCAGCGTTCGACAACATATTCCACCCTCATTCACACTGACACAGCATGCAGCCTGTCTGATCCAACCGGTAGCCGGCCAGGCCACAGTCTAAGCCACACTCGAACGGGGGACAGGTTGGGACAGGTGTTGACGCTGAAAATGTCCATTATTTTGGTATTATTCTTATTATTATTATTCTTCTTCTTCTTATTATTATTATTATTAATATTAACATCATCATCATCATCATCATCATCATCATCATCATCATCATCATCATCATCATCATCATCATCATCATCATCATCATAGTGATCACCCAGACTACAGCACATCACACCCGTGTTGAAGAACTTCATCCATTTTAATGGAGCGTCTATTCACATCTGTGATATTAGACAATGAAGAACTTCACTGGCTCCCAATGTCTGCAAGAATACAGTACAATATAGCACGTTTGTGCTGTAACGAGCTATCGTTTTGTCCACCCTTCCATAGTTATCGAATCTGCTCTATGTCTATCAGTCTTCTTCGTCACTCTGCACCAATTAGTACCACCCAGAGATGCTGCAGGTACCTGTTTGCTAAAAGGCGTTCTCTGGAGAGAAAAAAGAAGTCACTTGCCAGGTGACTGTATCAGACTGCATAGTGATATTTGCAGTGCAACGGCAGAACACTGCTAGTTATCAACTTTAAAGACAGCCCCTCTTCCGCTTAGCACTAGATAGATAGATAATCAATACTTGGAGGGCCCAGACTTGGCAATAATAAGAAGTAATCACAATGCATAGATTTAGTAATAGCACCTTATTTAAAAACTTGAAATCGTAATTCTGAAATAAGAAGAATTACAATTCTGAAATAAGCAATAAGATTGGCAGTTGTTTGATTTCAACCTGGATTCCTGCTCGCAACCTCGGCTACATGGAGAGATACCCCCGTTGGGGTGCTGTGGGTTTCAGTATAAATAGTATCCCCACTTTCTGGAAATTTAGTGCTTTAAATTCCCACTGTCGCTGTCTTTGGCAGGACACGCACTTTTCCAGGAGCAGACATCGGAAGTGACCACGATCTCGTGATGATGTCTTTCCGGCTCCACTTGAAGAGAGTAAATACGGCAAAGTGCACTAGACTGAAGTTCGACCTGGACAAACTGCAAGACCCGGAGGTGGCAGAACTATTTCAGGCCACAATTGGAGGGAAATTTGCACCACTGCTCATTTTGGGGGCTGGTGAAGTAGATGTCAACACCATGACCACCACCTTCAACTCAGCTTTGACAGATGCCGCCACTGAGATCCTTGGCAAGCACCGACCAAATAAGAAGCCGTGGATCACACCTGAACTTTTGGATCTGTGTGATAAACGAAGAGAGATAAAAAAAAAAAAAAAAAAAAAAGAACACCTCACATGGAGCTGATGTCTACCGAAAAATCAACAATGACATCCAAAAAGGCATGCGCACAGCAAAGGAGAGCTGGATAGAAGATCAATGCCAGGAAATAGAGAACAGTCTGAACAAGAACAACAGCAAGAAGGCCTACCAGACTGTGAAGCGGCTGACAAGTGTTAAACAGCCCAAAGTCTCCACGATCCAAAGCAAGTCTGGCATATGCCTTACAGAAGAACAAGAAGTCTTGGACAGATGGACATAGTACTGCTCTGACCTTTACAACCATACACCAAATGGAGACCCATCAGTTCTAGCATGTCCCGAGAACAGAGAAGAAGAAGAAATCCTCCCAATTCTCCGGGAAGAAGTTGAGGCAGCAGTGCAATCGCTGAAGAAAGGGGAGTCAGCGGGAGTGGACAACATACCCGCGGAACTGCTACAAGCAGAAGGAGAAGCGATGATTGATGCCTCACCATTATCTGTACCAAGATCTGGCAGAGTGGGGAGTGGCCAACACCATGGACCCAGTCGCTTATCATCACTCTTCCCAAAAAAGGTAACCTTCAGGAGTGTGAAAATTACAGCACCATCAGCCTCATCAGCCATCCCAGCAAGGTCCTCCTGAAAATAATACTCAACAGGTTGAAACCCCAAGCTGAACAAATCATAGCTGAAGAACAAGCAGGATTCAGGGCAGGGCGAAGTACCACTGAACAGATTTTCAACCTCAGAATAATCTGTGAGAAATACCTACAGCACCAACAACATCTATATCATGTGTTCATAGACTTCAAGAAGGCGTTTGACCGAGTCTGGCATGCAGCTCTATGAGCAACAATAAAAGTGTACAACATCAGCCCTAAAATTATTGAAGTCATCAAAAGCCGGTATGAGAAGGCTACCAATGCAGTCCTTCATAACAGCGTCATCGGGAACTGGTTCAGAACAACAATCGGTGTGCGTCAAGGATGCCTACTCTCTCCAACACTCTTCAATATCTTCTTAGAGCGCATCATGTCAGATGCTCTTGCAGATCACGAGGGCACAGTCAGCATAGGGGGTAGAGCAATCTTCAATCTTCGTTTTGCGGATGACATTGATGGGTTGGCTGGAGAGGAACAAGAACTTGAACAGCTTGTACAGAGGCTTGACATCACCTCCAGAGCTTATGGAATGGAAATAAGTGCAGAGAAGACCAAATTGATGACTAACAACACCAATGTCATCAACAGGGACATCAAAGTCCAAGGCCAATCCCTCAACAAAGTGCATAGCTTCAAATATTTGGGAGCCATTGTGTCAGACAATGGGTCCCGACAGGAAGTCCTCTCCAGGATCGCACAAACAACTGCTGCCCTGACAAGGTTGAAGCCCATTTGGAAAGACAGGACCATCAGTCTACATTCCAAAGTAAGACTGCTGCGCTCCATTGTCATCTCCATATTCCTATATGCTTGCGAAGCATGGACCCTCACAGCAGATCTACAACGAAGAATACAAAGCATGGAGATGAGGTGCTACAGAAGACTTCTGGGCATTTCCTATACCGAACACATCACCAACGACGAAGTCCGACAGACCATCACACAAGCCATTGGACAACATGATGACCTGCTCACAGTGGTGAAGAAACGGAAACTCCAATGGTATGGCCACGTCACCAGATCATCAGGCCTTGCAAAGACCATTCTGCAAGGCACAGTGCAAGGAGGTAGAAGAAAAGAGGGATACCGAAAAAGAGGTGGGAGGACAACTTTCGAGAATGGACTGGTTTGACACTGAGCGAAGCCATCAGGGCTGCTGAGGACAGAGAAAGATGGAGTATGCTGGTTAAACGATCATCTGTGGTGCCCCTACGACCTCCGGGTTACGGGACAGGATAGGATAGGAGGTCGCTGTCTTTATCATTTGTTCTTTCTCATTCCTGCTCTGTTCTATCAATCTGCTATACTATCTTCTTCTTCGCTAGACCAGTCTCCTACCTTTTTTGTTGAAAACTCTTCCGGGACAAGACTCCTTATTTGTGTGTGAGGTCTGTTGGATCAGCTTGGGAATATTGGACGCTTTCTGCCAGGTGGTCACTAGTGCTTCCTATGATGTTATTATTTAGCAATGTAGGCATTTTATATGTATGTGTTTTGTTGATAATTTATAATGATGTGTGTATTCTATTTTGTTTTTGTAAACGGGGGTTCGATAAATTAGAGTATAGCCTCAGCGTCCCCTGCGTGAGATGTCTTTATTGTAAAGTGACTGGCTGGTGGAGAGCTTTCAGTTTTACCACTAGGGTTGTTTCAGCAGATCTTTTATGCGGATCAGGGGTTGTCCGGTCCTGATTTGGCTCGGAAGAGTCCACTGGACCTAAAGCAATAATCATGTAATGTAATGTAACATGGAGAGATCAGCAGTCTACTATGCTGTCGCGTACGTGAACTATACTCACCTGCATGTTCGCAGTGACACGTCTCGCAGCCGTGGCCGTTGACCTTGTATCCCGCTGCGCCGCAGTCCAACGTACAGTCAGTGAGTGCTGGACATTCCGTAGTGGCTGCAATGCAAAGAGCAAACCTCTCTGACTCAAGCCAATCACGCCAATTCTAAACAGCCAAATTACATTACATTACATGGTTATGGCTTTAGGTCCAGCGGACTCTTCCGAGCCAATTCAGGACCAGAGAATTGAAAGAGGGCTTTCCTGATCCGCTTAAAAGATATGCCGAAACAACCCTAGTGGTAACACTGAAGGCAATCTACCAGCCGGTCACTTTACAATAAAGTCATCCCACGCAGGGGACGCTGAGGCTTTACTCTAATTTATCGAGCACCCGTTTACAAAAACAAAATAGAATACACACATCATTATTAAATATCAACAAAACACATACATATACAATGCCTACATTGCTAAATAATAACATCATAGGAAGCCCCAGTGACCATTTGGCAGAAAGCGTCCAATATTCCCAAGCTGATCCAACAGACCTCATACACAAATGAGGAGTATTATCCCGGAAGAGTTTTCAAGAAAAAAAAGGTAGGTGACTGTTCTAGCGAAGAAGAAGATAGTATTGTAGATTGATAGAACAGAGTAGGAATGAGAAAGAACAAAGGAGAAAGACAGCAACAGTGGGAATTTAAAGCACTACATTTCCAGAAAGTGGGGATACTATTTCTACTGAAACCTCCGGCACCCCCAAAGGGAGGTAAACAAATACCAGTCTTTAATCAAATGTACCTTTTCGCTAGCATGTGAAAATATTTATAGTTGAAGTTACCAGGTGCCTGTAATAATAATAATAATAATAATAATAATAATAATAATAATAATAATAATAATAATAATAATGGATGCTTCATACGCGCTTTTCCACCAAAATAATAGGCAGTGAAATCGCTATTAAAAGTTGGAAAATAGTTCATTTGAATTTTGTGTGCGTGGAAATTTTAGATTGACTGCCTCTAATACCATTATAGAAGGAAGGGATGAAACCTGAGTACCCGGAGAAACCCTCGATGACCTGAAAGTCTCGTACCTAAGGCACATAAGTTTGTCTCATGCCGGGTTTAGGAAACCAGCACTTGTGGGGCTATGTTAGTTAGCAGCACTTGTGGGGCTATGTTAGTTAGCAGCACTTGTGGGGCTATGTTAGTTAGCAGCACTTGTGGGGCTATGTTAGTTAGCAGCACTTGTGGGGCTATGTTAGTTAGCAGCACTTGTGGGGCTATGTTAGTTAGCAGCACTTGTGGGGCTGTTAGTTAGCAGCACTTGTGGGGCTATGTTAGTTAGCAGCACTTCTGGGGCTATGTTAGTTAGCAGCACTTCTGGGGCTATGTTAGTTAGCAGCCACTTACTATGATGGCCGTGGGCCGTGGTCCCGGGTTCAGGCGTCTCCTCCGGTGGAAAGGTTTCTTCTGGCATTTCGGGGGTCGTATCAACGTACGGTTCTGGAGTAGATTCCGGGGTAGTGGGTTCCGGGGTAGTGGGTTCAGGGGTAGTGGGTTCAGGGGTAGGTTCAGGGGGAGTGGTTGTGGTAGGTTCTGGGGTAGTGGTAGTAGGTTCTGTGATAGTGGTAGTAGGTTCGGGGGTAGTGGCGGTTGTGGGTGGATAGGTTGTGTGCATGGGAGGGGTGGTGATTGTGGGTGTGGAGGTGGTTGGTGGGAGGGTGGTGGTTGCTGTGGTTGGCTGTGGTGTAGAGGAGGTGGTGGTGACAGTTGCAGGTGGGTTGACCATGGCTGAACACAACATCGACATCAAGTCTTATAATCATCATCATCATCATCATCATCATCATCATCATCATCATCATCATCATCATGTAATATTTATAATAATAATAATACATGTAATAATAATAATAATAAAATATGTATGATAATAATAATAATAATAATAATAATAATAATAATAATAATAATAATAATAATAATAATAATAATAATAATAATAATAATAATAATAATAATATAATAATAATAATAATAATAATAATAATAATAATAATAATACTGTAATAATAATCATCATCATCATCATCATCATCATCATCATCATCATCATCATCATAAAGCGGGCGATTCCTCAACGGCATGGGCTCAAAACGCCTGCATGCTGAAAGTTTTAATATTATGCGTACAGTAAATGTAAAGCTCTTGGATTCTCTCCCCCCTCCCCCCCACCCCCCCACCCCCAATTAGAATTCCGCTCACTCGACAAACAATATTGTCATCTGTGTTGTCGTCGCTGTGTTGTATTAAGTGCTTTCATTAGTTATCAGTAGTGCCTGGATGTCTTCAACAGCCTCTTATGGCACACTCTTTTGAAATAATGGTTGTTTGCCTCCCTACCCCCTACCCCTCACCCTCTCTTCCACCTCCCATCCCCAGTGCCCACCCGTACCATCTTTCCCATTAGCTCCCTCCACCAAACCCCATTTTTACTCCCTTGTGTGCCCAGAGCAACTTGCTAGCGGGACGTGCTGATTTTATAAGTCATCGCCACCATCATCATCATCAACATTATGATCATCACAATCACCACCACAGCCATCATCATCATCACCATCACTACC
The DNA here is from genome assembly GCA_036898135.1 of Oncomelania hupensis. Classification (NCBI taxonomy): domain Eukaryota; kingdom Metazoa; phylum Mollusca; class Gastropoda; order Littorinimorpha; family Pomatiopsidae; genus Oncomelania; species Oncomelania hupensis. Next base: position 56,436,060 of record CM072524.1, read on the forward strand.
ATCATCATCATCGCAATCATCATCATGATCATCACGATGGGTGTAATCGAGGTAATACACATTGCTGGGATCGGTAGAAAGTATCGCCAAAACTCCCGCTAGCAGCAGGTGAAAGTATTCCCTCCATCCCTTCAAAGTATACTTTGGGCTCGCTGCTAGCCGCGGATGCGAACCGCAGTACTGTTTGAAAGGGATGGAAAGAGCTGAATATTGCTACAAGGGTTCGGGTAAAGGTTAGTTGTAGATCTATCCCTAGCCCTTGCCCTAACCCTTTTCTCTACAAAAATGCTCTTTTTCCGTCCCAAAAACCCATTTGCCTTCTTGGATTCTTAAATTGTATGAAACCAAGTGAGGACACTATCCGGCGTCAATAAACGGTTCGAAAAGATTCTCAAACGGTTCGTAAAAGACAGTTGACCTAGAAACAAATACAGCGTGACCTAATTCGTAGCCTACCTAGACGAGACGAAACTTACTTTTCCGTTTCTAGTCTTTGAGCGACACTGTAACTGAGCAGGCTGCTAACCTCGCCAAAGTAAAGTATCCCTTCAAGGGACAAGGGACATACTTTGGCCTGCTGCGCAGCGCGTGCCTGGAGTATACTTTCTTTCGATCATAGCTATGTGCAATGGGTGCATCATCATCATCATCATCATCATCATCATCATCATCATCATCATCATCATCATCATCATCATCATCATCGTCATCATACTCCTAAAATTAAAACGTAAATCTGGAGTTGCTAGTGTGTACCCACGGTATTCGCAGACGAAGAAGTGTTCCTGGTCATGGAAGGCCGGTAAGGTGTCATTACATCTGTAGTCGGCCCACGTTCCACCCTGAGCAACGTTCATGATGGCACAGTCGGTGTTGGGGTCATAGTTTGACGGCTGTCCCAATGCCCAGTTCGTGTACGTCACTGGACTTCCTGTTTTGTTGAGGGAAACGGAAACATGAAATCGGCAACTTGATGAATGTGTGTCTGAGGTTGATATGAACATATGCGCAAATAAAATGAAAATGTCTAAGTAATGTATGCTAAGAGATGAGTATTTTGCTTACATATTCATACATTTTGGGTTTAATCCTAGGAGATTAGCGTTTAATCATAGGAATGGAATTTCGATGTTTTCCAACACAACAAGGCCCGAGCATGCATTGTAACACTAAATTCAACATTTCTACCTTCAATCTTTCCTGTACGAACCTTCTTTCGGTTTTCACACTCACAGCATTGAAATAATGTTTTCAGCCATTTTATGAGATAACGCGCGTGACGTCACAAGATGACAGCGTGGAAAGCGCAGAAGGTCGTACGGACAGGATTGAAGGTAGAAATGGGGAGTTTTGGGTCATAAAGCATGCTGAGGTCTTGTGTTAGAAAACATCGCAATTGCTGCGAAATTCCATCCTATAGATCTCCTGTGATTAAAATCCAGTCTCCTAGGATTAAACCACATTTTGTGTGTCTAATATTTGCGAAAATTGAATCTAAACTTCTTGTCCGACCGTTCAAAAGTTCTTCTGCAATAGCAGTAAATGGCTTATTTCCCTTAGAAAAGAGGCACAGATTACCGCAGCGGTGCTGGAAAAACATGCTCCAAGGCGTTGTTGTGAAGTATAGTGTGTCTGTGGTATTGAGTGATGCGTCATGACTGGTTCAAGGAGCCCATCGCTAGACTAGCGAGGTACACTAGGTCAAGTTTTGGAGAAACCAAATGTCGTTTTTAAGCTGCTTACACGTTTATTTGAAAGCTTTCAATTCAAATAATAATTAATAAACTCTTCTATGATCATATTATCTAGTTAAAAGTTTCAAAAAAATATCGGCTGGAGAGGATTGTGCCCTGCCAGGTCTTTCTTGCCCAAGACACACTGATGGTATGGCCACGTCACCAGATCATCAGGTCTTGCAAAGACCATCCTGCAAGGTACAGTGCAAGGAGGTAGAAGAAGAGGGTGACAGAAAAAGAGGTGGGAGGACAACATTCGAGAATGGACTGGTTTGACACTGAGCGAAACCATCAGGGTTGCTGAGGACAGGGAAAGATAGAGTACGCTGGTTAAACGATCATCTGTGGTGCCCCTACGACCTCCGAGTTACGGGATAGGATAGAATAGAATAGAATAGGATTGACATCAGACTCATTTTACAGAATGGTAAAAGTAAAGATTTTCTGGTGATACTGAAAACGTTGGGGAAAGGGGTTCTATTTTCACTGAGCTCGCTTTATGAAGTCGGCTCCTCTTCTCGCTTCTTTAGTGCTCTGCCCATTTCAGATTCTAAAATTAATCAGGCTAAGACTCACATCCTACTTCTCTTAACTCCTCCTCCCCCCGCCACCCTCACCCACCCCCATTCCCTATCGCCCTCCTCCCCCTACTCCACCGCGTTTTTCACATTTTATCTCCTGGGTCAGAAGTGTAGAAAGCGCAAAGAATCCGAGTAGGTATGTCGTACTTCGTTATTAATCTTATTCGCAAACTGTGTAAAATGTGGTCTTCAATACACAGTTGAAATTTTCAGTTCACATAAACCTGATGAATGCCGCCAGCAAAGGCTTAACGTTGCCCACGTACGTATAAAATAAAATGGCGTTCACTAACTGTTGGTCAAGTCCCCTATACGCTCCATGTGTCCGGGGACACAAATCTACTTAAGAAGAAGAAGAAGAAGAACTGTTGGTAATGACAAAATCAAATCAAAACGTCTCACCGTCCGTCCAGGCGTGCACGCCTTCGTACTGCTGGTCCGTCATTCCTATCCAGATAACTCCATCAAATCTGGGGAAGTTGTGTTTGAAGGTGTTGTAAACGAAGCTCTGGGTGCCTGCGTCGTGGATGGTGACAAGATGACCCTGGTTGGCGGCGCACTCCTTCTCGGCGTTGGCGAACTCCAGGCTGTGAGAGCTGATGAAGTCGTAGCAGCTGCTGCCGTACACATACAGGTGACCGTTGGTGGGCGTGTTGGGAGGGCAATTCTTTAGCATGTCCGGGGAGGCTGCATAGAAATACAACATATTTATTTATTTATTTATTTATTTACTTACTTATTCATTTACTTCTTTATTATTTACTTACCAGACTTATTGATTGATTGATTGATTTATTCGTTCTTCTATAGCGCTTTTCTAGCTCAAGAGCTGCTCAAGGCGCTGGCGGATACAGGATCTAATTCCAGCCGTCCCCGAGGCGTCCTCTTGCAACCTTTGGGCACACAGTCTGGCTCCTGGACGACCGGCCACAATCCCGGGCGAACGGGGATGGGGCGAACGGGGATGGGGCGAACGGAGATGGGGCGAACGGGGATGGGGCGAACGGGGATGGGGAGAAGGAGCCTATAGTTCGTGCTGGATGTATTTGTGTAGAAGGCACTCACCCGTCTACGACATGAGCGTCAGGATTTTTAAAGTCCGTGCAATGGATTGCGCACGTGCACAAACTAGACCTTTGTTTATACTCTCATCCAAATGATTAAATTACTGACCAAATCTTGCCATTTCCCTCCGCTATGGCGTTGGAACAAAAATGTCCACTAAACGTGAGATTATTTTGTTGTTGAACGAACTCGCTTTCTCCACATCAGCGTGGTAACCCTAACGCTGCGCCACCTAGGTCAAAAGGAACAGGACTCATGGATTCATCCAAGTGTTTACCTGCCCTTAACACTCATCCGCAACCCGGTCACATACCTATAGATGGATTGACGCAGTCAGGGTGGAGAGTGATAATGTATTGTGTATGGACGGCTGGGAATCGAACTGGCCATCTTAGTAATAACATACAAATAGGTCAATTCCTTTACCCGTCATCTACTCCATGTACAGCGTATATTACTTCAAAGCAAAAATAGAGTGTTACAGCGAAATTATAAGTCATGTAGAAATAGCTTGTATAAATCACAACTACATTAATGTATTATAAATTACAAGTGATGACCTATAATTCTCTTCATGATCGTCGTGTCGTCCATCATGGAGGACATCAAATTCTCTGTAAGAAAGCATGGTAGGTAATTGATCCTTGCCATACCTAAGCAAGGCCGATGGTTAATTAATTTAAAAATGCAAACTTGAAAGTGTAATCCTAATAGTATACTCACGTGTAGAATATATTGGGGTGTGAGCAGCGAGGGCTGTAGATGGCCAACATTGCAACAGAATAACAAGTTTCATATACATATACATGTAAATATATAATTAGTTACATTATGTATATGGTCCAGCGGACTGCTAAGAAGCGAATCAGGACCACAGCTTGGTTGAAAGAAGACTCATTACATTACATTACATGATTATTGCTTTAGGTCCAGCGGACTCTTCCGAGCCAAATCAGGACCGGACAACCCCCGATCCGCATAAAAGATCTGCTGAAACAACCCTAGTGGTAAAACTGAAAGCTCTCCACCAGCCAGTCACTTTACAATAAAGACATCCCACGCAGGGGACGCTGAGGCTGTACTCTAATTTATCGAACCCCCGTTTACAAAAACAAAATAGAATACAAACATCATTATAAATTATCAACAAAACACATACATATAAAATGCCTACATTGCTAAATAATAACATCATAGCAAGCCCTAGTGACCACCTGGCAGAAAGCGTCCAATATTCCCAAGCTGATCCAACAGACCTCATACACAAATAAGGAGTCTTGTCCCAGAAGAGTTTTCAAGAAAAAGGGTAGGTGACTGGTCTAGCGAAGAAGAAGAAAGTATAGCAGATTGATAGAACAGAGCAGGAATGAGAAAGAGCAAATGAGAAAGACAGCGACAGTGGGAATTTAAAGCACTAAATTTCCAGAAAGTGGGGATACTATTTATACTGAAACCCCCGGCACCCCAACGGGGGTGAAAGAAGACTCACCATTGATCTGTATAAAAGATCTGTTGAAACAACCCTAATTGTAACACTGAAGGCACTCCACCAGCCGGACACTTTACCATAAAGGCATCCCATGGAAGGGACGCTGAGGCTTTACTTAATTTATCGAATCCCCGTTTACTAAAACAAAATGGAACATATACATCATAATAAAATATTAACAAAACACATGCATGTAAATTGCGTACACTAATATATATATTACTACCATAGAAAACCCTAGTGCCCATTTGGCAGAAAGCGTCCAATATCCCCAAGCTGGCCCAACAGACCCCATACACAAATGAGGAGTTTTGGGAAAGATTTCAAGAAGAAAAAAAAAAGGTAGGTGACTGGTCTAGCGAAGAAGACTGTAGATTGATAGAACAGATAATAACTGTATTTATTTATTATCTATTCATTTATTACGTCATTTATTAGGTCATCCGTGTTTCCACTGATGTATGGGAAACCCAAAAAAAACTTCCAAGTCAGCTACCCTTCTTGAGGTTTTACTTTCTCGTTCTCGTTTTAAACAATGCAGAATAAACCTTTGAGTCATCAGTAAACAATTGTATACCTGACTACACTATGTTGAGCATGTGATTGCTAAAAATAACATGAATCGTGTGGGTAGTAACAGCCTACCTTGTGAGATTCCACGGCCTACACTTATTTTAGGGACATTTACTGTACTGTCTGATTTCATTCACAGTAATTGTATTGTGTAACAAGAGATCAGACATCCTTACTAACCATTATGATTGTACACCTCATGCATAAAGGATAAATTAGTCAGTCTTTCAGAATCAATGCTGATCATCTTCAACAGTCTTAAACTACTTTCCAGTACTCACGGTATTCACAGACGAAGTAGTGGTGTGCGTTTTCATTCGTAAAGAGGGTGAATCTGTCGGCACAGTTGTAGTCGAACCATTGACCGTGTTGGCTAAGTTCCATGATGCCGCAGTCGTACGCAACACCTGTGGGTTCCCTGGGAGCCCAGTTGGTGTACGTCACGGGACTTCCTGTTTGACAAGATTAGATTAATAAACTAATAGCCTAGGACAACAACGTGACCCACACATCTCCAAGTAAGGCATATTCGTTCTTACGTAGCCCTTGGACTCCATTTGTTAGTGTGGTCTACCAAGTAACGAGAGGCTTGAACGATATCATAACAATTAAAGAATGCCTAAAATGATCGCATAATTATAAAAAGTAAGCTTAACATCAGCCGTTGTCTTACCATCCACCCAAACGTGATGTCCTTCACGTGCCTGGTCATTGATGCCTATCCACACCACACCGCGGTAGCGCAGGTCATGCGTGAAGGTGTTGTAGATGAACTGCTGTGTGTCGGCGTTCTTGATGGTCACCAGGTGACCGTTACGTTGTTCGCACTCCCGTTCTGCGTCGTTGAACTCCTGTGATTGGTAAACACAACAACAGTCCAATACATTAACTTTGCACATTTGTTACAAGTTTTGGATGTACATGGGTATTTGAATGAGAGTATAAACCGAGGTCTAGTCTATGCACCCACGCATTTTCTCCCCCATTTCGGTCGCCCAGGATTGTGTTCAGTTGTATCGACGTCAGACGATGCTCCCAAAGACAGCAAGTAATTGTCTCGGCGCCTGTATCGGCCAGCGCCATCAGCAGCTCTTAAGCTGGTAAATCGCTACATAAAGGCGATTTAATACAATACAATACAATACAAGGTTATTGCTTTAGGTCCAGCGGACTCTTCCGAGCCAAATCAGGACCAGAGAGACGTTATCTTAAAATATTATAAAATGATTCAAGTCTTAAAAAACAAGCCTGTTACTCTTAAATGCACAAACAAACTTTCACATGACACCTCTTTAAGAGACTTCTTTAAAACTGATGTATTAAAAATATATTCTCTTTCTTCAATCAAATCACTAAATTCAGTTCTAATAAAATCCAAACTAAACAAAACATGTCGATACGATTTATATGCGATAAAACAAACCAACATCATGTAAAAATTGAAACAGATGTTGACCATTACATACTTTAAAAATCTCTTTGAAAGGTATGGAACCAAAATATGTTTCCCTTTCCTCAATCAAATCAGCACACTCAGACATGAAATGGCGAACGGAAAAAGATTGATCACATGCAAAGCACCATGGTGATTCTTCTCCTTTTAAAAGGCAACTGTGGGTGACATAAGTATGCCCAATATGAAGGCGAGATAACACTGTTTCTTCTTTGCGAGTGGATGCAAAGTTAGGCAAAGAAGTGGACAAATCGGGAAGAATTTGAAATAATTTGTTGTTGACATGGTTAGACCAGTCAGTCTGCCACAGTCGTTTACAATAAGATCCAGTCATACAACGTAGGTCAGAGTAGGGCACAAACTGGAAAATCTCTGGAGGGAAATCGAGATGCAGAGCATCTTTAGCCGCCCTGTCTACTGCAATATTGCCGCGGATGCCCACGTGACCAACGACCCACATAAAAACTATCTTTTTACCCTCAGAAACAAGTTGTGTATGGAGGTCATGGATCTCTGCCAGAAAAGGGTGTGATATCTTTCTCGTGGAAAGAGCCTGAAGTGCTGACAATGAATCAGACATGATTAAAAATGAGGTTCTTTTGGATTGATAAACTTGTTTCAGAGCTAAATGAATTGCCTTGAGCTCAGCTGTATAAACAGAACAAAAATCAGGTAAACGCTGTTGCAAAGGCTGGTCTAAGTGTCTCCCAGAGACCGACGCAGCAGCAACTGAATCTCCTTTCTTTGACCCGTCTGTAAAAAGTTGTTCATATCCTGGGTATAAAGCACACTGTTCTAAATAAAGTTGGTTATATACGGTTTCGATTGTATTGTTTTTAAGGAAAGCAGACAACTGCCAATTAATGTTTGGGATACATAATTTCCATGGGGGAGCTTCAGTCCGAAGCTCATCGTCGTTGATGGAAGCAACATTAATGCCTGCTTTTTCCAGATGAGCTTGCATTCTGATGCCAAACGGAGGACTTGTGTTAGGTTTGGCTTCAAATTTCTGAACAAAATCTGGGTTGAAAACACAGTCATAAGCAGGGTTCATAGGATCAGTTTTTAATTTTAAATAGTAATTCATTGACAATTTTGTACGTCTGAGCTCCAGCGGGGGTTCGTTAGCTTCCACGTAAAGGCTTTCACAAGGGGAAGTGCGAAACGCACCCAAAGCAATGCGTAGTGCCTGATGGGCAACTGGATCTAGCATCTTAAGATAAGATTTTCTAGCAGAACAAATAAACAATGCAACCATAGTCTAACTTGGATCTAATTAAAGAACGATATAACAGCAATAAAGTTTTCTTGTCAGCACCCCAGTCTGTACCACTGATAACCTTGAGCAAATTGCAGGCCTGTTGACATTTAGTTTTCAAAATTTTCAGATGAGGAATGAAAGATAGCTTTTGATAAAAAATAACACCCAAAAATTTGACTTGTTGGACCGCCTTTATTGGAGTTTTATTGAGGAGAATAGTAGGGTCTTGAATAATTCCCCGGTGCTTGGAAAAGTGAATACATTCAGTTTTTGCTTCAGAAAATTTAAAACCATTTTGTAAAACCCAGTCTTCAACGGCCTTGACACATAACTGTAGCTGACGTTCTGCAGATGCCAAAGTTTTACCTTTGGCTACTAACGCAAAATCGTCAACAAACAAAGAATTGTCAATTCCCCGTTTAACGGAACGAACAATATTATTTATTTTAATATTAAACAGCAAGGGAGACAAGATGCTACCCTGAGGCACTCCCATCTCCTGTTCCCTCATATCTGACAAAGATCCCCCAACCTTAACCTGAAAGAGTCTGTCCGTTAGAAAATTGGATATAAACAGAGGTAAATGTCCCTTCAAACCCATTTCTTGTAAATCTGAAAGAATGCCATATTTCCATGTGGTATCATAAGCTTTTTCCAAATCAAACATGATGGCAACGACATGTTCACCCTGGACGAACGCGTTACGGATAAAAGTTTCCAGTCGCACCAGGTGGTCAACAGTACTTCGACCACTTCGAAAGCCACACTGAGTGTTGGATAAAATATTATTTGTTTCTAGATACCACAGTAAACGAGAATAAACAATTCTTTCTAACGTCTTGCATAAGCAAGACGTTAAGGCTATTGGTCTATAGTTTGTCGGGTTAGTATGGTCTTTGCCAGGTTTAGGGATGGGTACAATAATGGCCTTTCTCCAAGATGGAGGAAAGGTGCCAGTGATCCAGAGCTGATTGAAGATGTCCAGCAGTTGAGACCGTGAGTACCTTGTTAAATGTCTGAGAAATTGATAATGTACATCATCCGGTCCAACTGCTGAATCTGCACTTTTGTTAATTGCATCGTCAAGCTCGACTAATGAAAACGGAATGTTGTAATCTTCAGAATTATCGGAGGTAAAATTTAACTGTTATTTTTCTTTACGGGTTTTAACTGTTTGAAAAGGGACAGAATAATTTTCAGAGGAAGAATTTGCAGCAAAAGAAGAAGCCAAAAGATCAGCTACTAATTTTTTATCTCCGATTACGTCACCCTGCACAGTAAGGCATGGGCTCACCTGTTTGTTACTTTTATTTTTGAGTTTGCGGACTACTTTCCACACCTTCGACAGTTTCGCTTTCGAATTAAGCGTGGAGCAGAAACCTCTCCACGATTCTCTTCTCTTTTGTTTGAAGAGCTGTCGGCACTGCGCTCGCAAACGTTGGTGGCTTTGTTTATTTTCAGTGCTTGGGTGTAAAAACATAGTTCTTAAAGCTTTTTTACGAGCTTGTTGAAGTTTTCTACATTCATCGTCAAACCAGGGTTTTTTAAGTGTGTGAGGGTTTGACAAAGTTTGCGGAATGGACTCCTTGGCACTGTTTATAATTATGTCAGTGTAAAGCTGGATTGGGTCTATGGCATTTGAAAATTCCTGTTTCTTAGCACGTAACTGAATCTCAGACAGGTTAGAAAACAGACTCCAGTTAGCTTGTTTCAGTTTCCACCTGCCATGAGTTTGCTCAAGGTTGTCTGAATCATATTTTAATAAAACCGGAAAATGGTCGCTGCCATGGAGATCTTCTAAAACTGTCCATTTAAAATCCAAAAGTAAGGAGGGATCACAGATCGATATATCAATGTGGGACAAAGAAGCAGTTCTAGAACAAAAAAAAGTTGGAGCACCCTCGTTCAAAGTTACTAGGTTTAACGAGTATAAAATGTCTTCAATTATTTTACCCTGAGAATCGGTACGATCACTACCCCACAGGGGAGAGCGTCCATTAAAATCTCCCAACAACAAAAAAGGGGTAGGTAACTGTTGGACCAAATTCTCAAGTTCACTTTTAGTTACATTTATTGATGGTGTCAAATATAGAGAACAAACTGTGAGGGATTTAAAAAGAGATACTCTGGCTGCAACTGCTGGTAAACTTGTATTAAGTGAAATTGGGTTAAATGGGACATTTCTATGAATAAAGAGTGAAACGCCTCTAGAAGATAAACAATCTAGAGAGGAATAACCAGTAATATCTAGAAGATTTTTCTCTGACAGGAGAGTTTCCTGAATGGCTAACACTTCAGGTTGATGCTCTGTAAGCAGACAGCAGAGCTCCTCATAATTTGCCCTTATCCCTCGGATATTCCATTGTAAAATGGCCATAAAAATGAAGTAAAAGAATGCTAAAATTTTCATCTCTGAAAGCACAATTACGCCTCTTTGTCTTTTGGACACTCGTCCATCTCTTCATGTTCCATCAACCCCCCGAAACGGTTCTCCGTTTCGAGAGGCTGATGGTGCTTGGAAGAAAGGGGTCCGGGCCTTTGATTTTTTGTCAAAGCCCCGGAACCCGAACTGCCAGCCGACTTCCTCCCCTTCTCCCCAGCACCGGACTTTGTATCTTCCCTCTCCCCTTCACCCCTTCCAATCTTTCCCTCTCCTCCTCTGACGCTCTTCTGCTGGGCAACTAGAATTTTAGCCGCCCCAGCAACTACCTGGTCGCTAAAACCGGTCGTTGCTGGTGCGGTGGCATGAGGCATAACCTCCTTCGCGGCAGGTGTGACGGCTTTTGGCACGGCCGTCTGCGCGCTTGGAGTGACGGTTTTTGACGTGACCGTCTGCACGTTCTCCAATGTGTTCAATGGGGCTGGAGAGACCCCCCTCTGACTAAACGTTGTGAGCATTTTCTCGAGGCTATCCATTCGCTTGCATAACGCTTCCAAGATCTGACTCATCTTATTCATACAGGTTTCCAACGCCCAATGTGTAGTAGACTCCACAAGAGGCGTGGAACCTGCCACCGACGCAAAGGATCTTATCTAAAGGAATGGGTCTCTTTTCCAGCACTTTCTTTCTGGCGTCCCCGAAGGAGCACCCCTCAGTGGCCCGTATCTTTTGAATTTCAAGCTCCAACTGCCACTGAGGGCAGTCTTTGGAGCTGGAAGAGTGCTGCCCCGCGCAATTGACACAGCATATGGGGTCTTTGCATTCACCGTCGTGTTTGTCTTTGGCGCACTCTCTGCAAGTTTCTTTATTTTTGCAGGACTTGCTACCGTGGCCAAACCTTTGGCAGCGGTAGCATCGCAAAGGCGAAGGTGTGAAAGGGGTAACCTTCACTCTGAGATATCCCACCCTGATTGACTCCGGCAACTTGGCCATCGCAAAAGTCACAAAAAGAGTATTGGTTGGGATACGTTTAGATCCCTTGGTGACAAATACCCTCTGTACAGCTGTGACCCCCTGGCTGGAGAGCTCTTCACGGATTTCTAAATCGGACATTTCAATCAAGTCCTGGCATCGGATGACTCCCTTGGAGGAATTCAACCGTCCATGTACAGAAACTTTGATTTGTCTGTCAACAAAGACGGTCAAATTCCTCTTTAGCAGACAATCCGACGCCCGTTTGGTTGAGCACTCCACCAGATAGGCCCCAGATCTAAGTTTTCTCACATCTTTGAAACCAACCGTTGAAATGGATTGAAAACCTTTGGGGATCGCAAACGGGGACAGCTTGCCTAGTGGCAGAGCCGAATCCGTCCCCTCCACAACCAAAAAACGAGGCCAGGCCCCATCCACCCCCGATGCACAAGCTTTCTGTCGTATGTCCATATCACTGTCCGTGTCCGAGTCCGGTCCGTCATCACGTAGTCGTCTTTTATTAGTAGAAGACATGATTTTAAAGTACGAATTCATCCCCCCTGCTCCCCACCCACCACGGAGTCCAACAAGGGGATGCGTCCAAGCGGAAAATCCAGCAAGGGAGCGCATCAGGGCTACAGGGGGGATATACACCCAGACAATCCCGCACTGCCACTACGGTTTTGTTCAAGTTTGACCCACGAGCCGCAGCCTTCTAGCAGAGCTAGGGCAATACACGACCAGCCGCTTGACTGACGCGGGCCACGCCAGCCTCCCGTCTAGGAGAAGTCCGGGCCAAAGAGGTGTGTTAGTGTGAGGGACCGCAGTCCCTCAGTGACCTCAACCTCCAGGATCCCATTCTCCCCCGACACGGGTTGCCCTGCACGGCAAACGCAGGGGGCCAAGAGGAGGCCACAGAGAAAAAGAAGGGTAGAAAAAGAAGGAATGATGGGGAAAAAGAAGACAGGGAAAGTCCGGGAAGGCAGAAGAAAGGGAGTCAAAACTGCATAGTATACTGGGAGAATTTAAGGGTGAAGAGAATATAGGAGAAAGGACCAATAAGACAGAAACAAGACAAAAGAGAAGAAAAAGGAGTAGGCAACTTTGTCACCCAGCCAGAGAGAGGCATGGGGTCCACCCACGGCGCGCGGAGCCGAGCCCGTGGGGGCAGGCGATTTAATAAATATAAAACAAACATATTGTTTTTAAAAAAGACCATAGGAGAGGATGATAAAAATGGAAAAAGAAACAAATAAATAATGTCGGCCCGATGTTTATTCCACCGACCTTTGTGTGGGAACTGACGAAGTCGTAGCAGCTGCTGCCGTGGACGTAGAGATGACTGTTGGCTGGTAAGCTGGAAGGACAGTCCGCTGTGCTGTACACACCACCTGAAGAAAGACAAAAACTAAGTAAGTAAATAAATAAATGGGTTCTCATATAGCGCATAATCCTGTCAAAGGACGGCTTAATGTATTGAAAACCGAGATCCAGCGTGCACAAAATGCACTGATAGTTTTAACAGGAAACCCACACTTCTACACTTCCTGTAAGCTTGCCTATAACGTACCACAGACCAGCGATTCCATGCTACCTCAAGATAGGCAATGTGATATCAGTGTGACACATACATAAATAAATAGACGCACGAAATAATAAACAAACGAATAAATAATTTAATTATTTGACACATGTACAACTTAATAAATAAATGTACATCGTTACAAACCCTTCAGATTTGCATATTTCCATTGTGGGTGATATTTCGGTCGTTTTCGGACCGACATTATTTATTTGTGTTTTTTCCCATTTTTATCTTCCTCTCCAGACAATGTATCAGACAATGGGTCCCGACAGGAAGTCCTCTCCAGGATCGCTCAAACAACTGTTGCCTTGACAAGGTTGAAGCCCATTTGAAAAGACAAGACCATCAGTCTACATTCCAAGGTAAGGCTGCTGCGCTCCCTTGTCATCTCCATCTTCCTATACGCTTGCGAAACATGGACTCTCACAGCAGATCTACAACGAAGAATACAAAGCATGGAGATGAGGTGCTACAGAAGACTTCTGGGCATTTCCTATACCCAGCACATCACCAACGACGAAGCCAGACAGACCATCACACTAGCCATTGGACAACACGATGACCTGCTCACGGTGGTGAAAAAACGGAAACTCCGATGGTATGGCCACGTCACCAGAGCATCAGGCCTTGCAAAGACCATCCTGCAAGGCACGGTGCAAGGAGGCAGAAGAAGAGGGAGGCAGAAAAAGAGGTGGGAGGACAACATTCCAGAATGGACTGGACGGGCTTGACATTGAGCGAAGCCATGAGGGTTGCCGAGGACAGAGAAAGATGGAGTTCGCTGGTTAAACGATCATCTGTGGTGCTCCTACGATCTTCGAGTTACGGGATAGGATAGGATAGGATAGGATAGGATAGGATAGGATATGATAGGATCTTCCTCTCCTATAGTCGTTTTTAAACAATGTATTTTATACTTATTTAATCGCTTTTATGCAGCGATTTAGCAGCTTAAGAGCTGCTCATGGCGCTGGCCGATACAGGCGCCAGGGACACTTACTTGCTGTTGGAGATTGTTCTACCCCCTATGCTGACTGTGCCTTTGTGCTCTGCCATTGAATATAAATACATTAGGGTGAAATATAAGGCATTGTGGCAAAAGAGAAATCCTGCTGTGTTTTAGTAAGGGGTGTGTACAATTAAATATTCGAATTTGCAAATAATCACACTGACGCACAATCGTTCATGTGTAAATATAGTTTAATATACTTTCTCCAGCTGCAGTACAGCGTCACGTAGGACAAAAGGGATTGTAATCCACAAAATGTACTTCGCAATCGATGTAGTCTTAAAGACTTTATCTGAAAGGTAAATGAATGAGATTGATGGTTCAACTTACTGGCCACAGTTGTCGTTGGGGCTGCTGACACGGCACCAGTTATCCCTGTCACAACACAACGAAAATCTGTTAACAGTGTGTGTGGGATGTGTGTACTGAGGACAAGAAGAAGAAGGAGGAGGAAAAGAAAGAAGGAGATGAAGAAGAAGTAGAAGAAGAAGAACAAGAACAAGAACAAGTAGAGAAGAACAAGAACAAGAAGAAGAACAACAAGAACAAGAAGAACAAGAACAAGAAGAACAAGAACAAGAACAATAAGACGGAGAAGAAGAAGGAGATAGTTAGTTTTCATTGCTTAAGCTTACATGGTCCAGCGGACTGCAAAGAACCGAATCATGACCACAAAATCAAGACCACAGCTTCGCTGAAAGAGGACTCGCCCCTGATCCGCATAAAAGATTTGCCGAAACAACCCTAGTGGTAACACTGAAGGCACTCCACCAGCCGGTCACTTTACAATAAAGACATCCCATGCAAGGGACGCTGAGATTATATTCTAATTTATTGACCCCCCGTTTAAAAAAACAAACAAAAATAGAATACAAACTTCATTATAAAATATCAACAAAACACGTACATATAAAATGCCTACATTGCCAAATAATAGCATCATAGGAAGCCCCAGTGACCACCTGGCAGAAAGCGTCGAATATTCCCAAGCTGATCCAACAGACCTCACACACAATAGGGGAGCTTTGTTCCGAAAGAGTTTTCAAAACAAAAAGGTAGGTGACTGGTCTAGCGAAGAAGAAGATAGTATAGTAGATTGATAGAACAGAGTAAGAATAAGAAAGAACAAAGGAGAAAGACAGCGACAGTGGGAATTTACAGCACTAAATTTCCAGAAAGTGGGGATACTATTTATACTTAAACCACCGGCATCCCCACGGAGGACAATAAGAAGAAGAAGAACAAGAAGAAGAACAAGAAGAAGAAGGAGAAGAAAACGAAGAAGAATATAACGTTATATAACATAACAATTTTTTTAAATAAGGGTAAAAGAGTAAGCATTGGGTGTGTTTTTACATCTTGCCCTGGGGGCTTGAAAAACAATAATTAGTATTTATTAAAAAAACAAAACAATAACATCATAATGTAACAATACAATCAAGATCTGTACACAAACATGGCGCGCACCACTTATTTAAAACAATCCAATGAATGTTATTAATGTAGAATTCCAGTAATAAACTAATTTTAATGTGGTGTAAAAGGTGTATTCTAAAGGATGTGTTTTAAGTGACTGAACTACGAAGTATCTCTGGGAAGTTTTTACACAAAGTGGAATCTGATTTATGACACATTGGTTTTAAACGGATCAATTCTTGGAAATGAGACTTTAACACACAAAAAAAACAAGAAGAAGAAGAAGAAGAAGAAGAAGAAGAAGATGATGATGATGATGATGATGATGATGATGATGATGATGATGATGATGAAAGAAAGAAAGAAAGAAAGAAAGAAAGAAAGAAAGAAAGAAAGAAAAAGAAGAAGAATAAAGAAAGAAAGAAAGACAGACAGAAAAAGAAGAAGAAGAAGAAGAAGAAGAAGAAGAAGAAGAAGAAGATAATGATGATGATGATGATGATGATGATGATGATGATGATGATGATGATGATGATGATGATGATGGTGATGATGATGATGATGATGATGATGATGAAAGAAAGAAAGAAAGAAAGAAAGAAAGAAAGAAAGAAAAAGAAGAAGAATAAAGAAAGAAAGAAAGACAGACAGAAAAAGAAGAAGAAGAAGAAGAAGAAGATTAAGAAGAAAGGAGGAGGAAGAGGAAAAGAAGAAGAAGAAGATGACGATGATGAT
This sequence comes from Oncomelania hupensis, assembly GCA_036898135.1. NCBI lineage: Eukaryota > Metazoa > Mollusca > Gastropoda > Littorinimorpha > Pomatiopsidae > Oncomelania > Oncomelania hupensis. Next base: position 56,452,315 of record CM072524.1, read on the forward strand.
GATGATGATGATGATGATGATGATGATGATGATGATGATGATGATGATGATGATGATGATGATGACAAAGAAGAAGAAGAAGAAGAAGACGAATCCCGGAGCATGCTCGTTAACGGAAAGCGATAGGACAGAGATAAATAACTAAAGAATCAGTCAATCAGTATCGACGTAGTCACAGCGAAACTCACGGTTTTCACAGACAAAAGTGTGCATGTGTGTGGTAAACGAGCCTGCGTCTTCACACATGTAGTCAACCCAATGTCCACGCTGAAGGAGGTCCATAACGGTACAGTCATAAGACGTCCCTGATGGTTCTCCGGGTGCCCAATAGGTGTAGCTGAGGGGGCTGCCTGTTGACAACAGTAGTCTTGTCTTAGAAACTTGAGGTGACATTATAGAGGTTATTTTGAAAGTTTCTTATTAAGATGAAGAAATCATTATTTCACATTGGTGGATTTTACATGAGTAAAGGTAGGAGTAAGGAGAGCACACACACACATACACACACACACCTAGACACACACACAGAGACCAGAAAGAGAGAGAGAGAGAGAGAGAGAGAGAGAGAGAGAGAGAGAGAGAGAGAGAGAGAGAGAGAGAGAGAGAGAGAGAGAGAGAGAGAGAGAGAGAGAGAGAGAGAATGTATTTAGACAAACACTAACTTGCATCATACACAGTTACACTCGTACTAAATCAGTAGACTACAGTATTAAGGTTTGCATTTGTTAGCATACCATCCGCCCACACGTGGACGCCCTCTGTCTGTCTGTCAGTCAGTCCGATCCACACCACGTTGCTGGTGAAGTGATACGTCTGGCGGAACGTGTTGTAGATGAACTGCTGGGTGTCGGAGTCTCTGATGACGACCAGATTTCCGCCACGTGACTTGCATTCTGCCTCTGCTGTGTGGTACTCCCGTTCGTGAGCGACGAAAGTATAACAGTAACTGCCGTGAACTTGAAGGTAACGGTCACGTGGCAGGCTGGACGGACAGTCATTAACGGTATAGCCCTGCACTGAAACACATTCAATTCCATGCCTGCAGATGAAAATGCAACCAACCCACGCTCACACCATGCGAGGGGAGGGGAGGGGGGGGGGTTAGCAACTCTTCCAGTAAATCCCCTTTAGTACCCCATTCTACAACTCCCACCCTCAACCAACCGCCCACCAACACCGTTCCAAATTGTAAAAACTCTGGCAATAAACAACATAGGTCTACGTTATCGGCATCTTGGCGTGGAATAAGACATCTGAACCACGACATCTAATTCAATGTTTCCACGAGCCGAAGGCGATCCTGTTACAAGCTCCGCTAGCAGCATTTTGTGCGGAAGAAATTAATGGCTGATCTCGGATTTCCGTCGCCTGACATTGCGTGATCGAGCTCAGCTGACGTAAGACATAAGAAGACATAAGAAGACCAAGCAAGTGTCAGACGATGGGCCGTTAGAGAGACAGCATTCAATTGTACTGCTGTGATGGTCACAACACGCCTTGTTTCCTGCAAATGAAGTTCCGTTTACAAACGTTAGAAGTACTTTTTAACAGGGAGTTACTTTCCAATCACCCAGCAGACAAAACAGGTCACTTACACAGGTCTGGGATTCAGTCTTCACTAACGTGGTTGTACGGTTGATAGCTATTGCTGAATTCACAAACAACTTATGTATAGTATTAAATAAAACTTCATATTACGTTCATCACACACACACACACACACACACACACACACGCACACACACACACACCCACACACACATCCACCCCCCCCCCCCACACACACACAGAATTATAAATAAACAAACTACTCTGTTTTCGCCTTATTGAGGGGCCGGGTAGCTCAGTTGGTAAGAGCGTCTTGCTAGTAACCGAAAGGTCGCTGGTTCGAATCCCGGATTGGTCAACGTGTGATCATATTATTTTCCCCTTTACCAACAACTGGCCCGCTGGTGTCAGTATAAATCGGTCCAGTAGTCACCTATATGCGAAAGTGTCGTGTGACTATAATCTACAAACAACTACAACAACAATTTTCGCCTTATTGTTTAGCAATAGGTTTCCACAAATGTACGACCAGTCAGGACGTCTTAGCAGTCCGTGACGAAACACAATGCACACGCTCGCATCACGTTAGCAGATCTGACCACGCGAGTTCGATTCTGTTAAAATGAACTTTTCAGTGTCTGCTGGAGCTCGGGAGCTGCGCCTTGAGCAGCTTTTTGAGCGCTATGTCAGAATAAATACATCATCAACGCGTAAGCTCTAAAAATTGTGAACAAATATAGTTCATCTTACCGGAGGTCGCAAGGGCCACGACAGACAGCAGTATTAGTAGATCCATGTCTGGTTTGCTGGATTGAAAATTTAGACTGTAGTTAAAAGTCAGACTCTTTGTTGAAAAAAAGGTTACGAAAGCACTGTAATCAGTTATAACCTAGATTGAAGACAGAGAAAGATAAGGCTTTTATTTAGAGATTTTTAAACGCCTCCCGAAGTCGAACAGGCATGCTGTGGCCAGAAACTGATACACAAACGTGCCATCAGATACGCAAACGTCATTCATAACACACTTGCTCACACAGCCTCGAATATATGCACATTCGCGCGCGCCCTGCATACACACAGACACAAACACAGTTTAAGAAATCGTATAAGAAAATAATTCTTTTCTCGTTGTCTCTCCAAAACAAAAACCAAAAGGAAATTTTGGATGCCTTACAAATTTTTTTTTCAATTGTGCAATTTGATACAGTCTTATTATTTTGAAGATCCGAATAATGATTGAATCGGACACATTACGTTTAGCCTTCGCGGTTGTTTTAAATCGCGGTTGTTTTAAAACTCTTTTTTTATTTTATTTTAGTCATTCAAAACCTTTCATGGGCTCGACGTGAGCTTACGTGTACGCGCGGGTAAAACAACCAATTATCACAGGCAATAGGTCCTATTTTATCATATTCTATCTCGTTACTCGAAGATCGTTGTGGCACCACAGATGATCGTTTAACCAGCGTACCCCATCTTTCTCTGTCCTCAGCAACCCTGATGGCTTCGCTCAGTGTCAAGCCAGTACATTCTCGAATGTTTTCCTCCCACCTCTTTTTCCGTCTCACTCTTCCCCTGCATCCTTGCACCGCGCCTTGCAGGATGGTCTTTGCAAGGCCTGATGCTCTGGTGACGTGGCCATACCATCGGAGTTTCCTTTCCTCACCATTGTGAGCATGTAATCGTGTTGTCCAATGGCTTGTGTGATGGTCTGTCGGACTTCGTTGTTGGTGATGCACTGGGCGCATCATGTCAGATGCCCTTGCAGATCACGAGGGCACAGTTAGCATAGGAGGTAGAGCAATCTCCAACCTCCGTTTTGCGGATAACATTGGTGGATTGGCTGGGGAGAAACGGGAACTTGAACAGATAATACAGAGGCTTGGCACCACCTCCAGAGCCTATGGAATGGAGGTGAGTGCAGAAAGGACCAAAATGATGACCAACATCGCCAGTGGCATTAACATGGACATCAAAGTCCAAGGCCAATCCCTCGGCACAGTGCATGGCTTCAAATATTTAGGAGCCATTGTGTCGGACAGTGGATCCCGACAGGAAGTCCTCTCCAGGATCGCACAGGCAACTGCGGCCCTGACAAGATTGAAGCCCACTTGGAAAGACAGGACCATCAGTCTACATTCCAAGGTAAGGCTGCTGCACTCCCTTGTCATCTCCATCTTCCTATACGCTTGCGAAACATGGACCCTCACAGCAGGTCTGCAACAAAGAGAACAAGGCATGGAGATGGGGTGCTGCAGAAAGCAATAGGCCAGTGTCCAAAAACAGGCCACCTTAACGCTTGCTCAGTGTCAGAGATCTATCAAGCATACGGTTGCATATAGGCATATGCCCTCAAAAGGCTCTGACATTCGGAATTGGGGTCATCGTCGCTTTAGGGCCGACTGCTTCTATAAGCTTAGTAGCAGCCTGATAGCGGCAAACCAGTCTTCTCGTACTGCTTTGGCCGTTGTGCCTAATGAGCAGTATAATATGAGGCAGCGAGTGACCACTTCTTTGTCTGAATGGACCCCAAACCTTTGTATGTATTTTTATTATATTTTAACTGTCTAAAAAGGGCATTGACATACGTGTAATAGAACCAGAGTGCGTGGATAGGTGTTTGAATGAGAAGATGAAGTGTAAGAGTACGCAAGTGATTAGATTTATAGAATGTATATAAATTTAGTATTGATTTTGTAGCTTTGTTAAATGTTATAACATGACTGTTTTTAATTATATGTTTTATATGCCTGACATACATTGCTGTGAAGTTCCTTATGGGATAATAAAGATTTGTTGTATTGTATTGTATTGACTTTGTGTCTATATTAACAAAACCCTTCACAATTCCCAGCATAAAGCACGGCTTACGGCCCAGGGAGCATTTTAGCCAAAAGTAGGGGCGTAAAGTGGGAGAGAAGACTCTTCATCTAAAAAAAAACAACCTGACAAAGATTAGTCCAGACTCGTTCAAAGCAGATCTGATAGATTTGAGAGAGAAAAAAAAAGAGAGAGAGAGAGAGAGAGAGAGAGAGAGAGACAGAGAGACAGAGAGACAGAGAGAGACAGAGACAGAGAGAGCAGGTTATTGAGCCAATTTGTTTCTAACTTCCTATACGCTTGCGAAACATGGACCCTCACAGAAGATCAACAACGAAAAATAGTAAAAAAGGGAGATGAGGTGCTACAGAAGACGTCTGGGCATTTCCTATACCCTTTACATCACCAACAACGAAGTCGACAGACCATCACACAAGCCATTGGACAACATGATGACATGCTCACAGTGGTGAAGAAACGAAAACTCCGATGGTATGGCCACGTCACCAGTGCATCAGGCCTTGCAAAACCATCCTGAAAGTTACGGTGCAAGGAAGCAGAAGAAGAGGGAGACAGAACAAGGGGTGGGAGGACAACAGTTGAGAATGGACTGGTTTGACACTGAACGAAGCCATGAGGGTTGTTGATGACAGAAAAAGACGGAGTACGCTGGTTAAACGATCATCTGTGGTGCCCCAACGACCTTTGAGATACAGGATAGGATAGGATAGGATAGGATAGGATAAGATAGGATAGGATAGGATAGGATAGGTTTCGAGCTTCAAGCTGGTAGCCTGGCCTAGCAGTCTGAGCTTGAATTTCAAGCATCTGTAGTCTGGGCTATAGCCTTACCCTTGTCCTAACCACTGGTCCTAACTCTTGCAGCAGGCTGAGCTTGAATCTCAACAGATTGTGGATTCTGGCTCAATAAGGTGTGGAGCACTGGCGCTTGTATCTTGACACGCGAGCGCCTATGCCTGTAACGCGTCTCTCTTTGGTTTTCTATAAAACCTCTCTCTCTCTCTCTCTCTCTCTCTCTCTCTCTGCACCACAGGCGCTTGAATCTGGACACCTGTGGTGCAGAGAGAGAGAGAGAGAGAGAGAGAGAGAGAGAGAGAGAGAGAGAACGGTTTGCAATTTTGCAAAATCTTGAAAATGGATACGCCCGAGTGTGCTCAGGACGTGTGTTCATGCATTGTACACGCATGGCTTTAGAACGAACGAAATACGTTTGTTCTTGTCTGCCACGTCTTCTTTTGTACACGAAAATGTGGTGTGTTTCAAGAGATAAAGATAGACTACTCTAGTACACAGCAAGATCACTGCTAGGGCAAAAAGTAGGACAGACGCGATTTTTTCTTTGATTAAAAAAAAAAAATGTTAGTGTGTGTTGTGTTAGCCTATATAGTTCCTATACTATGAAATTGTGACTGTTCCATTTGGGGTGAATAAAGTGGTCTTGTCTTGTTTTGTATTGTACTGAAATTTATAGTATTGTATTGGTACTAATCGTATCGCACTGTACTTTGTTGTAAATTGTAGCGTTGTGAAGTGCATCGGTTTGAATTGTATAGTAAATTGAAATATATTGTATTGTATTTTTTTTTTAAAATTGTATTGTGTAGTACTTATTGTATAGCATTTACCCTGTTATAATTTGTAGTGTAGTGTAGCGTAGTGGTGTATGGTAGTGCATCGTATTGTATTGTATTGCGATTTCCGTCCTACTTTATTAGTCTAATTGTGATTTTTTTCCCACCACGACTGTGATTTGGTCTCTCTCCATTTTTCAAGATGGCAGCTAAATGTGGACTGTTGCTATTGTTCTTTGTTTCCGGTAAGTGGTCTTTTCAGCTTCTTTTTAATAAAAATTCCTGTGTCTAATTTGATTTTTTTTTTTACGCAAATCTCTCTGAACTTTGCAAATGTCATAAAAGATCTTCTAGGTCTTTGTTTTGCTCAAAAAACCCCATCACAAATAGATGAGCGTTCTACTTCCCTTCACACCGATTGTTGTTCTGAACCAGTTTCCGATGGCGCTGTTATGGAGGACTGCAGATGCCCTCGCGATGAAGTAGCTCACAGACGGAGTCTGGACGAAAAGGCAAGGGGTTTCAGTCTTAAGGTGCCGCCACATACCGGTTTTAGAGTAGTTTCTTATTCGAAGTGTGATCCGGACAGGCTGCAAAACCGTGAGCATTGTCACAAGTTCCCGATCAAGCCGACCCGTTTGAACCGGAAGGTTACGGTCGCTCACATCTTCCTGTTGTACAAAATGCCGTCAGTTTTGATTAGGCTAATATAGTATTGATTTCTAATCTTAGAAAGTATCGGAATTAGCAGTCCCTCGCACTGCTAATTCCGATTCTGTCTATGATTAGAAATCTCACGGGACTCATTCGAATGGTCCGCCATTTTGTTTGTTGCAGCCCGGGGTTACACCATTAATGACTGTCCGTCCAGCCTGCCACGTGACCATTACCTTCAAGTTCACGGCAGTTACTGCTACACCTTCGTCGCTCACGAACGGGAGTACCACACAGCAGAGGCAGAATGCAAGTCACGTGGCGGAAATCTGGTCGTCATCAGAGACTCCGACACCCAGCAGTTCATCTACAACGCATTCCGCCAGACGTATCACTTCACTAGCGACGTGGTGTGGATCGGACTGACTGACAGACAGACAGAGGGCGTCCACGTGTGGGCGGATGGTATGCTAACAAATGCAAACCTCAATACTGTAGTCAACTGATTTAGTACGAGTGTCGCTGTATGATGCAAGTTAGGGTTTGTCTAAATACATTCTCTCTCTCTCTCTCTCTCTCTCTCTCTCTCTCTCTCTCTCTCTCTCTCTCTCTCTCTCTCTCTCTCTCTCTCTCTCTGTCCGTGTCCACTCACTACCCCTACCTCTACACATTAACAATCCATGATTCTGAAAGGAAAGGCAAGTTTATTCCCCAAAAGACCCATTATGGGCACATGGACATGGATAAAATGGCATAAACAAGCATGCAAAATAATTAAATATTACACATTTTAAATTAAAAGGTAAATAAAGAAGAAAAAAATAATTTAAAACAATCTATGTACACAGAAGGGGGAGGGGTAATTAGTTGTTTTTTTTTAAAAGTTAATTTAATTGGGGGTAGCAACTATATATCATAACGAACAATAATTTCAATCCATACATATTAATGCCAAACTACTAACATGTTTGTTACACATAACCTGCAAATATCAGAACTAGATGAATTTTTAACAAGCAGATAAAATGTTAACATTGTTGCATTATTAATTCCATTAGGCTTACAAATATAGCATATACGCTTGCGAAACATGGATCCTCACAGCCGATCTTCAACGAAAAATACAAAGCATAGAGATGAGGTGCTACAGAAGACTTATGTGCATTTCCTATACGCAGCACATCACCAACGACGAAGTCCGACAGACCGTCACGCATACCATTGGACAACACGATGACCTGCTCACATTGGTGGAGAAACGGAAACTCCGATGATATAGCCATGTTACCAGATCATCAGGCCTTGCAAAGACCATCCTGCAAGGCACAGTGCAAGGAGACAGAAGAATAGGGAGACCGAAAAAGAGGTGGGAGGACAACAGTCGAGAATGGATTGGTTTGACACTGAGCGAAGCCATCAGGGTTGCTGAGGACCGAGAAAGATGGAGTACACTGGTTAAACGATCATCTGTGGTGCCCCTACGACCTCCGAGTTACGGGATAGGATAGGACAGGATAGGCTTACAAGCTTTAAATAATACTGACTTTCTGTTAGATGACAACAATTCTTTAAATGTAATGGCATTGGGATGTTTATAATAATATGATTTTAAGAATTATATTCTTGAATTACTAAAATGTGAACACAAAAATAAATAATGAAACTCATCGCCGAGATCGTCACTATTACATTTCTAACATACACGATCCAGTCTATGAATGTTAAAATATCTGGCTCTATGCTCTGGCATTCTGTGGTTGAGTGTCCTAAACTTTAGAACAGATATTGCAAGGTTTGTTGGTAGAATATGCAAATATTTTTCAAATTCAAAATTTACTTTAAATATTCGATAATTATAGTATAAATCATTAATTATTATTTTCTTCAACCAACCTTGAATAAACTGATCATGTAGGCGTTGTCTAATTACATACTTAAAAACTGAAACAGAAGGCAAAATATTAGATAATCCCTGATTTAACCACACATTTCCAAGTCCTAAATGATTTAACTCTGTCCGCACGATTCGAGGAATGAAGATTAATATCCTTTATGCAAATTAACCTGATACAAAAAAGTATACATAACACTTATCAGTTTGTTACTGTTATCATGATGAACAAGCTTATACCAAAAATTTAACATTCTTTGCTTTGCCTGTAGCTCCAAGGGAACCTGCCCTAATTCACCAAAAATCATTTGAGATGGGGTAGACTTACCTAGCTTTAAGATTAGTTTATTAAAACGCAGTTGCAGTTAAGTGGCAAGATCACTCATTTGGGGTACATCATATCTCTGAACCATATAACAATAGGGACAATAGTTTTCTCAAACAACTGAACTTCAATTTATAGTGGTAACATAAGCTTTCTAATTTTTCTTAATAGGAAAAGCATAACTTTAGAGGCACGATCATATACATTTTTCTGGGTTGGTTTAAAGCTACCATTATAGTTAATTTTAATTTCAAGCTATTGAAAATCATATACCACATTTAATTTAACGCCTTTGTAAAATACAGTAGCTAGATTTCTGACTTTGCCCTTTGAGAAAACAACTTTAGTTTTAGCAGCATTGACTTTTAATTTTTACTTAATACAATATCCGTGCATAGCATCTAAAGAAGACTGTAATTCAACAGAAGATTCACAAAAAATTACGGTGTGCTCGGCGTATAACAAAATAAACATTTTAATATAGTCATCATCGAGAAAAATATCCGATGCTTCCAGCTGAACCACCTAGTTTTTCACGAAGAAAACCTTTCAAATCATTAAAAAAAATACAGGAAACAAGAAAATATTCTTGATTTCAATGAGAGTTGTAACTGCGTTAATGCCTGTAGCTGCTCTGTGTTTGCTCGCTGTTTGTGACTGTATTCCTGATGGATTTATTTGCTTGTAGTTGTTAAAGGTCATATCTGTTTGTGACGTGCCCAGCTTTACAGTGGTGGTTTTCTTTGGTGGATTGGACTTTAGTACGATTTTGTTGACTTTATTGTTTCTTTCTCCCTTATCCCTATCCTATCCCGTAACTCGAAGGTCGTTGGGGCACCACAGATGATCGGGTAACCAGCGTACTCCACCTTTCTCTGTCATCAGCAACCCTCATGGCTTCGCTCAGTGTCAAGCCAGTCCATTCTCGAATATTGTCCTCCCACCTCTTTTTCTGTCTCCCTCTTTTTCTGCCCCCTTGCACCGCGCCTTACAGGATGGTCTTTGCAAGATCTGATGCTCTGGTGACGTGGCTGTACCATCGGAGTTTCCGTTTCTTCACCACTGTAAAAAATGTTTCTTGTTCATATTCTTCCAACACGGCTAAGCCAGCTGCACTGTGAAACAAGATATTTATAGTTGTTTTGATATAATGATGATGATGATGATGATGATGATGATGATGATGATGATGATGATGATGATGATGATGATGATGATGATGATGATGATCTCACCGTTGAGGACAAGGATGTGTCCGACCACTGTTGCCTGTCGTTTGAGTTGTTGGTCTCAAAACCGCGTAAACAGTCCCTGTTGGTCACTTCTCGAAACTACAAGAAGTTCGATGTTACCTCCTGTAGGGTCGATTTGACTCGTGCTCTCGATATTCTCCGTTCGGAAGCCGAGGACCATAATAGCTCTTACCTTCGGACGGTTTTTGATCAGTATGCGCCTCTTGTGACGCGCCGCCTGTCTGACAGTATGTTAGCGTCGTGGATGACGCCCCCCATCACAAAAGCCAAGCAAGGATGCCCGCCGGGCAGAGCGCGTCTGGGTGTAAACTGGTCTGACGGTTCACCGTCAGATTTTCACCCAGCATCGCTATCTGATCAAACGTATGCTCCGCGACGCGAAGGCCTCATACGTGCGCGAGAGGATAGAGACCGCAACCAGCTCGCTAGTTTTTCCGCATCAGTGGTGAGCTCAAGGGTGTGCCCACCGGCATGCCCCACCTCAATTCCGCCAGAGAGTCTTCTGGAGAGGTTCAGCGAGTACATCAGCGGCAAGACTGCTGACATAAGGGAGACGCTTGACTCCGACCCTCCATCTGCGACTCAGGCGTCCTCGTGGGGTTTTTCTGGAACTCTACTCAGTGCTTTCAAACCAGTGTGTGAGAAAGATTGTTCTTTCTATGCCCAAAAATTCCTGCCAACTTGGCCCCATTCCTGTCGACCTGTTCTTTGTATGCATGGACGAGGTTATTCCTACCATTACAACTATCATGAACACTTCCCTCTCGTGTGGTTCACCCTCAGTCTTCAAATATGCTCTAGTCAACCCTCTTTTAAAGAAACCTGGCCTTGTTCCTGAAGTTCTAAAAAATTATCGTCCTGTCTTCAAATTGCATTTTCTGTCTAAGGTTCTTGAGCGCATTGTTCTGACACAGCTTCTGCCTCATCTCGAGTCACATAGCCTGCTGGAACCGTTTCAGTCAGCTTTTCGAAAATGCTACTGTACATTCACCCACAAGTCGAGCGCTCTGACGACTGAGCTATCCCTGCCGCCATGCTACTGTACAGAGACCGCGTTACTACGTGTGGTGAGTGATCTTTTGCCTGCGGCGAATCAAGGTAGGGTGTCAGTCTTATCGCTTTTTGACTTGTCCGCTGCGTTTGACACCATTGACCACGGAATTCTGTGCGCCCGTCTGGATGAGCGCTTTGGCTGCACTGGGATGTTTTTAGCATGGTTTCGTTCTTACCTCTTCTGCCGCACTCAGCCTGTCATTGTGGGCAACGTCAGGTCCGCTCCCTCTTTCTTGGAGTATGGAGTGCCAAAGACTCAGTTCTTGGCCCTGTCCTGTTCACAATGTACACTCAATCACTCAGTTCTGTTATCAATGGTTACCAACATTTTTATAATTTCTTTGCTGATGATTCTCAATTGCATAATTCCGCTCTTCCTCCAGTGGTTCCTGCTCTTGCCCAGGACATGTCTGAGTGCATCAGATCCGTGGCCAGCTGGATGAGCACGAACAAACTAAAAATAAATGACGAAAAGACAGAGCTCATCTTGACTGGTTCACCGAGCAGACTGCAGCAGACATCAACTCCCTCAATGTCTGTCTCAGATCATCAAATTGAATTTTCCAAGTCTGTCCGGAATTTAGGTGTGCATTTGGATCAGAGCTTGTCAATGGAGATGCAAATAAATAGTCTGTGTAAAGCGCTGAACTTCTATCTCCGAAGACTGGGCAAAATACGACAGTATTTTTCTACAGATGCCATCAAAAAGCTTGCTGTCTCTTTCATTCTTTCTCGACTTGATTACAGTAACTCACTTTTGGCTGGTCTCCATAATAATAAACTTTCCAAACTTCAGCGCATTCAAAACAACGCTGTTCGCCTCGCCCTTCGTCAAACTAGTGTAACTTCCGCTCCGGAAACCTTACACTGATTGCGGTCCTTCCTATCTTTCACAACTTCTTTGCCCCTACCAACCTGCGCGATCGCTACGTTCACCAGATGCAGCTCTCCTCTCAATTCCTAGTATTGGTTTTAGTCCTTTGGCAGGAGGCATTTTCTGTGTTTGACCCAACTCTTTGGAACTCTCTTCCCTCCAACTCCCAGTCTCTTATCGTGTTCAAAAAGAAACTCAAAACCTACCTTTTTACCAAATACTTTATAGATCCAGAATAGACAATGTGTGAATGAGTGAATAGTGGTGTGTGTATGTGTGTGTTCCATCAGTGTCTTTTGTGTAATGTTCTGGATTTAAATGCATTACTCCCTGTACAGGTCTATTTATTATTTATTAGAGTTGGCACTGTACGGTTTTTAAATAGTTAAATAGGTTTTAGTTAAATATTATTCTTGTTTACCAAAGAAATTCTTTTGTAGGGCATGTTAATATTGTGTCTATTACTTCATATTGCTTATTTTCCTCGTTTCACTAAGTGGTACTTTTTACTTTGAACTATTGTTATCATTGCTTCATTATTTATTTTTAAGTCTGATGTCCTTGCGTGTGGTTGTGTGTGGGTGTGTGTGTGGTTGTGCGTGTGTGTGCGTGTATGTTACGTGTGTGTCTCTCTCTTTAAACATGCCTTTTTATACTTAGATGTGATGTTTGTTTTATTTCTTACGATGTTTCCCGTGTTTTATCTCATAATGTTGTACCGTGTTGATCAAATATTAATACTTGTTAGATGTGATGTTTGTTTTATTTCGTACGATGTTTCCCGTCTTTTGTCTCATACAGTTGTACTCTATTGATCAAATATTTATACTTGTTAGGTGTGATGTTTGTTTTATTTCGTACGATGTTTCCCGTCTTTTATCTCATAAAGTTGTACTCTATTGATCAAATATTTATACTTGTTAGATGTGATGTTTGTTTTATTTATTACGATGTTTACTGTCTTATATCTCATAATGTTGTACCCTATTGATCAAATATTTATACTTGTTAGATGTGATGTTTGTTATTATTTCTTACGATGTTTAACGTGTTTTATCTCATAATGTTTTACCACATTGTTTACATATTATCCTTGCGAGGGCATGTGTGTGTATGTGTGTGTGTGAGCACTGAAACCCACCTTTAAGTTTGGTTTTGCGCTATAAAAATATTATTATTATTATTATTATTATTATTAGTAGTAGTAGTAGTAGTAGTAGTAGTAGTAGTAGTAGTAGTAGTAGTAGTAGTAGTAGTAGTAGTAGTAGTAGTAAGGAAGTTCTTTTTATAACTTCTATGTTTCTAAGACAAGACTACTGTTGTCAACAGGCAGTCCCCTCAGCTACACCTACTGGGCACCTGGAGAACCATCAGGGGCGTCTTATGACTGTACCGTTATGGACCTCCTTCAGCGTGGACATTGGGTTGACAACACGTGTGAAGATGCAGGCTCGTTTACCACACACAGGCACACTTTTGTCTGTGAAAACCGTGAGTTTCGCTGTGACTACGTCGATACTGATTGACTGATTCTTTAGTTATTTATCTCTGTCCTATCGCTTTCCGTTAACGAGCATGCTCCGGGATTCGTCGTCGTTTTCCTCCTTCTTCTTCTTCTTCTTCTTCTTCTTCTTCTTCTTCTTCTTCTTCTTCTTCTTCTTCTTCTTCATCATCATCATCATCATCATCATCATCATCATCATCATCATCATCATCATCATCATCATCATCATCATCATCTTCTTCTTCTTCTTCTTCTTCTTCTTCTTCTTCTTCTTCTTCTTCTTCTTCTTCTTCTTCTTCTTCTTTCTTCTTAATCGTCGTCCTCCTCTTCTTCTTCTTCTTCTTCTTCTTCTTCTTCTTCTTCTTCTTCTTCTTCTTCTTCTTCTTCTTCTTCTTCTTCTTCTTCTTCTTCATTTTCTGTCTTTCTTTCTTTCTTTATTCTTCTTCTTTTTCTTTTCTTTCTTTCTTTCTTTCTTTCTTTCTTTCTTTCTTTCTTTCTTTCTTCATCTTCTTCTTCTTCTTCTTCATTTTCTGTCTGTCTTTCTTTCTTTATTCTTCTTCTTTTTCTTTTCTTTTCTTTCTTTCTTTCTTTCTTTCTTCATCTTCTTCTTCTTCTTCTTCTTCCTCCTCCTCCTTCTTCTTCTTCTTGTTTTTTTTTTTTTTTTTGTTAAAGTCTCATTTCCAAGAATTGATCCGTTTAAAACCAATGTGTCATAATCAGATCCCACTTTGTGGAAAACTTCCCAGAGATTCTTCGTAGTTCAGTCACTTAATACACTTTCTTTAGAATACACCTTTTACACCACATTAAAATTAGTTTATTACTGGAATTCTACATTAATAACATTCATTAGATTGTTTTAAATAAGTGGTGCGCGCCATGTTTGTGCACAGATCTTGATTGTATTGTTACATTATGATGTTATTGTTATGATGTTTTATAAATATTAATTATTGTTGTTCAAGCCCCCGGGGCAAGATGTAAAAACACACCCAATGCTTACTCTTTTACCCTTATTAAATAAATTTGTTATGTTATGTTACATTATATTCTTCTTCGTTTTCTTCTCCTTCTTCTTCTTGTTCTTCTCGTTCTTTCTTCTTCTTCTTCTTCTTCTTCTTCTTGTGCCGCGTGGGGGTGCCGGGGGTTTCAGTATAAATAGTATCCCCACTTTCTTGAAATTTAGGTGGGGCCGGGTAGCTCAGTTGGTAAGAGCGTCTTGCTAGTAACCGAAAGGTCGCTGGTTCGAATCCCGGATTGGTCAACGTGTGATCATATTATTTTCCCCTTTACCAACAACTGGCCCGCTGGTGTCAGTATAAATCGGTCCAGTAGTCACCTATATGCGAAAGTGTCGTGTGACTATAATCTACAAACAACAACAACAACTTGAAATTTAGTGCTTTAAATTCCCACTGTCGCTGTCTTTCTCCTTTGTTCTTTCTCATTCCTACACTGTTATATCTATCTACTATACTATCTTCTTCTTCGCTAGACCAGTCACCTACCTTTTTTCTTGAAAATTCTTCCGGGACAAAACTCCCCATTTGTGTGTGAGGTCTGTTGGATCAGCTTGGGAATATTGAGTGCTTTATGCTAGGTGGTCACTGGGGCTTCCTATGATGTTATTATTTGGCAATGTAGGCATTTTATATGTATGTGTTTTGTTGATATTTTATAATGAGGTTTATATTCTATTTTGGTTTTGTAAACGGGGGTTCGATAAATTAGAGTATAGCCTCAGTGTCCACTGCGTGGGATGTCTTTATTGTAAAGTGACCGGCTGGTGAATACTTTCAGTGTTATCGGTATGGTTGTTTCGGCAAATCTTTTGTCAGGGCAGCAGTTGTTTGAGCGATACTGGAGAGGACTTCCTGTCGGGACCCATTGTCTGATACATTGTCAGGGGCGAGTCCTCTTTCATCGAAGTTGTGGTCTTGATTTTGTGGTCCTGATTCGGCTCTTTGCAGTCCGCTGGACCATGTAAGCAATGAAAACTATCTTTTTCTTCTTCTCTTTCTTAGTGTTCTTGTTCTTGTTCTTGTTCTTCTTCTTCTCCTCAGTACACACATCCCACACACACTGTTGACAAATTTACGTTGTTTGTGTTGTGACAGGGATAACTGGTGCCGTGTCAGCAGCCCCAACGACAACTGTGGCCAGTAAGTTGAACCATCAATCTCATTCATTTACCTTTCAAATAAAGTCTTTAAGCTTACATCGATTGCGAAGGACATTTTGTGGATTACAATCCCTTTTGTCCTACGTCACGCTGTACTGCAGCTGGAGAAAGTATATTAAACTGTACTTACCCATGAACGATTGTGCGTCAGTGTGAATATTTCAAATTCGAATATTTAATTGTATACATCCCTTACTAAAACTCAGCAGAATTTCTCTTTTGCCACGATGCCTTATATTTCACCCCAATGTACTTAAATTCAAGGGCCGACCACGAAGGCTCAGTCAGCATATGGGGTAGAGCAATCTCCAACAGCAAGTAAATGTCCCTGGCGCCTGTATCGGCCAGCACCAAGAGCAGCTCTTAAGCTGGTAAAGCGGTTAAATAAATATAAAACAAACATAGTGTTTAAAAACGACTATAGGAGAGGAAGATCCTACCTTAGCCTATCTTATCCCGTAATTCGAAGGTCGTAGGGGCACCACAGATGATCGTTTAACCAGCGAACTCCACCTTTCTCGGTCCTCAGCAACCCTCATGGCTTCGCTCAGTGTCAAGCCAGTCCATTCTCAAATGTTGTTCTCCCACCTCTTTTTCTGTCTCCCTCTTCTTCTGCCTCCTTGCACCGTGCCTTGCAGGATGGCCTTTGCAATGCCTGATGCTCTGGTGACGTGGCCATACCATCGGAGTTTCCGTTTCTTCACCACTGTGAGAATGTCATCGTGTTGCCCAATGGCTTGTGTTTTGGTCTGTCGGGCTTCGTCGTTGGTGATGTGCTGGGTATAGGAAATGCCAAGAAGTCTTCTGTAGCACCTGTCACGAACAGATCAGTTTACCCTGCCTATTTACTATTTAGCCTTGTTTAGTCATTGTAACCTTAGAAAGTTAGTGTATTACACAGCAGCCGATTACAGTATAGGAGGTACACACACTGCGAGCTTGACGCAGGCAGTTAGTGCCGTCAGCACTGTGTGCCTTGAATCTGACAGCCGTAACGAATGAGAAGCAGGCAGAGCGGTTAGAGCCGGTTCTGACTGGGTCAAAACCTAGCATAGCTTAAGTCAGTGCTACGAAAGACACCGAAGTCTACACAGCTAGACCGGAGCAGAGAATTATCTTCACTCATAGACCAGGAAACAGGACTTTAGAATCTTAGAATTCTATCAAGTAGCCACGAGGCCTGACTTTGTCAAACAGGTAAATGAACATACTTCTGTTTCATCGTGATATATTTATATTATTGTTGAAATTATGTTTGTAGAATCTGCCATGCATAGATGTGAATTGTTAATCCGAATTTGCGTGACCACGTGGCGAAACACGACCGGTTGCGCCGCCATGTTGTATACCGGACGGAACCACTGTTGTTGAACCTATATGTATGTTTGCAGACCAGTGGCTGTACCAGTGAATGTTTATATTATTATTAATTCTGTGTGTGTAGTTAGCCACGATTTATATTTATGTATGTATAGAAAATTAGCGTTGAGATTCCAGTGGACCACGGACGTAGCGGAATGTTCGTCGCTTATGTATAGAGATGTGGAGCTATCACTGAGGGCTACTTTGGCTTTTCAGTGAGACGCTCTGCACAAACCTATTGTTCAAGGTTGTGCAGAATTTCATCTCTTATATTACAGACGAGCAGGCGAGCTATCCCGTGCGCCCAACTCCACAGAAACGACAAGTTGGCTGTTTCGCCTCTACCGCACAAGTCGGAGAGAGCATCCCTGGAAAACCCCTGCAAGACCCCACAGCGTGGCAAGGGACCAAACTACACGACGACACAGCGTGTACCAGAAGCTACCTCAACGAAGGACTTCAAACACACCACACAGCAGTTAAGTGACACGCAAGAGGTGCACCCAAACTGATAGGAAAAGGACCACAGTAGTCCACTCTTCAGAAACTATAGTAAACGGACCACAGTAGTCAATCTTCATGAAATCTAAAAGCCAGTGCCCAATGAAGACATAACAGCTGCCTAGAATATCAGCGATCGAACTATTTGCAGTGACTCATGACTTTTTTAAGGTAGATTCGTACTTTGAAAATCTTGTATAGAGTAGAAGAATTAAATGTGTGATTTTAACTGTTATCAAGTGGCTGGACTACATATGAATCATAGCCGTGTGAAAGCTAGTGTGACAGTGATCTTTTACCATTTTTCTATCTATCTCTGTACCCCAGCCTTAACACAGACCGAGCTAAACAAATAAATTTATTAAAGTAATTCACAGGGTGACTAACTAGCAGTTCCCATCGAATAAAGCGTGAGGGTTACAGCATTCCATTGTGCAGAGCCCAGTAACAACCAAACCCCACGTGACAGTACCTCATCTCCATGCTTTGTATTCTTCATTGTAGATCTGCTGTGGGGGTCCATGTTTCGCAAGCGTATAGGAGGATGGAGATGACAAGGGAGCGCAGCAGCCTTACCTTGGAATGTAGACTGATGGTCTTGTCTTTCCAAATGGGCTTCAACCTTGTCAGGGCAGCAGTTGTTTGAGCGATACTGGAGAGGACTTCCTGTCGGGACCCATTGTTTGATACATTGTCTGGAGAGGAAGATAAAAATGGGGGAAAAAACACAAATAAATAATGTCGGCCCGAAAACGACCGAAATATCACCCATAATTGAAATATGCAAATCTTAAGAGTTTGTAACGATGTACATTTATTTATTAAGCTGTACATGTGTCAAATAATTAAATTATTTAGTTATTTATTCGTTTGCTTATTATTTCGTGCGTTTATTTAATTATGTATATGTCACACTGAAATCACATTGCCTATCTTGAGGTAGCATGGAATCGCTGGTCTATGGGTATGCTATGGGCAAGCTTACAGGAAGTGTAGATCTTGGGTGAAGTGTGGGTTTCCTGTTAAAACTATCAGTGCATTTTGTGCACGCTGGATCTCGGTTTTCAGTATATTAAGCCGTCCTTTGACCGGATTATGCCCTATATGAGAACCCATTTATTTATTTATTTATTTATTTATTTATTTACTTACTTAGTTTTTTTTATTTCTTCAGGTGGTGTGTACAGCACAGCGGACTGTCCTTCCAGCTTGCCAACCAACAGCCATCTCTACGTCCACGGCAGCAGCTGCTACGACTTCGTCAGTTCCCACACAAAGGTCGGTGGAATAAACATCGGGCCGACATTATTTATTTGGTTCTTTTTCCATTTTTATCTTCCTCTCCTATAGGCTTTTTAAAAAAACACTATGTTTGTTTTATATTTATTTAATCGCTTTTATGTAGCGATTTACCAGCTTAAGAGCTGCTCTTGGTGCTGGCCGATACAGGCGCCAGAGACACTTACTTGCTGTCTTTGGGAGCATCGTCTGACGTCGATACAACTGAGCACAATCCTGGGCGACCAAAATGGGTGAGAAAATGCGTGGGTGCATAGACTAGACCTCGGTTTAAACTCTCATCCAAACACCCATGTACATCCAAAACGTCTAATAAATGTGCAATGTTAATGTCTTGGCCTGTTGTTGTGTTTACCAATCACAGGAGTTCAACGACGCAGAACGGGAGTGCGAACAGCGTAACGGTCACTTAGTGACCATCAAGAACGCCGACACACAGCAGTTCATCTACAACACCTTCACGCATGACCTCCGCTACCACGGTGTGGTGTGGATAGGCATCAATGACCAGGCACGTGAAGGACATCACGTTTGGGTGGATGGTAAGACAACGGCTGATGTTAAGCTTACTTTTTATAATTATGCGATCATTTTATGCATTCTTTAATTGTTATGATATCGTTCAAGCCTCTCGTTACTTGGTAGACCACACTACCAAATGGGGTCCAAGGGCTACGTAAGAACGAATATGCCTTACTTGGAGATGTGTGGGTCACGTTGTTGTCCTAGGCTATTAGTTTATTAATCTATTCTTGTCAAACAGGAAGTCCCGTGACGTACACCAACTGGGCTCCCAGGGAACCCACAGGTGCTGAGTACGACTGCGGCATCATGGAACTTAGCCAACATGGTCAATGGTTCGACTACAACTGTGCCGACAGATTCACCCTCATTACGAATGAAAACGCACATCACTACTTCGTCTGTGAATACCGTGAGTACTGGAAAGGAGTTTAAGTCTGTTGAAGATAAGCAGCATTGATTCTGAAAGACTGACGAATTTATCCTTTATGCATGAGGTGTACAATCATAATGGTTAGTAAGGATGTCTGATCTCTTGTTACACAATACAATTACTGTGAATGAAATCAGCCAGTACAGTAAATGTCCCTAAAATAAGTGTAGGCCGTGGAATCTCACAAGGTAGGCTGTTACTACCCACACGATTCATGTTATTTTTAGCAATCACATGCTCAACATAGTGTAGTCAGGTATACAATTGTTTACTGATGACTCAAAGGTTTATTCTGCATTGTAAATTTGTTTAAAACGAGAACGAGAAAGTAAAACCTCAAGAAGGGTAGCTGACTTGGAAGGTTTTTTTGGGTTTCCCATACATCAGTGGAAACACGGATGACCTAATAAATGACGTAATAAATGAATAGATAATAAATAAATACAGTTATTATCTGTTCTATCAATCTACCGTCTTCTTCGCTAGACCAGTCACCTACCTTTTTTTTTCTTCTTGAAATCTCTCCCAAAACTCCTCATTTGTGTATAGGGTCTGTTGGGCCAGCTTGGGGATATTGGACGCTTTCTGCGAAATGGGCACTAGGGTTTTCTATGGTAGTAATATTTATTAGTGTAAGCATTTTACATGCATGTGTTTTGTTAATATTTTATAATAATGTATATGTTCCATTTTGTTTTAGTAAACTGGGATTCGATAAATTAAGTAAAGCCTCAGCGTCCCTTCCATGGGATGCCTTTATGGTAAAGTCTCCGGCTGGTGGAGTGCCTTCAGTATTACAATTAGGGTTGTTTCAACAGATCTTTTATACAGATCAATGGTGAGTCTTCTTTCACCCCCGTTGGGGTGCCGGGGGTTTCAGTATAAATAGTATCCCCACTTTCTGGAAATTTAGTGCTTTAAATTCCCACTGTCGCTGTCTTTCTCATTTGCTCTTTCTCATTCCTGCTCTGTTCTATCAATCTGCTATACTTTCTTCTTCTTCGCTAGACCAGTCACCTACCTTTTTTCTTGAAAATTCTTCCGGGACAAGACTCCT
This sequence comes from Oncomelania hupensis, assembly GCA_036898135.1. Lineage (NCBI taxonomy): Eukaryota > Metazoa > Mollusca > Gastropoda > Littorinimorpha > Pomatiopsidae > Oncomelania > Oncomelania hupensis. Next base: position 56,473,185 of record CM072524.1, read on the forward strand.
TATTTGTGTATGAAGTCTGTTGGATCAGCTTGGGAATATTGGACGCTTTCTGCCAGGTGGTCACTAGGGCTTGCTATGATGTTATTATTTAGCAATGTAGGCATTTTATATGTATGTGTTTTGTTGATAATTTATAATGATGTTTGTATTCTATTTTGTTTTTGTAAACGGGGGTTTGATAAATTATAGTACAGCCTCAGCGTCCCCTGCGTGGGATGTCTTTATTGTAAAGTGACTGGCTGGTGGAGAGCTTTCAGTTTTACGACTAGGGTTGTTTCGGCAGATCTTTTATGCGGATCGGGGGTTGTCCGGTCCTGATTTGGCTCGGAAGAGTCCGCTGGACCTAAAGCAATAATCATGTAATGTAATGTAATGAGTCTTCTTTCAACCAAGCTACCCCTTGGGGTCATGAGCAATCTTGCCACTGTAGATTGTTCAAACCTATAAAGGGAAAAGGGAAAGCCACAGTTGAAAACCTGTCTTTCCTTTATAGGCAAGACAGATTCACTGCGGGAACAGTACCCCCGTTGGAGTGCCGGGGGTTTTCAGTATAAATAGTATCCCCACTTTATGGAAATTTAGTGCTTTAAATTCCCACTGTCGCTGTCTTCCTCATTTACTCTTTCCTATTCCTGCTCTGTCCTTCACTCTGCTATACTATCTTCTTCTTCGCTAGATCAATGACCTACCTTTTTTCTTGAAAACTCTTCCTGGACAAGACTCCTTGTTTGTGTATGAGGTCTGTTGGATCAGCTTGGGAGTGTTGGACGCTTTCTGCCGGGTGGTCACTAGGGCTTCCTATGATTGTACTATTTAGCACTATAGGCATTTTATATGTATGCGTTTTGTTGATGATTTATAATGATGTTTGTATTCTATTTTGTTTTTGTAACCGGGGGTTCGCGTAGTTGAGGTCAACCCTCAGCCGTCCCTCGCGTGGGATGTCTTTATTGTAAAGTGACTGGCCGGTGGAGGGCATTCAATTTTCCCACTGGGGTTGTTTCAACAGATCTTTTATGCGGATTGGGGGTTGTCCGGTCCTGATTTGGCTCGGAAGAGTCCGCTGGACCTAAAGCAACAATAAATCAATCATAAATCAATCAATTCAACCAAGCTGAGGTCCTGATTCGCTTCTTTGCAGTCCGCTGGACCATATACATAATGTAACTAATTATATATTTACATGTATATGTATATGAAACTTGTTATTCTGTTGCAATGTTGGCCATCTACAGCCCTAGCTGCTCACACCCCAATATATTCTACACGTGAGTATACTATTAGGATTACACTTTCAAGTTTGCATTTTTAAATTAATTAACCATCGGCCTTGCTTAGGTATGGCAAAAATCAATTACCTACCATGCTTTCTTACAGAGAATTTGATGTCCTCCATGATGGACGACACGACGATCATTAAGAGAATTATAGGTCATCACTTGTAATTATAATACATTTTAATGTAGTTGTGATTTATACAAGCTATTTCTACATGACTTATAATTCGCTGTAACACTCTATGTTTGCTTTGAAGTAATATACGCTGTACATGGAGTAGATGACGGGTAAAGGAATTGACCTATTTGTATGTTATTACTAAGATGGCCAGTTCGATTCCCAGCCGTCCATACACAATACATTATCACTCGCCACCCTGACTGCGTCAATCCATCTTTATGTATGTGACCGGGTTGCGGATGAATGTTAAGGGCAGGTAAACACTTGGATGAATCCATGAGTCCTGTTCCTTTTGACCTAGGTGGCGCAGCGTTAGGGTTACCACGCAGATGTCGAGAAAGCGAGTTCGTTCAACAACAAAAATCTCACGTTTAGTGGACATTTTTGTTCCAACGCCATAGCAGAGGGAAATGGCAAGATTTGGTCAGTAATTTAATCATTTGGATAAGAGTATAAACAAAGGTCTATTTTGTACACGTGCGCAATCCATTGCATGGACTGGAAAAATCCTGACGCTCATGTCGTAGACGGGTGAGTGCCTTCTACACAAATACATCCAGCACGAAGTATAGGCTTCTTCTCCCCCATCCCCGTTCACCTGGGATTGTGGCCGGTCGTCCAGGAGCCACACTGTGCGCCCAAATGTTGCAAGAGGACGCCTCGGGGACGGCTTGAGTTAGATCCTATATTGGCCAGCGCCTTGAGCAGCTCTTGAGCTAGAAAAGCGCTATATAAGAACGAATAAATCAATCAATAAAATAATAATAAAGAAGCAAAGGTGTTACGTTGAAACGCGAATGGTAGTACGTCGGAAACGCGCACGATAGATCTAATCGTTTCGATTTGCAAAGTATTCAATAATAGAGTTTATTTACCTTTGATTTGAGTTTGCATTGTTGTTAGGAGAGGCTTTGTATAACGTTGATAATTTGCGTTAGTCGATATTATTGGAGAATTTTCTGGATCTGCGTGTTTACTATCGATCGAAGTTTCTTGATGGACGTAGATAATGGAGAACATTCTTTTGACAGGAAGAGAGATGTATGACGTAAGTCAGTGATGACGATCTTTAATTCTGATTGGTTGGTTGTAATGCGTCATTTCTAGAACGCCCGGTCGTCATCTCGAAAGAGAAAAAAATTATAAAATGGATGCCCTGTGTGTTGTTGTGAATAGTTGTTGATAGTGAAGTTGGAAAGTAAATTTGAGAGTGGAAAGGCGATTGAGCGATTGTATGCAGTTGTTGATGTGTGCTGAATAAAAGTGGAAAACTTCATACGTCGACTCCGTGTCTTGTATGCTGAGTGAGCAGGCTGCGTGGATACACGAATCTGAGTTACACCTTATCAGGAATTCAGCATTGGGGCTGAATCAAATACTGATAGAAAACACCAACATCGATCCGAGTGTAACATTTTGGGGGTCAAGCCGCGATTCACGCCATAGCCAAGGGTTCAACTGCTACAACAAGCGAGTCAACGTTACGAAAGGCAGTCATCGAGGGTAGCCGCCATCAAGTTGCGTCGAGAGGGGCCAACATACTGGGACTACATCACCGATAGGTTCGGGTTGACTGCAAGGGCGTGTAGTCGCTGAAGAGTTGCTTCGTGAGCGAACAACAGATCGGGACTACGTGGCTGCCGCAAGACTACGTTGAGGGACAGTCTCGGAGCTACATCGCCAGTATTAGAGAGAGCGACGAGCGGACGTCGCGTTTACTTCAGCACAGGAGCGTGTACATCAACACCAGCGTGGTGCAGCGTCGCATACGACGAGGACAGCGGGGCCTGCGTCAGCGAAAGCGACTAGTGACAAGCATCAGCGCTACTGCAGAAAGCATGCTGTTCTAGAACAGTCTAGAAAGGTACAGCACAGTCAAGAACTTTCCAGAAAAGAACTTTCCAGAAAAGAACTTTCTAGAAAAGAACTTTCCAGAAGCATCAAGATGGCTGACTTCTGGCAGAGAGGGATTGAATTGAATCTAAAAGGCAAGCAGCTGACGGAGTACGTCAAATCCCAGGAGAGAATACAAGAACGAGAATTAGAAGAGCAGCGTCGCCGTGAAGAAAGAGAATTAGAACGGAAGCGTCTGGAAATTGAACAACGGCAAGAAAAAGAAAAGCAACGCAGGCGTGAAGAAAGGGAAGCTGAGCGTCAGTTCCAGTTAGAGATGGCGCGCATCCAACAAACGCAGCACGCGCCACAAGTTATCAGTGACAACAAAGCTCCAAAATTGCCAGCGTTTGTCGACGGGAAGGACCAGATCGACAGTTATTTGGCGAGATTTGAAAGGTTTGCCAAAAGCTCTAACTGGCAACCTCAAGACTGGGCGGTTCGACTAAGTGCACTTCTGACGGGGCAAGCACTCGACGTCTACACCAGATTGTCGGACGATGACGCTAAAGACTACGACGTCTTGAAAGAGGCCCTATTGCAGTGCTACAACTTTACAGAGAAGGGCTACCGTAAACGCTTTCGCGAATGCCGGCCTTTGTCAGACGAGACGCCAAAGCAGTTTGTGGAGCGCCTGTCGTCATATCTACACAAGTGGGTGGAGTTATCAGGCAAAGGGAAGTCTTACGATAGTCTCCATGACCTGATCGTGAAGGAGCAATTTCTCAACGCCTGCCCTAAGGACCTCGCGATCCACTTGGAAATACAAAAGTTGCAGACGCTAAAAGACGTTGCTGAAGCTGCTGAAAGATATCTCATCGCTTATGAGAAGACTCTGGGGCCACTCAAGGCGACGAAACATTTTCAGAAGACTGGAAACCATGGGAACCAGATCCAGGGGAGCCAGACGAGCCAGAGACAGACGGACTCCACGCCTCCTCCCAGGAAAGGGCATTCAAGAGGCTGTTTCACCTGCAACGCTACAGACCACAGAGCGGCTAACTGTCCTCAAAACAAAAGTAGCGGACAGCGGGGCAGTACGGACAATGCGGCGGTGGGCAACCGACAGAGACGTTTCTCCAATCAACGGCAATCCAGTAGATCTGACCATCAAGTGTGCGGCGGGAGCGTCATTCTTCCGAGTGAGACCGAGCGCGCAGCTACTCCTGCGGACATGCAAGAGTGCATAACCGATGGCCAACTTCTCCTTGCCAACGGGAAATCCATCCCCGTCGTCGCCAGCGCAGCTATGACCGTCCAGAACATGCCTGTTTCCAAGGGTCGCGTCGGAAATCATGAGGTGACTGTCTTAAGAGACTCTGGCTGCAGTGGGGTCATCGTCAGAGAAGACCTAATCGCTAAAGAACAGTTCACTGGCGATTCAAAATGGACACTCATGGCCGACAGCAAATGTGTGAAAGCGCCAGTAGCGAAGATTCCAGTCAGCACCCCTTTCTACATCGGCGAAGTCGAAGCGGTTTGCCTGAAGAAGCCGCTGTATGATTTGATGATCGGGAATATCGACGGCGCGAGACGACCCGACGACCCCGATCCAGAATGGAGTCCTGCCTCAACCCAACGCGTTGAAGTTGTGGAGGAGGATCCATTGCCATTTCCCGATGGAGACCTTACAGAGCTGCTACGGGATAATGTGGCTACTCCGGCTCAGCCCTGCCGACCAGAGATCGTCGGTGCTGTTACTACCAGGGCCCAGGCCAAGAGAGACAAGACGTCTACGCTACTGAAAGTCGCCGACAACTCTAAAGCTGCCATCGTGGACAGAGATAAGCTGATCCAGCTCCAGGAAGCTGATAGCACTTTAAACAAGTACAGGAACCGCCAAGACCACGTGACCAAAGGCAGTGGTACGGTCTATTTTGAGGTGAAGGCCAAGATCCTGTACCGAATCTTCCAGCACCCGAGGGTCAACGGAGGGAAACCACTACGTCAAGTCTTGGTACCGTTACCCCTAAGGCGCCAGGTGATGGAAGTAGCGCATGACTCGATCATGGGAGGTCACCTGGGTATCAAGAAGACGTCGGATAGAATCCAGGCGGTGTTCTACTGGCCAGGACTTCATGCAGACGTCAGCCGTTTCTGCCGATCATGTGACATTTGCCAGAAGACCATACCTCGAGGAAGGGTCCCGAAAGTGCCTATGCAGAGGATGCCTCTGATCGACCGACCTTTCAAGAGGGTGGCCTTAGACTTAATCGGCGAAATAAGACCTCCGAGTGAAGAAGGTCATCGATCGGTACTGACTTTAGTGGACTATGCGACTCGGTACCCAGAAGCAGTGGCTCTGAAGAAGATTGACACTGAAACGGTTGCAGAGGCACTGGTGGACATGTTCAGCAGACTTGGAGTGCCTGAAGAGATCCTGACAGACCTCGGGACACAGTTCGTCTCTGACTGCATGAAGGAGGTCAACAGACTGCTGAGCATCCGGCATTTAACTACGACACCCTACCATCCAATGTGCAACGGGCTTGTCGAAAAGTTCAATGCTACGCTGAAGTCCACCCTGAAGAAACTGTGCAGCGAGCAGCCCAGACAATGGCATCGCTATATCAACGCCTTACTTTTCGCCTACAGAGAAGTACCGCAGGAGTCCACCGGATTTTCTCCGTTCGAGCTGCTGTACGGAAGAACCATCAGAGGGCCGATGCACATCCTGAAAGAACTGTGGACGAAAGAAGTAGAGACTCCAGAGGTGAAGAATAGCTACCAGTACGTGTTTGAGCTACGGGAGAAGCTGGAGCAGACTCTCGAGATAGCCAGAGAAAACCTGAAGAAGTCCCAGGACTGTGGAAAGCACTACTATGATCGTAGGGCTGTGAAAGGAAATTTAAACCTGGCAACAAAGTACTGGTGCTGCTACCTACCGACCACAATAAGTTGCTGATGCAGTGGAAAGGCCCGTACGAAGTGGAGACCGTGGTGGGGATCAACGACTACAAGGTGAAGGTCGGCCAGCATTCCAAGATATACCACGCCAACCTCCTTAAGCTGTACGTGGAAAGGCCATCAGAGACTGTACACGCAGCAACAGCAGCTGAGATCGACGACAGCTTTGACAGCGAGGAACTGTTGGAACTGGGAGACTTCCATAGCAAGGAAGGCATCGATGATGTTAAGCTAGGACCGAGCTTGAAGGAAGGTCAAAAGTTGGAGCTCAAGGACCTTATGGGCGAGTTTCCCCATAACTTCAATGATGTCCCAGGCTCTACGACTTTGATCGAACATGAAGTCCACCTCACTTCAAATATCCCTGTTCGATCCAAACCATTCCCGATCCCTTTCAAGGCCCGTGAATCCTTGAAGAAAGACATCGATGAAATGCTGAAGATGGGCATCATCAGGGAGTCCAGTTTCCCCTACGCGTCCCCTGTCGTGGTCGTGAAGAAGAAGGACGGAAGCAACAGAGTAGGCATCGACTACAGGAAGGTTAATAAGATCACCGTCTTCGATCCCAAGCCAATGCCTACTGCAGCAGACCTCTTCCGCCAATTATCGGGGAGTAAAATCTTCTCAAAAATTGACCTCAGCAAGGGTTATTGGCAAGTCCCCGTGCGTCAACAGGACATACCAAAGACTGCTTTCATAACTCCTGATGGGACGTACGAGTGCCTAAGGATGCCCTTTGGCATGGTCAGCAGCGGAGCTACCCTGAAGAGAGGAATGAGGAAGATGCTCAATGGGATGGACAACGTCGTGTGTTACTGGGTCGACCTGCTAGTCCACACTCGCACCTGGGAAGAGCATCTGCAGACCTTGAGGGAGCTATTTCACCGTTTGACAGAAGCTAACCTGACTGTGAGACCCAGTAAGTGCATTCTGGGAGCTGACAACGTCGACTGCGTCGGACATCCGACGGAAGAAGGAGACAACGGAGGATGCACTGACTCCAAGAAAGCCCACGAGATCATCGTCTTTGACCCTGGGCCGATGACAACCGCAACTGACGAGGGCGTCGTTTCCTTGCCAGGGCGCGAAATTAAGGCGGGTCCGGGGCGAATTACCCTCAAATGTTGATTCGGACCCGCTCTTTTCATTTCTAGCGTGCCCGATGTACCCGCAAAAAACATGTCAACTACGTTACAAAGTTGAGTAATCAATTCATTTTTACTGAAAAAAATCTTCGATGCAAAAATTATTTTTGAGTGAAAAGTAGAAGGCAATAATAAATCTTCGAAAATCGATGTCGAGTACCCATCGCGCTATATGTTGCTATGGATGCGAGGTATTTGTCACACGAGTTATTACCCTTGAATAATATTAAGTACGTCTTTTTTTATTGGCTCGGAGTCACGCTTTTTGGCCAATCAATGGGCTGTTCGTATTTTCACTGTCGAGCGTCTGCTTTCACTATGAAATCAGAGAGAGAGAGAGAGAGAGAGAGAGAGAGAGATTTTTATTTTTCGAATTAAAAATTTGGGACTCAGATAGAGTACCAGTACTTATTTAAACATATCCGTTGTTAATGAATAAAAAGAGGGAATTAAAATTCTGTTTTATTAAAATGTGTTTGAATTTTTTTTATGTGCGATTGTTTATTATGTATTAGGACCCTCGTATTTTAGACAGGACCCTCACTTTTTAAAAGTTAAGGGTCCTGTTTACCCTCAAAGAAAAAAGTTAATTTCGCGCCCTGCTTGCGGACGAAAGAACATTGACTCTATGTGAATGAACTGTGAACAATGACAGTATCCAGACAGACTGAAATAAGTCTTAATTCTGTACTTTGTTTGTACATTACGTTTCAACGTTGTTGAAAGAAATTGGGTAAATTTCTTCTTGAGTGGGGGGTTATGTTACGTTGAAACGCGAATGGTAGTACGTCGGAAACGCGCACGATAGATCTAATCGTTTCGATTTGCAAAGTATTCAATAATAGAGTTTATTTACCTTTGATTTGAGTTTGCATTGTTGTTAGGAGAGGCTTTGTATAACGTTGATAATTTGCGTTAGTCGATATTATTGGAGAATTTTCTGGATCTGCGTGTTTACTATCGATCGAAGTTTCTTGATGGACGTAGATAATGGAGAACATTCTTTTGACAGGAAGAGAGATGTATGACGTAAGTCAGTGATGACGATCTTTAATTCTGATTGGTTGGTTGTAATGCGTCATTTCTAGAACGCCCGGTCGTCATCTCGAAAGAGAAAAAAAATTATAAAATGGATGCCCTGTGTGTTGTTGTGAATAGTTGTTGATAGTGAAGTTGGAAAGTAAATTTGAGAGTGAAAAGGCGATTGAGCGATTGTATGCAGTTGTTGATGTGTGCTGAATAAAAGTGGAAAACTTCATACGTCGACTCCGTGTCTTGTATGCTGAGTGAGCAGGCTGCGTGGATACACGAATCTGAGTTACACCTTATCAGGAATTCAGCATTGGGGCTGAATCAAATACTGATAGAAAACACCAACATCGATCCGAGTGTAACAAAATGAATAAATAAGTAAATAAATAAATAAATAAATAAATATGTTGTATTTCTATGCAGCCTCCCCGGACATGCTAAAGAATTGCCCTCCCAACACGCCCACCAACGGTCACCTGTATGTGTACGGCAGCAGCTGCTACGACTTCATCAGCTCTCACAGCCTGGAATTCGCCAACGCCGAGAAGGAGTGCGCCGCCAACCAGGGTCATCTTGTCACCATCCACGACGCAGGCACCCAGAGCTTCGTTTACAACACCTTCAAACACGACTTCCCCAGATTTGATGGAGTTATCTGGATAGGAATGACGGACCAGCAGTACGAAGGCGTGCACGCCTGGACGGACGGTGAGACGTTTTGATTTGATTTGTCACTACCAGCAGTTAGTGAACGCCATTTTATTTTACACGTGGGCAACGTTAAGCCTTTGCTGGCGGCATTCATCAGTTTTATGTGAATTGAAAATTACAACTGTGTATTGAAGACCACATTTTACACAGTTTGCGAATAAGATTAATAACGAAGTACGACATACCTACTCGGATTCTTTGCGCTTTCAACACTTCTGACCCAGGAGATAAAATGTGAAAAACGCGGTGGAGTAGGGGGAGGAGGGCGATGGGGAATGGGGGTGGGGTGAGGGTGGCAGGGGGAGGAGGAGTTAAGAGAAGTAGGATGTGAGTCTTAGCCTGATTATTTTTAGAATCTGAAATGGGCAGATCACTAAAGAAGCGAGAAGAGGAGCCGACTTCATAAAGCGAGCCCAGTGAAAATAGAACCCCTTTACCCAATGTTTTGCAGTATAACCAGAAAATCTTTACTTTTACCCTTCTGTAAAATGAGTCCGATGTCAATAATTTTTTTGTTAAAACTTATAACTAGATAATATTTGATCATAGAAGAGTTTATTAATCATTATTTGAATTGAAAGCTTTGAAATAAACGTGTAAGCAGCTTAACAATTACACTTGGTTTCTCCATAACTTGACCTCTCTAGTCTAGCGATGGGCGCCTTGAACCAGTCATGACGCATCACTCAATACCACAGACACACTATACTTCACAACAACGCCTTGGAGCATGTTTTTTCCAGCACCGCTGCGTTAATCTGTGCCTCTTTTCTAAGGGAAATAAGCCATTTACTGCTATTGCAGAAGAACTTTTGAACGGTCGGACAAGACGTTTAGATTCAATTTTCGCAAATATTAGACACACAAAATGTGGTTTAATCCTAGGAGACTGGATTTTAATCACAGGAGATCTACAGAATGGAATTTCGCAGCAATTGCGATGTTTTCTAACACAACAAGACCTCAGCATGCTTTATGACCCAAAACTCCCCCATTTCTACCTTCAATCCTGTCCGTACGACCTTCTGCGCTTTTCACGCTGTCATCTTGTGACGTCACGCGCGTTATCTCATAAAATGGCTGAAAACATTATTTCAATGCTGTGAGTGTGAAAACCGAAAGAAGGTTCGTACAGGAAAGATTGAAGGTAGAAATGTTGAATTTTGTGTTACAATGCATGCTCGGGCCTTGTTGTGTTAGAAAACATCGAAATTCCATTCCTATGATTAAACGTTAATCTCCTAGGATTAAACCCAAAATGTATGAATATGTAAGCAAAATACTCATCTGTTAGCATACATTACTTAGACATTTTCATTTTATTTGCGCATATGTTCATATCAACCTCAGACACACATTCATCAAGTTGCCGATTTCATGTTTCCGTTTCCCTCAACAAAACAGGAAGTCCAGTGACGTACACGAACTGGGCATTGGGACAGCCGTCAAACTATGACCCCAACACCGACTGTGCCATCATGAACATTGCTCAGGGTGGAACGTGGGCCGACTACAGATGTAATGACACCTTACCGGCCTTCCATGACCAGGAACACTTCTTCGTCTGCGAATACCGTGGGTACACACTTAGCAACTCCAAATTTACGTGTTCATTTTAGGAGTATGATGATGATGGTTGATGATGATGAGGGTTATGGTGACTGCGATGATGATGATGATGATGATTGTGATGATGATTGTGATGATGATGATGGTATTGATGGTGATGATGACGGTGGAGGTGGAGGTGGTGGTGGTCGTGTTGATGATAATGATGATGATGATGATGATGATGATGATGGCTGTGATGATGATGATGATGATGATAATGATGGCTGTGATGATGATGATGATGACGACTTATAAAATCAGCAGGTACACGCTAGCAGGATGCTGAGGCACACAAGGGAGCAAAAATGGGGTTGGGGGGGGGGGGGAGTGGAGAGGGTTAATGGGAAAGATGGTAGGGATGGGGATAGGGTTTGTGAACAGGTTTGGGGATGGGAGGTGGAAGAGAGGGGTTAAGGGAAGGTGGGGGTGGAGGGGGAGGAAAGCAACCATTATTTCAAAAGAGTGTGCCATTAGAGGCTGTTGAAGACATCCAGGCAATACTGATAACTACTGAAAGCACTTAATACAACACAGCGACGACAAAACAGATGACAATTGTATGTCGAGTCACGGTTCAGTAATGCATTTGGCAGCGGACTTGTTTCAATAAAATAAGCTAAAGTGCACACCAGCAACGTTACAACTCACTTGGACTGTGTAACATCCTTTAAGTTTCGGGCGTCTTATTTTAGCCGGGCGCCTTTGCGCATGCGCCAGGTCACGTCGGGCCGGCTTTTTCACGATGTTCTTAGGCGTCGTAACCCTAACCCTAACCCCTAACCCTAAATCCTAACTCTAACCCTAATCCTAATCCTTACTAAGACTACAATATCACTGTGCGCATGCGTCGAATTTTGTAATGCGTCGACCAATCAGAATGCTCCCAGTCGCTCCCAGCCCAAATAAGATACTAGGAACTTTGAGGATGTCACATTACAATACAATACAATACAATACAATGCAATACAATACAATACAATACAATACAATACAATACAATGAAGCACAATACTACACAGCCCAGCTATCGTCCGATTAAAATAAATAAATAAATAAGAAAGCCTTTCACTGTACCCCAATTCACTCACTCGTGAATAGACAGTCTATGGAGAACTGACGGACCAGGATAGGAAGTAACACTGCCTTCATAAAGCTGGACCACAAAAAGCGAAAACCTCTAACTCCTGTGTGTCATATGAGCAGAATTCTAATTGAGGGGGGAGGAGGGGGGGGGTAGAGAAGCCAAGAGCTTTACATTTACTGTACGCATAATATGAAAACTTTCAGCATGCAGGCGTTTTGAGCCCATGCCTTTGAGGAATCGCCCGCTTTATTATTATTATTATTATTATTATTATTATTATTATTATTATTATTATTATTATTATTATTATTATCATACATATTTCATTATTATTATTATTATTATTATTATTATTATTATTATTATTATTATTATTATTATTATTATTATTATCTTCGCATCAGTTACACTTGAGAGATTAGAATTAAATATTCTTTTTAAAGTGCTTCCCCTCCTCCTCCCCCAACACACACAACAATTGGCCCTCCCTTCCCCACCAAAGAGCTGTGTAGCTATGTGTTGCTGAAAGTTGACTTTGTGTGTAGTGAGGATTTATTTGTCATGAACTTCTCTAAGGATTCCTGACTCTCAGAAATTAACCCGGACAGTGTATATCTCGTCGTGTTGTCTGTCAGCATGAAAATATTTAGATGTTGACAAAACGGGACTTGCGTTAATGTGTCATCACACGGTGGCCAGATACAATAATGTGTGGCATGTTGCATTACATTGCATTGTATTGCATATTAACGACTTCTATAGGAAGACAACTACAAATAATAATTGTTGACGATTTGCAATGTGTACATTAAATTGTTTCCCTTTCAGCAATGTTGGAGCCCCCGGCGACAGCAATAACAACTGTTAGCACCACTATTACAACAACAAGCTCTACCACTAAAGCATCCACTGAATCAACAACAACAACTCCTACACCAACAACTACAACTGAACCCATGTTCACGGAAGGTACACACTTAACTCTTTTTTTTGTGAGTTTAGGGTGAAATTGACCAAGAAAGTATGGCAAATATTAACTAAATTTGAAAGCTTGATTTTTTTGTCTGACGATTCACTGTGTGCTGTTGTTACTGCTGTTGTTGTTGGTTTAATTATGTTTAATTTATTTTTAATCTTCTCGTTTTTTCTACCTTTTGCAGTTTATGAGTGTTTTCAGTGTGGCGATATTGACAGGCAGATCCCATGCACGGAAGCAGAACTGAATGAAACCGAGCCTACACCGTGTCCCTCGGGCAAACAGTACTGCATGGTGGACATCTACAAACAGTCACCGGACCAACCTGTCACCTATTACAAACGGTAACTTCCACCCACGTAGGGTTGTCCATCCAGGGCCTTTCCCTCGCCCTCCAAACTTTTACACTGTTTAGTGCGATCATGAAAGAATGCAAGCTTATTAATCTACAATTTCATTGCGGTACAGGATCCAACTCAAGCCCTCTGAGGCGCCCATTTGCAGCCTTAGGCGCCTTGTCTAACACCTACCCAGACAACTGAGCACAATCATGGGCGACCGGAGATGGGAGAGAACGGGTCTATAACGCTTCCTGGGTGTATTACATTACATTATTATTGCTTTAGGTCCAGCGGACTCTTCCGAGCCAAATCAGGACCGGACAACCCCCGATCCGCATAAAAGATCTGCTGAAACAACCCTAGTGGTAAAACCGAAAGCTCTCCACCGGCCAGTCACTTTACAATAAAGACATCCCACGCAGGGGACGGCTGAGGCTTCACCCCAACTTATCGAACCCCCGTTTACAAAAACAAAATAGAATACAAACATCATTATAAATTAGCAACAAAACACATACATATAAAATGCCTACATTGCTAAATAATAACATAGGAAGCCATAGTAACCACCTGGCAGAAAGCGTCCAATATTCCCAAGCTGATCCAACAGACCTCATACACAAACAAGGAGTCTTGTCCCGGAAGAGTTTTCAAGAAAAAAGATAGGAGACTGGTCTAGCGAAGAAGACGATAGTATAGCAGATTGATAGAACAGAGCAGGAATGAGAAAGAACAAATGAGGAGAAGACAGCGACAGTGGGAATTTAAAGCACTAAATTTCCAGAAAGTGGGGATACTATTTATACTGAAACCCCCGGCACCCCCACGGGGGAGCTGGGTGTATTTGTGTAGCAGGCACTCACTCATCTAGTACACAATCTTTAACGTCCGCGTGATGGAATGCGCGTGCGTGCACAACAGACTAGACCTCGGTTTATACTCTCATCTAAAGGAGTGAGTTCTGTTGGTGGTAATGCGTAGCAATGTTAAATGTTTCTGGGTGGTACAGGCGGGAGCTACGTTTTGGTGGCCGGGTAGTCGTGAGTTTTGGTATGAAATTATTGTCAAGTTTTGGGAGGCCAAGTGTTGAATTATAGTATCGTTATCCTTTGTTAAGTGTTCTGACCTTCTTACTACGTATAATAACTGTCCTTATTATGACCTTCTTACTACGTATAATAACTGTCCTTATTATGACCTTCTTACTACGTATAATAACTGTCCTTATTATCAGCTAAAGAGCTGCTCAAGGCGGAGGTAGAAACAGGATCTAACTGAAGCAGCGTCCAGTCCATGGCGCCAACTTGTTAGGCATAGTCGGACAGCGTGTATTTTGGGTTGTACAGGTGTGTGAATCTGACGAACTGCTATCTGGAGTTTTACCTGCAGTACCAGCAGAGCGACTTCTGCCTCCACCTGGACCAAGACATGCCGGACATCGTGGCCTGCCACATCTGTTGCCATGGAGACCACTGCAACAGCGGCAGCCAGCCGGCCTTGGACACCTTGTACCAGCCCACCACCGTCAGCATTTCGCCAGCATCGGAAGCGACGGAGGGTGTCGTTGTCGTCACGGGCACCACTGAACCCACCGTATCAAATTCCGCATCCAGTGACACTTTGATGACAGCTGCTTAACATTTATTTTTCAGGTTAAAAAAAATCCGGAAACAATACGTTGTTCGTTATTTGTTAAGTGTTAGACCTCCAACAGCTTTGTTGATATTAAATTTAAAAACACCGACGATTGATGTTTGCATAGATTTGGAGGGAGGAAGGGGCATTTTAAATTGATGTGTACAACTGGCACCTCATACTTCGCGTGACTATTTATTTTACTATTAGAGACTGGACAGAATGAGGTAATAAAAACATAAAAAATAAATGAGTTTCACAGAAATCCGTCCATTAGTTTCAGGGAAAAGTGCACACGAACGGATGGATGGACGGACGGGCAGAAACAAAACAATAGTTGCTCATCTACCGCTCGGGAACTAATGAAAATAATACCTAGCTCACGTGTGATGCTGCTCGTGATTAACGCATAAAATAAATGATTAAAATGTGGGTCCACATAGTTGTATTATCTCCTTTGTACCCCATTGTGAATTATTCTGCAAAATCCAAAGTAGACGAAGGAGATACAAAAAGTGTGTAATATTTATTGTATCCTCAGACCTGATAGTGATCTAAGAGAGGTTTCCGCGGAACGTGCGACTATGTCACGCCTTGTGACAGACATTTTGAAGTCCAATGAGTCTGATGACGTCCACAAATCCACAACTTGAACGGCGAAAATATATGCACAGAAACTGTCAACGCTGCACCATTATTCCAAAACAAAGTATGGCGCCGCAAAACCGGAAGCGAGTAAAGCAACTTTCGTCTTCCGATACAAAACAACAACAAAAAACAAAAAAAATTTAAGTGTCCGCATATTGTTTCGCATTTCCTATCTTTTTTTTTTTTTTTTTCGTTTTCGCGGATTTCCGCGATTTCGCTGAGAACTATCAGGTCTGATCCTTATTATATAGTGCTTTTTCCAGTTCAACAGTTAATCAAGGAGCTGAATTATATAGGATCTAACTCAAGCCGCCCGAGGCGGCCAATTGCTGCCTGAAGTGCATTGTCTGACTCCATAAACATCTAAGCGCATTCCTGGGTTACCAGGGACAGGAGAGAGGGAACCCAGCGTCTAGGACATGAGCGTCAGGATCGTTAAAGTCCATATGATGTAATGTGTGCCTGCACAGACTAGAGAAAATCTGTTTAGAAAAGAATGCCTGCATTGTAGAAGCAGAGAGACGAGAGAGAGAGAGAGAGAGAGACGAGAGAGAGAGAGAGAGAGAGAGAGAGAGGGAGACGAGAGAGAGAGAGAGAGAGACGAGAGAGAGAGACGAGAGAGACGAGAGACGAGAGAGAGAGAGAGAGACGAGAGAGAGAGGAGAGAGAGAGAGGAGAGAGAGAGGGAGAGAGAGGGAGAGAGAGAGGGAGAGAGAGAGAGAGAGAGAGAGAAGTCGGAGTCGAAACCTTTAATTGGATAATAGCATTAGGTCCTGTCTTACAGCTAGTCCTTAATAAAATTGTAAAATAAATTTAAAAAAAAAAGTTCAGAACAAAATAATTAACAAAAAATTGATTTGAAACTAGCACAAACTTAACAATGGTAGGAATTTAAAAAAATTACTAAGAAAATTAATGTACCGAAATACACATACTCCTTCCCCCACCCCCCTCCAATACCCCTTCCCTATTCCCACTCTCCCCACCCCCTCCACCACAACCACACACATACACAAGCTAATTCACCCATGAACTAATTAAACTGTCGCAAGATAGGATTGATTGATTGATTTATTGTTGCTTTAGGTCCAGCGGACTCTTCCGAGCCAAATCAGGACCGGACAACCCCCGATCCGCATAAAAGATCTGCTGAAACAACCCCAGTGGAAAAATTGAATGCCCTCCACCGGCCAGTCACTTTACAATAAAGACATCCCACGCGGGGGACGGCTGAGGGTTTACCTCAACTACGCGAACCCATGGTTACAAAAACAAAATAGAATACAAACACGCAAGATAGGAAAGAACAAAATGTATACAATCATCTTAAATATTAAGAGCAAGGGAAAATAGAAATTTGTGGAGTCTAATTTTAAACAATGTTAATGATTTACTTTCCTTGATCTCTTGTGGTAGAGAATTCCACATACTTGGACCAGAATATGACAGAGATGTTTTAAATATATGTCCAAGCGTGGCTGTGGCAAGGTTAAATTTTGTCTGAAAATTGAATAACAAGATGAAGGTTTGCTAAAAGGTACTTTTAAATAATTAATCAGGAGCTCTATTGTTTAGTATTTTGTACATTAAAACGGCTTTATTGTAATTAAGGTGTTTGTTAAGGGGAAGCATACCAGCTAGTTTTAATTTTGAATCAGTATCGATGGAAGTGTTGGAGATAAGTAATTTTGCAGCCCTGCGGTGAATAGAATTAATCTTTTTAATCAAGGCATCACTGCAGCCGTCCCATATTGTTGATGCATAATCAATGTGAGGTTTAATATGAGCATTATAAAAAAGCTTTTTAGCATCTGCAGTTATGATAGATTAAAGCTTATACAACATAATTTTGTTGATCGAGTTTTACAAAGATTTTCAATATGTGAATGCCAACTTTGTTGTCTACGAGGACCCCTAAAAGTTTATGACTTTCAACCTGTTTAATATTATTTCCATTCACGACTAAATCAAGAGAAAGCGGAGCCCGCTGATGCCTTTGCCTAGTTGTTATTAACATGGCTTTTGATTTAGCTGGATTCAGTAACATATGATTTAACCTGCACCAATCAGCAACATTGTTAAGGGCACCTTGTAGAGATAAATTTTACAATTTAAGGGAGGGTAGGGGAAGAGGGAAGGAATTTTAAAGAGAGAGAGAGAGAGAGAGAGAGAGAGAGAGAGAGAGAGAGAGAGAGAGAGAGAGAGAGAGAGAGAGAAACGTACATAACTTTTGGGTGTAAGAAATAGACCACACACATAAAATAACCAAAAAAACTCATTTGTTCATAAACTCAGCAATAAGCACTTTAATGCTCATTAAAAAGAAATGCACACGCATTAAATGGTCTTTGCACAAACGTACACACATTTTTTTCAAACTTTTACTTTCATAATTGTTCAACTTTCAAACTATGACAATTGCGTAGATATATCAATTCAGACTTGTCAACCGAAACCTACTCATCAATTAAAATACACCAACTTTTACACCCTGCCAAACACACACCACCACACCGAGACAGAACAAAGTTGGAGCTCGCTGCCATTCAAAATGTGCACAGTCGAACCCAAAATAATATTTTAATATCATGATGATACATCTGTGCACACCTGAACTGAACACGCGCTGTTTTAATAATGATAATTCGCTCCACCTGACCATACAAAATATTCCGCTTAGACAAGACACCCATACAAAACATACTGTACAGTCGATCATACAAGACAAACCCAACCATACAGATACAAAACAAGACAAGACCAAACAATTCTGGCAGTAGGTTTCGTGACATGCCGCAGCGCAACTTTTTTTTTCTTTTTCTCTGACCTCCGTTTCAGTTATTTCAGCAAAACTAAAACTTGTTTCTTATCATGCACGCAATGCTACATTATGACAATTGATCCTATGTCTCATAATGCCAAGGCAAGCTCACAGGCAAAAAGCAATCAAAATTGAGGTTGGTATCATGACCGTGACGTTTTTAACGAGATCTGTAGACTGCAGTACGAAGTTCAAGTAAAGCTTCCAGTACTAGAGACGAAAAAGTGATTCACCTATCGCATGAATGAGTAATAATCACATTCCGAGTGACGTCATCTCTTATGCATGACATCTTGGCCACGTCATCCAAAAAGCATAAACACACCTTGCATGCCAATTATACTATAACCCTGGGTGGTGTAACTCTTCCACTCCACCCTCCACCCCACCCCTCCCTGGTCCCCCTTCCCAAATGGGGGTGAACTCGCTAGCTAGGTGTATGTCAAGGTATTTGGCGTTGATCTATCTGTACCCCAGAATCTATGCATTTATGTATTTCTTGTTTATAGGGTCAAGAGCCTACAGTTTGGCATGACCCAAAACGAGCATAATGTTAATGCCAAGGTTTCCCCATAAATGTGAGAAATTGCTGGAGTCTGCCTGAGCCGTTCTCTTTCATTCCATTTCTACGCAATACATACACTTTTGATATAAAATCATGATGCCCGTGAACAATGAACAAAATGGATATTTCCCTATAACGAGGGAAGAAAGAAACCCCAACTAGAATAGCAGACATCAAAATGACTCATGATCATGAAAAGAACTTTATTTTGTAACCCTTGCTACAAACATTGTGGGTTTATGTTTTCAATAAAGAAAATTACTTTGTTTAGATTCCTTGAAAGGGACAAACCGCTACACCACAACAGTACAAATAAACACGCTATTGATATGAGAAAACTGCCATATAAAATTCGCCAAACCCTACTTAAATTCCAAATAAAAATATTGAACAACTATGTACACACATTTGATTGTTGAAATGGAAGTCAAAATTCATATTTCAGTTGGATCAGTCTTGATGATGGACTTTCATTTTGTTGGTAAACACTGAAGGAGTGGGGTAGGAGGGTATGCTGTGGTTGAGGCTGATGAGAGAAAGAGGGAGAGGCAGTGAGGAGGAGAGGTATGTGGGGGGGAGTTGTAAGGGAGGGAGGATCATATAGAAAACTTTTATTTGTTAATAACTCATCTCTTCAAGTACATCTTCAGCTAAACTGTCACAAATAATTTCACACATTGGCAAATTGTTAATTTTACACGTTTCACTTCACCTCTGCAACAGTCAGACTTTCCTCCGAGGCACATTTTGGCAACAAAAAAATTATATACGAAAAAAATGGTTATTTCAAACAACTGCCGCTATTTTCAGGACTTGCTATAAGGGGAGAAAACTCTTTAATCGCACCGTTTCCACACACACGCACAAACTATTCTTAAAAAAATGTTCAGTATTGGCAAATCAATAGGACAATCGTATCTTTATAAGCTTGCACATGGAAAATCTTCCAATCATATCCTCTTTGTACACATTCCACAATAAACATTCAGTCCATGTGGGGGATCAGAACTATTAACATGGGTGGGATGGGAAATTCTCAACATTAAACATGTTCCACAAACAATTAACGCTTCTCAAAATCTCAAACTTAAGCACATTCTACAAACATTTAATACTTGTTGATCGGAACCTGGTATAACAAAACCATATCTTTTAAAAACAGATTAACTCTTGAACACAAAGGTTGTTTTTTTTCCTTCTTTTTTTTTAACACTGAACCACATCAGTGACCAACAGGAAGGGCTAGTAACCTCACTTACACAATCTTGTTCATGATTGTTGCTTCAATGTTATGACCTGTCAATGTATTACAGATCTGTGATGTAGCAAGCATTATCTTATCATTAGGTAAAAGCATCAAGTACTTCTCAACAAAGTTACACTGCAATATATAAAACAGAAGGAAGTTAGTTATTCACTGCTTACGGGGACTGTAAAGAGCCGAATCAGGACCACAAAATCAAGACCACAACTTCGCTGAAAGAGGACTCACCCCCCATCCGCATAAAAGATCTGCCGAAACAACCCTAGTGGTAACACTGAAGCACTCCACCAGCCGGTCACTTTACAATAAAGACATCCCACAGGGGATGCTGGGGCAAAACTCTAATTTATCAAACCCCTTTTGACAAAAACAAAATAGAATTAAAATATTATAAAATATCAACAAAACACATACATGTAAAATGCCTACATTGCCAAATAATAACATCATAGAAAGCCCCAGTGACCATTTGGCAGAAAGCGTTCAATATTCCAAAGCTGATCCAACAGACCTCACACACAAATGAGGAGTTTTATTCCAGAAGAGTTTTCAAGAAAAAAGGAAGGTGACTGGTCTAGCGAAGAAGAAGATAGTATAGTAGATTGATAGAACAGAATAGTAATGAGAAAGAACAAAGAAGAAAGACAGCGACAGTGGGAATTTAAAGCACTAAATTTCCAGCAAGTGAAACAGAAGGAAACTAATGAAAAATATATCAAGACTAATAATAAATATAAATCTGTCCACCCAACCTGAACAAATACATGGACAGTCAAACACACAGAGAAGGAAAGGAATTTCATGGTAAACTTATTTTTGTAAAAAATAAACATAAGGACTAAAGAAATACGCGCTCACATTTGAGGGAAGCCAAGAAACGAATCAGAACAGGTTAACGATGAGAAACTGCTTGAAGAATACAGAAATTGAGAACAAAGGTGATGAATGAATTCCTCCTGAACAGAATCAACACAGGCTTATGTACAATGTTATCACAGAATTACACACTGCCTTTGATGAATATAGCCAGCAAAATATCAAACAAAATTTTTAAAAAAGAAAAAGAAAAAAAGAATTATGTCGCTCATTAATAACAATTGAGGTAACTAATTATTCAGTCTTACTTCATGTAATGCAAACTCAATGTAAACTTATTAACAAACCACTGAACGATAAAACTGTTTACGTTTTATATCTTTTTCTTCTAAAGTTCTCTTTTCAGTTTCCTTCTTTAAGTAACAAATACTATATGCACGAATTCCTTTATAATCTCCTTCAAGTTTTTCCTCATTGTAGAAATGTTACATCGTATGATGCAAGCCAAAATGAAGCTACTGAATTATCAAACCACACCGAACATACTAAGTGTTTCGAAGTCTTGGATTTTTTTTCCTTCAATATTTGAACACGTAGATCTATACCGATAATCAAACTGTTCCTGAATTATTTAAATTTATACTGACAGCTAATAAAACGGTGCCTGAAATATTTCAACACTAAAAGCAATCATTCGAATACATCGTTCTCACACCGAAATCTCCCATTTCTCATGCCAGATATAGAATTTAATGCCCTGTAGTTGAGCAAAACATAAAATCTTGGAAGAAAATTTTGTGTTTTTTTGTTTGTTTACCCAATTATGACCGATCTGAAGAAATGAACATTCTAATTGGAACTGGTGTTTGTTTTTGTAAAGCACAAATCTAGAACCACCACAATCATATCACACAACACAATTTTGTCAACATGAATACATTGAAATATAATGCACTCACACCTGCCGATTCATTCACAAACAGTATGCCGCCACACTGGCTAAAGCATTACAAAGATAACGCATGTATACACAAACACCAGTACCTCATAAAGCATAAAAACAAATACCACCAGATCTTCAAACATTCAACCAATATCTCATCATTCCACAAGGTCCTTTTTCAGATACATTCGGTATGTGTAAATTGTGTTGTGGACATTTTTCACTCTTCGCAATCAACAACACAAATATTTTGACAAGGATTATTATGCTGTATGAAATTTATAATGCCATATTTAATGGTAACACCCATAGAAACTTCTCACTGAGCTCCAAGTTTTAATATTCCTTGCTAGTAGCTTGCTAAAAGATGTCAGATCAGCCAAAATGAGCCTAGGTGATCAGACTTTGGCAAACACGTAAAAGTTTTCCACTCTTTATTGTACATCATGGATAGCTTGGGGATCATAGTGTGTGTATAGCGCAAAGAGCTGCTCAAGGCAAAAAGCACCAGCATGCTAATTAGTTCATCAAGGTGAGGACCCAACCCATGTTGCCAAAGTGTTCACTCGCTGCTGCGCTGCAATGCTAGAGAAGACAAAAAATTATGATGCAGTTTCACAAACTTCATCTTATTTCAGTTCAGCTGCACCTCTGACACACGCATGCATACAAATACATGTACATACATCCAAGTTCAACATGAAACTTTTTGAAACACGTTCAAATCAAACCGCTATCTCCAGCTTTAGCATTATAAACAAGCAAATGGAAATAACACAGCGGCTGACATTATGTTTTAGAGCCTCAAAAAAGTGTACCATGGAAAGAATGCAAATGTTAAGTACAGAGGTGATATTGAAATTCTGTTATCCTTCATTATTAGTATTATGTTTCCAAACAATTAAGAGAGACGCCGGGTGGTGATAATCGCTCAGTATCCCCAAATTGACAAATGTACTGAAAATAACTATTGTGTGGAAAAATGCAGATGCCAAATGATAAATGAAACTTGTGACTAGTCTCGTACATTAAAAAAACAAACAAAAATAAACTAAAACCCCAAAAAATACAACAGCATGGAAGCCCAAGTCAATAGAAATAACACAAGAGAAAACAATGGAGATTAAATTAATGCTATCAGCCTGTCATTTGTTTGTTAGTAAGATCAAGGAAAAACAACTGGTTTAATTTGTTGTTGCGTTTCAAAATTCAGGGTTGCAATTTCATCACATTTCTGTATAAGCGTCGCAATTTCTCGTCAAAGAGGTTTGTCAAAACGCTTTTGTCCAAAAAAAATCTTGCCTTTATTTACCAAAACAAATCTGGCCCCTACCGCCCTCCCCCCTCCCCAAAAAAAAACCAACTAGAAGGGTAAAGCCCACATGACACACATGCTACTTACGAAACTTGCAATATTTAACATGAAAATGAGTGCCCAGAAAAAAACGAAATGAAGAGGCATTAAAACGTGAAGCAATACGGACTCTCATCTTTCAATGCTCTTGACCTCCAGCTCCAAATATTCATGTGTGATCAATTAAACTGCAGCATAAGTTGTATTATGAACAAACAAAAACTGACCTTGACCTCAGAATGACCTTGATTTTCATGTGACCTCTGATGCTCATGTATCAAATAACCTGATGTTGCTTACTATGAATTAAATATACAGCCATTCCCCTGTAAGATAAGAATGTTAAAAAACGTTTGTAAGGTATAAAATGGCGTAAATACAACATATATTAAAAATTTATTATCTCTAAATACAACAAGTTTGGACTTTATATCTCTCATAGTTCAAGATCAAGGTCACTTCAAAATACCTATATGAACTGACTTTGGACAGCTCTATTGACTTGACCTTGGAGTGAGGCTGACCAAATTTGCAAAGTATGCGCGTCTCATTGATATCTACAATGCATCAAAGTATCATAAGTTCAATATTAATAACTTTGGAAAAAAGTAAAATTTTGTAAAACAAGTAAAATTTTGTAAAAAGAATTGGACTAAAAAAAAACAAACAAACAAAACTTTTGCAGAGCCTGTGATCTTAGCGTTGAAGTGAAGTACTTCATTCACTGATCATTTTCTAGGTCTCATGGGTATACACCATCTTACCAAGTATGATTGTGATACATAACATAGGTTTTGAGTACTTATCCGCTTGAAAGTTTTGCACAGAGGGAGAGCACACAGACAGATGGGACACTTTTTTTTTTAAATGTGGTTTTGGACTATATAGAACTCATTTTGCACAGATTTGCAAAAAAACTGTAAAAAATTATTTTGGGGACGAGTAACATAGACTTACATTGCTATGCATGCGAGTAAAAAAAAAAAAAACACACACACATACACAAACACAATTCACAACAGATTTTCACTTGCACCAATACATCCGCTTTCCATATAAAAAGCCTTTCAAAAAGCTGCACACAACAGTTCACATCAATCACAATCAAATCATTCCACCTCAAAGGAATCCTCTGGGTTTTCATAATTATATTTTCTCTTCATTCCAAGACAGGTCAAACATAACACTAGGGTGCAGTTTCATGAATGGGTAGAAGTTACGTATAACTTCAGAGGTGTTAAGCCTCCTATTCGTTCCTTGTACCTGTTCACAACACTGTCCCCCTTGCTTTTCCACACACAAGGTAAATTTGGCACCACAACTACATACAGAGAGGTCTTCTCTCACTGCTGTTGAGCTCACTCGCAGGCTGATAGACTTCCCTGCATCTTGTCAGTAAGCAGCATCACTTTAGACTCCATTCCTTAGCTGCTCCTTCATAAACGAACTATTGAACTTCTCTGCACCTTCTCGTGATAATTATGTAGAATCAATCCATGTTTAGCCTTCACAGGCTGGCGATAAATGTTCCCTTCACCTTGTAAGCAACCATAATCACATCCCTATCCTTCACAGCAAATCGCATCCCTTCCAATCATCTATCTACTTGTCTCCTACTGTTCTCTGTACTCTCCCATCTTGATTGCGCACGCTGATAGCAATTGCCACCACAATCAAACTTTGTCAAATACCACACAATCACGCTCGCACCATATCACAGAATGTCCCAAGCACTGCCTTTCAAGGAAGCATGCACAGTATAAAATGCGGTTGATCAGTAAATAATCACAGCCACCGTATTTCACAAAAAATGTTGTCATTGTAGCAAACCCTAATTCATGCCTAGTGCCTTGTGAAAGTGGTTGAACAACAACGTGACGACATTTTCTGGGCGGAATACTGCATGTGTGAATTTCACTAAACAAATGTATTGTATACTGCACAGGGATACACTTTTTAATCATGTATTTTTCACATTCATCACATCATTGTCATACAGGTAGCTTTTTCCGACACAAACACACTTTCACATTTCCAACATTTACACACTCCAAACATTTGCTCTCACATTCCCCCACACACCCAAAAGAATCTGCAGTTACACCCCATAACCCATTCCCCAACACATTCTGTTTGTAACCCATAAGCAGTGTAGTATTAGCAGCCACTCCCACACAAACAACAGTCTGTAACTCACCAAGCAAAACAATACCTCTAGCTGTAGTTTCCATCTCCCTGTAACCACCAAACAACGCAGACACTCTTCAGTTTGTTCAGCCACTGCATTCAGGCACGCATGTACACAGAAACCAGACACAGACGAGGTAGGGCAAAATGGGCCACCCACAGTCCCATTCAGCTATATGTACACAGATACGCCAAGTCCACACACATATGTACAAACACACACACACACAGAGACACGACAGTGTCTGTTCAGTCAATGCTCTCGATCTCGCCAGCGTTCTTGCGGTTGGGGTCCTTGGCCACGGTGAAGCCCAGCAGAGAGGCATTGTCCAGTTTCTGCATCTTCTTTTTCTTCTTGCCCGCCTTGCTCTTACTGCTGCCGACTTCTGTAAAACTCTGCTGGTCCAAAGACGCCTTGTCACCACTGTGGGGGTGTCCGTGTCCTAAGCTTCGCGTCTCACGAGGGTTTAGCGCAGGCGCTGGGCCCCATATGCTCTCCTGAACACAGGAAACACGCAGATTAAAAAATTATTTTAAAAAAATGGAACAACTCTACATTCTTACCATTTATTCCTCCATGTGAGAGTATAAACCCAAGGCTTAGTCTGTGCATATGCATTCCATGGCACGGACTTTGAAAATCCTGATGCTCATGTCCACCCAGCAAGCACTACATCCCTTCTCCCCCATCCCCGGCTGACAAGGATTGTGCTCAGCTGCCTGGAGCACAAGATGATGTGCCTAATGTAGCAAGCAACTTGCAACCTTCAGCAGCTCTGGAGCTGGAAAAGCGCGATGTAACAACCTAAAGATTGGCAGTGTGGTTCCTCTTGCAGGTACAACATGTACTACACCCCAGTGTGGTTCCTCTTGCAGGCACAACATGTACTACACCCCCATCTTACAAATGCTGTGCCGGTGTCGGTGAGCGTGTGTCTGCGTTTGACAGGAGCTAACCAATTCCTGTCACCGCACCATGCAATTCCCAAACAGGGAACGACGAGACATTTACAATACAATTCTGAGTTACAGTTGCATTTCTTTCAACCAAGTGTAACTGCAAATTCCACTGCCC
Source organism: Oncomelania hupensis (assembly GCA_036898135.1). Lineage (NCBI taxonomy): Eukaryota > Metazoa > Mollusca > Gastropoda > Littorinimorpha > Pomatiopsidae > Oncomelania > Oncomelania hupensis. The sequence continues at coordinate 56,499,651 of CM072524.1, forward strand.
TTCTTTTGAATGGAAACTCGTCAACACAAACCAACTATTTTCGCCCCATTTATGCACTCCACAGAGCCGGCTATTACAATAGGGCCCATATGACAGGATTATCTCTCATCCAAAGGTCACTCACTATTGGTCCACTTTGCAGTTATGTCCCTTTGCTTTTGTCTACAGCCCAAAGTTACACTTTGATAAAAAGACATCATCATCATCATCATCATCATCATCATCATCATCATCATCATCATCAAACAATCCGGTACTGACCTCCTCTTGTCGTTTCTCATTGCGTGCCTTGTTCTTGAGATGACTGCGCTTCTCCAAGAACTGCCGGGCAAACTCCTTGGCCGTCTTGCCCTCACCCAGGTAGTTCTTCACGTAGTCGTGCACTTCGTATGGCGAGTCCACAGCTTGCAAAAACGTCACAAACGTCTCGACTGCAAGGGCAACCATCGCTTTTTAGTAAAAAGGAATATTTTCTTAATTTTATCATCGTTATATTGCTTGCGCCCCAATAGCGGTAAAAAGGTCTACTAGTTGTGACCATGTGAGTGTACAACGTTCAGAGTTGATGTGGTGTACTTATGTCCACGTTTTATTGTATTTTTGCATGTATTATTATGGTCTTCATTTTGGTGATTGGATATTTTCCCACTGCACCCTAAACTTACTTGTTGTATGGGGACAATAAATATATCTTAAATCTGGAATCAATGCAATATGGATCTCCAAGGCAGGCATGTCTACCCTCAATTTGAAGTTTCAGTATTAGCTTTTCAAATTTCAATATTACTATTACGATTTCAGTAGTTACTTTTACTTCCTATTGTTTTTGCACTCATCCTGTTTGATATTATGCGAAGAATCCAGTGATAGATTGATTTGCTGCCACAATCTTCTTTTTCTTCTCCAAAGCCTCTAATTCTTGATATGCTGTGGGCCTTACACAGCCGCTTGATGTCGTTCATACCACCGGCGGACATGCCAAACTGGTTGCCACAAACAGTACTTTTGAGCCAGTGCTGCCTCAAATAAAGAAAGGACACTTATTCGAATATGAGGCAAGATATATCTGCCCCTTGCGCTGTTTCTTTGAAGATTCAGATTCACAATCGCTTTGATTAGCCATTCGTTTGGAAAACAGGCTCTAAAGCTTTTCTTTCATCTTTGTATACTCGTGGGCCTCCTACATCCGTACATAGTGCATGTATAGTATGTAACTGAGGCCTACGAAAGACGAGACTTCCCAGCCTGTGTTTGAATTCTGTCTCACAAACACCGATCTTCACTGCGACTGCGCAAAAACTGGTTCGGCAAACTTCGGTGCCTCTACCGGAAACTTCGATGACACGTGTCTTTACTGAGACTGCGCCATTAGACCGGGTTTGGCTGTCTTGGAAAATACGCCACGCGGTGCATTACCACAGGCCTATGAGTTCGATTTCTTTTCCAATGTTGTTTTTATTTATTTCTGGACTGTGAAGCAAGTATCCGTATTTTCCGTAGCGCTTTGCCAAGTTTGTCAAATTTCCGGAAAAAATATGGAAATTCCGTATGAGTAGGCATGCTTGCCAAGGGAAGTTTGCCAGCCTCAGCGTCAAGACTTTCCTTCGGGGAAGTGTGAAATGCCCCCAGGTTTTCAAATAGGCTTTCCTAGCAGAGCCATATATGATGCTACTATAATCCAATTTAGAGCATACTAGAGACCAATAGAGGAGAAGCAAAGTTGTCTTGTCTGCTCCCCAGTCTGTGTGGCTGATAACTTTCAAAATATTAAGGCCTTTCTGGCAGCTTTCCATCAGTTATTTAATATTCGAGAGAAAAGTAAATTTGTGGTCAAAAATAATACCTACCAATTTAACTTGTTTAGAAACTTTGATGGATTGGCCATAAACACAGAGGGAAGGGTTCAAAACCTGGTTCTGTTCGAGATGAAAATGAATTCATTCGGTTTTAGAAAGCGAAAATTTGAAGACGTTTTCGTCTACCCACCCCTGAATTTTATCTATGCAAAGCTGACGTTGATGCTCTACTTCTGCCAAGGCTTTACCCTTAGCCCAGATGGAGAAATCATCAAACAAGGATTTATCTATGCCATAGTTGAGGTTTTTTAACTATGCTGTTGATCTTAATGTTAAAAGATAAGAAAGAATGCTACCCTGAGGGACACCATCTCCTGCTCAAAAGGATCTGATAAAGTGGAGCCAAGTCGGATCTGAAACTTTTTATTGGTTAAACAAATTTCTATAAAAAATGGGCAAGTTCCCACAGAAGCCCAGGACTTCTAGATCTTTTAGAAAACTGAACTTCCAAATCGTGTCATATGCCTTTTCTAGATCAAACACAAAAACAATGTGTTCACCATCTTCAAAAGACCGAAACCTCTGGAGCTGTTTATAAGCAAATTTATCTAGAACTATGTTTATTGTATAAAGGATATGAAAAACTTTTTATGGACACGTTCGCATGCAATCCACACTGTCTTGTTGTTTTATTAACATAGTCCATAAAATACCTGTAATTATGAATTAATTACAAGATTCCAACAGGTAACAATAGTACTAAAGTCAAAATGGGTCTTTGGGTACATAGAATAACCATTTTGTAAACATATCCTAAAATATGAAGTCAATGTGACTATAAATAAAATTTTTGCATTTTTTTTCAAATTCATAACCCAATTTATTGCAATAAACTTGAAATCCTTACAGGATATAGGCACAAATGTACAGAAAACCTTATAGGTCACCAAGAGTTAAGGAAATATGTATAACTTGACTAAAATATCATCAACACATTAAATATAATCTATCTTTACCAATGGTATTCTTTTTTTATACAAAAAGACATGAGAATGAGAGTTATTTTATTTAACGTTTTCCTTGCACCCTTACACTAAAAACGCGTCAATGATAAGGAAGGGCTACTCACTGTCAATTTGGAGATCCATGCCAGAAAGGTAGTTTTCACACCATACCGTGAACTCGTCCTTGTTCTTTGACGTCTCCTTGAATAAACGCTGTACTGCCTCCTGCACGACCAAAGCCACATTGAATGCACACTTTCCACTAAACTAAACAAATGATGAATAAGGCGACAGCATATATAAAACATCCCAAAACACAGAAAATAAATACATATAAAACACCACAAAACGCACAAAATAAATAAACAACAATGTTGAGAAGAGGTAGCGGTGCGAGGCATGTTAGGGTCATAAACATTATTGTCCTAGTCTTGGTTGTCTCAAGTCAAGTCTTCGCCTTGCTATAAAGCCGTTTGATGCTACTAAAAACCTAAAACGGCCACCCCACACACAAACACCAGAAAATAAGAACACACTGACCTCTTCTTTCTTTGGCTTGGATTGCTGAGTCTTGCTGACTGGAGGAGCCTGCCTGCCTTTGTCCTTGGTTGGACTTTTGAGGGCAGGAAATTCAGACTGCGGCGCTGACTGGCTGCTGTTGGCTTTCAACACCGTCGCTTTCCTGCTGGTGGCAGGTGCAGGCTCCAGTGCAGGCGCGGCAGCACCTGCCCACAGCGGCGTGTCGGAACCCCACACAGACGCTGTCCAGGGAGTGGAGGCAGTGTGAGAGGTAACGTTGGACAATCCCCATACGGCTGCTTGCGAGAGACTCATTGTCTGGGAAAACAAAATCATCACCGAACGTGCGTTACTTTCACTACATCTCTCTTTGTGCATCAAGTATAAGCTTTAAAAATATATATATATGTTCCCTAACGTTAGGTAGATTAACCCTTTCACTGCTAGCTTGTTTTGCATGCTTTATGCAAGAAAAAATTTCAATTTCCGTCAATACTGCTCCTGTTTTTGCTATTCACTATTCAAAATAAACCAATAACATTAAATATTCATTAAAAGGAAATTGAATACAGATATAATTTCTGCTACAGATAGAGGAGTAAATAACAAAATGAAGATCGTGTGTCTGTAACAATGTGAAATTTATTTTTTGCAAACCATTTTTTGTTCAATGTTCCTGATTGGCAAAATAAAATACATTATGACAAACATGCATGTTTAGTTGATTTACAAACTCAACAATGTTACAATGTTTAAACATCCATGGATAATTTCATTGAACATCAAACAAAACAAAACAAAAAGACACAAACCGGTCTGTATAACTAATTCTACCAGTTCCACTGTCACTAGATCTAGATGTAGAGTCAGAATGTAAAGGTTCAAAATCCGAATCAGTTTTCATCGCCATCAATATCTTCTTCACCACTATCCTATCCTATCCTATCCTATCCTGTCCCATAACCCGAAGGTCGTAGGGGCACCACAGATGATCGCTTAACCAGCATACTCCATCTTTCTCTGTCCTCAGCAGCCCTCATGGCTTCGCTCAGTGTCAAACCAGTCCATTCTCGAATGTTGTCCTCCCACCTCTTTTTCGGTCTCCCCCTTCTTCTACCTCCTTGCACTGTGCCTTGCAGAATGGTCTTTGCAAGGCCTGATGATCTGGTGACGTGGCCATACCATCGGAGTTTCCGTTTCTTCACCACTGTGAGCAGGTCATCGTGTTGTCCAATGGCTTGTGTGATGGTCTGTCGGACTTCAACGTTGGTGATGTGTTGGGTATAGGAAATGCACAGAAGTCTTCTGTAGCACCTCATCTCCATGCTTTGTATTCTTCGTTGGAGATCTGCTGTGAGGGTCCATGCTTCGCAAGCATATAGGAAGATGGAGATGACCAGAGATCGCAGCAGTCTTACTTTGGAATGTAGACTGATGGTTCTGTCTTTCCAAATGGGCTTCAACCTTGTCAGGGCAGCAGTTGTTGTGCGATCCTGGAGAGGACTTCCTGTCGAGACCCATTGTCTGACACAATGGCTCCTAAATATTTGAAGCTGTGCACTGTGTTGAGGGATTGGCCTTGTACTTTGATGTCCGTGTTGATGCCATTGGTGTTGTTGGTCATCATTTTGGTCTTCTCTGCACTTATTTCCATTCCATAAGCTCTGGAGGTGGTGTCAAGCCTCTGTACAAGCTGTTCAAGTTCTTGTTCCTCTCCAGCCAATCCATCAATATCATCCGCAAAACGAAGATTGGAGATTGCTCTGCCCCCTATGCTGACTGTGCCTTCGTGATCTGCAAGAGCATCTGACATGATGCGCTCTAGGAAGATGTTGAAGAGTGTTGGAGAGAGTAGGCATCCTTGACGCACACCGATTGTTGTTCTGAACCAGTTCCCGATGACGCTGTTATGGAGGACTGCACTGGTAGCCTTGTCATACAGGCTTTTGATGACTTCTATGATTTTAGGGCTGATGTTGTACACTTTCATGGTTGCCCATAGAGCTGCATGCCAGACTCGGTCAAATGCCTTCTTGAAGTCTATGAACACATGATATAGATGTTGTTGGTGCTGTAGGTATTTCTCACAGATTATTCTGAGGTTGAAAATCTGTTCAGTGGTACTTCGCCCTGCCATGAATCCTGCTTGTTCTTCAGCTATGATTTGTTCAGCTTGTGGTTTCAACCTGTTGAGTATTATTTTCAGGAGGACCTTGCTGGGATGGCTGATGAGGCTGATGGTGCGGTAATTTTCACACTCCTGAAGGTTACCTTTTTTAGGAAGAGTGATGACAAGCGACTGGGTCCATGGTGTAGGCCATTCCCCACTCTGCCAGATCTTGTTACAGATAGTGGTGAGAGCATCAGTCATCGCTTCTCCTCCTGCTTGTAGCAGTTCCGCTGGTATGTTGTCCACTCCCGCTGACTTCCCTTTCTTCAGCGATTGCACTGCTGCCTCAACTTCTTCCCGGAGAATTGGGAGGATTTCTTCTTCTTCTCTGCTCTCGGGACATGCTAGAACTGATGGGTCTCCATTTGGTGTATGGTTGTAAAGGTCAGAGCAGTACTCTGTCCATCTGTCCAAGACTTCTTGTTCTTCTGTAAGGCAAATGCCAGACTTGCTTTGGATAGTGGAGACTTTGGGCTGTTTAACACTTGTCAGCCGCTTCACAGTCTGGTAGGCCTTCTTGCTGTTGTTCTTGTTCAGATTGTTCTCTATTTCCTGGCATTGATCTTCTATCCAGTTCTCCTTTGCTGTGCGCATGCCTTTTCGGATGTCATTGTTGATTTTTCGGTAGACATCAGCTCCCTGTGAGGTGTTCTTTTTCTTTTTTAACTCTCTTCGTTTATCACACAGATCCAAAAGTTCAGGTGTGATCCACGGCTTCTTCTTTGGGTCGGTGCTTGCCAAGGATCTCAGTGGCGGCATCTGTTACAGCTGAGTTGAAGGTATTGGTCATGGTGTTGACATCTACTTCGCCTGCCCCCAAAATAAGCAGTGGTGCAAATTTCCCTCCAATTGTGGCCTGAAATATTTTTGCCACCTCCGGGTCTTGCAGTTTGTCCAGGTCGAACTTCAGCCTAGTGCACTTTGCTGTATTTACTCTCTTCAAATGGAGCCGGAAAGACATCATCACGAGATCGTGGTCACTTCCAATGTCTGCTCCTGGAAAAGTGCGTGTCCTGCCAATGTTGATGCTTGATCTGAAGCGTTTCTTGACCATGATGTAGTCGATCTGGTTGTGATGTTCCCCGCCGGGACTGTGCCATGTCCATCGTCTGGATTTTTTGTGGAGACCAAGCGTGTTTGCCAGTACCAGATTGTTGTATCTGGCAAACTCCAATAGCCTCAGACCCCTGTCATTTGTCTCGTTGTTGCAGTGGGGTCCGCATGTGTCTCCCCAGTTGCGGTGCGCATCTTGGCCAACCTTGGCATTCCAGTCGCCTTGCACTATGACTATGTCCTTCTTCGGCACTTGGTCAAGGACCGCCTGTATATTTTCATTAAAATCCTCCACTTCGCTGTCTTCATAGTCTGATGTTGGGGCATAGGCCTGGATGATGGTAATGTTGAAAGGGGTTGCTCTCAGACGGATGGTAATGAGTCTACTGGAGACTGGGCGGCAACCCATGACAGTGGCTAGAATGTTCTTGTGGACCAAGAATCCAACGCCGTGTTCGTGCCTGTCATCTCTACCGCTGAAATAGAGCTTGTGGCCTTTGTCAGTCGTTGTTTCACCTAGGCCTTTCCAGCGCAGTTCGCTGATACCTAGAACGTTCCATCGATAGTGGTCCAGCTCGTGGGCCAGTTCTTCTAATTTTCCTTCCGCAGTTAGGGTCCTGACGTTCCAGGTTCCTATGACGATGTTGTTTCTCGTGCGGATCTTGCTATATTGTCCATCAGTAGCATACTTAACACCTCCGTCCTGGTGGCCAACGGAAGGCGCGGTCCTTGTGCCGGGTGACGGCCCGGGCGACGACCGATCCGGTATGGAATTAGTGGATTGTGTCATCATGTAGTGTGTCTTGGGCAAAAAAGACCTGGCAGGGCCCAATCCTCTCCAGGCTGTTGGCCACAGCCGAAATCCACGAATACAGTGTGGCTCGCCTTGGCCCTGAGCACGTGGTCGTTGAACCTGTAGTAACGTGAGGTTCCTCCGCCCTGGCCGGTGACTTCTGTGTAGAAGACTTTCGCCCAGTGATGCCGTGCTAACATCACCCCTGTTAGTCGCCTCTTACGACACGCCGGGAAACGTTGGGTCTATTCTATTTGCCCGAACCCACTATCACTTTCTCGCAATATTTCAACAAGAACATCTTCCAGAGACACACGGTGTTGAACAGCCAAGTTTTGTCGAAGAGCACAATCAAACGTGATTTTTGTAACTATATAACCTGGTTTGTGTCAGTCGTAAACATATAGGCCTAAGCTTTCCGTGTTTTCAGATAGGAATGATTTAAGGGAAGTAGGGGTGTTGTTTGATAGTGCATTGTAGCACACACATGCAACCTTATATTGTATCCTTGCAGGCACTTTGAGCCAATGGAGTTCTTTGAGAAGGGGGGTAATATGTTGGCGCCTTTGATATCTTAAAATACTGCTGAATTTTGAACTTTTTGAAGTTTCTTTGTAAGGAAATTTGGGGCTCCCGCAAGTAGACTATTTCCATAGTCCAATCGCGAGAGCACGAAAAGGGACTACAAGAGTCTTAGTTGCATCAGTGGTGAGGTACCTGCGGATGCTTGACAGGCCTGAAAATGGCGACTAATTTAGTCGCCATAGCTAGTGAAAAAAAAAATTGGCGACTAAAAAAAAAACTGTAGTCGCCAAATGCGAGTGCGCTAAAATGAACTTTTTTTTAGTTTGGCTAGTAAAATTTTTAGTTTGGCTAGTAAAATTTTTAAGTTACTAGCCAAAGGCTAGTGGGACCTTTTTTTCATTTTCAGGGCTGCTTGAGATCAAAAAACTTCCCTCCTTCTACTATAAAGCTATATTATAAAAACAACGGATGACCGGGCGACTCATTGAAGATTTTCACTGTTGTAATGTTTAGCACAGCTGAATGAAGTGAAGTAATCTTATTAAAGTGTAAAGACGAAAATAAAATCTATATATTCTGGTACTTTATGGTCCTCTTAACTTTATTGTACTATGTTCAATTTTTATTCTCTCTTCCCCCCCAAAAAAAAAAAATTTATGAAAAAGAAAAACAGAACTGAAAAGCAACAAACTGACATCACATATATATAAATTCAACAAAACATGAAGGAAGCTTACCTTGGTCTGTTGCTGCTGCTGTTGGTGAATCTTCTTCTGTTCCTGCCTGAGTTGTTTCTCCTGTTCTTCCTGGATCTCGGCCAGCGACTTGCTTTGTGGTGGCTGCTGCGCAGCTCTGCAATCAGTCCAACTACGATACACAATTGTCATTGACAGTGCTTCACGTAACCATACATTTTCAGGAGAGCGAATAGTTTGAGTCAACATAACAAATACAAAACAACTAATTTCAGACAAGTTAGAAAGCTTGCAAGGCCAGCATAATAATAATAATCTTTTGTATAGTCATCTTGACTAAGCTAACTTTTTGCTCTAAGCCTACCTCAATCTTTTGATGGATGCCTACTCTGGCCATTCTAAATCCACAAAGGCAGATTAATAAACAGAGTGCGAGTTTAACAAAGCCAATAGGAACCTCTTGGGCAGCTCAGGTTAGATTTTGTATCGGACGTCTTAAGCAGGAAAAGCTCTATACATGAACGATTATATGTAGTGTATGTTATATGGGAAAAAATCCACATGATACGAGTAGCTTACAGGGACATTGGTGTGCCCCGCAGAGATCACTTACAGGTTGCTTGCCCAGGATTTCTGTTGCTGCAACTGCTGCTGTTGTTGTTGAGCTGTTTGTTCCGCCTGGAGTTTTAGCATCTGTTGTCTCTGTAGACAACAGCAATCAAGCCACACATCATCACCATCATCCTAATAAGGGCTCTACAAAGGTTATTTATTATAATTATTATTATCATTATTGCCCTGTGCTTCAGGCACTGAAAAGAACAGACCCAATGTTTCCCGGCATGTTGTAAGAGGCGACTAACAGGGGTGATGTCAGCACGGCATCACTGGCCGAAAGTCTTCTACACAGAAGTCACCGGCCAGGACGGAGGAACCTCACGTTACTATAGGTTCAACGACCAGGTGCTCAGAGCCAAGGTGAGCCACACTGAACTCCTGGATTTGGGTTGTGGCCAATAGCCTGGAGAGGATTGGGCCCCACCAGGTCTTTGTTTCCCAAGACACACCTCATGATGAAAAGAACCACTCACTCCACACCGGATCGGTCGTCGCCCGGGTCATCAAGGATCGCACATTTTGTTGGCCACCAGGACGGAGGTGGTAAGTGTGTTACTGATGGAAAACTTAGCAAGATCTGCACGAAATACAACATCGTCATAGGAACCTGGAATGTCAGGGCCCTAAATGAGGAGGGAAAATTGGAAGAACTTGCACACGATCTGGACCACCATCTATGGAACATTTTAGGTGTCAGCGAACTGAGCTGGAAAGGCAAAGATGAAACAACGATTGACAAAGGCCACAAGCATTATTTCAGCGGGAGAGACACACCGACTCAACCAAAGCTTTTTAGTTTTGAGGTTAGGTCAGCCAGGCTAGCTAAAAATAGCTTCGCCAATGCTACCTTTCCTTTCACTGGAAAGGAGGGTGCAGGCAAGCTATAAATTGCCCGCAGCCAGCAAAATGTGGAGGCACTAAACAGTGCTGCTCACATAGGCATTGAGCTGGTGTGGAGATGACAGGCACGAACACGGCGGTGGATTCTTAGACGAACACGGCGGTGGATTCTTAGTCCACAAAGACATTCTAGCCACTGTCATGGGTTGCCGCTCAGTCTCCAGTAGACTCATTACCATCCGTCTGAGAACAGCCCCTTTCAAAATCATCATCATCAAGGCCTATGTCCTAACATCAGACTATGACGACAGTGAAGTCGAGGATTTCTATGAACATCTACAGGCTGTCCTTGACCAAGTGCCGAAGAAGAACATAGTCATAGAGCAAGGCGTCTGGAATGCCAAGGTTGGCCAAGATGCGCACCACAACTGGGGAGACACATTTGGACCCCCAATGCAACAACGAGACAAATGACAGGGGTCTGAGACTCTAGGAGTTTGCTACATACAACAATCTGATACTAGCTAGCACGCTTGGTCTCCCAAAAAATATCCAGACGATGGAAATGGCTCAGTCCCAGCGGGGAGCATCACAATCAGATTGACTACATCAGGGTCAAGAAACGCTTCAGATCAAGCATCAACATTGGCAGGACATGCACTTTTCCAGGAGCAAACATCGGAAGTGACCACGATCTCATGATGATGTCCTTCTGGCTCCACTTGAAGAGAGTAAACACAGCAAAGTGCACCAGACTGAAGTTCCATGTGGACAAACTGCAAGACCCGCAAGTGGCTGAAATATTCAAAGCCACAATTGGAGGGAAATTTGCACCACTGCTCATTTTGGGGGCTGGTGAAGTAGATGTCAACACCATGACCACCACCTTCAACTCAGCTGTGACAGATGCCGCCACTGAGATCCTTGGCAAGCACCGACCAAAGAAGAAGCCGTGGATCACGCCTGAACCTTTGGATCTGTGTGATAAACGGAGATAAAAAAGAAAAAGAACACCTCACAGGGAGCTGATGTCTACCGAAAAATCAACAATGACATCCGAAAAGGCATGCTCACAGCAAAGGAAAACTGGATAGAAGATCAATGCCAGGAACTAAAGAACTGTCTGAACAAGAACAACAGCAAGAAGGCCTACCAGACTGTGAAGCGGCTGACAAAAGTGTTATGCAGCCCAAGGTCTCCACGATCCAAAGCAAGTCTGGCATAGCCTTATAGAGAACAAGAAGTCTTAAGGTACTGTTCTGACCTTTACAACCATACATCAAACGGAGACCTATTAGTTCTAGCATGTCCCAAGAACAGAGAAGAAGAAATCCTCCCAATTCTCCGAGAAGAAGTTGAGGCAGCAGTTCAATCGCTGAAGATGGGAAAGTTGGTGGGAGTGGACAACATACTCGCAGAATTGCTTCGAGCAGGAGGGGATGTGATGAATGACACCCTCACCATTATCTGTAACAAGATCTGGTAGAGTGGGGAGTGGCCCAAAATATGGACCCAGTTGCTTATCACTCTTCCCAAAAAGGATAACCTTCAGGAGTGTGAAAATTACCGAACCATCAGCCTCATCAGCCCTCCCAGCAAAATCCTCCTGATACTCAATAGGTTGAAACCCCAAGCTGAACAAATCATAGCTGAAGAAAAAGCAGGATTTCTAGCAGGGTGAAGTACAACTGAGCAGATTTTCAACCTCAGAATAATCTGCGAGAAATACCTACAGCACCAACAACATCTATATCATGTGTTTGTAGACTTCAAGAAAGCGTTTGACCGAGTCTGGCATGCAGCTCTTTGGGCAACCATGAGAGTGTACAACATCAGCCCTTTATTATTGAAAGTCATCAAAAGCCTGTGTGACAAGGCTACCAGTGCAGTCCTCCACAACAGAGCCATCGGGAACTGGTTCAGAACAACAATCGGTGTGCGTCAAGGATGCCTACTCTCTTCAACATCTTCCTGGAGCTCATCATGTCGGATGCCCTTGCAGATCACAAAGGCACAGTCAGCATAGGGGGTAGAGCAATCTCCAACCTCTGTTTTGCGGATGACATTGTTGGATTGGCTGGAGAGGAATAAGAACTTGAACAGCTGGTACAGAGTCTTGACACCACCTCCAGAGCTTTTGGAATGGAAATGTGTGCAGAGAAAACCACAATGATGACCAACAACACCAATGGCATCAACATACATGTAGACATCAAAGTCCAAGCCAATCCTTCAACATGGTGCATAGCTTCAAATATTTAGGCGCCATTGTGTCAGACAATGGGTCCCGACAGAAAATCCTTTCCAGGATCGCACAAACAACTGCTGCCCTGACAAGGTTGAAGCCCATTTGGAAAGACAGGCCCATAAGTCTACACTCGAAGCTAAGGCTGCTGTGCTCCCTTGTCATCTCCATCTTCCTATACTCTCACGAAACATGGACCCTCAAAGCAGATCTACAACGAAGAATACAAAGCATGGAGATGAAGTGCTACAACAGACTTCCAGGCATTTCCTATACCCACCACATTATTGATGAAGCCCAACAGATCATCACACAAGCCACTGGACAACACAATGACATGCTCACATTGGTGAAGAAAAGGAAACTCCGATGATATGGCCACGCCATCAGAGCATCAGGCCTTGCAAAGATCACCCTGCAATGGACTGTGCAAGGAGGCAGAAGAAGAGGGAGACGGAAAAGGAGGTGGGATGACTGGACTAGCTTGACACTGAGTGAAGCCATGAGGACAGAGAAAGATGGAGTACATGGTTAAACGATCATCTGTGGTGCCCCAACGACATTTGAGTTACGGGATAGGATAGAATATTATTACAAATGAAAAACATGCAGCATATCATCGTTGAACATTTCATACACATTAACACAGCAAGACAAAACTAACCTAGTTTGATTTTGCAATATGAATGACATGGGTTGTTTTTTTGTGTTTTTTTATTTGAACCACTGAAGAATACAAGGCTGTTATGTACTATACATCATGGTGTTCATAAAGGGCACTATCATAAATGGTAATGACAGTAATTATACCTTATTTTTTCATTTAATTTTTTTTATTATAGCGGAATAATTATTTTTAGGCAGATTTTAATTAATTTTTAATTTGCAGATAATTCAAGACATGACCTTGGATCGAGAATAGTACTGGTACCATTATCAAAGCAAATGAAATTTCCTGAAAATTTTCCAAAGCCACCTCCCTCTGTCTTGCTGCTTTGCCATCCGTCTTATGTTCTAGAAAAGTACTGGTGCCAGTATCCTAGCAAATGAGATGTCCTGACAGTTTTCCCACAGCCACTGACCTCTCTCTCTCTTGCTTCATCTGTCTTAAGCTCTACAAAAGAAATGGTACCAGTATCATAGAAAATGAAATTTCCTGAAAGTTCTCCAAAGCCACCAACCTCTCTTTCTTGCTGCATCTGTCTTATCTCCTCTTCCTGCTGTATCTCCGCTAGAGTTCGCGAGGGCCCAGGTTGCATGGCAGCTTGCTGCTGCTGTTGTTGCTGTCGTGCCCAGTTGGCCGACGATGGTAGCTGTAACAATTCAGCCAGCTCAAGTTCAAACATGAATCAGCTCGTCTTTCAGCAGAGAACCTCCCAAAGAACTTCTAGCCATTCACTGTACAAAGCTCCAGCCCATTAAAATGAAAGTCTGGAGTTCACAAATGCCACAACATTATCCAGGCAGGGGTCTGAAAGTTGTAGACAATAAATAAACAAAAAAACAACCAAAAACAAACAGCAAACGGATTGATTACAACTTGACATTTAAAATTATTTCAACATCCTGATCACTGGATCGTGCAGGGGATTAATTGCCCAATATCCATGTGAGATGACTTTACTTCGGCTTCACGCAGACACGTGTCCAAGATCTATCCAGCATATGCTGAAAGCATGCATATGCCTCGACAGCATTTTCTGCAAAAATTAGACTGCGTGGCACCTTCCAGTGCAGCCACGCACTTTTACATGCTTGTCACAGGTAACCAATTCTTTGCCTGCGCGGAAAAGCTCTCTACGGCAAATGTTAGTTGCACTCAGACTTATCAGTGGAAATTTGCCTGCAAATCTTTTACCTTTCAACATCTTTTGTTGTCCACTGAAGCTGAAAGATTTTTTTTTTCAGAAGGCCATCATTCTTCAAGTCTTTTTCTTTTTTTTCCACACCACAATGTTTTTTTTAAGGTACTATAGTTTTATTCTTCTATATGTAGGAGCAGTCAATGGCTTTCTTCAGCTCCACTACTACTACCACTGTTCAGCAATATCAGTGTGATGGGTGATGAATTCCTACCTGCATGTGTTGCATTGCTTGTTGTTGTTGAAGTCGTTTCAACACTTCTTGTTGCTGCCTTTGGAGCTCCAGTTGCTGAGAGAAATGAAAATAAAACAAACAATAATAATAATAATTCATTATTTGTGTAGTAACGCCATACCTTCCCCGAATCAAAACACAGTAGGTACAATGGTAGAGTATACGTTCCCTGAATGTGGAGCTAGGTACCCATTTACAGCTGGGTGGACTTGGGTGTGTTGTGTGCTCATTTCTTTCACTTATGTCTATGTGATTCCAATCCAAGTACGCCCATCCAAATACTGCTCCTCTTGATGTTGCGGAACAAAACATTTCTAGCATGTGCACAAACCGCTACACTACTGCTTTAAGAGATGGCTCCCTATAAATATCCTCATTATTTGTCTTTCATTATGAGCAATATTTATACACCACAGCCATATGCAGGATACCCACAACCACTGCCAGGCATTAATCCAATTTGTGCGCTGCTTACTTGTTTTTTCTGTGCTGCCTCTGCTTCTTGCAGTTTCTCCAGTTCTCGTTGCCTCTGCCTCTCAATCTCTTCCTGCTGACGCACCTCTTCCAGTCTCTTCATCTCTTGCAACGCTTTTTCTTCCGCTTCCCTCTTCCGTCTGAAACCAAACCCACAGTTTTGGGGATGAAGTCAATTAAAAAAGCAAAGATGTTCCCACAACCATTCAGTTGTCGGGGAGAGAGGCGCTTTGGGACCCCTCTTCTCTCTGGGTCAGCTTAGTGGTTTGGGTGGGTGCCTTCCAAGCATGGTCATCCACCCAAGCATCAACAGGGCTTGACAATGCTTACGTAACATCTGCTAGCAACAGCACAAACCACTAAGCTGCTGCACCTCTGTTAAAGTTAACTGAACGAATCAACTAATATCAAAGGTGGATTTAGTTTTAGGGCCTTGTACTACAAGACACATTAGGAGGGTGGTTGGTTAGTTAGTTATTCATTGCTTACAGCGGACTTCAAAGAGCCGAATCAGGACCACAAAATCAAGACCACAACCTGGCTGAAAGAGGACTCACCCCTGATCCGCATAAAAGATCTGCCGAAACAACCCTAGTGGTAACACTGAAGGCACTCCACCAGCCGGTCACTTTACAATAAAGGCATCCCACGCAGGGGACTCTGATGCTATATTCTAATTTATCGAACCCCCGTTTACAAAAACAAAATAGAATACAAACATAAAATATCAACAAAACATAAAATACCTACATTGCCAAATAATAATATCATTAGAAGCCCCAGTGACCATTTGGCAGAAAGCATCCAATATTCCCAAGCTGACCCAACAGACCTCATACATAAATGAGGAGTTTTGTCCCGGAAGAGTTTTTAAGAAAAAAGGTAGGTGACTGGTCTAGCGAAGAAGAGAGTATAGTAGATTGATAGGCAGAATAGGAATGAGAAAGAACAAAGGACAAAGACAGTGGGAATTTAAAGAATAAAATTTCCAGAAAGAGGATACTATTTGTACATAAACCCCCGGCACCCCTACGGGGGGAGGAAGGTGGTGGTTTTTTTTGGTCCATTGTCAGAACAATGTAACAGGTGGTTGAAAAATAACTCAATATTGAAACTTGCTTGTAACTTTTGAAAATAGAACAGCATTTCCTATCCTATCCAGCAACTCGAAAGTCGTTGGGGCACCACTGATGTTCGTTTAACCAGCGTACGCCATCTGTTTCGGTCCTCAGCAGTTTCAAGCCAGTCCATTCTCGAATATTGTCTTCCCACCTCTTTTTCTCTCTCTCTCTCTTCTTCTGTCTCCTTGCACAGTTCTTTGCAAGGCCTGGTGCTCTGGTGATGTGGCCATACCATTGGAGTTCCTGTTTCTTCATTGTGAGCATGTCATCGTGTTGTCCAATGACTTGTGTGATGGTCTTTCGGACTTCGTCGTTGGTGATATGTTGTGTATAGGGCATGCCCAGAAGTCTTCTGTAGCACATCATATCCATGCTTTGTATTCTTCGTTATATGTCTGATGTGAGGGTCCATGTTTCACGAGAGTATAGGAAGATGGAGATAATAAGGGAGCGCAGCAGCCTTACTTTGGGAGTGTAGACTGATTGTACTGTCCAAATGAGCTTCAACATTGTCAGGGCAGCAGTTGTTTGTGCTATCCTGGAGAGGACTTTTTGTCGGGATCCATTGTCCGATACAATTGCTCCTAAATATGTTAAGCTGTGCACAGTGTTAAGGGATTGGCGTTGGACTTCGATGTCCGTGTTGATGCGATTGGTGTTGTCATCATTTTGATCTTCCCTGCACTTATTTCCATTCCAAAGGCTCTGGAGGTGGTGTCATGCCTCTGTACCAGCTGTTCTCGTTCCTCTTAAGATAATCCATCAAAACGGAGGTTGGAGATTGCTCTGCATTTGCACTAAACAAAAAATATATGGCGATCCTTACAGAGATAAAAATTTGATTGCTAATATCTGACTTTATCTGATTAGTAACGAATCACCTCACACTTTGTTTCATAGTAATAATAATAATAATAATAATAATAATAATAATAATAATAATAACAATAATAATAATAATGCTACTTATAAGGTGCCTCATCCTAATTAAAGAAGGTTGTTTTCTTATGTTAGAAGAGCTCGCTCAGAATTCAAAAGTGCACCAAGCTAAAAAAATGTATTTGAATTTTAACACAAAGAAGGATGAGATCGCTGGCCACACCTCATTTCTTCCTGCCGTCTCTGCTCATCTTCCTCCTGTTTTCGCTGCCTCTCTTCCTCCTTCCTCTGATGCTCCTCCCTCCTCCTCTGCTCTTCTATCTTCTGTCGCCGCAAGGCCTCTTCCTCCTGCCTCCTCCTCTCTGCCTCCTCCACCTCTCGGCGTTTCTGCTCCTCTTCTTTCTGCCGTCGGATCTCCTCCACCCTCTGCAATCACAAGCGAACCAAGTGAGAGAGAGGAACAGTCACTACTGACTCGCCGAACATGTACGCTCAGCGTTATAAAAAAAACTAAAAGGGCAAACCCATATGACTGGCATGCTCCTTATGGAACTCGCAATATTTAACATGAAAATGAGTGCCCAGGAAAAAAAAAAAAAGAAAATAAAATGCAAAGTAATATCGACTTTGATCTTTCTTAAGTTTATATGTTCTTGATCTTGAGATGACCTTGACCTCTGGCTCAAAATACTCATGTACAATTAAATGAAGTACAGCAAAAGTTGTGTTATGCAAAAAACCAGTGATGACCTTGGAATGACCTTGGCCTTCAATGACCTTGAATATGGGATGACATGACCTTCACGTAACCTCATGTTTGTCTGATCAAATAACCCAATGTTGTTGCATACTACAGGTTAAATAAACAGCCATTCACTTTACAATGACCTGCTTTTGGTATGTTTTTTGCAAGGCCTTAAATGACCTTGACCTTCAAAGATCAATGCAAAAACGAAATATATATGAAAGATCAATCTATTATCTCTAAATACAACAAATTTGGATATTATATCTCATAGTTTAAGATGAAGGTCACTTGAAAGTACCTATACTAACTGATTTTGGATAACTCCAGTGACCTTGACGAAGTGAGGTTGACCAAATTTGTATAGTATGTGTGTCTGATACCTATCATATCCTATCCCGTAGCTCGAAGGTCATCGTGGCACCACAGATGATCGTTGATAACTATTATGTATCAAAGAATCATAAGTTCAATATTAATAGTAAAGGAATGAAATTTTGTTTAAAATTGTCAT
Source organism: Oncomelania hupensis (assembly GCA_036898135.1). Classification (NCBI taxonomy): domain Eukaryota; kingdom Metazoa; phylum Mollusca; class Gastropoda; order Littorinimorpha; family Pomatiopsidae; genus Oncomelania; species Oncomelania hupensis. Next base: position 56,517,739 of record CM072524.1, read on the forward strand.
TTTTGACTAACATTGGTTGACCCTGTGACCTTGATCTTGAAGTGAAGTCATTCGTTCACTCACTTATGAGGTCGCAAGGATATGCACCATCTGACCAAGTTAGGTTGTGATAGTTTGAGATATTAATCGACTTACAGACTGACTGACGGACATTTTTTAAAGATGTTATTGTTGGACTATTGAGGACTCATCTCTCACTGATTTGCAAATATCTGGAAAGTTTTCTTTTTTGGAGAGGGGGAGGGATGGTGAAGGAGAGTGGTGGAGAGGGTGAGGTATGGGGAGGGGAGGGGAGGGGGGACCTGAGTACAAAGACTCACATTGCTATGCATGTGAGTAAAAAAAATACCATCAGCTCACAATATTTAAGGTCAGCGTATATATAACAATACTAACAACTAGCTGTATATAATAAACGCCAGTAAAAACATTGTACAGACTTTTGCATGATCCCAAAATTCTATCAACTCCCAGAATAAAATAAGATGTAAGTAAAAAGCAAATGATCAAAGCGTGCAAGTCATTCACACAACAGGGAAACTTTTTTTTTTTTTTTTGTTCACCGTTTTAATAATAGATGGCATTTACTTCTTGTGAAGTTTCTCCAAATGGTGCACCATCTCTCTGAAAACTGCTAACAGTCTAGTGACAACAGCCGACTCTGCTCGCTTGCTAGAACTGGGTCGAGCCAACAGGATCATCTCCCCTCCAAACATCGTACCATATTAATATATTGGTCCACTGCTGTAGTTAGTTATGTCCCTTTATTCTTGTTTAATATCCCACAGCTATACTAGGGTTTTATTAATTTTTAAAAATTAAATCCTTTTTATATGGGGATCCAACTCAAGCTGGCTGAGGCGCCCACTTGCAGCCTTTGGGCACATAGTCTGAGGCCCAGACAACTGAGCACAATCCTTGGCAACCAAGGATGGGGAGAAGGGGCCTAGTGAGTACTGGGTGTATTTGTGTAGGCGGCACTCGCTAGTACACAAATGCCAGAATATTTAAAGTCCATGCGATGGAATGCATGCGTGCACCGAGTAGACCTCAGTTTATACTATCATCTGGAGTAGGAGTGCAGTTGTTTCAGTGTATGGTTGTAGGTTTTTTCCAGTCCGGTAACGGGGTTTGAACCACTGCCTGTACTGGCTGCAATGTTATGGCCTGGCGTTACACTACACTGTCTGCATCACCGAGGTTGACCTTTGACATGATTTATCTCCATGTCCAAATGTCGCTCATTCATTGGTCGACAGCTGCAGTTGTGTTCTTTTCTCTATTGTTTAAAGTTACATTTGGATTGACCTTTGACCAGATAATCTCTCGTCCAAATGTTGTCACCAGCTTTGACTCTTAGTTTGGCAGGCCAGTTGCAAAATTCAGGTTTTCAGCACCCCTGATGATGATGCCAGTGATGATGAGGATAAATGGTAAACAGGATTACTATGATTATTATCAGTTAAAAGAGCTAATGACAAACTCCAACCTGAAGCTCCAGCACCCTCTGTCTCTCCAGCTCTTCTTTCTCTTGCTCGATGCGCTCGCGTTCCCTCTGTAGAGCTTCTGTCTCCCTGCGTAACTGTTCTTGCTGTTTCAGCATTTCCGTGGCCTTCTTTCTCTCTTCTTCCATCAGTTGCTGAAATTCTGCTTCTTTTTCCTGATACATTACAAAAAACACAATCCTATTAAAAGAAGTTGTTTTTATTCTTTAGCACAATGCATTTTTTTCCACAGTTCTTCCCCTTGTAACTGCATTATTTTTAAGGGCATCAATCTACACACTACCCTATCTATTTAAAAAGATTATAAATTTTTTTATTTGTTAATGTATCATCATAGTTTTTGGAGTGGAAATAAATAAATGAATGTAGAATGTGATGAAAACGTGTACATTTAAAAAGATATTTTTTTAACCAAAATAAATTCTTTCTCTCTCTATATATATAAACACATCACAACTGACTGAATTCAATTACTTACACTTGGAGTACAGTCTACTTTTATTTCAGTGAAAATAACTCTTAATACTTCCACCAGTGATGAATAACTGAAACAACTGTGACTTTAAAATGTTATCAATATGATTTGGTTTGGTAAATTTGCAAAATCAATCAGCCACTGCTAATAATAGTAACCATGCGGTACCTATCCGATACTACTCCACTAATATTGGCACTCTTGCTCTTCCCATCAGATACAACCCTCCTCGCTGTCACTTTGCCTAAATCAAAGCCGTGAAATGACTCATCATCTGAGTCTAAATCCATGAAAAGTTCTTAAAAGAGGGCTTCATCGTTAAACTCCACCATTTGAAACCGAACTGACTTGAAAATCAAAGCTCAACCTTTTAGAAAAAAAAATCACAGTATCCTTTCTACTCAAAGTACAGCAATGGAAATAGCTCCAGAAGTAGCGCCGCCTAGTTCCCGATATTCCAAGTCATTTCCGGTGGTTTAGATAGGCACAGTGCATGTGTACACTGTGGTTCTAAACAATAGCACCCACTGCTGGCGATGTGTGGCGACTACAGTAAACACAACAGGGTGCTAAAGGTTAAAAGTAGGTGGCTGCTGGAATGACTCACACACAAAAAAAGCATGATCTTCTGAACTGCAGGTGTCCACAAATATCTGTCATTATCTATAAATATATATCTATAATTATTATTATTATATGCCTAATTTTTTAAACCTTTGTCGCTCATAGGGGCGAAACGCACCAAAACAAAAAAATTGGAATTATCACATAATAATTACAATTATATAATTTTAACCTCTGATTTAATGCTGATGAGCATGCTCAGGTCAATGCGCATGCGCAGGCACTGTTCACTGCAAACCTTAGGTTTTAGCACTACTAAAACTTGGCCAAAACAAAAAATGTGTAATAAACCCTGTGAATTGCCGGTATGTCTGTGAATTACACAGAACACGTGTTAATTACCAATATTACTGACACCTGGAACTGCATGTTTTGGCGCTAATAAGCACATATGCCAGAATGAAGCATGATGACGTAAAAATTGTAATTATCAAGCGACATTGTAATTATTATGTGTTAAAACAGAAATCAGGAGATGTGTCAATTATGCATTTGACAGCTAATATGAAATGTGTACCCTGCCTAAAAGTGGAAGTAAAAATTATTCCCAGTAAGCTTAGGCGAACTTGTCAGTCCATCAGTCATACGCCTGTCAGTCAAAACATCACTTTCTTCAGCACTTCTATTGTTCTGAGTGCACCCAATCTCGACAGCGTCACATAATCATGAGTTTTGGCAAAAAAACGCCAGTTTCTTCATCTTCACTCTCTCTCGAGTCATTTTCACCACTGATTGGAGTTGTTTCCCTTCCACTGAACTCAGGAAATATGGTTTGTTTGCGGTGCCAACATTCCATAAATGTTTGAGGTTATAGGCAGCGAAGTGGTTTAACAGCTGTTTGAAATGTTCCACCCATCTATTCAGTTCTTATGCGTGGCACTGAACAAACGTGCAAGCAAGCTCTGCCTTTTTTTAATCTGTCGTCAAAATAATCTCCTCGGTTCACAATCGTTGTCAATATTTTGATTTATAGCGAAGAATGTAGCTCGCAGGCCAAACAAAATAACCAACTGATGACCTTTTTAATTTGAGAATTATGACCATTTGAGAATAAAGCGCAGCGTTTACTCCTCAAATTTTTTTTGGGAGGAGGGAAAGAGGGGGGAAATTCTTATTAGAGAGAGAGAGAGAGAGAGAGAGAGAGAGAGAGATTCTAAACCATCTGTTTCCTCAAATCACTTGTCTAAAGCAAAAGCTAATTGTGCAGGTAAAAGATGGGAGCCTTCAGTGTGGAACTCCAAAAGGTAAATACTTTATTACAAAAATACAAATGCAAGTGTTCCTCACCAATCTGATCTTCTCCAGGTCTGCTTTCATGGAGGCATTTTCCAATTCCCAGACGCTGGTGGGAGGTATAGGGTACAAGTTGTTCATGGGAGGCATGGCGGTGCCCCAGATGGATGGAATGTCACCTTGACCTTCCCCGGAGGCAGCGGAGGCAGGCTGAGATACAGAGCGTTGGAACATCGGGGGAGTTGTCGATAATGAGACGTCCACCCCGGACCTGACAGGTGAAGGTCAACAATAAAATTGCTAAGCTACATGACCAGAACGTGTACAGTTAAAGGGTCTCAACATCCCACATGTCAGCATCACAGACCATTTTCAAATTCACATTGAATGTTATCACACCACAAAATACTAAGGTTAAGCCAAATAATTCTTTTTTAAAGTTTCAAAAGCACATTTTAATAAAAGCAGTAACTTCATTTGTTTTTGACTTGAGGGTGAGGGAAACAGAGGGGGAGAGAGAGAGGAAGAGAGAGAGAGAGAGAGGGGGGGTGGGAAAAGAGGAGGGGGGAAGAGAGAATGTTGTAAGAAGACAGAAGAAGAAACTGACTGTGGTGGAACTAGCTGCTGGGGAAGGCAAGATGTGATGGAGATGGTGGGGGTCAGTTGTGACAGTTGTAGCTGGGTCTGTTGCTGGAGCTGCTGCAGTCGCTGAAGTTGCTGCATGTACTGCAGCAGCACAGGGTTGGTCTGCAGCGCCTGCATGCTCACTTGCTGTTGCTGGGCAGGGTCCAGCAGTTTGAACGTGTCCTGTTCTTGGAGTGATGCTAGCACTTGCATCTGTATGGTTCTGAAAACAGAGGTTCACTACTTCGTCTAATCGTCAGATACACATTACATTTGTGTCTTTTGCCTGCCCACGTATAAATCAGTAGTAAAAGGTAAATGGTTGAATGAACTGCAGTTATATCAGACTGTGGTGCTTGCGACAATAGGGTTTGCACAGGATTATCTCCCGTCCAAATGCCACGCAATATTGGTTGACTTACCTGCAGTTATGTACTTTCACCCCCTCTTTCCTAGTCAATGGTGCTCACCACATTAGTGATAAACTTTTACAGGAATCTCTCCTGTCTAAATGTCGCTCCGTACACAACTATACAATTAACACAAACACCTTCATCTATCTCAATGTTCAATACTGCGAAGCCTCTGTAACAATCACGTACCATACTAGACAACCATTGTGATATAATTATAATGCAATCATAACAGTACTGCCGGACCTCATTTTACAGTTGATCTGCAGTATCTGATGTGTCAATCATTAAGTGATACTAAACAACCATGTAAGATACTAGACAATCATTGTAAGATATTGGACTATCATAACACTGCTGACCTCATATTACAGCTGATCTCCAGAATCTGCTTTGTGAATCACGACAAGATACTAGACAATAATGACAAGATACTAGGCAATCAAAAGAAGATTTCAGACAATCCTAATAAACTGCTGACCTCATATTACAGTTGATCTGCAGTATCTGATGCGTGAGGAGAACTTGCTGTTGGGTCAGCAGGCTGTCGGGGCTGCCACCACCCCCAGGGAGTTGGGGGAAGGAGGAGGTGGGGGCTACTGATGGTAATGTATTGATCTGAGGTAGGGAGGCCACAGGCTGACCCATAGACAGTGGAGGCTGGCCCACAGAGATTTCGGGCGATGGATTTGATGTTGAGCTTTGAAGGTCTGATGGCTGCACACACACGCACATTTTGCAGTTAGAACCGAAACAAAGACTACAACATGAGGAACCGATACCAATGAATCCCAACGAGTCCCTCTACAAACATTAATTTTATTTGCTCTGCATCTCAGTCATTCCCTCTTCAAGCAATTATACTTTATCTGCATTCTTAACAGTCCTTCCAGCAAACATTATCTGCATCCCTATCAGTACCTCTTCAAGCAAAAGTATACTTTATCTGCATCCCAATGGGTCCCTCCCTCTTCTAGCATTATTATAGTTACTTTACATCCATATCAGTTCCTCTTCAAACATTATTATCCTTAACCCTTTGAACCCTGGATGCCCCACCAATTCTGAGCCCATCCCCTGGGCTCCCCGGAGAAAAATGGCATTTTTAGCATGCTTTTAGTAAAACAACGAAAACATAACCAAAGTGTTAGACAACCCAAAGTACTTCAAATGTCATCTCTTCATCTTCATTATCATCCCACAATTGATCGATTACGTCCTGAGTTGTGTACAGTCGCTTAGCGACGCTTCCTTGATTTGTAGACCTTCGTTTCATGACTCAAAATTGAGAAAAAAACGTCACAAAAACACGCATTGTGCTCGCACTAGAGCGCAGACATTTTGCTTTACCTTATTCCCAAAAACCCTCAATAACCCTATTCCAAACAGCAAGTACTAGAAAGAACAGTAAGATGTGTACGGACCGCAAGATTAACTGTAAGGTTACGAGACCGATTTATCGGTCTATCGGGGGGGCACAGCTGTTTAAGGGCTAGACCGATATATCGATCTTTCGGGTTCAAGAGGTTAATGGCTAACAAAAACCTTTTTGTATACAGCTTTTTGTATACAGAGAGAACTCACCTACCTTAAAAACAACAACAGAATTTCAATTGATTTTAAATGCACTTCTGTTTTTAATTAAATTTTGTTGAAAAGTACAGACGTTCAGCCAAAGTTTTTCACTGGACATTGAATAGAGAACTACCACAACTCCACGGGTTCATTCATTTATTTTGCATCATCACCACCGCCACCACAAGTATGAAAAGCTCCTACCGTGGAAAGCCTGTACATTACAACAGGCAGCTGGGGTGGAGCTATATTAGGCCCACTATTCAATCGACCAGCACCCCCCGCTAGCCCTTCCTTCTCACGCAGGCTACCAAGGCTGACCATAATAGGAGGAGGTACGGGTCCTGGGATGAACGGCACATGTCCCCAGCGCTTCATCAGCTCCCCCAGCGACAGGAACTGATGGTCACATCCACGCTTGACCAGGAGGTTCATCTTGAAGTAGCCTGCACTGAACCACTGACACATGCTTTCTGCCAGGAATGGGCCTGACAACACACACATATATATATCAATTAACATACAGTAACAATCCAAGTACACATAAAACTGCCACAAAAAACAAGAGGCATCGGTTTGAACAACATGTTTTGCTAAAAGAATCAATGTATTAAATTTGTATAAATAATTACGTCATTTTTAGACTCAAACACATGTGTTTATCACAAATTCACAATGTCAATATTGTTTCTACTGCTAACATCTATAGATATTATTAACATAAAATGATAGAAAACAAAAAAAGTTTCAAAATGACAGAACTGAAATATTACCAATATAAAATGATAGAAAAAATGTTGGATCCTGAGAAAATAATGATTGTGCTGAAGTAAAGGCAAAACCTTACCCTGCACTTCTCCCTGAGGGTCTGTGTAAAACCATTTCAAGGCGTTTTCGTCTGTCATGGATAAAGCTGCTGTATCTTTCTGTTCCATGACCTAAAAAGTAGTAATAATATTAGTAATAATAATAATGACAATAATAATAATAATAGTTAAATTACTACTAATAATGGTAATAATGATAATAGTACAAAATGATTGCAAAAGTCTGCTTATTCTCAAGCCTCACCTCGTCCGACATGATGTTGCTTAGAGTGACCCCTTGAGGCATGTCCGGCATCAATGATACTGTTGAGGGGTTGCTATCAGAGTTAACAGACCTCTCTATTTCCACACCAGCTGGAACCTCGGATGGAGCAGGTGGGTCAGCTAAAAAAAACAACATAGTATCCATGTAACATCAAGTTTTCATTGCAGTGGAGCTCATCATTGTGTATGATCACTACTTGGCAGTGTCCACAAAACTCAACTTGCTAGTGACATTCCCTAGTTCCAATCTAGCAGGACTGAAAATAAATCGGCATCCATCTTCAAGAAATTATAAAAAGACAAGATCATTTTTCCCTACAATAACGAGAAACTAATGGATAAATAAACTAACAGCACAGTAATTTGCACAAAAACAACTGCCCGTCTACAAACTGCTCCACTCTGTGGACAATACATCTGATCAGGCAGCAGGCTGAGGACATCCATTACAAAGACTAAACAATGAATGCAGGGTCACCTGTGCGAACACCATTGGAGAGGTTTGATGACTGACTGGAACTGCCACTCTTGTTTAGCTCCGTCTCTGGCTCTTCCGTCTCATCTGACGCCCTATTTCTGCCATGCACAGATGATACTTCTCTGTCTCCCTCGCGGTCCTGGCATCAGACAAAACAAAAACACGCACGTAACTCATAATGAGCTACATCTGGAATGTGAAAATCTGGTCAAATGTCGGCCCCAATGTAACTGTGGGGTGTAAACAAAGGGGAAGAGACATAAGCTCATTCAAGCCTAACAATACTGAGCTGGACTGGACATAATGTCAGCCCCAATGTAGCTGTGGGGTGTAAACAAAGGTGAAGGGACGCAAGCTCATTCAAGCCTAATACTACTGAGCGACATTTGGACTGGACATAATGTCGGCCCCAATGTAGCTGTGGGGCGTAAACAAAGGTGAAGGGACATAAGCTCATTCAAGCCTAACAATACTGAGCGACATTTGGACTGGACATAATCTTGTCAGTTTCAATCCTATTGCATATAGTGAGCACCCAAGCTGACCAATATGATGAAGAGATAAACAGAGAGGGAAATACAGAGAGAAAGTGAGAGAGGAAAATAGGAAGACAGAAAGTGAGACAAAGAGGGGAGAGAAAAAAGAGAGAGAGTTAGTCATTGGTCACGTGGACTGCTAAAGAGAGAGAGAGAGAGAGAGAGAGAGAGAGAGAGAGAGAGAGAGAGAGAGAGAGAGAGAGAGAGAGAGTGAGAGAGAGAGGGAGGGATAGAGAGAGAGAAAGATGCTTAAGTGAGAAAATGGGAAGACGAGATGACTGTGACGGAAATTAAAGGCGGATACCTGATGTGGATCACAATGGTGAGGTGGTGGCCGCCTGTCCCACTCCTCTCTGTCTTTACCAAGCTGTGCAAATGATAATGTTACATTTTATGAAGTGAGAATTCCAAACTCATACTCTGCTCGAGAACAGTAACACACATGCACACAAGCAGAACTCACAAGTTAACAAGACAGGTAATAACATCAGCACTTCTGATGGTATCCACATAGAGGTTTTAGAAGAACATTTGAGAGTGCCGCTATGTATACTGAAAATTCCACTCTCAGGGGTTAGAATTGGTGAGGAGGAAAAACAAAAAGAAGAAATAATGAAGAGGGGCCAGGTCAGAGTACCGGGACGGAGGTCCTGTTCGGGTGAAAATTCATACAGAATGAAATTATATGTACAATTAAACTTCACAAAAGTTATCTTCAATTATAAAACAGAAGTGACAAGTGTAAAAAAAAAAAAAAAAATTTAAAAAATTTAAATCGCCTCTTAGCTCACCCTTGGGCTGCCTCTGCAAGCTTTAGGTTGTTGGATGCTACTGTCCATTTTGAATGAATTAGTCATTGTGTAATGTATTTCCACAATCAAGGTAATACAGAAGCAAAGAAAAACAAACCGCACCTTGTTTGAAACAAATGCTCCAGAGGAGTCGAACGTCCCCCCAATATCTTCGTATTCATCTTCTGCCCACTCTGGCACATCTGAAAGATCAACAGGCAAAGTTCAATAAAAACAACAAACTATTAACAAATGTATACACGAAGGCAAAAAAGAAACAAAGAGTAAAGAGAGAGAGGAGTGGAGATGGGGTGGGGGTGGGAGGTACACCACTTCTTTCACAATTCTGATTTTGCTTAACCCCCAAAAATATCAGTATTCTCCAATTTGTCTAAATTTCCTGACAAAATACGAAAATTGCGTAAATTTAGTTAGTTATTCATTGCTTACAGGGTCCAGCGGACTGCAAAGAGCTGAATCAGGACCACAAAACCAAGACCACAGCTTGGCTAAAAGAGGACTGACCCCTGATCCGCATAAAAGATCTGCCAAAACAACCCCAGCGGTAACACTGAAGGCACTCCACCAGCCAGTCCCTTTACAATAAAGACATCCCGCATGCAGGGGACGCTGAGGCTAATTCTATACTCTAATTTATCGAACCCCCGTTTACAAAAACAAAATAGAATACAAACTTCATTATAAAATATTAACAAAACACATACATATAAAATGCCTACATTGCCAAATATAACATCATAGGAAGTCCCAGTGACCATTTGGCAGAAGGCATCCAATATTCCCAATACGATCCAACAGACCTCACACACAAATGAGGAGTTTTGTTCCGGAAGAGTTTTCAAGAAAAAAGGTAGGTGACTAGTCTAGCGAAGAAGAAGAAAGTATAGTAATTTATAGAACAGAGTAGGAATGAGAAAGAATAAAGGAGAAAGACAGCAACAGTGGGAATTTAAAGCACTAAATTTCCAGAAAGTGGGGATACTATTTATACTGCAACCCCTCGGCATCCTCACAGGGGGAATGGCGAAAATGTTGTCATATATGCATTACCAAGAAACAAAACCCTCAACAAGTGTAGAATAGACATCCCAGGTGACAAAAAAATCCGACACATAATCTTGCCCAAACATTACAATTGCAGATGCATAAACATCGGACAGAATGAGATGTTAATTGAAACCAAAGGCAGCGTGTACACAAAACATACCTCCCACCCACGAGGAAAGAACACAACACAGTTAATAGGTCATGTTTCAACAAATACACAGTTACATTCAATGCACGCATGCTACACAAACATAAATCACTAAAACAATAATAACAAGAAAAGACAGAAGGCTGGATGGAAGGGGGAATGACTCCCCTACCTTCAGCTTCCCATGGCTCACCCATCCTTCGACCTCTGTCGTCATACTCGTAACCCCGAGTCCTGGAAAAGGTTCCGTTTCGCCGCTCCAGATCAGTTGCGGGTCGGCCAGGCTCCCGCCAACTACTACGAACGTCTGCAACGACAAACGATGAGATGAAAAACAAGGTTTAATGTCATAATACATGAGTGTCAATGACCAATGGAACTATCAAACCAGGCAATGACAAGGCAACGAGATGGTAAGCCAATTAAATGCATTTCCAGACACTCATCCAAACAATTATTATTGTCAAAAGTGTTAATTTATTTTTATGTTGTGACTTGGCTTCATCCTAACAAAGCAACAGTAAAACACAAGTACAAATGATCTAACACGCTTAGCAGTACTTTTAGTAGCAGTATTTGTAAAGTAAAAATGATGAATTTCAGCTCCGTTGTTCTTGAGGTCAAAAAGTGTTTTTTGTTTTTTTTTAAAAACAAAGTGAAATTCGGAGCAATGGACAGACTGACAACCAAACTGCTACTGAAGGGTGGCTCATGATTTGAAGTACCTGTATACCAAAACTCAATAAAATCACTTCTGCGGTTTGTGAGATATTGGGCAAAACGTATTTAGCAACATATTGACTCCAGCGACCTTGACCTTTGCGGTAGAGCAAACATGGTAGGAGGCAGGCTACTAACCTAGTTCATGTTCTGGTTTAGGGCTTTTAATAGACCAACAGGCAGACTGACCAACATTTGGATCGTACCGATTCCCTCTGACTATTTCAAAGTATTTCCAGGCATGTCTACAAAAAGAAGGGCCGGGTAGCTCAGTTGGTAGAGCGGCTTAATAGTAACTGAAAGGTACCTGGTTCGAATCTGTTACGTTGAAACGCGAATGGTAGTACGTCGGAAACGTGTACGATAGATCTAATCGTTTCATTTTGCAAAGTATTCAATAATGGAGTTTATTTACCTTTGATTTGAGTTTGCATTGTTGTTAGGAGAGGCTTTGTATAACGTTGATAATTTTCGTTAGTCGATATAGTTGTAGAATTTTCTGGATCTGCGTGTTTACTCTTGATAGAAATTTCCCGATACATGTCGAAGCAAGAGGTTGTTCCGGAAGATATAAAAATATGTATTGACGTAAGTCAGTGATGACGATCTTTTATTCGATTGGTGGCAGTGCGTCATTTCTACTGTATTCGAAATTCTTCCGGAAGAGAGAGAGATTATAAAATTGTGTGCCGCACTGTTGTTGAGAGATAGTTATTGTTGTTGATAGTAGTTGCTGTTGAAAGTTTTTGAGTTGAGTTGAGAATTGTATGCAGTTGTTGATGTATGCTGAATAAAAGTGGAAAACTTCATACGTCGACTTTGTGACTTGTATGCTGATTGAGCGGGCTGCGTGAATAAACGAATCTGAGTTACACAACTATCAGGAATTCAAGCATCGGGGCTGAATCAGATACTGATAGAAAAACACCAACATCAAACGGAGTGTAACAGAATCCCAGATTGGCCAATGTTTGACCATATTATTTTTCCCTGACCATCAACCAGTTCGCTGGTGTCAGAATAATGTGACCAGTAGGTGCCTACACGCTCCGGCATCGTGTGACTATATTCTACAATTAACATTAGTCTACAAAAAGATTAGACTTTTTTTTTTAAAGAACAGAGTGTGCACTGGCGCTTTTAGTTGTTTGCATCACTGCTCACAAAATTATGTCTAGGATCACACAAATTGGTGTCCACAATAAGTTTGACTCCTGTAAAACTAAATATTTTTACGACAAACCAAGAGGATATAAACACACTGAAGCGTGGCCCCTTTCTCCTCCCCATTCACGGTCCCACAGGATTGTGGCTTAGCTGTCAGACTTAGTACCTAGGACAGCAAGTGGGCGGATGCCTTGGGCGACTTGAGTTAGATCCTGTGTAAGCCAGTGCCTCAAGCAGCCCACTCTCACACATACAAGAGATTGGAGACTGAACACTCACTCCAGCGATCTCTGCTCCCTGCTTTGCGCCAGTCCCCATCATCCTCCTCTTCTGCCACAGGAACCTTCTCTCTCCAGTTGTCGCTCATGGACCGACTGTAGCGAGGCTGGCCTTCACGCGCCACTTCCTCGAACGGCCGCGGCAAATACCTCTCCAACTTCCGGCTGCCACTGTCCAGAATAAACCAGAATAAACACTGGCGTTTGAACCCACCACCGGCCATGTGGCAGCCGTGGGGATGATCATCCCAAATATGAACAAAATGAATGGTCAATGGTGATTACTGGGGTCCTGCATGAGCTATAATTAAAATGTGATTTATGAAGCAATAATGCAAAAACCGATAAACCATTACAAGCTTCACATAAGGAATTAGTCATTTATAATGATTTCATACATTTGTTCAATAACTGTTTGCAGCTATTCACATAAACATGGAGTGCAAGTTGATTTTTAGCACAGAGAGCAGAGAAAAGAGAAAAAAAAAAAGAAGAGAAGAGAGAGGGACTGGCAACATAAAGTTGCTTTTCCAAGTCTTTAACTGTTTGAGTGAATTCATGGGGAATGCAGAGGTGCCTACCCCTTGTCTGACCATTTGTGTACTGGCTGCATGAAAAATGTGTATTTTGTGTAATATCAGATTTCGCGCAACTCGCAACATTTTATCAAAAAATTATTGTCATGAAAACTGCAACATTCACAAAACATTAATTCATACTAATTCCAACTCACCTATTTAATCCTCATGAAACAAACTAATATAGAACGTAACAAGTTATGGTCACAAATGCATACTAATACAGGGCTAGAAATTAACTTTTTTCTTTGGGGGCCACCGGGCCCCTTGATTGAAAAATTTGAGGGCCCACAAGCAACTTTCGGGGCCCAACTTGAAAAATAATGCAAACAAAAAACAAAAGAATTATTGACAATATAATAAGTAGAAAGTACAATTTGTCTGATAATCAAAAATAAAAACAATTGAATTTCTAATTTTGCTGAGTGATGTCATTTTTATTTGCCTTTTCTTTCACTTTCAAACATTACCAACAAAAAAGGGGAAAACACACACACACACACACATTCAGTGACAAACATATTCCAGTGACTAGTGAGCCTGAAATGTCCATTAAACAAAATAGAAAAAAATCAAGTGAGTCTCTTGTATAATACTTTTCAGTTTTATGACTGAGTATTGCACAATACACATCATTAAATTTTTAATATGAGTAACCTAACAAAAAATCTGACCTCAATGCACAAAAGTTCAAAACAAAACCATGAAAGGGAACTAAACTTAACAGTACTCTTTCTCGTTCACTTCAAGGCCATGCCATGGAAATCTTTTTTTCCACCCTTCATTGTAGTTCCTTGATCTTTTTTCCTCTTCATACTTCTTTTTTCTCTCTTTTTCTTGTTCTTTCCTTTCGTCGACGTTTTCTTCTGGCATCTTTCGCTTCCCAAAAATTGGAAAATACGCCATTGCCGATTGTTTTAGCAACTGTATGGCAACGATATGTAGCCATACTTTCGTACTTGCAAAGATGGACATTTTGCGCTTATGTTGTGCCATATCCTTTTGTTTATTATATTAAAAAGATATTGAAGTGTATATTAAACTTTTGAGTGCAAAATTAAAGGGTTTTCGCTTCTTTTCTGGTTTTTTTTTCTGTCCAAATTTAGGGCACCGGTGTGGGTTGCTTCCCTTGGCCCAAATACGAAACTGCCGAGTAGAGCTAGCTGTAGCAGATGAATTATTTTGCGGGCCAAGCGGGACCTTCGTTTTTCAACTTTCCGAGCCCGAAATCAACTTTGCGGGTTTTTGGCCCCGGGACCCCGCTAATTTCGAGCCCTGTAATATATTATTTTTTGTGTTGTATTTTACTCCATAACCATTAAAAAGATCTCCATATTGTTGAACAATTAATTAATTTGAATTATGAATATATATAAATGCATCATTATTTTCGTATATTCTGCTGAAACTGGCAACACTTTTTGTTTTCTGAGCATACTACATGTAGAGTGTTCTGCACTTTGTTGTGTAAATACAGTTCCTTTTTATGCACTTTGTATTAATTTTAGACACCTGAGCCACTTTTGGGAAAAACACGTTTTTATTTTTATGTGAGAGTTACCCACTTTCAACAGTTAAATGAGTGCCTTAATATTGACCGATTTTAAAAGTTTAAAATTTTTTAATCTTCTAAAGGTTTGTACTATATAATAAAAACAAACATCCTGAACCAAAATAAAATTGACGACATGTTTAGCAGCTTCCTCAATGGCGGATACAAAGTCTCACAGGAAAGGGGGGATGGATGGGTTGGCAGTGGAGGGTATGGGAGTAGGACAGAACAGAAAAAGAGCTTAGAAAAAAACATTTCAAATTTTTTTGACAGAAAACAAAAAAACTTGTATTATCCCTATTTGTTATAAAAGCAGATAAATATAATTGTGACACTCACACTTCTTCCCAGCCATCTTTGTTGGGTCCCCGTGACCGTAAAAAGCCAACCCCTACGTCTCCATTCTCCATCGAAGACCGTCCAACATAGCCTTCACCTCTGCCCCGCCCTGCCAACACAAACTGCCACTACAGCAATGTTACCATCACAAAACCTTTAGCTAATAATGCACAAGCTCACTTCTACTAAGAAGTGACAAGTATTAATAAAAATGCAGGGAACCACTATAAAAAAAAATTTATAAAGAAAAAAGGTAGGTGACTGGTCAAGCGAAGAAGAAGATTGTATAGCAGATTGATAGAACAGAGCAGGAATGAGAAAGAGCAAATGAGAAAGACAGTGACAGTGGGAATTTAAAGCACTAAATTTCCAGAAAGTGGGGATACTACTTATACTGAAACCCCCGGCACCCCAACGGGGGTAGCCAAAGCACTACCATTAGACCACCGTTATACAGTCCGAAGTGGAACACAGTCATTAGGTCCTGCTATCTTTTCAATAAAACACCATGCAATAAAACAATAGCGCAAATTCAACCACAAATAACACAACTTCTTCTTGTGTTGAGCAGCCACAAGCAATACATTTGCTACTAATATTATATAGATGGAGCCAAACATGGCCAAATTTTTTTTTTACAGGATTTACCTTTTTTTTTAAAAATTTTTTTTTAAATATCCAAGAGGAATTTGTAATAAAAACAAACAAAACCAATGTCTTTCAAAAGTTAAAAAATATTTAGTAATGCTCTTGCTTCAATTGAATCTGCACATTCAGTAAAATTATCTTTTAGAGTTCAGCTAGTCACAATTGTTGACACCTTACATGATCATCATTTTGAAAAGGTATTGAAAACTGTAGTCAAGGTCCTGCAAACTGTAGTCTGTTTGCCAAATGTGAGTAAACAGTTGCGCAGACTTCTCTACACTTGCAGCGAACTTGCCCAATGAACAATCTCATCTTGCTCAATCATCCGCCATGTTTCTTTCGTTACCAGTATTTTATTTCTTCTGTTAACAATCAGCTTCCTGTATAAATCCTATCGATACTTTTTTTTGTGAAGGGCTAGCAAGTTTCGCTGGGCAACTCTCTCTAGCCAGAGTAAAACATTCTGCTTTTCAGCAAACCTGTGAACTGAACTATGCTCACCTCTGCCTCTGCCACGGTCTACAGCACCCCCTCTCCCTCCTCTTATAGGTAACGGCCCTCCCCTCCCCGGCCGTGCCACTGTTTGACTATTAACGCCCTGTGCCATTAGTCTCTGAAACAAACATAGTATTCACATTTAAACACGTACAATCAAGTTATTATCTGGCAGCAGACTCCTTGTTATGCACTGTAAACATAATTTACAGCAATGACAGCCGTAGGGCAATACCAGCCAGAAAAAAGTCACTATAGGATTACAAACTACCCCCACGTTAAATCATATTTAAAGTCCACTCACTAGGCTCTGAAACCCCTACACTTGATTTGCAACTGAACAAAGGCCGGTCATCTTTAAAGCATCATTACCTCATACACTCAGTATTGAAGATTGACACACAGAACTGCAAAATTATGATGACGATGATGATAGCCTGTGGCTTCTTGCTGTATTAACAATGTATACATTACTGCAAGAAGAAAAAAAAAAATATATATATATATACGTACCATGTGTACGGGTGAGTTTGTGCGGGAGAGAGAGAGAATTGTATTTAGCTTGCTATTGTACTGAGGAGGGGGGTGTTCTATTGTCTTAATATATTATTATCTTTTGTTGACTTGACTTGATGAAAACTTTTATAAATTCATTGTCCCTGAAACTCACGAGGATACATTATATTACATTACATGATTATTGCTTTAGGTCCAGTGGACTCTTGCTTATCTCTAGCACGTTGAGTGTAAGCCTCAGTAAGTCCCATACGTTATATGTGCCTGATGCACGAATGGTAAAATGCTTAGCGCAGGAAGAAAACGCTTACAGTCACAATGTGAAAAAAATTAAAAACCAAGCAGAAAATGCAAAAAACCATGCCATCACACATCATACCTGTTCCTCTTCAGACAGTTCCATCAAGGATATCGGCCGCTGTGCTTTCTCGTGAAATATTTCACGAAACTGCCGTAATCTTTCTGCAGGCTCGTAACTTTCTTGACACAGGGCTAGCATTTCCTCTCTGCCATAGCGGAATTCTGCCAGCTTGAACTTTGTGCTAGGTACTGGTGCGGTTTGAGACCCATCCGACAGGGCTCGGAGCCTGTCAACAAATAATAGTAACATCAAAAAAGTAATTATTATAATTTTAAAAATAATTTCAGTAAGTAGTACCTTAACAACAGTAAAAATAATAATTTTTAACAAAATAAAAGTTCTGTACTATAACAGTCTTTTTTTTTTTTTTTTTACAAAATAATAGCAATAATTAATGGGTTAATTAAAGCCAACAGGCTGGTAAAAGCCTAAAAATACCAGCACACCCGCACACAGAGGAAAAAACAACAATAAACTCATCTTTAGCAGCACACAGGACCTAAAGTAGGAACATTAAACAATCATTTTAGTTTTAAAAATGTCAAAGTTACAAAGTTCTACAAACAAAATAATTATAACAAAGGGTCGTTTGAACATGATTGTCACCTGTTTTATTTATTCTGTGTTAAAAACATTTTTTTGTTACGAATTGATCATTACCTTGAATTTTATTTTGAAGGGGAGTGTGCATTACAATTTTATTAACAGTGCTACTGAAAATTTAAGCAATTGTGTAAAATAATATATGTGTGTCAACGTTACAAAGTTGCAGGAAACAGTGAAACCAAAATAAACTCCACAATAATTACTCATTAACAAATAACAGTTGCTTCATACCTAAAAATACATTCTAAAGTGAAAATCCCAACAGTACACTGGCTGACTAGTGAGTTAGAACTGATACTAATAGAAGTAATATCTGCTGAAAGGAGTGAAAACCATAATAAAACAAAGCCAAACGAAAATAAAACTTACCACTCTGGACCAAACTGCATCGTTTCTGCCATTTTTAATTTTTCAAAAAGCAATGTGTTAGATGGGCCTCCCCTGAAACAAACATCATGCAAAATGTAAAGTACTTTTAGTAGGCCGATAGTATACAGTTGTCAGTTATCATCAGTCTTGAGAGGCATCATTTATGCTTTTCGGTTATAAAGACTGTGTAGGCAACCCAGACCCAAGTAGTTTTATGATGTTTTTTTTGTCAGACTTCATTGCCATTGGATGAATTTCTGAAAGGCCACAATTGGAGGGAAATTTGCACCACTGCTTATTTTGGGGGCAGGCGAAGTAGATGTCAACACCATGACCAATACCTTCAACAACGACTGACAAAGGCCACAAGCTCTATTTCAGCGGTAGAGATGACAGGCACGAACACGGCGTTGGATTCTTGGTCCCCAAGAACATTCTAGCCACTGTCATGGGTTGCCGCCCAGTCTCCAGTAGACTCATTACCATCCGTCTGAGAGCAACCCCTTTCAACATTACCATCATCCAGGCCTATGCCCCAACATCAGACTATGAAGACAGCGAAGTGGAGGATTTTTATGAAAATATACAGGCGGTCCTTGACCAAGTGCCGAAGAAGGACATAGTCATAGTGCAAGGCGACTGGAATGCCAAGGTTGGCCAAGATGCGCACCGCAACTGGGGAGACACATGCGGACCCCACTGCAACAACGAGACAAATGACAGGGGTCTGAGGCTATTGGAGTTTGCCAGATACAACAATCTGGTACTGGCAAACACGCTTGGTCTCCACAAAAAATCCAGACGATGGACATGGCACAGTCCCGGCGGGGAACATCACAACCAGATCGACTACATCATGGTCAAGAAACGCTTCAGATCAAGCATCAACATTGGCAGGACACGCACTTTTCCAGGAGCAGACATTGGAAGTGACCACGATCTCGTGATGATGTCTTTCCGGCTCCATTTGAAGAGAGTAAATACAGCAAAGTGCACTAGGCTGAAGTTCGACCTGGACAAACTGCAAGACCCGGAGGTGGCAAAAATATTTCAGGCCACAATTGGAGGGAAATTTGCACCACTGCTTATTTTGGGGGCAGGCGAAGTAGATGTCAACACCATGACCAATACCTTCAACTCAGCTGTAACAGATGCCGCCACTGAGATCCTTGGCAAGCACCGACCAAAGAAGAAGCCGTGGATCACACCTGAACTTTTGGATCTGTGTGATAAACGAAGAGAGTTAAAAAAGAAAAAGAACACCTCACAGGGAGCTGATGTCTACCGAAAAATCAACAATGACATCCGAAAAGGCATGCGCACAGCAAAGGAGAACTGGATAGAAGATCAATGCCAGGAAATAGAGAACAATCTGAACAAGAACAACAGCAAGAAGGCCTACCAGACTGTGAAGCGGCTGACAAGTGTTAAACAGCCCAAAGTCTCCACTATCCAAAGCAAGTCTGGCATTTGCCTTACAGAAGAACAAGAAGTCTTGGACAGATGGACAGAGTACTGCTCTGACCTTTACAACCATACACCAAATGGAGACCCATCAGTTCTAGCATGTCCCGAGAGCAGAGAAGAAGAAGAAATCCTCCCAATTCTCCGGGAAGAAGTTGAGGCAGCAGTGCAATCGCTGAAGAAAGGGAAGTCAGCGGGAGTGGACAACATACCAGCGGAACTGCTACAAGCAGGAGGAGAAGCGATGACTGATGCTCTCACCACTATCTGTAACAAGATCTGGCAGAATGGGGAATGGCCTACACCATGGACCCAGTCGCTTGTCATCACTCTTCCTAAAAAAGGTAACCTTCAGGAGTGTGAAAATTACCGCACCATCAGCCTCATCAGCCATCCCAGCAAGGTCCTCCTGAAAATAATACTCAACAGGTTGAAACCACAAGCTGAACAAATCATAGCTGAAGAACAAGCAGGATTCATGGCAGGGCGAAGTACCACTGAACAGATTTTCAACCTCAGAATAATCTGTGAGAAATACCTACAGCACCAACAACATCTATATCATGTGTTCATAGACTTCAAGAAGGCATTTGACCGAGTCTGGCATGCAGCTCTATGGGCAACCATGAAAGTGTACAACATCAGCCCTAAAATCATAGAAGTCATCAAAAGCCTGTATGACAAGGCTACCAGTGCAGTCCTCCATAACAGCGTCATCGGGAACTGGTTCAGAACAACAATCGGTGTGCGTCAAGGATGCCTACTCTCTCCAACACTCTTCAACATCTTCCTAGAGCGCATCATGTCAGATGCTCTTGCAGATCACGAAGGCACAGTCAGCATAGGGGGCAGAGCAATCTCCAATCTTCGTTTTGCGGATGATATTGATGGATTGGCTGGAGAGGAACAAGAACTTGAACAGCTTGTACAGAGGCTTGACACCACCTCCAGAGCTTATGGAATGGAAATAAGTGCAGAGAAGACCAAAATGATGACCAACAACACCAATGGCATCAACACGGACATCAAAGTACAAGGCCAATCCCTCAACACAGTGCACAGCTTCAAATATTTAGGAGCCATTGTGTCAGACAATGGGTCTCGACAGGAAGTCCTCTCCAGGATCGCACAAACAACTGCTGCCCTGACAAGGTTGAAGCCCATTTGGAAAGACAGAACCATCAGTCTACATTCCAAAGTAAGACTGCTGCGATCTCTGGTCATCTCCATCTTCCTATATGCTTGCGAAGCATGGACCCTCACAGCAGATCTCCAACGAAGAATACAAAGCATGGAGATGAGGTGCTACAGAAGACTTCTGTGCATTTCCTATACCCAACACATCACCAACGTTGAAGTCCGACAGACCATCACACAAGCCATTGGACAACACGATGACCTGCTCACAGTGGTGAAGAAACGGAAACTCCGATGGTATGGCCACGTCACCAGATCATCAGGCCTTGCAAAGACCATTCTGCAAGGCACAGTGCAAGGAGGTAGAAGAAGGGGGAGACCGAAAAAGAGGTGGGAGGACAACATTCGAGAATGGACTGGTTTGACACTGAGCGAAGCCATGAGGGCTGCTGAGGACAGAGAAAGATGGAGTATGCTGGTTAAGCGATCATCTGTGGTGCCCCTACGACCTTCGGGTTATGGGACAGGATAGGAGGATAGGATAGGAATTTCTGAATCTCTCAAAGTTTTATATATAATCTGTTTTAGGGACTAAAATTTTATTTGATAATGCTTTTAAAATAATCTTTAATATAAAGCTTTCATATAATTTAATATAATGCTTTTACTATAATGCTTCTAATATAACCTGTCCCGAGGAACGAAAGAAATTTTTTCTTGACAATATATATTCGAAGATGAAAAATGGAAGTGTTGCTGTATTGTATTAATAAATTATGTTATATGTCCAGAATTACCATTAACCGTAAGGCCAATGTTTCTCTTGTAAAATGAACCATGAGTTGTTAAGTAAATGTTTAGGGACCATTGTGGCTTTACACTGCTCAACATTTTGCAGAAAATTTAAAACATATGTGAATGATTGCTACAACGTTGTGAAAGTAGGATTTCTTGCCACGTTTGGTCTCAGAACATGCGGTGGCAAGATTATGCTTTGTTTACCAAAGGAATTGAAACATCTAATAGGAACAGGACTTGTTTGGAAATATCTCCTGATCAGTATTTCTCGAAACGAAAGACAAAAACATCTCTCAACAGTGTGCTGTAATATACAGCTGACATTAACTTTTGGCGTCCTCAAACTCCGCATGTTGACTTTCTTTGGAATGCAAATGAAACTGGTCAGTTGCTCAAGATGTTAGAAGAGATATTGCATCAAAAACAGCTATTATTCTTGACCTAGATAAGCATAATCTACAACAATTATAAACTCGCGCCTACTTTTGAATTTAAACGCTATTGAAGCAAAATAAGCTGTGAATCGACACTCAAACTCTCTAGCTCACGACAGCACTCCACCAAGATGGCCGTACTACAACACAAGTCACGTGACCCGAATCCCCGGATTTGTAACAGGAAGTGGCGCCTTTGCCTTTTGGTTTGGTTGACAACGAGTTGATTGATGAAGATGAAACGTTGATGCAGTCCATGTCCACATCACATGTTAGTACTCTTGCCACACAAAACCTGTGAGTCATTTTGAAATAATCTTACTTTTTATACCAGTCATTGTACTCTCGATTGATTTTGAAGTAATTTCAAATGATTGCTATTGGCCTTCTTTTTTGCTACTTTTCTGCTGTTTCACTTTCAGCAACTGGCCATCGCATCGCATCTCAATTCAGATTGAGCAGTTATTGAAACCACATTCTTCATTAGGCCTGTTGTTTTAAGAGATGTTCTAGTGTGTCTTTTGATGAACGACTTCAATATTAATAATATATTTACTCACTGACTTATGAGGCAATATAATTAAAACAGATAATTATGTTTTCAGCCACAATTAATCTTGGAAAGTAGTTGACATAGGACAGGTCCAAACAGATTTGTGTTTTCCAGATAATTGGATTATAATTTGAAATAGTCGGGTATCAGAACGACCAAAAGGTTGGACACTCTTTCAGTCAGTCCACTTGCACTCCATATCTCAAGAACCACTGAACAGATTTGTAACCAAACTTCATAGGAACATTACCTAGGTGCCAGCCTCTTGTGTCACCATATTTGCTTTACCGCAAAGTCAAGGTCGCTGGGGTTCACTTTGTTGCTAAACACGTTTTGCATGGTCATGATGGCCATAAATAAGCTCAGGATTGTGCTCACTGAGGCATTACATGATGTGCCTAGGGCAGCAATTGGTCGCCTCGGGCGGCTTCAATTAGATCCTGTATTGGCCAGTGCCTTGAGCAACTGGTATTTAAGAATAAAAAGAAATAAAAGAAATAATAACAATAGTCGCGATCAAAGGCTTATGTTTGCTTTCAGAACAGCTCACCGATGTAGCCAAGTCTGAGGCAGGGTCTGCATCATCACACCAACAGCCACTCGCCATGAAGAACGGGGGTGCCCAGAAGCCGGCCAGATGGAACTGGCGGAGCGCCAGTGGTTCCAACTCAGTGGCAGTGGTGTCGTGGGTGGCGCTGATCTCCATGTTCACCGCTGTCTTTGTGTCCATCCTATGGGAGACGTACTCTCAGTCTGCAGCCAAGAAAGCGCCTGCTCCGCGTAACGAGACCTACCTGTACCCCACCTTTATCTTGGACTTTGAGAGCAAGTTGCGTGATCGCAAGGCGATGGAAAAATTGTATGGCTACTCCTTGCACAATGCCGAGGTGGAACGACGCAGTGACCTCAGCCTGGAGGAGTTTTGGGACCTTTACGACACAAAGTGGTAAGGCTGTAGTGTGGAACTTAGGTTTTTGTGCACATTATTATGTATCTGGGGTTCTCATTATAACATATTAGGGGTGCCATTTATTGTGTATCAGAGTTGCTCAAAGCACTTGACTGCTTGTCCAAAGAATCGTGCAGACCATTAAAAACTTCCAGCTCGCTCACCAAACTGATGATCTTTTTTTGTTAAATCACTGATCCCTTCTTTTTTTTTTGCACTGCGAGTGAATGATGAAATGTCTCTCATAATCTGGAGAGAAATTTCAGTTTCAGTGTTTCTGAATATTGTTAATGGGCTAGTTAGGCTTTTTGGTGGACATCTGATTTGGGCTGGTTCATTCATCTGGTGGACATCTAGTTTTGACTGCATCTGGCTTTGACTGGTTTGCTCATCTGATGGACATCTGGTTTTTGACTGGTTTGCTCATCTTGTGGACATCTGGTTTTGACAAGTTTACTCGTTTGGTGGGTGAGTTGAAAATCCTGGCTTTCAGCACCCCTTGGGTCGTACTCTTTGTTGCAAGCCCCAATGATCCTTTCCTGGCAACGATTAAAAGATGAAAGCTGGTATGGTTGGGCCACGTCATGTAGCGCAACAATCCTGCCCAAAACACCCTACAAGGGATGGTAGAAGGCGGACCGGGAAGTAGATGAGGACACCAGAGGAAGGGCTGTTCTGACAACATCTAGGAATGAACAGACATGACCCTTGACGTCCCCTACACCCACCCCCTTGTCACCCCAGACAACTAGGAAAGTCAAGGGAATAATGTGAGGTGATGTGACATAATATATACACACATAAAATAATACACTTTGAAACTACAAAATGTTTTAAACTCAATTTGTTTATTCTTCTTTTGCCAAATTTTAGATTAAAAAAAAAAAAAAACTTCTGCAGGGCAATCATATTGCAGTGTCCTGAAAAGGTTTGTTAAATCCGAAAATTTGGCAAAACAAGAATAAACAAATTGAGTGGATAACACTTTGTCGTTTTAAAAAGTTTTATTTTATTTGTTCTTGCTCTCCGAGAAGACAAATATATGACTTCGTGGTAGTGTGGAGTAAGCAGCCTGGGTGGTGATATACTTTATTATATATATATATCAATTGTGTTGTCTAAGTGATTAGTCAGTGATTCGGCCTTGTACCTGAGATATTGTACACATTGTAAGTCAGAGAAGACCTCAGGCAGCTTCTTAGTATTTTGAACTTGTTGCTGTTGTTGTTTCAGGCCTGTGTTAATAACAGATGTGGTCCCCAAATGGCCGGCCTTCAAGAAGTGGACCAAGGAATACCTCAACGGCACATACGGAGAAGACAGAGTAGTTATGAAAGCAGTCAAGGTTAGAGCTTCCCATGCGTCTGTCAATACAACATCTTGGCCAAGATGAACAAAGTGAAACAACCTCTGATTGTTGACTTGTGTAGGCTGTCTGTAAAGAAGCATGCTTTTCAGCATCTCAGATCCGTGCAAAAATTCACTGTGAGCTTTACCCCATTAGAAGAAAACAAAAATTAGACAAAATGTTTGTAAATAGGTGAGAGATGAGACTGAGATTTTATTTGTCTATTTGGAAATTCGCCTAGCGACTGCACAAAGATAGACAAAGGAAATGTAAAATGTAGAATATGTTTACAAGAATGACATGTACAAACATCCAAAACAGGGACTAAGAGATTAAAAGACAAAATTACATACAAAAGAAAGAATAAAAGGAATGCAGCAGGAGGCAAAACATTCCCAAATAACAAAGATACATACTTAAAATTATCATTTATAGTTTGTCTTAATTTACTCAAGATAAAAGTCATGGATTATAATAATAATAATAATAATAATGGACATTTATATAGCGCTATTACTTGTCATTTTATAGACAAGCGCATAGCGCTTTACATGAAAAGAAGGAAACAAACATGAAAAAACTTACAATATTGCATTTGAAATTATACAATGAGAAAAACCCACATGCAAAATCAGACAATACGTAAAGTTAACCTTCTGCACGGCTGAAACTTCCTTCACTGAAAGTGAACTTTCAGCTACCAGCTGTAAGCTATTTTTATCCACGCCAGCAGGCCATGCCATACGAAACCCATGCACAGCCAGCGTCTTGGATCTGGCTACAAGCAGTTCAGCCAGCGATAAGGGACAGCACAAGGATTATTTTTAGCCATAGCCTGACCAACCGCTTATGAACAGCCGTGTCTGCAAACAAGTAATCACAATCACAACAAAATCCACAAGCATAGCCAAAAGCAGAATAAATATGTGTTGGGGCTAGTGTCTATAGAATGAAGGATTTAGTCAGGATAGTAGAGTTTGAAGAGGTGAGATTTTAGAGCTTGCTTGAATGAGGGTGTGGTCTGCTTGTGTCTGATGTTGGCTGGAAGAGTGTTCTATTGTCTGGGTGCACAATAGGTGAATGCCCGTTCTCTGTACATTTTGGTGTTAGTTTTTTGCATGCAGAGTGTGAGAGAGTCAGAAGAAGAGTGAAGAGTGCGAGAAGGGGCATAGATAGACAGCATTATACCCAGGGCAATTGACTCTGTATCACCAATAACTAATTTAGCAGGGCTGGCGCCTTTAACAATAGTCGCAATTCTGACTCGGCAGTCTATAGTATTCATTGAAATACATACATTTGTTAAGTTTATTTAAACTATAACCGGTTGGCTGCTGAATAGCTAATACATAACAAATCAAGCAAAAAACCTTTGTTTTAAAATAGAAAACTAATTTTCTAGTAAATTTACATTAAAACATATCTCACCCAAAGGGGAGAGGGCGAGAAAAGGAGGGGTAGCCAGGATCACCAGGGATCGCCGGACAAGTACCTCATAAGAGTTATCAACACTTTGAAGGGGGTTTTAGATATTTTTATTTTTTTTTAGTAGCCGGGGCAAAAAAAACTCCGACCTACTGCCAGATAGACACTGAACAAATTTGTTAACCTCATTAACGTCCCTCGGGATACCGTTTTCTGAGGATATTTAGAATTTGCAGTCAAACCCGCATGAAGAGTTTTTTTTTAGCTCATCGATTTTTTTCCTGAGGCACAGTGCCTTCCAACCGATCAAAGCTCCCCACGAATTGATTAGTGATGTCATGAGTATTGCAGGCAGCCGCGACAGGGGATACCTGTGGGGAAGGGCTAGAGGGTGCTGTTGTCCCTCCAGGAGCAACAGGTTGGCCGCCGATGTAAGAGCTATCACAGGCTTATTGTGGAACCTGGACGAGTGGGACCCAAGCTGCCGAGGCATGGACCATTTCGACTAGGTCCTGGACCGTTTGGGTCAATTTCTCAAAAATACCTTCCAATCTCTTTATGGTCGACCAAGGGTCACACTCAGAGTTGGACACTAGCTCATCATGGGCAATCGAGGGTTGCAACCCCTCTTTTCGAACCCAGACAACGGAGCCCTCGACACCAGACTCGAGACCTGCCGCCAGGTGACAGGACAGTCCAGGCCTGCCAGTGCCGGAAAGAAGGGAAAAGGGCTCAGCTATGGGAGCCGTGGCAGGAACCGGTGCTGCCGAACAGGCAGCAACATTTGTAGCACTCTGGGTCAAGGCGAGTCTGAGTTGATTTTTTGCCAAGCTTAAGGCCTGGGCATGCAGCGTGTAGGTTACCGCTTTCAGTTGGTTCGCTAAAATGTGCTCCCTTCTGACGGGGCAGTTGTGGTTAGAAGCCAAATGACCACCATGGCAGTTTAAGCAGGTACGAGCTGCCGCTATGCATTGAGCTCCCAAGAGGCCAGCAACGCCACAGGAAGGACAAATCTGTTTGGATTTACAAGTTTTCCTTGTGTGCCCATACCTCTGACACTGGAAGCATCGAAACACAGAGACCACATATGGCTCCACTGAAAATTCCCTACAGGTAAGCAAAAGAACAGAGGGCACAGTCAAAGCCTCCAGGGTCACTCTAACTGAGGTGGAAGGTTGACCATCCGACGGAGGGAGGTGTTCAAAACATTTAACTATGCACCATCCCGCTACACCTTTCAGCAATTTCCTCCTCTGAAACAGAAGGGGAATACCCTGGACAACCCCCTCAACAACGGTAATTGGTTTGGAGCCTACGATCAAGATCTGTCCAAGCTTTAAGAGCTTAACCAGCTTTTGCTGTTGAATTTGTGTTTTACATCCTATCAAAAAGCCCTCCTTGAAGGGCCTCACTCTATTGATTGTACCGACAGCTCCCAGCAGAAGGTCTGGTAATTTCCAGCTTACTAACCTCAGGAATACTGAAATTGTGTCACCTGTTTGTTTGATAATCACAGGGAATTGGCAAAGCCCATAAGTTAGGCGTAGAAGGCGTTCGCAAAAGTCCTCTTACTTTACTTTTTTTCCATCTACCTGAAATGGTAGATCAGGCTTAAAGGGGGTCCTCCTGAGTGGAAAGAGGAAAAAGCGCTAGGTGCTCATCATCCACAGAGGGACTGTCAGTATCCAGGACGCCGGAATCAGCACCGGGCCCCATAGAGGAACTGAAATCCCCCATCATAATGTCCTCAACTTCCCTGGAAGATGCCAATGGGGAAAGAGTCCGAGTGTGTCTAGTGGGCCCTCTTCCGGCCAAGTAGGAGCAGCCCACTCTCCACAGAGGCAACCAGGTCGCCCAACACGGGTAACTTAACCTTATCTTAATGGTTCGGAATCACTTGAGCTGGTGCTCATTTTTCCAATATGGGTTCTGTTTTTAATAACCGGTGAATCTTTCATTCCCCCAGCGACCATGTGCAGGCGCTTGGGGGGGCACATGAGATTTCAGTGTTTCCCACAGCTTTTTTTTCAGAGAGTCCTGGGACTCTCTGGTGCAAAATTTCAAGAGTCCCCTTACAAAATTTGAGAGTCCCCTTACAATTCCTACATTTACCTTGATTTTGATTACCAACATCACGGACACACAAATACGCCTTAAAGTCAAACAAAGCTTAGTTTTCAATGCAACTTTATTGAAAATTATGAATAGCCATAAAACAAGCAACACAACTAAAGGAATACTGTTCTGATAAGTGTTACAAAGAAATCCATCATTGACTAGAGGAACCTTAAAATTACATAAAATGACCATAGAACAAACATGAAATGGTCATACGACAATTTACACACATCAATCTGCATGTAGCTTACTGACAAATTGTCTCTGTAAAAGCAGTTAGTGTTAGAGGGGACTAAGTCGATGACCAAAAGAAAAAAAAAAGACAAAAAAATCTGTTCAACTGCGTATTACAGACAAGATCATCATTGCCTAGTCTAGGGAGAACTGAAAATGATGATTCAACATTCAACGATGGCATCGTCTTCCGCATTTCTGCGGGTTATCGTTTTCCGTACCCATGTGTCGAGCGACGTGTTTCAGCTTTTCGGAAGCAAACAAAAAGTCTGCGCATGCGTGTCAGTGGGTAGAAGAGATCACCGCGCTTACTCGGCTCGGGCGCACGATAGCTCAGAGGTACGTATGGCGTACGAACAGGGTCAAACGCGCGATGAAACGTAGCGATGCTTTGCATCGATACTTTTTGAAAAGTATCGCTACTTTGCATCGCTCCGTTACGAAAGGATCGATCCTTTTCATCGCGCATTTCCGAGTTCTTCCGAATACACAGTATGCAAATTTTCCAAAAAATTGATCGGAACTAAAGCGGAACACAAAACAGGCAATCGCGCCAATCTGCTTGCTTTCCTTTCGTTTTGCGTTACTTGAGGCGGGAAGATGGATGCGATTGAAATTATCGACGATCGAATGAGAGAACTTGAAGAGAGACCTGTTATAGTTATTAATTAATTTGCTCTGCAAAGGACAATTGGAACTGCGGAATGTTACATAATACATGTATATTATTTCATTAGCTTGACTGATTTCAGTTTTGCAGAAACAGTGTGTTTCGCCTCGGTAAACTTCGGAACTGCGCGATGAAACTGCTCGAGCTAAAGTATCGATGCAGAGTATCGATACTTTTTAAAAAGTAGCGATGCTTTGCATCAATACTTTTAGGAAAAGCATCGATACTTTCGCAATTTGCGTTCCATTTGAGAAAATGTGCGATCCTTTTGAGAAAAGTAGCGATACTTTCCTAAACGGATGGATCCTTATGAGAATAGTATCGATGCAAAGCATCGCTACTTTTCATCGCGCGTTTAACGCTGTTCGTACGCCATACAGAGGTGCCAGGATACATAACGGCAGTAAAAAAAAACAAAAAAAAAACGTTGCGTCCCTTGTGACGCACCCTTTTTTTTTTCATGCGTCCTTTTTCAGTTTTTGTGCGTCTCTGACGCACACACGTGCGTTTTGGGAAACACTGGATTTAATACCAATCAGGCCGGCAGCTTTCCCCTCCACACGCGGCATTTTAAAAATCCAAATCAGGACCTAAAGCCTGTTAAAATAGAACAGTTTAATGTTTCAAATATTTTTAAATTTCACCCGGTTGCTAAGATTGCACCAGAAGGCAGCAAGGCGGCTACAGAGCATTTGAATGTTGAGTGTTGAAGAAGAAGGCTCTTCAATCAGTCAACTCTCGAGAAACTCTCTCACACGCCAACAGGGAAGTTTCAACAAGCTGTCTTCAACTTGAATAGAGTCTGAGCAACCAAGCCGCAGGGAGAAGCGGGCAAATGTCATCCAAGTCAGGGCCTTCTATCCATGGTGATGAGCTCTCAAGACGAAGGAGCGATCTGGGAACAGATGATGAACCATCATCTGATCATGTTATTGATAGCATCTTGCATTTAATCTTATTATATGCGCCATCCTCCTGGGAATAAGGGAGAACAAAATAAAACTAAACCCAAATATTACCTTTTCAAAAGTCTATCAATCTAATCCTTAGATAAAAGTACAGTTTTGATATATATACAATCAGTTCATTGTTTGTTTATGTCCCTATTAATAGTGTCAATGTTGATTCTAAAAATAGGACAGCAGTGGAAGTTTGTATAGGAAGCACAGTTGTTTGCTATGTAAACAATATAAAGCCTATGATCCAAAGCTTAGTGGACGACTTTCGACGATGATGTTGATGAAGTTGATGATGATGACGATTACCAGGGCACATTGAAAAATGCAGAGGGGTTATCATTGCCGCTGCTGCTGTTTGTCAACCATAGCAGTGAAAGCCACAAAACGTACTGGACGTACTTGACAGATGAACTGTTCATCACCCAACGACCAGAGCTGAGAGCGGACATCCTAACCTCCGTAAGTATCATTTTTTTTATTTTATTGGTCCTTCTCATATAGAACTTTTCCAAATCAAGGGTTGTCTTGTCTCTGCATTGGCCGATATAGGATCTAACTCATCTCACCTCGAGGCACCCACTGGCTGACTTAGGCGAATCGCACACCCACTCAACCAAAGCTTTTAGGTTTTGAAGTTAGTTCAGCCAGGCTAGCTATAAATAGCTTCGCCGGTGCTCTTCTTTCATTTCCTTTCACTGAAAGGGAGGGTGT
>CM072524.1:56549228-56624228 GCA_036898135.1 Oncomelania hupensis
GGCAAAACGTCCAAAAGCGTCCCTATCAACCATGTGGTTATATTCTCGCGTTGTTTGAAAGATTGCGAGACTTCCGGCAATTGACTTCCGGTTTATTATGTTGTGAAATGCATTCGTTTTTTCGATTTTTTTTCTCCAAATTATCTTGTGTGTGTGTCTAAAATGGATGGTTTGGATTCTTCGACTGATGAAGGGGAGTTTACAGGCTTCCATTTATTAGACATTAAAGTGAGAGAAATGGACTTGGGAGTCGGAGGAAGAGATCGGTACTGACATTAGACAATTAGTGTCAGTAGTGTGCATGCATATGATCTTTCAGACTGGCATGAAAGTGAAGAAGAGGAGGGGGCTTGTTTGGACTTTTTAAAGCTTTTTTTTTTTTATACACATTGAGTAATAAAAAATCAAGACATGACAAGAGAAGTATAAAAAGGTAGATAATCAAAAGAGAATTTATTTCTGTTCATTTTGCATTTTATTTCATTTAAATCTATACACTAGTCACTAATATAGTAATAATACCTAAGATGTGGTGTTTTTACTAGTACCCCTAAATATCTCTAAAATTATAAAAATTCTTGCCTGTTTACAGCTAAAAAATAGACAAACGTGTGCCCAGTAAAATTGGAAATGTGGAGTTTGTGTGTAACAGTGGTGGACCTCAAACTTTGTTAGGCCTACAGTACAAATCAAGATTCTTAACTTTTTAGAAAGACATGTGCATAAAACATTCTTTTTTGTTTGGTTGTTGTTTTTATTGATGTTTACTTTGTGCTTTTTGAATTCAGGAGAGGCCCTAAATTACTTTCAAAATTGCCTAAATTCATTTTCTTCCAGGGGGCGAATACCGGGGCTTGGCCCCTGGGCCCCGGCCGGATTTCAGAGATTTCTTGATTCAGTTGTTCTCCACCCTGTTTAGTGCTTTAAATTCCCACTGTCGCTGTCTTTCTTATTTGCTCTTTCTCATTCCTGCTCTGTTCTATCAATCTGCTATACTATCGTCTTCTTCGCTAGACCAGTCTCCTACCTTTTTTCTTGAAAACTCTTCCGGGACAAGACTCCTTGTTTGTGTATGAGGTCTGTTGGATCAGCTTGGGAATATTGGACGCTTTCTGCCAGGTGGTCGTTAGGGCTTCCTATGATGTTATTATTTAGCAATGTAGGCATTTTATATGTATGTGTTTTGTTGATAATTTATAATGATGTTTGTATTCTATTTTGTTTTTGTAAACGGGGGTTCGATAAGTTGGGGTGAAGCCTCAGCCGTCCCCTGCGTGGGATGTCTTTATTGTAAAGTGACTGGCTGGTGGGGGGCATTCAGTTTTCCAACTAGGGTTGTTTCAGCAGATCTTTTATGCGGATTGGGGGTTGTCCGGTCCTGATTTGGCTCGGAAGAGTCCGCTGGACCTAAAGCAACAATTATGTAATGTAATGTAGCTTTACATGATTGGCAGTATATTTGTTTTGACCCGCATTTAGCCACCTACTGTGATGATGCTAATGATATTATTCCCCATGTACAAAGACCTTCTGTGTTGCCGCTGACATTTCTATTATTGTACAATAGGAGTGTTTCACCTGTAAGACTCATTTTAAATAATTTCATAATATTATTTCCTTTTTTGACAAAACAGCTGAATTGTTAACAGATTCAACCTCACTTGGTTTGATATTTATTAATCATTATGTGTGTGTGTGTGTGTTGTTAATAGTTTTAGTCAGCGAGTAAGTGCTGATTAGGTTGTAACAGTTAGAAACAAAAATTTTGTTTGGTATCAGTGGATGCAAGAATACACCCAATAACACAAATTCCAATGTTTTAATTTTTCAAAAATGTTTTTTTTCCCAGATCCCATTCGAGAGTCTATGATCTTGTATTGTAATCTCATTCCAAACAAAGTCTCCTTTGGTTTCTTGTAGACCATTTTGTTTTATACAAACTGTTTGTCTTCCAAAATCTGAATATTTTTTACTGGGTATGAGTCTGTAGACCATGTTTTACCATGTTTTTTCAGACTACAAGACAATTCACATCGTAAGACTCATCACCTCCCTCCTACCCCACACCACACCACCCTCCTACCCCACACCACACCACCCTCCTACCCCACACCACACCACCCTCCTACCCCACACCACACCACACCACCCTCCTACCCCACACCACACCACCCTCCCACACCACACCACACCACCCTCTTACCCCACACCACACCACCCTCCTACCCACACCACACCACACCACCCTCTTACCCCACACCACACCACCCTCCTACCCCACCCCACACCACACCACCCTCTTACCCCACACCACACCACCCTCCTACCCCACACCACACCACCCTCCTACCCCACACCACACCACAATTATTAACAAAATCCAATCTCCATAATACATAAGGTTTAGCATATTATACGACTCACAACAACAATTACAAACAAAAAAGCAAGAAACGTCAACAATTAAAGAAGCAAACTTTTGTTTGTGGAAAACAGTGCAAAAGCGACTGGAATCTCCAAACAGTATTAGTAATAATTTATTTTGTATAGCGCAATTCAAACATAAAATGTATTAAAACATACACACAAGCTTCAATTCACATCCATATTAGAAAATTCCGTGAATCCACACACACGCACGTACTGGCATTCACATCACACTTTCATCTTTGGAAAAGCCTGAAGAATAAGATATTTGGAATGTGTATTTGATTTTGAAACGTTTATTCATGACATGATCAAAATTGTCTTCTAGTAAGTTTCAGTCAATATGATCTGAAATCAGCTGTGATACGAATATGAGTTTTGACTAACTTCGTGCTGATTTTAGCTACACCCTAAGCAGTATAAGATGCGTGTGTCGTAGTCGAAGAAAATAAGTACAAATGTAGTCCGTAAAGTACGGTACTTCATTTTGTGCATTTAAGTAGAAGTATCCTCTTAGATATTTTATAGTACTCATGGCCCATTCCACACCTCGTCTTTCAACTCTTTTGTGTGCGCATTACTTAGCGCAAGTTCGATTAAAACGGGACCTCTAATCGTCCTATTCTTTAAACTTCCATTTTGGGTTGCTATCCAGAAGGTTCTTGAATGAGTTGACATATTCAGCGAATGTTATGATGCCTAGGATCTGTTTTGCATTGCTGCATGTATTCCTGTAACAGTGAACGTGTGTGTGGTTGATGTAAATAGTGTGGTGTGTGTGCACACTGCATAACTGAGACTTGTACTAGTGGAGAGGCCATGGGAAGTCTCAGCTAAACTCCGTTGCCCGATGTGATTCGTGTGCTATGCTACGTTTATGATTTGGCCAATCACAATTATTGGCATTTGTGTTGGATAATGCAGAGTTTGTGATGGATAATGCAGAGTTTGTGTTGGATAATGCAGAGTTTGTGTTGGAAGTTTGTGTTGGATAATGCAGAGTTTGTGTTGGATAATGCAGAGTTTGTGTGTGAGAGAGAGTGTATGTGCTGAGTCAAGCTTGAATTAAAACCCGGCTATTAAAGAAAAGCCTGAAATAAAGACAAAGAGGCAACAATCTTAAAATTGATGGGGTAGCCTATTTTTAGTGTTTTACGGCTGTAGCAGCGAATCAATCCTGGCGTCTTTAGCCGGGTTTTGTCATGCGGCAACACAATATGTAAGATAAACATGTCGACATGTTTATCTTCTTACATATATTGTGTTGCCGCATGACATTAAAGAAAAGCCTGAAATAAAGACAAAGAGGCAACAATCTTAAAATTGATGGGGTAGCCTATTTTTAGTGTTTTACGGCTGTAACAGCGAATCAATCCTGGCGTCTTTAGCCGGGTTTTGTCATGCGGCAACACAATATGTAAGATAAACATGTCGACATGTTTATCTTACATATTGTGTTGCCGCATGACAAAACCCGGCTATTAAAGAAAAGCCTGAAATAAAGACAAAGAGGCAACAATCTTAAAATTGATGGGGTAGCCTATTTTTAGTGTTTTACGGCTGTAGCAGCGAATCAATCCTGGCGTCTTTAGCCGGGTTTTGTCATGCGGCAACACAATATGTAAGATAAACATGTCGACATGTTTATCTTACCTATTGTGTTGCCGCATGACAAAACCCGGCTATTAAAGAAAAGCCTGAAATTAGGTACCCGGCAGGGTAAAATTTGGTTTTAAGTTTTCACACAAGGAAATAAGAAAACAAAAAAAAAATTATGGGTCTATCTCAATTAGAACCAGAGATACAGCTATTTTCGTAACGAGTTTTTGTACCGCAAATTGCGTAATTTTGCCTAAATTGATATTTTGCAAAGTTTAGATGTTCATAACTTAAAAATTATAAAGCCCATGAGCCTAATTTTTGGAGTAAGCAGAGTCCTGGTAGTGACAAAATAGCCTATTTTTTTGGGGACCTGGCAGTTGTCAATAGAATGAACTGCTGAACTCCAAAAATGCCCCCCCCCCCCCCAAATTTTCCCCGTGGAAAGATTCAGAAGCAAATAGCTAATAACTTCAAACGCATGCTATTTGATCATTTTTTATCCGATTTCATTGATTTAAACTGCATTTGTCTTGTTATATAGAGATCTTTTAATTGATATGTATGAAGGTACAGTGAAAATTAAAATAGATTTTTTTCTTTTTGTACCCCCCTCCTTCCCTTGCAAGACCCCCACCTCCGCGTGAATGTTCTTATGCGTATGTTGGCAACTATTATTTAACATATTTTCTGAGATGTGATACATAATAGTGCAGACAACAGTTTGTGGACCTTAACTAGCAGTAGCATTTACAAAGGAGTCCAACTTCTCCTTGCCATTTGGTCTTTTAATGGACTTCTGCAGGGAACAGTACTTCTCATAGATTTTATCCATGCTTTTCTTGTCTAGCTGCTTGGCATTGGCTCCTAGGAAAGTCAGGACAGGCTGGCAGATGGTGTAGGATTTTCTCTCAGTCTTCACAAACCTCACAAGATCCACAACAACTCCAGCCTACAACAATGAATATGAAAGGAAAAAATAAGTGCAAGTGCAACAATGCTGATCTCAACACATGACATTTATGATAAAATACTTGAGATCCATCATCCTGTAATAAACATGACATGTAACACGCATTTAAATTAATAATAATTACTAATAATAATTATTTTAATACATGTAAACAGTAACGTGAGTGCTAATAAAATTTTAAAACTAAAAAAGCAGTGCGTAGGCCTACCAATTCTAGTCTCTAGAAGAACAGCGTTTGTTGCTGAACGCTACTTTCGGTTTCTATAGGCCTACACGTATAAATATTACATCAATCATCGATAATCCCACAAGGAAACTACACAACTATGCGTGAATTATAATTTTGCGAAACCTGAGAAAGAATTGTGTGACTATACGTAACGGCTAAATGTTTGCACTAAAATTAGCCGATGGTCGTATCTGAACCATCACTCGATGTTTGAACACTTCTAAGACTAATCTAACACTACATCGGTCGAACTTTCAAAAAAAAAAAAAAACACGTTTCGAGGTATACATTAAACAAAACTATGGGCAATAATAATTTTATCCGAAAACCATCTGTAATTATCAAGTGTACTTACCAATTGATTATCCGATTTCGCGAAGAAATGGCGACAAACACACATCGTTAGAAGCTGACATTTTCAGATCGTCCGCCATGACAGTTCGGGTCAAAAAGCACGCTTGAATGGGTACTCGTCTTTTACTGGCTCGCGCGAACTCTGTATGGATCATGTGACTAAGTTGCGTACACCATTGAAAAGGTCGAAAACCCAGCTTTCCAGCGAATATATTAATGTTGGCATTTTTTCCAACCGATTAAAAGATATTTGCAGTTGAAGTCGTTCCTAAACTTTGACTGTGAATTTCAACGAGAAAAAAAATAACGACTAAAACAATATTTATACGAAACGAATCGTTGGCTTTTCGTCTTTTAACCTGACCTAATTTGCATATTATGAATGAACTATACAGCCCGCGAGCAGACGTTTCGTGAGGTGTGTGTGTTTGTCGCTCGCGCTGCCTTCACAGGCAGGTTGAAAATGGCGATGTGCGGAGCAGCTTTTCGCTGCCGATTGCGATCGTTCTCCCTTCTCCCTCAACACAACCCATCAACAAGAACACACAAAAAGTAGATAAGTAAAACGTTCGGGTTTTATTCTTTCTTATTCACAGTTTTTTTTTACAAAAATTGAATTAAATCGCAACACAAAAATTAATTCAAAATATGCCATTTTCACCACATCTAGACCTTTCACACATAGGGAAAGAGAGGCTGCCGGTACCTACTGAAATAAAGACAAAGAGGCAACAATCTTAAAATTGATGGGGTAGCCTATTTTTAGTGTTTTACGGCTGTAGCAGCGAATCAATCCTGGCGTCTTTAGCCGGGTTTTGTCATGTGGCAACACAATATGTAAGATAAACATGTCGACATGTTTATCTTACATATTGTGTTGCCGCATGACAAAACCCGGCTATTAAAGAAAAGCCTGAAATAAACACAAAGAGGCAACAATCTTAAAATTGATGGGGTAGCCTATTTTTAGTGTTTTACGACTGTAGCAGCGAATCAATCCTGGCGTCTTTAGCCGGGTTTTGTCATGCGGCAACACAATATGTAAGATAAACATGTCGACATGTTTATCTTACATATTGTGTTGCCGCATGACAAAACAAAACCCGGCTATTAAAGAAAAGCCTGAAATAAAGACAAAAAGGCAACAATCTTAAAATTGATGGGGTAGCCTATTTTTAGTGTTTTACGGCTGTAGCAGCGAATCAATCCTGGCGTCTTTAGCCGGGTTTTGTCATGCGGCAACACAATATGTAAGATAAACATGTCGACATGTTTATCTTACATATTGTGTTGCCGTATGACAAAACCCGGCTATTAAAGAAAAGCCTGAAATAAAGACAAAGAGGCAACAATCTTAAAATTGATGGGGTAGCCTATTTTTAGTGTTTTACGGCTGTAGCAGCGAATCAATCCTGGCATCTTTAGCCGGGTTTTGTCATGCGGCAACACAATATGTAAGATAAACATGTCGACATGTTTATCTTACATATATTGTGTTGCCGCATGACATTAAAGAAAAGCCTGAAATAAAGACAAAGAGGCAACAATCTTAAAATTGATGGGGTAGCCTATTTTTAGTGTTTTACGGCTTGTAACAGCGAATCAATCCTGGCGTCTTTAGCCGGGTTTTGTCATGCGGCAACACAATATGTAAGATAAACATGTCGACATGTTTATCTTACATATTGTGTTGCCGCATGACAAACCCGGCTATTAAAGAAAAGCCTGAAATAAAGACAAAGAGGCAACAATCTTAAAATTGATGGGGTAGCCTATTTTTAGTGTTTTACGGCTGTAGCAGCGAATCAATCCTGGCGTCTTTAGCCGGGTTTTGTCATGCGGCAACACAATAGGTAAGATAAACATGTCGACATGTTTATCTTACCTATTGTGTTGCCGCATGACAAAACCCGGCTATTAAAGAAAAGCCTGAAATAAAGACAAAGAGGCAACAATCCTAAAATTGATGGGGTAGCCTATTTTTAGTGTTTTACGGCTGTAGCAGCGAATCAATCCTGGCGTCTTTAGCTGGGTTTTGTCATGCGGCAACACAATATGTAAGATAAACATGTCGACATGTTTATCTTACACATATTGTGTTGCCGCATGACAAAACCCAGCTATTAAAGAAAAACCTGAAATAAAGACAAAGAGGCAACAATCTTAAAATTGATGGGGTAGCCTATTTTTAATGTTTTATGGCTGTAGCAGCGAATCAATCCTGGCATCTTTAGGCGGGTTTTGTCATGCGGCAACACAATATGTAAGATAAACATGTCGACATGTTTATCTTACATATTGTGTTGCCGCATGACAAAACCCGGCTATTAAAGAAAAGCCTGAAATAAAGACAAAGAGGCTACAATCTTAAAATTAATGGGGTAGCCTATTTTTAGTGTTTTACGGTTGTAGCAGCGAATCAATCCTGGCGTCTTTAGCCGGGTTTTGTCATGCGGCAACACAATATGTAAGATAAACATGTCGACATGTTTATCTTACATATTGTGTTGCCGCATGACAAAACCCAGCTATTAAAGAAAAACCTGAAATAAAGACAGAGGCAACAATCTTAAAATTGATGGGGTAGCCTATTTTTAGTGTTTTATGGCTGTAGCAGCGAATCAATCCTGGCGTCTTTAGCCAGGTTTTGTCATGCGGCAACACAATATGTAAGATAAACATGTCGACATGTTTATCTTACATATTGTGTTGCCGCATGACAAAACCCGGCTATTAAAGAAAAGCCTGAAATAAAGACAAAGAGGCAACAATCTTAAAATTGATGGGGTAGCCTATTTTTAGTGTTTTACGGCTGTAGCAGTGAATCAATCCTGGCGTCTTTAGCCGGGTTTTGTCATGCGGCAACACAATATGTAAGATAAACATGTCGACATGTTTATCTTACATATTGTGTTGCCGCATGACAAAGCCCGGCTAAAGACGCCAGGATTGATTCGCTGCTACAACCGTAAAACACTAAAAATAGGCTACCCCATTAATTTTAAGATTGTAGCCTCTTTGTCTTTATTTCAGGCTTTTCTTTAATAGCCGGGTTTTGTCATGCGGCAACACAATATGTAAGATAAACATGTCGACATGTTTATCTTACATATTGTGTTGCCGCATGACAAAACCCAGCTATTAAAGAAAAGCCTGAAATAAAGACAAAGAGGCAACAATCTTAAAATTGATGGGGTAGCCTATTTTTAGTGTTTTACGGTTTTAGCAGCGAATCAGTCCTGGCGTCTTTAGCCGGGTTTTGTCATGCGGCAACACAATATGTAAGATAAACATGTCGACATGTTTATCTTACATATTGTGTTGCCGCATGACAAAACCCGGCTATTAAAGAAAAGCCTGAAATAAAGACAAAGAGGCAACAATCTTAAAATTGATGGGGTAGCCTATTTTTAGTGTTTTACGGCTGTAGCAGCGAATCAATCCTGGCGTCTTTAGCCGGGTTTTGTCATGCGGCAACACAATATGTAAGATAAACATGTCGACATGTTTATCTTACATATTGTGTTGCCGCATGACAAAACCCGGCTATTAAAGAAAAGCCTGAAATAAAGACAAAGAGGCAACAATCTTAAAATTGATGGGGTAGCCTATTTTTAGTGTTTTACGGCTGTAGCAGCGAATCAATCCTGGCGTCTTTAGCCGGGTTTTGTCATGCGGCAACACAATATGTAAGATAAACATGTCGACATGTTTATCTTACATATTGTGTTGCCGCATGACAAAACCCGGCTATTAAAGAAAAGCCTGAAATAAAGACAAAGAGGCAACAATCTTAAAATTGATGGGGTAGCCTATTTTTAGTGTTTTACGGCTGTAGCAGCGAATCAATCCTGGCGTCTTTAGCCGGGTTTTGTCATGCGGCAACACAATATGTAAGATAAACATGTCGACATGTTTATCTTACATATTGTGTTGCCGCATGACAAAACCCGGCTATTAAAGAAAAGCCTGAAATAAAGACAAAGAGGCAACAATCTTAAAATTGATGGGGTAGCCTATTTTTAGTGTTTTACGGCTGTAGCAGCGAATCAATCCTGGCGTCTTTAGCCGGGTTTTGTCATGCGGCAACCACAATATGTAAGATAAACATGTCGACATGTTTATCTTACATATTGTGTTGCCGCATGACAAAACCCGGCTATTAAAGAAAAGCCTGAAATAAAGACAAAGAGGCAACAATCTTAAAATTGATGGGGTAGCCTATTTTTAGTGTTTTACGGCTGTAGCAGCGAATCAATCCTGGCGTCTTTAGCCGGGTTTTGTCATGCGGCAACACAATATGTAAGATAAACATGTCGACATGTTTATCTTACATATTGTGTTGCCGCATGACAAAACCCGGCTATTAAAGAAAAGCCTGAAATAAAGACAAGAGGCAACAATCTTAAAATTGATGGGGTAGCCTATTTTTAGTGTTTTACGGCTGTAGCAGCGAATCAATCCTGGCGTCTTTAGCCGGGTTTTGTCATGCGGCAACACAATATGTAAGATAAACATGTCGACATGTTTATCTTACATATTGTGTTGCCGCATGACAAAACCCGGCTATTAAAGAAAAGCCTGAAATAAAAGACAAAGAGGCAACAATCTTAAAATTGATGGGGTAGCCTATTTTTAGTGTTTTACGGCTGTAGCAGCGAATCAATCCTGGCGTCTTTAGCCGGGTTT
Organism: Oncomelania hupensis; assembly: GCA_036898135.1. Taxonomy (NCBI): domain Eukaryota; kingdom Metazoa; phylum Mollusca; class Gastropoda; order Littorinimorpha; family Pomatiopsidae; genus Oncomelania; species Oncomelania hupensis. The sequence continues at coordinate 56,559,500 of CM072524.1, forward strand.
TGTCATGCGGCAACACAATATGTAAGATAAACATGTCGACATGTTTATCTTACATATTGTGTTGCCGCATGACAAAACCCGGCTATTAAAGAAAAGCCTGAAATAAAGACAAAGAGGCAACAATCTTAAAATTGATGGGGTAGCCTATTTTTAGTGTTTTACGGCTGTAGCAGCGAATCAATCCTGGCGTCTTTAGCCGGGTTTTGTCATGCGGCAACACAATATGTAAGATAAACATGTCGACATGTTTATCTTACATATTGTGTTGCCGCATGACAAAACCCGGCTATTAAAGAAAAGCCTGAAATAAAGACAAAGAGGCAACAATCTTAAAATTGATGGGGTAGCCTATTTTTAGTGTTTTACGGCTGTAGCAGCGAATCAATCCTGGCGTCTTTAGCGGGTTTTGTCATGCGGCAACACAATATGTAAGATAAACATGTCGACATGTTTATCTTACATATTGTGTTGCCGCATGACAAAACCCGGCTATTAAAGAAAAGCCTGAAATAAAGACAAAGAGGCAACAATCTTAAAATTGATGGGGTAGCCTATTTTTAGTGTTTTACGGCTGTAGCAGCGAATCAATCCTGGCGTCTTTAGCCGGTTTTGTCATGCGGCAACACAATATGTAAGATAAACATGTCGACATGTTTATCTTACATATTGTGTTGCCGCATGACAAAACCCGGCTATTAAAGAAAAGCCTGAAATAAAGACAAAGAGGCAACAATCTTAAAATTGATGGGGTAGCCTATTTTTAGTGTTTTACAGCTGTAGCAGCGAATCAATCCTGGCGTCTTTAGCCGGGTTTTGTCATGCGGCAACACAATATGTAAGATAAACATGTCGACATGTTTATCTTACATATTGTGTTGCCGCATGACAAAAACCAGGCTATTAAAGAAAAGCCTGAAATAAAGACAAAGAGGCAACAATCTTAAAATTGATGGGGTAGCCTATTTTTAGTGTTTTACGGCTGTAGCAGCGAATCAATCCTGGCGTCTTTAGCCGGGTTTTGTCATGCGGCAACACAATATGTAAGATAAACATGTCGACATGTTTATCTTACATATTGTGTTGCCGCATGACAAAACCCGGCTATTAAAGAAAAGCCTGAAATAAAGACAAAGAGGCAACAATCTTAAAATTGATGGGGTAGCCTATTTTTAGTGTTTTACGGCTGTAGCAGCGAATCAATCCTGGCGTCTTTAGCCGGGTTTTGTCATGCGGCAACACAATATGTAAGATAAACATGTCGACATGTTTATCTTACATATTGTGTTGCCGCATGACAAAACCCGGCTATTAAAGAAAAGCCTGAAATAAAGACAAAGAGGCAACAATCTTAAAATTGATGGGGTAGCCTATTTTTAGTGTTTTACGGCTGTAGCAGCGAAATCAATCCTGGCGTCTTTAGCCGGGTTTTGTCATGCGGCAACACAATATGTAAGATAAACATGTCGACATGTTTATCTTACATATTGTGTTGCCGCATGACAAAACCCGGCTATTAAAGAAAAGCCTGAAATAAAGACAAAGAGGCAACAATCTTAAAATTGATGGGGTAGCCTATTTTTAGTGTTTTACGGCTGTAGCAGCGAATCAATCCTGGCATCTTTAGCCGGGTTTTGTCATGCGGCAACACAATATGTAAGATAAACATGTCGACATGTTTATCTTACATATTGTGTTGCCGCATGACAAAACCCGGCTATTAAAAAAAGCCTGAAATAAAGACAAAGAGGCAACAATCTTAAAATTGATGGGGTAGCCTATTTTTAGTGTTTTACGGCTGTAGCAGCGAATCAATCCTGGCGTCTTTAGCCGGGTTTTGTCATGCGGCAACACAATATGTAAGATAAACATGTCGACATGTTTATCTTACATATTGTGTTGCCCATGACAAAACCCGGCTATTAAAGAAAAGCCTGAAATAAAGACAAAGAGGCAACAATCTTAAAATTGATGGGGTAGCCTATTTTTAGTGTTTTACGGCTGTAGCAGCGAATCAATCCTGGCGTCTTTAGCCGGGTTTTGTCATGCGGCAACACAATATGTAAGATAAACATGTCGACATGTTTATCTTACATATTGTGTTGCCGCATGACAAAACCCGGCTATTAAAGAAAAGCCTGAAATAAAGACAAAGAGGCAACAATCTTAAAATTGATGGGGTAGCCTATTTTTAGTGTTTTACGGCTGTAGCAGCGAATCAATCCTGGCGTCTTTAGCCGGGTTTTGTCATGCGGCAACACAATATGTAAGATAAACATGTCGACATGTTTATCTTACATATTGTGTTGCCGCATGACAAAACCCGGCTATTAAAGAAAAGCCTGAAATAAAGACAAGAGGCAACAATCTTAAAATTGATGGGGTAGCCTATTTTTAGTGTTTTCGGCTGTAGCAGCGAATCAATCCTGGCGTCTTTAGCCGGGTTTTGTCATGCGGCAACACAATATGTAAGATAAACATGTCGACATGTTTATCTTACATATTGTGTTGCCGCATGACAAAACCCGGCTATTAAAGAAAAGCCTGAAATAAAGACAAAGAGGCAACAATCTTAAAATTGATGGGGTAGCCTATTTTTAGTGTTTTACGGCTGTAGCAGCGAATCAATCCTGGCGTCTTTAGCCGGGTTTTGTCATGCGGCAACACAATATGTAAGATAAACATGTCGACATGTTTATCTTACATATTGTGTTGCCGCATGACAAAACCCGGCTATTAAAGAAAAGCCTGAAATAAAGACAAAGAGGCAACAATCTTAAAATTGATGGGGTAGCCTATTTTTAGTGTTTTACGGCTGTAGCAGCGAATCAATCCTGGCGTCTTTAGCCGGCGTTTGTCATGCGGCAACACAATATGTAAGATAAACATGTCGACATGTTTATCTACATATTGTGTTGCCGCATGACAAAACCCGGCTATTAAAGAAAAGCCTGAAATAAAGACAAAGAGGCAACAATCTTAAAATTGATGGGGTAGCCTATTTTTAGTGTTTTACGGCTGTAGCAGCGAATCAATCCTGGCGTCTTTAGCCGGGTTTTGTCATGCGGCAACACAATATGTAAGATAAACATGTCGACATGTTTATCTTACATATTGTGTTGCCGCATGACAAAACCCGGCTATTAAAGAAAAGCCTGAAATAAAGACAAAGAGGCAACAATCTTAAAATTGATGGGGTAGCCTATTTTTAGTGTTTTATGGCTGTAGCAGCGAATCAATCCTGGCATCTTTAGCCGGGTTTTGTCATGCGGCAACACAATATGTAAGATAAACATGTCGACATGTTTATCTTACATATTGTGTTGCCGCATGACAAAACCCGGCTATTAAAGAAAAGCCTGAAATAAAGACAAAGAGGCAACAATCTTAAAATTGATGGGGTAGATTTTTAGTGTTTTACGGCTGTAGCAGCGAATCAATCCTGGCGTCTTTAGCAGGGTTTTGTCATGCGGCAACACAATATGTAAGATAAACATGTCGACATGTTTATCTTACATATTGTGTTGCCGCATGACAAAACCCGGCTATTAAAGAAAAGCCTGAAATAAAGACAAAGAGGCAACAATCTTAAAATTGATGGGGTAGCCTATTTTTAGTGTTTTACGGCTGTAGCAGCGAATCAATCCTGGCGTCTTTAGCCGGGTTTTGTCATGCGGCAACACAATATGTAAGATAAACATGTCGACATGTTTATCTTACATATTGTGTTGCCGCATGACAAAACCCAGCTATTAAAGAAAAGCCTGAAATAAAGACAAAGAGGCAACAATCTTAAAATTGATGGGGTAGCCTATTTTTAGTGTTTTACGGCTGTAGCAGCGAATCAATCCTGGCGTCTTTAGCCGGGTTTTGTCATGCGGCAACACAATATGTAAGATAAACATGTCGACATGTTTATCTTACATATTGTGTTGCCGCATGACAAAACCCGGCTATTAAAGAAAAGCCTGAAATAAAGACAAAGAGGCAACAATCTTAAAATTGATGGGGTAGCCTATTTTTAGTGTTTTACGGCTGTAGCAGCGAATCAATCCTGGCGTCTTTAGCCGGGTTTTGTCATGCGGCAACACAATATGTAAGATAAACATGTCGACATGTTTATCTTACATATTGTGTTGCCGCATGACAAAACCCGGCTATTAAAGAAAAGCCTGAAATAAAGACAAAGAGGCAACAATCTTAAAATTGATGGGGTAGCCTATTTTTAGTGTTTTACGGCTGTAGCAGCGAATCAATCCTGGCGTCTTTAGCCGGGTTTTGTCATGCGGCAACACAATATGTAAGATAAACATGTCGACATGTTTATCTTACATATTGTGTTGCCGCATGACAAAACCCAGCTATTAAAGAAAAGCCTGAAATAAAGACAAAGAGGCAACAATCTTAAAATTGATGGGGTAGCCTATTTTTAGTGTTTTACGGCTGTAGCAGCGAATTAATCCTGGCATCTTTAGCCGGGTTTTGTCATGCGGCAACACAATATGTAAGATAAACATGTCGACATGTTTATCTTACATATTGTGTTGCCGCATGACAAAACCCGGCTATTAAAGAGAGGCCTGAAATAAAGACAAAGAGGCAACAATCTTAAAATTGATGGGGTAGCCTATTTTTAGTGTTTTACGGCTGTAACAGCGAATCAATACTGGCGTCTTTAGCCGGCTATTAAAGAAAAGCCTGAAATAAAGACAAAGAGGCAACAATCTTAAAATTGATGGGGTAGCCTATTTTTAGTGTTTTACGGCTGTAGCAGCGAATCAATCCTGGCGTCTTTAGCCGGGTTTTGTCATGGGGCAACACAATATGTAAGATAAACATGTCGACATGTTTATCTTACATATTGTGTTGCCGCATGACAAAACCCGGCTATTAAAAAAAAGCCTGATAAAGACAAAGAGGCAACAATCTTAAAATTGATGGGGTAGCCTATTTTTAGTGTTTTACGGCTGTAGCAGCGAATCAATCCTGGCGTCTTTAGCCGGGTTTTGTCATGCGGCAACACAATATGTAAGATAAACATGTCGACATGTTTATCTTACATATTGTGTTGCCGCATGACAAAACCCGGCTATTAAAGAAAAGCCTGAAATAAAGACAAAGAGGCAACAATCTTAAAATTGATGGGGTAGCCTATTTTTAGTGTTTTACGGCTGTAGCAGCGAATCAATCCTGGCGTCTTTAGCCGGGTTTTGTCATGCGGCAACACAATATGTAAGATAAACATGTCGACATGTTTATCTTACATATTGTGTTGCCGCATGACAAAACCCGGCTATTAAAGAAAAGCCTGAAATAAAGACAAAGAGGCAACAATCTTAAAATTGATGGGGTAGCCTATTTTTAGTGTTTTACGGCTGTAGCAGCGAATCAATCCTGGCGTCTTTAGCCGGGTTTTGTCATGCGGCAACACAATATGTAAGATAAACATGTCGACATGTTTATCTTACATATTGTGTTGCCGCATGACAAAACCCGGCTATTAAAGAAAAGCCTGAAATAAAGACAAAGAGGCAACAATCTTAAAATTGATGGGGTAGCCTATTTTTAGTGTTTTACGGCTGTAGCAGCGAATCAATCCTGGCGTCTTTAGCCAGGTTTTGTCATGCGGCAACACAATATGTAAGATAAACATGTCGACATGTTTATCTTACATATTGTGTTGCCGCATGACAAAACCCGGCTATTAAAGAAAAGCCTGAAATAAAGACAAAGAGGCAACAATCTTAAAATTGATGGGGTAGCCTATTTTTAGTGTTTTACGGCTGTAGCAGCGAATCAATCCTGGCGTCTTTAGCCGGGTTTTGTCATGCGGCAACACAATATGTAAGATAAACATGTCGACATGTTTATCTTACATATTGTGTTGCCGCATGACAAAACCCGGCTATTAAAGAAAAGCCTGAAATAAAGACAAAGAGGCAACAATCTTAAAATTGATGGGGTAGCCTATTTTTAGTGTTTTACGGCTGTAGCAGCGAATCAATCCTGGCGTCTTTAGCCGGGTTTTGTCATGCGGCAACACAATATGTAAGATAAACATGTCGACATGTTTATCTTACATATTGTGTTGCCGCATGACAAAACCCGGCTATTAAAGAAAAGCCTGAAATAAAGACAAAGAGGCAACAATCTTAAAATTGATGGGGTAGCCTATTTTTAGTGTTTTACGGCTGTAGCAGCGAATCAATCCTGGCGTCTTTAGCCGGGTTTTGTCATGCGGCAACACAATATGTAAGATAAACATGTCGACATGTTTATCTTACATATTGTGTTGCCGCATGACAAAACCCGGCTATTAAAGAAAAGCCTGAAATAAAGACAAAGAGGCAACAATCTTAAAATTGATGGGGTAGCCTATTTTTAGTGTTTTACGGCTGTAGCAGCGAATCAATCCTGGCGTCTTTAGCCGGGTTTTGTCATGCGGCAACACAATATGTAAGATAAACATGTCGACATGTTTATCTTACATATTGTGTTGCCGCATGACAAAACCCGGCTATTAAAGAAAAGCCTGAAATAAAGACAAAGAGGCAACAATCTTAAAATTGATGGGGTAGCCTATTTTTAGTGTTTTACGGCTGTAGCAGCGAATCAATCCTGGCGTCTTTAGCCGGGTTTTGTCATGCGGCAACACAATATGTAAGATAAACATGTCGACATGTTTATCTTACATATTGTGTTGCCGCATGACAAAACCCGGCTATTAAAGAAAAGCCTGAAATAAAGACAAAGAGGCAACAATCTTAAAATTGATGGGGTAGCCTATTTTTAGTGTTTTACGGCTGTAGCAGCGAATCAATCCTGGCGTCTTTAGCCGGGTTTTGTCATGCGGCAACACAATATGTAAGATAAACATGTCGACATGTTTATCTTACATATTGTGTTGCCGCATGACAAAACCCGGCTATTAAAGAAAAGCCTGAAATAAAGACAAAGAGGCAACAATCTTAAAATTGATGGGGTAGCCTATTTTTAGTGTTTTACGGCTGTAGCAGCGAATCAATCCTGGCATCTTTAGCCGGGTTTTGTCATGCGGCAACACAATATGTAAGATAAACATGTCGACATGTTTATCTTACATATTGTGTTGCCGCATGACAAAACCCGGCTATTAAAGAAAAGCCTGAAATAAAGACAAAGAGGCAACAATCTTAAAATTGATGGGGTAGCCTATTTTTAGTGTTTTACGGCTGTAGCAGCGAATCAATCCTGGCGTCTTTAGCCGGGTTTTGTCATGCGGCAACACAATATGTAAGATAAACATGTCGACATGTTTATCTTACATATTGTGTTGCCGCATGACAAAACCCGGCTATTAAAGAAAAGCCTGAAATAAAGACAAAGAGGCAACAATCTTAAAATTGATGGGGTAGCCTATTTTTAGTTTTTACGGCTGTAGCAGCGAATCAATCCTGGCGTCTTTAGCCGGGTTTTGTCATGCGGCAACACAATATGTAAGATAAACATGTCGACATGTTTATCTTACATATTGTGTTGCCGCATGACAAAACCCGGCTATTAAAGAAAAGCCTGAAATAAAGACAAAGAGGCAACAATCTTAAAATTGATGGGGTAGCCTATTTTTAGTGTTTTACGGCTGTAGCAGCGAATCAATCCTGGCGTCTTTAGCCGGGTTTTGTCATGCGGCAACACAATATGTAAGATAAACATGTCGACATGTTTATCTTACATATTGTGTTGCCGCATGACAAAACCCGGCTATTAAAGAAAAGCCTGAAATAAAGACAAAGAGGCAACAATCTTAAAATTGATGGGGTAGCCTATTTTTAGTGTTTTACGGCTGTAGCAGCGAATCAATCCTGGCGTCTTTAGCCGGGTTTTGTCATGCGGCAACACAATATGTAAGATAAACATGTCGACATGTTTATCTTACATATTGTGTTGCCGCATGACAAAACCCGGCTATTAAAGAAAAGCCTGAAATAAAGACAAAGAGGCAACAATCTTAAAATTGATGGGGTAGCCTATTTTTAGTGTTTTACGGCTGTAGCAGCGAATCAATCCTGGCGTCTTTAGCCGGGTTTTGTCATGCGGCAACACAATATGTAAGATAAACATGTCGACATGTTTATCTTACATATTGTGTTGCCGCATGACAAAACCCGGCTATTAAAGAAAAGCCTGAAATAAAGACAAAGAGGCAACAATCTTAAAATTGATGGGGTAGCCTATTTTTAGTGTTTTACGGCTGTAGCAGCGAATCAATCCTGGCGTCTTTAGCCGGGTTTTGTCATGCGGCAACACAATATGTAAGATAAACATGTCGACATGTTTATCTTACATATTGTGTTGCCGCATGACAAAACCCGGCTATTAAAGAAAAGCCTGAAATAAAGACAAAGAGGCAACAATCTTAAAATTGATATGGGGTAGCCTATTTTTAGTGTTTTACGGCTGTAGCAGCGAATCAATCCTGGCGTCTTTAGCCGGGTTTTGTCATGCGGCAACACAATATGTAAGATAAACATGTCGACATGTTTATCTTACATATTGTGTTGCCGCATGACAAAACCCGGCTATTAAAGAAAAGCCTGAAATAAAGACAAAGAGGCAACAATCTTAAAATTGATGGGGTAGCCTATTTTTAGTGTTTTACGGCTGTAGCAGCGAATCAATCCTGGCGTCTTTAGCCGGGTTTTGTCATGCGGCAACACAATATGTAAGATAAACATGTCGACATGTTTATCTTACATATTGTGTTGCCGCATGACAAAACCCGGCTATTAAAGAAAAGCCTGAAATAAAGACAAAGAGGCAACAATCTTAAAATTGATGGGGTAGCCTATTTTTAGTGTTTTACGGCTGTAGCAGCGAATCAATCCTGGCGTCTTTAGCCGGGTTTTGTCATGCGGCAACACAATATGTAAGATAAACATGTCGACATGTTTATCTTACATATTGTGTTGCCGCATGACAAAACCCGGCTATTAAAGAAAAGCCTGAAATAAAGACAAAGAGGCAACAATCTTAAAATTGATGGGGTAGCCTATTTTTAGTGTTTTACGGCTGTAGCAGCGAATCAATCCTGGCGTCTTTAGCCGGGTTTTGTCATGCGGCAACACAATATGTAAGATAAACATGTCGACATGTTTATCTTACATATTGTGTTGCCGCATGACAAAACCCGGCTATTAAAGAAAAGCCTGAAATAAAGACAAAGAGGCAACAATCTTAAAATTGATGGGGTAGCCTATTTTTAGTGTTTTACGGCTGTAGCAGCGAATCAATCCTGGCGTCTTTAGCCGGGTTTTGTCATGCGGCAACACAATATGTAAGATAAACATGTCGACATGTTTATCTTACATATTGTGTTGCCGCATGACAAAACCCGGCTATTAAAGAAAAGCCTGAAATAAAGACAAAGGCAACAATCTTAAAATTGATGGGGTAGCCTATTTTTAGTGTTTTACGGCTGTAGCAGCGAATCAATCCTGGCGTCTTTAGCCGGGTTTTGTCATGCGGCAACACAATATGTAAGATAAACATGTCGACATGTTTATCTTACATATTGTGTTGCCGCATGACAAAACCCGGCTATTAAAGAAAAGCCTGAAATAAAGACAAAGAGGCAACAATCTTAAAATTGATGGGGTAGCCTATTTTTAGTGTTTTACGGCTGTAGCAGCGAATCAATCCTGGCGTCTTTAGCCGGGTTTTGTCATGCGGCAACACAATATGTAAGATAAACATGTCGACATGTTTATCTTACATATTGTGTTGCCGCATGACAAAACCCGGCTATTAAAGAAAAGCCTGAAATAAAGACAAAGAGGCAACAATCTTAAAATTGATGGGGTAGCCTATTTTTAGTGTTTTACGGCTGTAGCAGCGAATCAATCCTGGCGTCTTTAGCCGGGTTTTGTCGCGGCAACACAATATGTAAGATAAACATGTCGACATGTTTATCTTACATATTGTGTTGCCGCATGACAAAACCCGGCTATTAAAGAAAAGCCTGAAATAAAGACAAAGAGGCAACAATCTTAAAATTGATGGGGTAGCCTATTTTTAGTGTTTTACGGCTGTAGCAGCGAATCAATCCTGGCGTCTTTAGCCGGGTTTTGTCATGCGGCAACACAATATGTAAGATAAACATGTCGACATGTTTATCTTACATATTGTGTTGCCGCATGACAAAACCCGGCTATTAAAGAAAAGCCTGAAATAAAGACAAAGAGGCAACAATCTTAAAATTGATGGGGTAGCCTATTTTTAGTGTTTTACGGCTGTAGCAGCGAATCAATCCTGGCGTCTTTAGCCGGGTTTTGTCATGCGGCAACACAATATGTAAGATAAACATGTCGACATGTTTATCTTACATATTGTGTTGCCGCATGACAAAACCCGGCTATTAAAGAAAAGCCGAAATAAAGACAAAGAGGCAACAATCTTAAAATTGATGGGGTAGCCTATTTTTAGTGTTTTACGGCTGTAGCAGCGAATCAATCCTGGCGTCTTTAGCCGGGTTTTGTCATGCGGCAACACAATATGTAAGATAAACATGTCGACATGTTTATCTTACATATTGTGTTGCCGCATGACAAAACCCGGCTATTAAAGAAAAGCCTGAAATAAAGACAAAGAGGCAACAATCTTAAAATTGATGGGGTAGCCTATTTTTAGTGTTTTACGGCTGTAGCAGCGAATCAATCCTGGCGTCTTTAGCCGGGTTTTGTCATGCGGCAACACAATATGTAAGATAAACATGTCGACATGTTTATCTTACATATTGTGTTGCCGCATGACAAAACCCGGCTATTAAAGAAAAGCCTGAAATAAAGACAAAGAGGCAACAATCTTAAAATTGATGGGGTAGCCTATTTTTAGTGTTTTACGGCTGTAGCAGCGAATCAATCCTGGCGTCTTAGCCGGGTTTTGTCATGCGGCAACACAATATGTAAGATAAACATGTCGACATGTTTATCTTACATATTGTGTTGCCGCATGACAAAACCCGGCTATTAAAGAAAAGCCTGAAATAAAGACAAAGAGGCAACAATCTTAAAATTGATGGGGTAGCCTATTTTTAGTGTTTTACGGCTGTAGCAGCGAATCAATCCTGGCGTCTTTAGCCGGGTTTTGTCATGCGGCAACACAATATGTAAGATAAACATGTCGACATGTTTATCTTACATATTGTGTTGCCGCATGACAAAACCCGGCTATTAAAGAAAAGCCTGAAATAAAGACAAAGAGGCAACAATCTTAAAATTGATGGGGTAGCCTATTTTTAGTGTTTTACGGCTGTAGCAGCGAATCAATCCTGGCGTCTTTAGCCGGGTTTTGTCATGCGGCAACACAATATGTAAGATAAACATGTCGACATGTTTATCTTACATATTGTGTTGCCGCATGACAAAACCCGGCTATTAAAGAAAAGCCTGAAATAAAGACAAAGAGGCAACAATCTTAAAATTGATGGGGTAGCCTATTTTTAGTGTTTTACGGCTGTAGCAGCGAATCAATCCTGGCGTCTTTAGCCGGGTTTTGTCATGCGGCAACACAATATGTAAGATAAACATGTCGACATGTTTATCTTACATATTGTGTTGCCGCATGACAAAACCCGGCTATTAAAGAAAAGCCTGAAATAAAGACAAAGAGGCAACAATCTTAAAATTGATGGGGTAGCCTATTTTTAGTGTTTTACGGCTGTAGCAGCGAATCAATCCTGGCGTCTTTAGCCGGGTTTTGTCATGCGGCAACACAATATGTAAGATAAACATGTCGACATGTTTATCTTACATATTGTGTTGCCGCATGACAAAACCCGGCTATTAAAGAAAAGCCTGAAATAAAGACAAAGAGGCAACAATCTTAAAATTGATGGGGTAGCCTATTTTTAGTGTTTTACGGCTGTAGCAGCGAATCAATCCTGGCGTCTTTAGCCGGGTTTTGTCATGCGGCAACACAATATGTAAGATAAACATGTCGACATGTTTATCTTACATATTGTGTTGCCGCATGACAAAACCCGGCTATTAAAGAAAAGCCTGAAATAAAGACAAAGAGGCAACAATCTTAAAATTGATGGGGTAGCCTATTTTTAGTGTTTTACGGCTGTAGCAGCGAATCAATCCTGGCGTCTTTAGCCGGGTTTTGTCATGCGGCAACACAATATGTAAGATAAACATGTCGACATGTTTATCTTACATATTGTGTTGCCGCATGACAAAACCCGGCTATTAAAGAAAAGCCTGAAATAAAGACAAAGAGGCAACAATCTTAAAATTGATGGGGTAGCCTATTTTTAGTGTTTTACGGCTGTAGCAGCGAATCAATCCTGGCGTCTTTAGCCGGGTTTTGTCATGCGGCAACACAATATGTAAGATAAACATGTCGACATGTTTATCTTACATGTTGCCGCATGACAAAACCCGGCTATTAAAGAAAAGCCTGAAATAAAGACAAAGAGGCAACAATCTTAAAATTGATGGGGTAGCCTATTTTTAGTGTTTTACGGCTGTAGCAGCGAATCAATCCTGGCGTCTTTAGCCGGGTTTTGTCATGCGGCAACACAATATGTAAGATAAACATGTCGACATGTTTATCTTACATATTGTGTTGCCGCATGACAAAACCCGGCTATTAAAGAAAAGCCTGAAATAAAGACAAAGAGGCAACAATCTTAAAATTGATGGGGTAGCCTATTTTTAGTGTTTTACGGCTGTAGCAGCGAATCAATCCTGGCGTCTTTAGCCGGGTTTTGTCATGCGGCAACACAATATGTAAGATAAACATGTCGACATGTTTATCTTACATATTGTGTTGCCGCATGACAAAACCCGGCTATTAAAGAAAAGCCTGAAATAAAGACAAAGAGGCAACAATCTTAAAATTGATGGGGTAGCCTATTTTTAGAGTGTTTTACGGCTGTAGCAGCGAATCAATCCTGGCGTCTTTAGCCGGGTTTTGTCATGCGGCAACACAATATGTAAGATAAACATGTCGACATGTTTATCTTACATATTGTGTTGCCGCATGACAAAACCCGGCTATTAAAGAAAAGCCTGAAATAAAGACAAAGAGGCAACAATCTTAAAATTGATGGGGTAGCCTATTTTTAGTGTTTTACGGCTGTAGCAGCGAATCAATCCTGGCGTCTTTAGCCGGGTTTTGTCATGCGGCAACACAATATGTAAGATAAACATGTCGACATGTTTATCTTACATATTGTGTTGCCGCATGACAAAACCCGGCTATTAAAGAAAAGCCTGAAATAAAGACAAAGAGGCAACAATCTTAAAATTGATGGGGTAGCCTATTTTTAGTGTTTTACGGCTGTAGCAGCGAATCAATCCTGGCGTCTTTAGCCGGGTTTTGTCATGCGGCAACACAATATGTAAGATAAACATGTCGACTGTTTATCTTACATATTGTGTTGCCGCATGACAAAACCCGGCTATTAAAGAAAAGCCTGAAATAAAGACAAAGAGGCAACAATCTTAAAATTGATGGGGTAGCCTATTTTTAGTGTTTTACGGCTGTAGCAGCGAATCAATCCTGGCGTCTTTAGCCGGGTTTTGTCATGCGGCAACACAATATGTAAGATAAACATGTCGACATGTTTATCTTACATATTGTGTTGCCGCATGACAAAACCCGGCTATTAAAGAAAAGCCTGAAATAAAGACAAAGAGGCAACAATCTTAAAATTGATGGGGTAGCCTATTTTTAGTGTTTTACGGCTGTAGCAGCGAATCAATCCTGGCATCTTTAGCCGGGTTTTGTCATGCGGCAACACAATATGTAAGATAAACATGTCGACATGTTTATCTTACATATTGTGTTGCCGCATGACAAAACCCGGCTATTAAAGAAAAGCCTGAAATAAAGACAAAGAGGCAACAATCTTAAAATTTGATGGGTAGCCTATTTTAGTGTTTTACGGCTGTAGCAGCGAATCAATCCTGGCGTCTTTAGCCGGGTTTTGTCATGCGACATGTTTATCTTACATATTGTGTTGCCGCATGACAAAACCCGGCTATTAAAGAAAAGCCTGAAATAAAGACAAAGAGGCAACAATCTTAAAATTGATGGGGTAGCCTATTTTTTTATCAGGGTAGCAAAATCTGCGTCGGATTTAGCGGAAGGTTTTGTCATGCGGCAAACAATATGTAAGATCCATGTCGAAAGCTACTACATATTACTGTGCGCATGACAAAACTATTAAAGAAAAGCAAAATCACAAAGAGGCAACAATCTTAAAATTGATGCGAGATCCGGCAATTTTTTATTCATTTACAACATTCAACTGCATAAACATGTGACGTTGTTTTTCGATGCAAAATTGTGTAAAAAGGAGGTTTATCTTATGATGAAAGACAGGCTTTTAAATAAAGAAAAGGCGTTTTAAATCAAAAAATATACTATTTAGACATATCAATGCATGCATACGTTTGTCAGCGGCAACACAAAGTAAGATAAGAGGACATGTTTTTTACATATTGTGCACATGACAAAAACAAGACAACAAGGAAGTATAAAAAGGTAGAAATTTAGCCTGCTTTTTAAATCACAATGTAAATAAACATGTAATGTTTTTATCTACAAATATTTATTAAAAAAGCCTGAAATAAAAAAAAAGACAAAGAGGCAAAAATTTGAAATGGGTAGCCTATTTTGTAACATGGTGGCAAATTGTAGCACAAATCAATTCTTAATTTTTTAAGAATATTGCAAGATAAACATTTCGTTGTTGTTACATATTGTGTTGCCGCATGACAAAACTATTAAAATAGCCTGAAATAAAGACAAAGATAAAAATTGATGGGTAGCCTATTTTTAGTGTTTTACGGCTGTAGCAGCGAATCAATCCTGGCGTCTTTAGCCGGGTTTTGTCATGCGGCAACACAATATGTAAGATAAACATGTCGACATGTTTATCTTACATATTGTGTTGCCGCATGACAAAACCCGGCTATTAAAGAAAAGCCTGAAATAAAGACAAAGAGGCAACAATCTTAAAATTGATGGGGTAGCCTATTTTTAGTGTTTTACGGCTGTAGCAGCGAATCAATCCTGGCGTCTTTAGCCGGGTTTTGTCATGCGGCAACACAATATGTAAGATAAACATGTCGACATGTTTATCTTACATATTGTGTTGCCGCATGACAAAACCCGGCTATTAAAGAAAAGCCTGAAATAAAGACAAAGAGGCAACAATCTTAAAATTGATGGGTAGCCTATTTTTAGTGTTTTACGGCTGTAGCAGCGAATCAATCCTGCGTCTTTAGCCGGGTTTTGTCATGCGGCAACACAATATGTAAGATAAACATGTCGACATGTTTATCTTACATATTGTGTTGCCGCATGACAAAACCCGGCTATTAAAGAAAAGCCTGAAATAAAGACAAAGAGGCAACAATCTTAAAATTGATGGGGTAGCCTATTTTTAGTGTTTTACGGCTGTAGCAGCGAATCAATCCTGGCGTCTTTAGCCGGGTTTTGTCATGCGGCAACACAATATGTAAGATAAACATGTCGACATGTTTATCTTACATATTGTGTTGCCGCATGACAAAACCCGGCTATTAAAGAAAAGCCTGAAATAAAGACAAAGAGGCAACAATCTTAAAATTGATGGGGTAGCCTATTTTTAGTGTTTTACGGCTGTAGCAGCGAATCAATCCTGGCGTCTTTAGCCGGGTTTTGTCATGCGGCAACACAATATGTAAGATAAACATGTCGACATGTTTATCTTACATATTGTGTTGCCGCATGACAAAACCCGGCTATTAAAGAAAAGCCTGAAATAAAGACAAAGAGGCAACAATCTTAAAATTGATGGGGTAGCCTATTTTTAGTGTTTTACGGCTGTAGCAGCGAATCAATCCTGGCGTCTTTAGCCGGGTTTTGTCATGCGGCAACACAATATGTAAGATAAACATGTCGACATGTTTATCTTACATATTGTGTTGCCGCATGACAAAACCCGGCTATTAAAGAAAAGCCTGAAATAAAGACAAAGAGGCAACAATCTTAAAATTGATGGGGTAGCCTATTTTTAGTGTTTTACGGCTGTAGCAGCGAATCAATCCTGGCGTCTTTAGCCGGGTTTTGTCATGCGGCAACACAATATGTAAGATAAACATGTCGACATGTTTATCTTACATATTGTGTTGCCGCATGACAAAACCCGGCTATTAAAGAAAAGCCTGAAATAAAGACAAAGAGGCAACAATCTTAAAATTGATGGGGTAGCCTATTTTTAGTGTTTTACGGCTGTAGCAGCGAATCAATCCTGGCGTCTTTAGCCGGGTTTTGTCATGCGGCAACACAATATGTAAGATAAACATGTCGACATGTTTATCTTACATATTGTGTTGCCGCATGACAAAACCCGGCTTTAAAGAAAAGCCTGAAATAAAGACAAAGAGGCAACAATCTTAAAATTGATGGGGTAGCCTATTTTTAGTGTTTTACGGCTGTAGCAGCGAATCAATCCTGGCGTCTTTAGCCGGGTTTTGTCATGCGGCAACACAATATGTAAGATAAACATGTCGACATGTTTATCTTACATATTGTGTTGCCGCATGACAAAACCCGGCTATTAAAGAAAAGCCTGAAATAAAGACAAAGAGGCAACAATCTTAAAATTGATGGGGTAGCCTATTTTTAGTGTTTTACGGCTGTAGCAGCGAATCAATCCTGGCATCTTTAGCCGGGTTTTGTCATGCGGCAACACAATATGTAAGATAAACATGTCGACATGTTTATCTTACATATTGTGTTGCCGCATGACAAAACCCGGCTATTAAAGAAAAGCCTGAAATAAAGACAAAGAGGCAACAATCTTAAAATTGATGGGGTAGCCTATTTTTAGTGTTTTACGGCTGTAGCAGCGAAAATCCTGGCGTCTTTAGCCGGGTTTTGTCATGCGGCAACACAATATGTAAGATAAACATGTCGACATGTTTATCTTACATATTGTGTTGCCGCATGACAAAACCCGGCTATTAAAGAAAAGCCTGAAATAAAGACAAAGAGGCAACAATCTTAAAATTGATGGGGTAGCCTATTTTTAGTGTTTTACGGCTGTAGCAGCGAATCAATCCTGGCGTCTTTAGCCGGGTTTTGTCATGCGGCAACACAATATGTAAGATAAACATGTCGACATGTTTATCTTACATATTGTGTTGCCGCATGACAAAACCCGGCTATTAAAGAAAAGCCTGAAATAAAGACAAAGAGGCAACAATCTTAAAATTGATGGGGTAGCCTATTTTTAGTGTTTTACGGCTGTAGCAGCGAATCAATCCTGGCGTCTTTAGCCGGGTTTTGTCATGCGGCAACACAATATGTAAGATAAACATGTCGACATGTTTATCTTACATATTGTGTTGCCGCATGACAAAACCCGGCTATTAAAGAAAAGCCTGAAATAAAGACAAAGAGGCAACAATCTTAAAATTGATGGGGTAGCCTATTTTTAGTGTTTTACGGCTGTAGCAGCGAATCAATCCTGGCGTCTTTAGCCGGTTTTGTCATGCGGCAACACAATATGTAAGATAAACATGTCGACATGTTTATCTTACATATTGTGTTGCCGCATGACAAAACCCGGCTATTAAAGAAAAGCCTGAAATAAAGACAAAGAGGCAACAATCTTAAAATTGATGGGGTAGCCTATTTTTAGTGTTTTACGCTGTAGCAGCGAATCAATCCTGGTCTTTAGCCGGGTTTTGTCATGCGGCAACACAATATGTAAGATAAACATGTCGACATGTTTATCTTACATATTGTGTTGCGCATGACAAAACCCGGCTATTAAAGAAAAGCCTGAAATAAAGACAAAGAGGCAACAATCTTAAAATTGATGGGGTAGCCTATTTTTAGTGTTTTACGCTGTAGCAGCGAATCAATCCTGGCGTCTTTAGCCGGGTTTTGTCATGCGGCAACACATGTCGACATGTTTATCTTACATATTGTGTTGCCGCATGACAAAACCCGGCTATTAAAGAAAAGCCTGAAATAAAGACAAAGAGGCAACAATCTTAAAATTGATGGGTAGCCTATTTTTTTACAGGTGGAGAAATCTCCGCGTCTTTAGCCGGGTTTTGTCATGGCAACACAATTGTAAGATAAAAAATGTCGAGTTATCATTACGCTGACCGCATTACAGAAAGCGGCCATAAACACAAAAGCAAAATCTTAAAATGATGGGGTAGCCTATTCTTTAGTGTTTACGGCGGCCGAATCAATTGACTTCCGGTTTTTCTGCACAACAATATGTAAGATAAACATGCGTCGACATGTTTACTTACATATGTGTTGCCGCTGACAAAACAGGCTATTATCAACAAAAGTGAAAAATGGACAAAGAGGCAACAATCTCTGACATAAAATTGATGGGGTAGCCTATAGTGTTTTATGTGTAAGAAGAACCTTGTTTGGACTTTTAGCTTTTTTTTAATACACATGCGTAATCACAAGCTGACAAAGAAGTATAAAAAGGAGAAAGATTTACACATGCATTTTACAAAAACATAAGTCACTAAACCTAAGATGTGTGACCGCATGACAAAACCAAAATTATAAAAAAGCCTGACAGCTAAAAAAAATAGACAAATGTAAAAATTTGATGTGGAGTTTGTATGTCGTGGGTGGACCTAAACTTTGTTAGGTAACAAATCAAGATTCTTAACTACATGTGCAAACATGTTGTTGTTGTTGTTACATGTTACTTTGTGTGCTACAAAACTAAATTAAAAATAGCCTGAAATAAAGACAAAGAGGCTCTTAAAATTGATGGGGTAGCCTATTTTTAGTGTTTTACGGCTGTAGCAGCGAATCAATCCTGGCGTCTTTAGCCGGTTTTGTCATGCGGCAACACAATATGTAAGATAAACATGTCGACATGTTTATCTTACATATTGTGTTGCCGCATGACAAAACCCGGCTATTAAAGAAAAGCCTGAAATAAAGACAAAGAGGCAACAATCTTAAAATTGATGGGGTAGCCTATTTTTAGTGTTTTACGGCTGTAGCAGCGAATCAATCCTGGCGTCTTTAGCCGGGTTTTGTCATGCGGCAACACAATATGTAAGATAAACATGTCGACATGTTTATCTTACATATTGTGTTGCCGCATGACAAAACCCGGCTATTAAAGAAAAGCCTGAAATAAAGACAAAGAGGCAACAATCTTAAAATTGATGGGGTAGCCTATTTTTAGTGTTTTACGGCTGTAGCAGCGAATCAATCCTGGCGTCTTTAGCCGGGTTTTGTCATGCGGCAACACAATATGTAAGATAAACATGTCGACATGTTTATCTTACATATTGTGTTGCCGCATGACAAAACCCGGCTATTAAAGAAAAGCCTGAAATAAAGACAAAGAGGCAACAATCTTAAAATTGATGGGGTAGCCTATTTTTAGTGTTTTACGGCTGTAGCAGCGAATCAATCCTGGCGTCTTTAGCCGGGTTTTGTCATGCGGCAACACAATATGTAAGATAAACATGTCGACATGTTTATCTTACATATTGTGTTGCCGCATGACAAAACCCGGCTATTAAAGAAAAGCCTGAAATAAAGACAAAGAGGCAACAATCTTAAAATTGATGGGGTAGCCTATTTTTAGTGTTTTACGGCTGTAGCAGCGAATCAATCCTGGCGTCTTTAGCCGGTTTTGTCATGCGGCAACACAATATGTAAGATAAACATGTCGACATGTTTATCTTACATATTGTGTTGCCGCATGACAAAACCCGGCTATTAAAGAAAAGCCTGAAATAAAGACAAAGAGGCAACAATCTTAAAATTGATGGGGTAGCCTATTTTTAGTGTTTTACGGCTGTAGCAGCGAATCAATCCTGGCGTCTTTAGCCGGGTTTTGTCATGCGGACACAATATGTAAGATAAACATGTCGACATGTTTATCTTACATATTGTGTTGCCGCATGACAAAACCCGGCTATTAAAGAAAAGCCTGAAATAAAGACAAAGAGGCAACAATCTTAAAATTGATGGGGTAGCCTATTTTTAGTGTTTTACGGCTGTAGCAGCGAATCAATCCTGGCGTCTTTAGCCGGGTTTTGTCATGCGGCAACACAATATGTAAGATAAACATGTCGACATGTTTATCTTACATATTGTGTTGCCGCATGACAAAACCCGGCTATTAAAGAAAAGCCTGAAATAAAGACAAAGAGGCAACAATCTTAAAATTGATGGGGTAGCCTATTTTTAGTGTTTTACGGCTGTAGCAGCGAATCAATCCTGGCGTCTTTAGCCGGGTTTTGTCATGCGGCAACACAATATGTAAGATAAACATGTCGACATGTTTATCTTACATATTGTGTTGCCGCATGACAAAACCCGGCTATTAAAGAAAAGCCTGAAATAATAAAGACAAAGAGGCAACAATCTTAAAATTGATGGGTAGCCTATTTTTAGTGTTTTACGGCTGTAGCAGCGAATCAATCCTGGCATCTTTAGCCGGGTTTTGTCATGCGGCAACACAATATGTAAGATAAACATGTCGACATGTTTATCTTACATATTGTGTTGCCGCATGACAAAACCCGGCTATTAAAGAAAAGCCTGAAATAAAGACAAAGAGGCAACAATCTTAAAATTGATGGGGTAGCCTATTTTTAGTGTTTTACGGCTGTAGCAGCGAATCAATCCTGCGTCTTTAGCCGGGTTTTGTCATGCGGCAACACAATATGTAAGATAAACATGTCGACATGTTTATCTTACATATTGTGTTGCCGCATGACAAAACCCGGCTATTAAAGAAAAGCCTGAAATAAAGACAAAGAGGCAACAATCTTAAAATTGATGGGGTAGCCTATTTTTAGTGTTTTACGGCTGTAGCAGCGAATCAATCCTGGCGTCTTTAGCCGGGTTTTGTCATGTGGCAACACAATATGTAAGATAAACATGTCGACATGTTTATCTTACATATTGTGTTGCCGCATGACAAAACCCAGCTATTAAAGTAAAGCCTGAAATAAAGACAAAGAGGCAACAATCTTAAAATTGATGGGGTAGCCTATTTTTAGTGTTTTTACGGCTGTAGCAGCGAATCAATCCTGGCGTCTTTAGCCGGGTTTTGTCATGCGGCAACACAATATGTAAGATAAACATGTCGACATGTTTATCTTACATATTGTGTTGCCGCATGACAAAACCCGGCTATTAAAGAAAAGCCTGAAATAAAGACAAAGAGGCAACAATCTTAAATTGATGGGGTAGCCTATTTTTAGTGTTTTACGGCTGTAGCAGCGAATCAATCCTGGCGTCTTTAGCCGGGTTTTGTCATGCGGCAACACAATATGTAAGATGCCGCATGACAAAACCCGGCTATTAAAGAAAAGCCTGAAATAAATACAAAGAGGCAACAATCTTAAAATTGATGGGGTAGCCTATTTTTAGTGTTTTACGGCTGTAGCAGCGAATCAATCCTGGCGTCTTTAGCCGGTTTTGTCATGCGGCAACACAATATGTAAGATAAACATGTCGACATGTTTATCTTACATATTGTGTTGCCGCATGACAAAACCCGGCTATTAAAGAAAAGCCTGAAATAAAGACAAAGAGGCAACAATCTTAAAATTGATGGGGTAGCCTATTTTTAGTGTTTTACGGCTGTAGCAGCGAATCAATCCTGGCGTCTTTAGCCGGATTTTGTCATGTGGCAACACAATATGTAAGATAAACATGTCGACATGTTTATCTTACATATTGTGTTGCCGCATGACAAAACCCAGCTATTAAAGAAAAACCTGAAATAAAGACAAAGAGGCAACAATCTTAAAATTGATGGGGTAGCCTATTTTTAGTGTTTTACGGCTGTAGCAGCGAATCAATCCTGGCGTCTTTAGCCGGGTTTTGTCATGCGGCAACACAATATGTAAGATAAACATGTCGACATGTTTATCTTACATATTGTGTTGCCGCATGACAAAACCCGGCTATTAAAGAAAAGCCTGAAATAAAGACAAAGAGGCAACAATCTTAAAATTGATGGGGTAGCCTATTTTTAGTGTTTTACGGCTGTAGCAGCGAATCAATCCTGGCGTCTTTAGCCGGGTTTTGTCATGCGGCAACACAATATGTAAGATAAACATGTCGACATGTTTATCTTACATATTGTGTTGCCGCATGACAAAACCCGGCTATTAAAGAAAAGCCTGAAATAAAGACAAAGAGGCAACAATCTTAAAATTGATGGGGTAGCCTATTTTTAGTGTTTTATACGGCTGTAGCAGCGAATCAATCCTGGCGTCTTTAGCCGGGTTTTGTCATGCGGCAACACAATATGTAAGATAAACATGTCGACATGTTTATCTTACATATTGTGTTGCCGCATGACAAAACCCGGCTATTAAAGAAAAGCCTGAAATAAAGACAAAGAGGCAACAATCTTAAAATTGATGGGGTAGCCTATTTTTAGTGTTTTACGGCTGTAGCAGCGAATCAATCCTGGCGTCTTTAGCCGGGTTTTGTCATGCAGCAACACAATATGTAAGATAAACATGTCGACATGTTTATCTTACATATTGTGTTGCCGCATGACAAAACCCGGCTATTAAAGAAAAGCCTGAAATAAAGACAAAGAGGCAACAATCTTAAAATTGATGGGGTAGCCTATTTTTAGTGTTTTACGGCTGTAGCAGCGAATCAATCCTGGTCTTTAGCCGGGTTTTGTCATGCGGCAACACAATATGTAAGATAAACATGTCGACATGTTTATCTTACATATTGTGTTGCCGCATGACAAAACCCGGCTATTAAAGAAAAGCCTGAAATAAAGACAAAGAGGCAACAATCTTAAAATTGATGGGGTAGCCTATTTTTAGTGTTTTACGGCTGTAGCAGCGAATCAATCCTGGCATCTTTAGCCGGGTTTTGTCATGCGGCAACACATGTCGACATGTTTATCTTACATATTGTGTTGCCGCATGACAAAACCCGGCTATTAAAGAAAAGCCTGAAATAAAGACAAAGAGGCAACAATCTTAAAATTGATGGGGTAGCCTATTTTTAGTGTTTTACGGCTGTAGCAGCGAATTCCTGGCATCCCCGGGTTTTTTCATGCGGCAACACAATATGTAAGATAAACATATTGTCCGATGTACACAATTTGTGAAAAGCCGCATGCAAACAGGCAAAAAAAAGGCTATAAAGTTTAAAACGGCTGTTTGAAAGAGCGAACTTCCGGCAATTGACTTTAGCCGGTTTTGTCCAACAATAAGATGTAAGATACAATGTGACACTTTTTTCCAAATTTTCCTAAAATGGTGTTGCCGCATGACAAACCCGGCTATTAAAGAAAAGCCTGAAGATAAACAAAGTCGAAAGAGATCTCTCTTAAAATTGATGTTGGTAGCATATAGTCTTTACTGGCTGTAGAAGAGGACATCTGGGCTTTAGTTTTGTCATGCGGTAACAAAAACAATATGTAAGATAAACATGTCGAAAGTTTATCTTACATATTTGTTTACAAATCTATACATGTCAAAATCGGGACAAGACAAATACTAAAATTATAAAAGCCTGAATAAAGACAAAGAGGCAACAATCTTAAAATGATGGGGTTGTATTAGTGTATTTTGTTAGGCCGTACAAATCAAGACAACTTTTTGAAAGACATGTGCAAACATGTTGTTGTCGTTGTTTTACATATTGTGTTGCCGCATGACAAAATATTAAAGAAAGCCTGAAAAAAGACAAAGAGGCAACAATCTTAAAATTGATGGGGTAGCCTATTTTTAGTGTTTTACGGCTGTAGCAGCGAATCAATCCTGGCGTCTTTAGCCGGGTTTTGTCATGCGGCAACACAATATGTAAGATAAACATGTCGACATGTTTATCTTACATATTGTGTTGCCGCGCATGACAAAACCCGCTATTAAAGAAAAGCCTGAAATAAAGACAAAGAGGCAACAATCTTAAAATTGATGGGGTAGCCTATTTTTAGTGTTTTACGGCTGTAGCAGCGAATCAATCCTGGCGTCTTTAGCCGGGTTTTGTCATGCGGCAACACAATATGTAAGATAAACATGTCGACATGTTTATCTTACATATTGTGTTGCCGCATGACAAAACCCGGCTATTAAAGAAAAGCCTGAAATAAAGACAAAGAGGCAACAATCTTAAAATTGATGGGGTAGCCTATTTTTAGTGTTTTACGGCTGTAGCAGCGAATCAATCCTGGCGTCTTTAGCCGGTTTTGTCATGCGGCAACACAATATGTAAGATAAACATGTCGACATGTTTATCTTACATATTGTGTTGCCGCATGACAAAACCCGGCTATTAAAGAAAAGCCTGAAATAAAGACAAAGAGGCAACAATCTTAAAATTGATGGGTAGCCTATTTTTAGTGTTTTATACGGCTGTAGCAGCGAATCAATCCTGGCGTCTTTAGCCGGGTTTTGTCATGCGGCAACACAATATGTAAGATAAACATGTCGACATGTTTATCTTACATATTGTGTTGCCGCATGACAAAACCCGGCTATTAAAGAAAAGCCTGAAATAAAGACAAAGAGGCAACAATCTTAAAATTGATGGGGTAGCCTATTTTTAGTGTTTTACGGCTGTAGCAGCGAATCAATCCTGGCGTCTTTAGCCGGGTTTTGTCATGCGGCAACACAATATGTAAGATAAACATGTCGACATGTTTATCTTACATATTGTGTTGCCGCATGACAAAACCCGGCTATTAAAGAAAAGCCTGAAATAAAGACAAAGAGGCAACAATCTTAAAATTGATGGGGTAGCCTATTTTTAGTGTTTTACGGCTGTAGCAGCGAATCAATCCTGGCGTCTTTAGCCGGGTTTTGTCATGCGGCAACACAATATGTAAGATAAACATGTCGACATGTTTATCTTACATATTGTGTTGCCGCATGACAAAACCCGGCTATTAAAGAAAAGCCTGAAATAAAGACAAAGAGGCAACAATCTTAAAATTGATGGGGTAGCCTATTTTTAGTGTTTTACGGCTGTAGCAGCGAATCAATCCTGGCGTCTTTAGCCGGGTTTTGTCATGCGGCAACACAATATGTAAGATAAACATGTCGACATGTTTATCTTACATATTGTGTTGCCGCATGACAAAACCCGGCTATTAAAGAAAAGCCTGAAATAAAGACAAAGAGGCAACAATCTTAAAATTGATGGGGTAGCCTATTTTTAGTGTTTTACGGCTGTAGCAGCGAATCAATCCTGGCGTCTTTAGCCGGGTTTTGTCATGCGGCAACACAATATGTAAGATAAACATGTCGACATGTTTATCTTACATATTGTGTTGCCGCATGACAAAACCCGGCTATTAAAGAAAAGCCTGAAATAAAGACAAAGAGGCAACAATCTTAAAATTGATGGGTAGCCTATTTTTAGTGTTTTACGGCTGTAGCAGCGAATCAATCCTGGCGTCTTTAGCCGGGTTTTGTCATGCGGCAACACAATATGTAAGATAAACATGTCGACATGTTTATCTTACATATTGTGTTGCCGCATGACAAAACCCGGCTATTAAAGAAAAGCCTGAAATAAAGACAAAGAGGCAACAATCTTAAAATTGATGGGGTAGCCTATTTTTAGTGTTTTACGGCTGTAGCAGCGAATCAATCCTGGCGTCTTTAGCCGGGTTTTGTCATGCGGCAACACAATATGTAAGATAAACATGTCGACATGTTTATCTTACATATTGTGTTGCCGCATGACAAAACCCGGCTATTAAAGAAAAGCCTGAAATAAAGACAAAGAGGCAACAATCTTAAAATTGATGGGGTAGCCTATTTTTAGTGTTTTACGGCTGTAGCAGCGAATCAATCCTGGCGTCTTTAGCCGGGTTTTGTCATGCGGCAACACAATATGTAAGATAACATGTCGACATGTTTATCTTACATATTGTGTTGCCGCATGACAAAACCCGGCTATTAAAGAAAAGCCTGAAATAAAGACAAAGAGGCAACAATCTTAAAATTGATGGGGTAGCCTATTTTTAGTGTTTTACGGCTGTAGCAGCGAATCAATCCTGGCGTCTTTAGCCAGGGTTTTGTCATGCGGCAACACAATATGTAAGATAAACATGTCGACATGTTTATCTTACATATTGTGTTGCCGCATGACAAAACCCGGCTATTAAAGAAAAGCCTGAAATAAAGACAAAGAGGCAACAATCTTAAAATTGATGGGGTAGCCTATTTTTAGTGTTTTACGGCTGTAGCAGCGAATCAATCCTGGCGTCTTTAGCCGGGTTTTGTCATGCGGCAACACAATATGTAAGATAAACATGTCGACATGTTTATCTTACATATTGTGTTGCCGCATGACAAAACCCGGCTATTAAAGAAAAGCCTGAAATAAAGACAAAGAGGCAAAATCTTAAAATTGATGGGGTAGCCTATTTTTAGTGTTTTACGGCTGTAGCAGCGAATCAATCCTGGCGTCTTTAGCCGGGTTTTGTCATGCGGCAACACAATATGTAAGATAAACATGTCGACATGTTTATCTTACATATTGTGTTGCCGCATGACAAAACCCGGCTATTAAAGAAAAGCCTGAAATAAAGACAAAGAGGCAACAATCTTAAAATTGATGGGGTAGCCTATTTTTAGTGTTTTACGGCTGTAGCAGCGAATCAATCCTGGCGTCTTTAGCCGGGTTTTGTCATGCGGCAACACAATATGTAAGATAAACATGTCGACATGTTTATCTTACATATTGTGTTGCCGCATGACAAAACCCGGCTATTAAAGAAAAGCCTGAAATAAAGACAAAGAGGCAACAATCTTAAAATTGATGGGGTAGCCTATTTTTAGTGTTTTACGGCTGTAGCAGCGAATCAATCCTGGCGTCTTTAGCCGGGTTTTGTCATGCGCAACACAATATGTAAGATAAACATGTCGACATGTTTATCTTACATATTGTGTTGCCGCATGACAAAACCCGGCTATTAAAGAAAAGCCTGAAATAAAGACAAAGAGGCAACAATCTTAAAATTGATGGGGTAGCCTATTTTTAGTGTTTTTACGGCTGTAGCAGCGAATCAATCCTGGCGTCTTTAGCCGGGTTTTGTCATGCGGCAACACAATATGTAAGATAA
This sequence comes from Oncomelania hupensis, assembly GCA_036898135.1. Classification (NCBI taxonomy): domain Eukaryota; kingdom Metazoa; phylum Mollusca; class Gastropoda; order Littorinimorpha; family Pomatiopsidae; genus Oncomelania; species Oncomelania hupensis. Next base: position 56,586,609 of record CM072524.1, read on the forward strand.
ACATGTCGACATGTTTATCTTACATATTGTGTTGCCGCATGACAAAACCCGGCTATTAAAGAAAAGCCTGAAATAAAGACAAAGAGGCAACAATCTTAAAATTGATGGGGTAGCCTATTTTTAGTGTTTTACGGCTGTAGCAGCGAATCAATCCTGGCGTCTTTAGCCGGGTTTTTGTCATGCGGCAACACAATATGTAAGATAAACATGTCGACATGTTTATCTTACATATTGTGTTGCCGCATGACAAAACCCGGCTATTAAAGAAAAGCCTGAAATAAAGACAAAGAGGCAACAATCTTAAAATTGATGGGGTAGCCTATTTTTAGTGTTTTACGGCTGTAGCAGCGAATCAATCCTGGCGTCTTTAGCCGGGTTTTGTCATGCGGCAACACAATATGTAAGATAAACATGTCGACATGTTTATCTTACATATTGTGTTGCCGCATGACAAAACCCGGCTATTAAAGAAAAGCCTGAAATAAAGACAAAGAGGCAACAATCTTAAAATTGATGGGGTAGCCTATTTTTAGTGTTTTACGGCTGTAGCAGCGAATCAATCCTGGCATCTTTAGCCGGGTTTTGTCATGCGGCAACACAATATGTAAGATAAACATGTCGACATGTTTATCTTACATATTGTGTTGCCGCATGACAAAACCCGGCTATTAAAGAAAAGCCTGAAATAAAGACAAAGAGGCAACAATCTTAAAATTGATGGGGTAGCCTATTTTTAGTGTTTTACGGCTGTAGCAGCGAATCAATCCTGGCGTCTTTAGCCGGGTTTTGTCATGCGGCAACACAATATGTAAGATAAACATGTCGACATGTTTATCTTACATATTGTGTTGCCGCATGACAAAACCCGGCTATTAAAGAAAAGCCTGAAATAAAGACAAAGAGGCAACAATCTTAAAATTGATGGGGTAGCCTATTTTTGTTTTACGGCTGTAGCAGAATCTCCTGGCGTCTTTAGCCGGGTTTGTCATGCGGCAAACAATATGTAAGATAAACATGTCGGTCTTACTGTGTTGCCGCCAAACTAAACAGGCAAAAGAAAAGCCTGAAACAACATGAGGAAAATCTTAAAATTGCTAGCCTATTTTAGTTTTTAAAATTGCTGCACACAATCTTCTCTGTGGCGTTTTTTTTTTCGGCACAACATGTCGTGTTTTCTTAAATATGGTGTTTGCCGCATGACAAACGCTATTAAAAACAAAAGTAAAGACTTAAAGACAATAGATCGGTAAACATTCAATTAGTGTCAGTGTGTGCAGCATACGATCTTTTTAAAGAAAGCTATTTTTAGCATACACGGTACATCAAAAACAAGACATGACAATATAGGTAGATTTTTCGCATGCAGTATCTATACCTGTCACTAAACCGTGTAGTGACAAACATATCTCTAAAATTATAAAAAGCCTGCAAAAAAAAAGACAAAAGGCATAAAATTGATGTGGTAGTTTTTATGTAGTGTTTTTGTAGCAGCGAATCAATTTTTAGTTTTTTACATGTAAGCATATACATGTCGTTGTTGTTGTCTACATATTGTGTTGCCGCATGACAAAACCAAAAAAAAGAGCAATAAAGACTTCAATAAAATTGATGGGGTAGCCTATTTTTAGTGTTTTACGGCTGTAGCAGCGAATCAATCCTGGCGTCTTTAGCCGGGTTTTGTCATGCGGCAACACAATATGTAAGATAAACATGTCGACATGTTTATCTTACATATTGTGTTGCCGCATGACAAAACCCGGCTATTAAAGAAAAGCCTGAAATAAAGACAAAGAGGCAACAATCTTAAAATTGATGGGGTAGCCTATTTTTAGTGTTTTACGGCTGTAGCAGCGAATCAATCCTGGCATCTTTAGCCGGGTTTTGTCATGCGGCAACACAATATGTAAGATAAACATGTCGACATGTTTATCTTACATATTGTGTTGCCGCATGACAAAACCCGGCTATTAAAGAAAAGCCTGAAATAAAGACAAAGAGGCAACAATCTTAAAATTGATGGGGTAGCCTATTTTTAGTGTTTTACGGCTGTAGCAGCGAATCAATCCTGGCGTCTTTAGCCGGGTTTTGTCATGCGGCAACACAATATGTAAGATAAACATGTCGACATGTTTATCTTACATATTGTGTTGCCGCATGACAAAACCCGGCTATTAAAGAAAAGCCTGAAATAAAGACAAAGAGGCAACAATCTTAAAATTGATGGGGTAGCCTATTTTTAGTGTTTTACGGCTGTAGCAGCGAATCAATCCTGGCGGTCTTTAGCCGGGTTTTGTCATGCGGCAACACAATATGTAAGATAAACATGTCGACATGTTTATCTTACATATTGTGTTGCCGCATGACAAAACCCGGCTATTAAAGAAAAGCCTGAAATAAAGACAAAGAGGCAACAATCTTAAAATTGATGGGGTAGCCTATTTTTAGTGTTTTACGGCTGTAGCAGCGAATCAATCCTGGCGTCTTTAGCCGGGTTTTGTCATGCGGCAACACAATATGTAAGATAAACATGTCGACATGTTTATCTTACATATTGTGTTGCCGCATGACAAAACCCGGCTATTAAAGAAAAGCCTGAAATAAAGACAAAGAGGCAACAATCTTAAAATTGATGGGGTAGCCTATTTTTAGTGTTTTACGGCTGTAGCAGCGAATCAATCCTGGCGTCTTTAGCCGGGTTTTGTCATGCGGCAACACAATATGTAAGATAAACATGTCGACATGTTTATCTTACATATTGTGTTGCCGCATGACAAAACCCGGCTATTAAAGAAAAGCCTGAAATAAAGACAAAGAGGCAACAATCTTAAAATTGATGGGGTAGCCTATTTTTAGTGTTTTACGGCTGTAGCAGCGAATCAATCCTGGCGTCTTTAGCCGGGTTTTGTCATGCGGCAACACAATATGTAAGATAAACATGTCGACATGTTTATCTTACATATTGTGTTGCCGCATGACAAAACCCGGCTATTAAAGAAAAGCCTGAAATAAAGACAAAGAGGCAACAATCTTAAAATTGATGGGGTAGCCTATTTTTAGTGTTTTACGGCTGTAGCAGCGAATCAATCCTGGCGTCTTTAGCCGGGTTTTGTCATGCGGCAACACAATATGTAAGATAAACATGTCGACATGTTTATCTTACATATTGTGTTGCCGCATGACAAAACCCGGCTATTAAAGAAAAGCCTGAAATAAAGACAAAGAGGCAACAATCTTAAAATTGATGGGGTAGCCTATTTTTAGTGTTTTACGGCTGTAGCAGCGAATCAATCCTGGCGTCTTTAGCCGGGTTTTGTCATGCGGCAACACAATATGTAAGATAAACATGTCGACATGTTTATCTTACATATTGTGTTGCCGCATGACAAAACCCGGCTATTAAAGAAAAGCCTGAAATAAAGACAAAGAGGCAACAATCTTAAAATTGATGGGGTAGCCTATTTTTAGTGTTTTACGGCTGTAGCAGCGAATCAATCCTGGCGTCTTTAGCCGGGTTTTGTCATGCGGCAACACAATATGTAAGATAAACATGTCGACATGTTTATCTTACATATTGTGTTGCCGCATGACAAAACCCGGCTATTAAAGAAAAGCCTGAAATAAAGACAAAGAGGCAACAATCTTAAAATTGATGGGGTAGCCTATTTTTAGTGTTTTACGGCTGTAGCAGCGAATCAATCCTGGCGTCTTTAGCCGGGTTTTGTCATGCGGCAACACAATATGTAAGATAAACATGTCGACATGTTTATCTTACATAATTGTGTTGCCGCATGACAAAACCCGGCTATTAAAGAAAAGCCTGAAATAAAGACAAAGAGGCAACAATCTTAAAATTGATGGGGTAGCCTATTTTTAGTGTTTTACGGCTGTAGCAGCGAATCAATCCTGGCGTCTTTAGCCGGGTTTTGTCATGCGGCAACACAATATGTAAGATAAACATGTCGACATGTTTATCTTACATATTGTGTTGCCGCATGACAAAACCCGGCTATTAAAGAAAAGCCTGAAATAAAGACAAAGAGGCAACAATCTTAAAATTGATGGGGTAGCCTATTTTTAGTGTTTTACGGCTGTAGCAGCGAATCAATCCTGGCGTCTTTAGCCGGGTTTTGTCATGCGGCAACACAATATGTAAGATAAACATGTCGACATGTTTATCTTACATATTGTGTTGCCGCATGACAAAACCCGGCTATTAAAGAAAAGCCTGAAATAAAGACAAAGAGGCAACAATCTTAAAATTGATGGGGTAGCCTATTAGTGTTTTACGGCTGTAGCAGCGAATCAATCCTGGCGTCTTTAGCCGGGTTTTGTCATGCGGCAACACAATATGTAAGATAAACATGTCGACATGTTTATCTTACATATTGTGTTGCCGCATGACAAAACCCGGCTATTAAAGAAAAGCCTGAAATAAAGACAAAGAGGCAACAATCTTAAAATTGATGGGGTAGCCTATTTTTAGTGTTTTACGGCTGTAGCAGCGAATCAATCCTGGCGTCTTTAGCCGGGTTTTGTCATGCGGCAACACAATATGTAAGATAAACATGTCGACATGTTTATCTTACATATTGTGTTGCCGCATGACAAAACCCGGCTATTAAAGAAAAGCCTGAAATAAAGACAAAGAGGCAACAATCTTAAAATTGATGGGGTAGCCTATTTTTAGTGTTTTACGGCTGTAGCAGCGAATCAATCCTGGCGTCTTTAGCCGGGTTTTGTCATGCGGCAACACAATATGTAAGATAAACATGTCGGACATGTTTATCTTACATATTGTGTTGCCGCATGACAAAACCCGGCTATTAAAGAAAAGCCTGAAATAAAGACAAAGAGGCAACAATCTTAAAATTGATGGGGTAGCCTATTTTTAGTGTTTTACGGCTGTAGCAGCGAATCAATCCTGGCGTCTTTAGCCGGGTTTTGTCATGCGGCAACACAATATGTAAGATAAACATGTCGACATGTTTATCTTACATATTGTGTTGCCGCATGACAAAACCCGGCTATTAAAGAAAAGCCTGAAATAAAGACAAAGAGGCAACAATCTTAAAATTGATGGGGTAGCCTATTTTTAGTGTTTTACGGCTGTAGCAGCGAATCAATCCTGGCGTCTTTAGCCGGGTTTTGTCATGCGGCAACACAATATGTAAGATAAACATGTCGACATGTTTATCTTACATATTGTGTTGCCGCATGACAAAACCCGGCTATTAAAGAAAAGCCTGAAATAAAGACAAAGAGGCAACAATCTTAAAATTGATGGGGTAGCCTATTTTTAGTGTTTTACGGCTGTAGCAGCGAATCAATCCTGGCGTCTTTAGCCGGGTTTTGTCATGCGGCAACACAATATGTAAGATAAACATGTCGACATGTTTATCTTACATATTGTGTTGCCGCATGACAAAACCCGGCTATTAAAGAAAAGCCTGAAATAAAGACAAAGAGGCAACAATCTTAAAATTGATGGGGTAGCCTATTTTTAGTGTTTTACGGCTGTAGCAGCGAATCAATCCTGGCGTCTTTAGCCGGGTTTTGTCATGCGGCAACACAATATGTAAGATAAACATGTCGACATGTTTATCTTACATATTGTGTTGCCGCATGACAAAACCCGGCTATTAAAGAAAAGCCTGAAATAAAGACAAAGAGGCAACAATCTTAAAATTGATGGGGTAGCCTATTTTTAGTGTTTTACGGCTGTAGCAGCGAATCAATCCTGGCGTCTTTAGCCGGGTTTTGTCATGCGGCAACACAAATATGTAAGATAAACATGTCGACATGTTTATCTTACATATTGTGTTGCCGCATGACAAAACCCGGCTATTAAAGAAAAGCCTGAAATAAAGACAAAGAGGCAACAATCTTAAAATTGATGGGGTAGCCTATTTTTAGTGTTTTACGGCTGTAGCAGCGAATCAATCCTGGCGTCTTTAGCCGGGTTTTGTCATGCGGCAACACAATATGTAAGATAAACATGTCGACATGTTTATCTTACATATTGTGTTGCCGCATGACAAAACCCGGCTATTAAAGAAAAGCCTGAAATAAAGACAAAGAGGCAACAATCTTAAAATTGATGGGGTAGCCTATTTTTAGTGTTTTACGGCTGTAGCAGCGAATCAATCCTGGCGTCTTTAGCCGGGTTTTGTCATGCGGCAACACAATATGTAAGATAAACATGTCGACATGTTTATCTTACATATTGTGTTGCCGCATGACAAAACCCGGCTATTAAAGAAAAGCCTGAAATAAAGAAAGAGGCAACAATCTTAAAATTGATGGGGTAGCCTATTTTTAGTGTTTTACGGCTGTAGCAGCGAATCAATCCTGGCGTCTTTAGCCGGGTTTTGTCATGCGGCAACACAATATGTAAGATAAACATGTCGACATGTTTATCTTACATATTGTGTTGCCGCATGACAAAACCCGGCTATTAAAGAAAAGCCTGAAATAAAGACAAAGAGGCAACAATCTTAAAATTGATGGGGTAGCCTATTTTTAGTGTTTTACGGCTGTAGCAGCGAATCAATCCTGGCGTCTTTAGCCGGGTTTTGTCATGCGGCAACACAATATGTAAGATAAACATGTCGACATGTTTATCTTACATATTGTGTTGCCGCATGACAAAACCCGGCTATTAAAGAAAAGCCTGAAATAAAGACAAAGAGGCAACAATCTTAAAATTGATGGGGTAGCCTATTTTTAGTGTTTTACGGCTGTAGCAGCGAATCAATCCTGGCGTCTTTAGCCGGGTTTTTGTCATGCGGCAACACAATATGTAAGATAAACATGTCGACATGTTTATCTTACATATTGTGTTGCCGCATGACAAAACCCGGCTATTAAAGAAAAGCCTGAAATAAAGACAAAGAGGCAACAATCTTAAAATTGATGGGGTAGCCTATTTTTAGTGTTTTACGGCTGTAGCAGCGAATCAATCCTGGCGTCTTTAGCCGGGTTTTGTCATGCGGCAACACAATATGTAAGATAAACATGTCGACATGTTTATCTTACATATTGTGTTGCCGCATGACAAAACCCGGCTATTAAAGAAAAGCCTGAAATAAAGACAAAGAGGCAACAATCTTAAAATTGATGGGGTAGCCTATTTTTAGTGTTTTACGGCTGTAGCAGCGAATCAATCCTGGCGTCTTTAGCCGGGTTTTGTCATGCGGCAACACAATATGTAAGATAAACATGTCGACATGTTTATCTTACATATTGTGTTGCCGCATGACAAAACCCGGCTATTAAGAAAAGCCTGAAATAAAGACAAAGAGGCAACAATCTTAAAATTGATGGGGTAGCCTATTTTTAGTGTTTTACGGCTGTAGCAGCGAATCAATCCTGGCGTCTTTAGCCGGGTTTTGTCATGCGGCAACACAATATGTAAGATAAACATGTCGACATGTTTATCTTACATATTGTGTTGCCGCATGACAAAACCCGGCTATTAAAGAAAAGCCTGAAATAAAGACAAAGAGGCAACAATCTTAAAATTGATGGGGTAGCCTATTTTTAGTGTTTTACGGCTGTAGCAGCGAATCAATCCTGGCGTCTTTAGCCGGGTTTTGTCATGCGGCAACACAATATGTAAGATAAACATGTCGACATGTTTATCTTACATATTGTGTTGCCGCATGACAAAACCCGGCTATTAAAGAAAAGCCTGAAATAAAGACAAAGAGGCAACAATCTTAAAATTGATGGGGTAGCCTATTTTTAGTGTTTTACGGCTGTAGCAGCGAATCAATCCTGGCGTCTTTAGCCGGGTTTTGTCATGCGGCAACACAATATGTAAGATAAACATGTCGACATGTTTATCTTACATATTGTGTTGCCGCATGACAAAACCCGGCTATTAAAGAAAAGCCTGAAATAAAGACAAAGAGGCAACAATCTTAAAATTGATGGGGTAGCCTATTTTTAGTGTTTTACGGCTGTAGCAGCGAATCAATCCTGGCGTCTTTAGCCGGGTTTTGTCATGCGGCAACACAATATGTAAGATAAACATGTCGACATGTTTATCTTACATATTGTGTTGCCGCATGACAAAACCCGGCTATTAAAGAAAAGCCTGAAATAAAGACAAAGAGGCAACAATCTTAAAATTGATGGGGTAGCCTATTTTTAGTGTTTTACGGCTGTAGCAGCGAATCAATCCTGGCGTCTTTAGCCGGGTTTTGTCATGCGGCAACACAATATGTAAGATAAACATGTCGACATGTTTATCTTACATATTGTGTTGCCGCATTAAAGAAAAGCCTGAAATAAAGACAAAGAGGCAACAATCTTAAAATTGATGGGGTAGCCTATTTTTAGTGTTTTACGGCTGTAGCAGCGAATCAATCCTGGCGTCTTTAGCCGGGTTTTGTCATGCGGCAACACAATATGTAAGATAAACATGTCGACATGTTTATCTTACATATTGTGTTGCCGCATGACAAAACCCGGCTATTAAAGAAAAGCCTGAAATAAAGACAAAGAGGCAACAATCTTAAAATTGATGGGGTAGCCTATTTTTAGTGTTTTACGGCTGTAGCAGCGAATCAATCCTGGCGTCTTTAGCCGGGTTTTGTCATGCGGCAACACAATATGTAAGATAAACATGTCGACATGTTTATCTTACATATTGTGTTGCCACATGACAAAACCCGGCTATTAAAGAAAAGCCTGAAATAAAGACAAAGAGGCAACAATCTTAAAATTGATGGGGTAGCCTATTTTTAGTGTTTTACGGCTGTAGCAGCGAATAATCCTGGCGTCTTTAGCCGGGTTTTGTCATGCGGCAACACAATATGTAAGATAAACATGTCGACATGTTTATCTTACATATTTTGTTGCCGCATGACAAAACCCGGCTATTAAAGAAAAGCTGAAATAAAGACAAAGAGGCAACAATCTTAAAATTGATGGGGTAGCCTATTTTTAGTGTTTTACGGCTGTAGCAGCGAATCAATCCTGGCGTCTTTAGCCAGGGTTTTGTCATGCGGCAACACAATATGTAAGATAAACATGTCGACATGTTTATCTTACATATTGTGTTGCCGCATGACAAAACCCGGCTATTAAAGAAAAGCCTGAAATAAAGACAAAGAGGCAACAATCTTAAAATTGATGGGGTAGCCTATTTTTAGTGTTTTACGGCTGTAGCAGCGAATCAATCCTGGCGTCTTTAGCCGGGTTTTGTCATGCGGCAACACAATATGTAAGATAAACATGTCGACATGTTTATCTTACATATTGTGTTGCCGCGCATGACAAAACCCGGCTATTAAAGAAAAGCCTGAAATAAAGACAAAGAGGCAACAATCTTAAAATTGATGGGGTAGCCTATTTTAGTGTTTTACGGCTGTAGCAGCGAATCAATCCTGGCGTCTTTAGCAGGGTTTTGTCATGCGGCAACACAATATGTAAGATAAACATGTCGACATGTTTATCTTACATATTGTGTTGCCGCATGACAAAACCCGGCTATTAAAGAAAAGCCTGAAATAAAGACAAAGAGGCAACAATCTTAAAATTGATGGGGTAGCCTATTTTTAGTGTTTTACAGGCTGTAGCAGCGAATCAATCCTGGCGTCTTTAGCCGGGTTTTGTCATGCGGCAACACAATATGTAAGATAAACATGTCGACATGTTTATCTTACATATTGTGTTGCCGCATGACAAACCCGGCTATTAAAGAAAAGCCTGAAATAAAGACAAAGAGGCAACAATCTTAAAATTGATGGGGTAGCCTATTTTAGTGTTTCGGCTGTAGCAGCGAATCAATCCTGGCGTCTTTAGCCGGGTTTTGTCATGCGGCAACACAATATGTAAGATAAACATGTCGACATGTTTATCTTACATATTGTGTTGCCGCATGACAAAACCCGGCTATTAAAGAAAAGCCTGAAATAAAGACAAAGAGGCAACAATCTTAAAATTGATGGGGTAGCCTATTTTTAGTGTTTTACGGCTGTAGCAGCGAATCAATCCTGGCGTCTTTAGCTGGGTTTTGTCATGCGGCAACACAATATGTAAGATAAACATGTCGACATGTTTATCTTACATATTGTGTTGCCACATGACAAAACCCAGCTATTAAAGAAAAGCCTGAAATAAAGACAAAGAGGCAACAATCTTAAAATTGATGGGGTAGCCTATTTTTAGGGTTTTACGGCTGTAGCAGCGAATCAATCCTGGCGTCTTTAGCCGGGTTTTGTCATGTGGCAACACAATATGTAAGATAAACATGTCGACATGTTTATCTTACATATTGTGTTGCCGCATGACGAAACTCGGCTATTAAAGAAAAGCCTGAAATAAAGACAAAGAGGCAACAATCTTAAAATTGATGGGGTAGCCTATTTTTAGTGTTTTACGGCTGTAGCAGCGAATCAATCCTGGCGTCTTTAGCCGGGTTTTGTCATGCGGCAACACAATATGTAAGATAAACATGTCGACATGTTTATCTTACATATTGTGTTGCCGCATGACAAAACCCGGCTATTAAAGAAAAGCCTGAAATAAAGACAAAGAGGCAACAATCTTAAAATTGATGGGGTAGCCTATTTTTAGTGTTTTACGGCTGTAGCAGCGAATCAATCCTGGCGTCTTTAGCCGGGTTTTGTCATGCGGCAACACAATATGTAAGATAAACATGTCGACATGTTTATCTTACATATTGTGTTGCCGCATGACAAGACCCGGCTATTAAAGAAAAGCCTGAAATAAAGACAAAGAGGCAACAATCTTAAAATTGATGGGTGCCTATTTTTAGTGTTTTACGGCTGTAGCAGCGAATCAATCCTGGCCTCTTTAGCCGGGTTTTGTCATGCGGCAACTTAATATGTAAGATAAACATGTCGACATGTTTATCTTACATATTGTGTTGCCGCATGACAAAACCCGGCTATTAAAGAAAAGCCTAAAATAAAGACAAAGAGGCAACAATCTTAAAATTGATGGGGTAGCCTATTTTTAGTGTTTTACAGCTGTAGCAGCGAATCAATCCTGGCGTCTTTAGCCGGGTTTTGTCATGCGGCAACAAAATATGTAAGATAAACATGTCGACATGTTTATCTTACATATTGTGTTGCCGCATGACCAAACCCGGCTATTAAAGAAAAGCCTGAAATAAAGACAAAGAGGCAACAATCTTAAAATTGATGGGGTAGCCTATTTTTAGTGTTTTACGGCTGTAGCAGCGAATCAATCCTGGCGTCTTTAGCCGGGTTTTTTCATGCGGCAACACAATATGTAAAATAAACATGTCGACATGTTTATCTTACATATTGTGTTGCCGCATGACAAAACCCGGCTATTAAAGAAAAGCCTGAAATAAAGACAAAGAGGCAACAATCTTAAAATTGATGGGGTAGCCTATTTTTAGTGTTTTACGGCTGTAGCAGCGAATCAATCCTGGCGTCTTTAGCCGGGTTTTGTCATGCGGCAACACAATATGTAAGATAAACATGTCGACATGTTTATCTTACATATTGTGTTGCCGCATGACAAAACCCGGCTATTAAAGAAAAGCCTGAAATAAAGACAAAGAGGCAACAATCTTAAAATTGATGGGGTAGCCTATTTTTAGTGTTTTACGGCTGTAGCAGCGAATCAATCCTGGCTCTTTAGCCGGGTTTTGTCATGCGGCAACACAATAATGTACGATCACATAAACAATAGCAAAAATTGTACTATGCAAAAAAAAAACAACAGTGACCTTGGGATGACCTTGACCTTCAGTGGAATAACCCAATGTTTTGCATACTATGGGTTAAATAAACAGCCATTCCACTGTACGATGCCATTAAAAAAAATGTTTTTGCAAAGCCTAAAAATAATTTGACCTTCAAGATCAACATAAAAATGGAACATAATAATGAAAGATCAATCTATCATCTCTAAATTCAACAAGTTTAGACTTTATTTCTCTTATAATTTAGGGTCAATGTCACTTCAAAGTATCTATACAGACATTGGACAGCTCCAGTGACCTTGACCTTGGAGTGAGGTTGATCAAATTTGCAAAGGATGTGTGTCTCATTGATATCTATCATGCATCAAAAAATCATGTTCAATATTAATATATTAGAAAAAAAAAAGTGAAATTGCGTGAAAATTTGTTTTTTGACTAGCATTTGTTGGTCCTATGATCTTGACCTTGAAGTGAAGTCACTGATCATTTATTAGGTCTCATAGATATACACCATCTTACCAAGTTTGGTTGTGATAGTTGAAATAGGTTCTATTATATGTTAATCCACTTGCACATTTTGCACAGACGGACGGCAGACGGTGGGCAGATAAAAAACAAAACAAATTGTAATGTCATTTTTGGACTATTTAGGACTCATCTCGCACAGATTTGCCAAAAATTTGATTTTTTTTTTTTGGGGGGGGGGGGGGGGGGGGGGGTGAGAGTACATACACTTACATTGCTATGCACATGAGTCAAAAAATGTTTCACCTGTGCTGTCCATGTTCAAAACTGAAGAAGGGAATTATAATATCATTTAAACATTTTCAAATAATTAGTGTTGTGTGTTAATTTTATTTCTATTTTAACTCATTCTATCCCAAGCACTGATAAGTCTGTACAGCACAGCCTAGTCATAACTGACCAAGCAGGGATTTATACATGCGCTGAAAGTAGTGCTATATACTCGTCTTTATTTTATCCTAATCCATATCCGCATAAGCTGACTTTGAAGCGTTGAACCTATTTCTCAGATTTTCGGCAAAAACAAAAAACACATGTGTTTCACTGATTCTGCTTCAATTTAGATTGAATTTGTGCTAATTTCTTCAATGATGGCGAGTCAGAAGCGGTTTTACTTTGCCAGAGAAGTTGTAAAGCTGTTTGTGAACTAGGTTAATAATGATCCTGATGAATCATTCCAGAAAAATACCTCCACATTTTATTGAAAATGTTTCAGTAGTATGGCCATGTCACCAGATCATCAGGCCTTGCATAGACCATCCTGCAAGGCACAGTGCAAGGAGGTAGGAGAAGAGGGAGACCGAAAAAGAGGTAGGAGGACAACATTCAAGAATGGACTGGTTTGACACTGAGCATCAGGGTTGCTGAGGACAGAGAAAGATGGAGTATGCTGGTTAAACGATCATCTGTGGTGCCCCTAAGACCTCCGAGTTACGGGATAGGATAGTATATGTTTCAGTAGTTCCAAAGTTATAGAGGTTTTTTTGTCCAGTACCTGTGAATTCTAGGAAAAGGCCTCTCTGCACAGGTGAGATAGAATGAGTTAAGGAAGAAACTAAAATACAGCTAGATATTATAGAAATTGCTAACCTGAAGCCGCAGATTTTTGCTGCGACGTTCCTCCACTGACGCCATCAGCCCAGAAGTCAGCAAGGTTGCTCGGTCAAGATCAAGGTCACTGCCAAACATTTGCTCAGAACAATTGGACTGGTTTGACGTAAACAACCTGAGAATGAAATAAGTGATATATACATTTAGCACCTTGAGTATAATTATTGAGAGTACCTGGCACTTTAATCTTTCGTATTATTATTATTATCAGTAGTAGTAGTAGTAGTAGTAGTAGTAGTAGTAGTAGTAGTAGTAGTAGTAGTAGTAGTAGTAGTAGTAGTAGTAATAGTAGTAGTAGTAGTAGTAGTAAAGTGTAGATAAAAAATCAAAGGCAATACATTTTTTTTTCCAGGTAAGTTGTTTTTAATTATGTCCTGAATATTAGTAGAAGAAGTTAATGGAAAATAAAAGCAAACCAAGTCATATAAAAGTGTACAAATTTTCGCCTTTATTACATAAAAAGTCCTGAATATATGTAAAATAGTTAAACATTGGTCGTGGGTCAGTGATCCACCTAAAGAGATAGAATAATATCTAGAAGGTTATTAGCCTGTGCGTCATACCATGCTACATCGTGCTATGCTAAATCATTATTATTAAAATGTCCAAGCACTGACCGTTTGCGAGAAGCTTCCTAACTCGTCAGTGCCAACATCCAGCAACTTCTACACTCTGCAATAAAACACACACAACTGATTACCCTATGTTAAGACTACAAGCTGATAAAATCTGTCAAAACGAAGTCAAGTTTCAGGATCGTATTGAGGTTGACCGTCCAACCATTAAAAGTGTGATGTTCCTTCCTCATCCTCTTTCTTTTCCTTATCCTTGTCTTCTACTTCTTCTTTTTCTTCTTCTACTTCTTCTTTTTCTTCTTCTACTTCTTCTCTTCCTTCTCTTCCTACTTCTCTTCCTTCTCCTTCTCTTCCTCCTCCTCCTCTTAATGTTGTTTTGTAGTTTCAGTAGACAAGTCCCCTTTTAGGGCCAGATGTTAAAAAAGCAGACCACTGCTTATTCTACTACCTTTGTTAAATAAAGAATGATCATATCTTATCTTAACCTCTCCTTCTCCTTCTTTCTAACATTCTATAAAAACTAAAGCAGCATTTTCTCTTCCTCATCCTTCTTTTTTAATTCTTCTTCTTCTACTCTTCCTTCTACTTTTTCTTGTTATCCTTCTTCTCTTTCTTCAACTTCTGCTCTTCCCTCCTCATCCTGCTTCCACCTCTTCTCTTCTTTCTTTCTAACAATAACATTCTATAAAAACTAAAGCAGTATCTTCTCCCCCTCCTCCCCTTCGTCTCCTTCTCCTCTTCTACTTCTTCTCTTCTTCCTTCTGCTCCTCCTCTTCCTCATTCTTCCTATTATTTTTTTGTGGAAAACAAAACTGAAGCAGCAAACTGACCAAGGGAACCAGCAAGGCTGTCCTCGCCCTGGCCATCAGCCGCGTCATCTATGTGGGCAGGCTGGGGTGACAGGCCGATCTGCTGCGCAAAGTGCTGGACAGCGCTGGACAGGGTGAGGGAGGCCGCCTCATGCCACTCCTGGACTATGCTACGCAGCAAACGCTGTTTCCTTGTGCGCAGGTAGGCCCTGGGGATGGCAGACGTCACACAATACAGTTAGACCCAACATGAACTGTTTGCGCAATCGGGCTGTAAACTAAGGTTATAAAGGCCGTCGGCCCGAAAGAGGCCCTGACCCCAATCTGAGTGTCAGCGGCATAATGCCTACACCCCCGCTTATGCTTAAGAGATCTCTTGATTGTGACACTCAGCTATAGAGTCGAGATAACCTGTTTAGTGGAATCTGGTCTAGTAGGATACTGACATGTCTGTTGATATGTGATCTGTGATAAAGTGTACTTGATCTATAGTGATGTTGGAAGAGGTGTTTGTGCGTCAGCCTGTGAACTTTAATATGTGTGTGTGTCTAGGTGCGTGTGTGTGTTTGTGAGTGTGATTTTTGTGGGTGTGAAATGGCATGCCGGTGTGTGTGTGTGTATGATCCAGTATACAATATATACAGTGCCTAATACAGTATTTTGTTGGTGCTGTTGTGAAAGCTGTGAATTGTGGGTCTTAATGTTTCTGGAGATGTGTGTGTGTGTGTGTGTGTGTGTGTGTGTGTGTGTGTGTGTGTGTGTGTGTGTGTGTGTGCATGTGTGGGTGTGTGTGTGTAGGTGTGTGTGTGCGTATTAAGTTTTGAAACAGTCCTGTTTTGTGCTTTAGCTTAGCATGTGATGATTATGTCCATGCATGGGTTGCGTGTGTTTGTACACCTTTGGTGGGTGTTTTTGCATGATGGTTTTAGTTTGTGATGGAGTGTGGGAGTGTAGGCAGGATTGCACGGTGCAAGTAATGTTTTGGGTGTGGGGTAGTAGTTGTTTTATTATAATTTATGTGTTGCATTACTTATATGTTTTGGTGGTACATGTCATTCTTTTAAGATATTCTGCATTGTACATGTACTATGTTTGTGCAGCGGAAAGGCAAATATCTATGTAAATTTCATAGACAAATAAAGTTTCAGTCTCAGTCAGTCTCATATATTCTTTTCCACATTAATTAATTATTTAAATTTACCATATAAATTACCATCATACTTAAACACCAAATACACTTTTAACACCATACATTCACTTGTAACAATTCATTTAAAATAACAAACAAACAAAAACAAAAACATAAAAACAACAAAATCTTCCAACTTCATCTGTGAAG
The DNA here is from genome assembly GCA_036898135.1 of Oncomelania hupensis. Taxonomy (NCBI): domain Eukaryota; kingdom Metazoa; phylum Mollusca; class Gastropoda; order Littorinimorpha; family Pomatiopsidae; genus Oncomelania; species Oncomelania hupensis. Next base: position 56,602,674 of record CM072524.1, read on the forward strand.
AATGAAGTACTTATAAATGTCTTAAGCTATATTGAAAAACGCTAAATAAGACGTACACGTTCAATAAATAAAATAAATACATTTCAGGACGATCTAACCTTGTGATAACGTGGGAGTGCAGAGCTCGCCTCCACACCAGGAAAGCCTGGTGGATGTGGTTGTGGTGTTGTCGCTGCTGCAGCTGAACGACGGCATCATTCTCGCCCGACATCTGACCACGCACCCTTGACAACCACTGCTGGAAGAAGTACCGCTTCAAGTCGTCGCGCTTCTCCTGCGAAAGGGGACAAAGTACAAGTCAGGGCAGTTCAAGACGGGCGGGGGCTAGCTACATAAATACACACAGCAAGCACTAGGTCCCTTCTCCCCTATCCCAGGGCGCCCTGCGTTGTGCTCAGTTGTCAGCTTCAAGTTATCGCGCTTCTCTTGCAAAGGGGGGAAAAAACTGGTATTTTCTGTAAAGCAGGTGAGTGGGGTGGGGAGGGAGAGGGAGGTGCAGGGGAGAGTGGGGGGCGGGGAGGTAGGACAAGGGGTAGAATGCTCGCTTGGAGTGAAGAAGATCCTGAGTTCAAACGTCACAGAAATGACTTGTAATAATAGCTTGGTTTTTTATCCCCACCACCACCCCCACCACCACCCCCATCATCATCATCATAACCACCAACCTGTTGCTCTCTTTCTTCAGCCTTCTCCCTCAGCTGCAGCCCAGTTCTTTGCTGCCAGTACAGGAAGCTGAAGCGCAGCAGGTTGTGGGTGTGGAACTGTCGAGCCAGGTGCTTGCGGTGCAAGATAGCCCTCCACTCCGCCAGCAAGCACCGCACCACGCCCTGCATAAAGCTCTGACTTGCCAGGCGGGACACTTGCTGACAATGGTACTGCCGCCTGAAGATAATAAATAAAATAAAATAAAATAAATAATAATAATAATAATAATAATAATAATAATAATAATATTATTATTATTATTATTATTATTATTATTATTATTATTATTATTATTATTATTATTAGCAATATTTGTCTCCCCTACTGTCTAATATCACAGAAACGAATAGACATTAAATTTAAAAAAAATTAAACAAAATAAAATAAAATCTCACTTACAGGAATTGTACTGGAGTTTAATAATAGCATCTTTGAATATAAGCCTATTATTATTATTTTTAAACTTAACGACGTACTTCCAACTGGCAAAAGCACGGGCGAGCTGGTTTTTCTGAAACTGTGCCTGACAGAGATGCAGAGACGCTTTGTGCTGGACGTAATCCTTCCAAGCATCAAAACACCTGAAAACAACAAAAACCAAACTAGATTATAATTATTATTCACTGATAGTCGTATGCAAAATGATAAAATCACAAAAAAGTACAAGCCCACAAATTAAAAAACAAACAAATTAATTAATTAATTAATTAATTAATTAAATAGCAATAAATACATTAATACCTAACATAAATAGCATCCCACTAGAGCACATAGCATTGCAGGGTCTACTTTGAAATAAAAGAACATTGAAGTTTAATGTCTACACTTATTATTGGCGGAAGGGGGTATAGCCATTGCAGGGAAGGCAGAGGGTAAGGACCTAAATCAACACTGAACCACCAGAGCAGTCATGCTGCTAAAGTGGACAGTGAAAAACTTCCCCCTTTTTATCTTGCTCATCACAGTGTTTTTTTAAGTGTTATGGACCTATGACTGATTGCTAAAACACAGGGACCTAGCACTCAAAGCAACGAACAACAGCTTAGCACTGACAGCTCTTGTTAGAAAAGAAAAACAAAACAAAATATTAGCGCAACTGACCAAGTGACCAGGGATCGCTGCTGTCTCTGCACCAACGGTCTGATGGTGAGGGCTCGCTGTGCAGCCAGACGCCACAGCTGGAAGCGGCGCTGCAGGTGGCAGCGATCCAGAATGTGGCGCGAGGCCACCACCTCTGCTGTCTCCTCGTCCGCGTGTGCCTTGGCCCACAGCCATCTCACGAACATCCCTGCCCACAATGACAATGATAATGATGATGATGGTTAAAAAGTAAAGGTGTCCCCGTAACTTTCGTTCGTTGGGGAGGGAAGTGCTCGGGACTTCCCTTTTCTCTAGTCCGGCTTAATGAGGACAGTGCCTATCTTCTCCGCCTTTACCTTCCCTGCTTCTAAACAGATCCCGGTACCCATTGACAGCTGGGTGGGCTGGGGTGTGTCGTACGCTTGTTTCAGTCTTTTTGTGTGGTTTGGTGTTTGCCTTCTGAGCAAGGTCAGCCATCCAAGTACTAACCCTTCCAATCCTGATGTTGCTAAACATTAAACATTGCTAGTGTGTGCCCAGACCACTGCACTACTGACAATGATAATAATAATGATAATGCTACTACTACTACTACTACTACTACTAATAATAATGAAGATGATGATGATAATGATGATAATGATAATAATTATGATGATGATGATGATGATGATGATGATGATGATGATGATGATGATGATGATGATGATGATAATAATAATAATTATTATGATTTAAAAAAAAAAATAAATAAATTTAAAAAAAAATAAAAATAATAATAATAATAATGATCCTATCCTATCCTATCCCACAACTCGAAGGTCGTTGGGGCATCACAGATGATTGTTTAACCAGCATACTCCATCTTTCTCTGTCCTCAGCAACCCTCATGGCTTCAGTAAGTGTCAAGCCATCAATGTCATCCACAAAACTGAGGTTGGAGATTGCTCTACCCCTATGCTGACTGTGACTTCGTGATCTGCAAGGGCATCTGACATGATGCGCTCCAGGAAGATGTTGAAGAGTGTTGGAGAGAGTAGGCATCTTTGACGCACACCGATTGTTGCTCTGAACCAGTTTCCGATGGCGCTGTTGTGGAGGACTGCACTGGTAGCTTTGTCAAAAAGGCTTTTGATGAGTTCAATAATGTTAGGGCTGATGTTTTGTGCACTCTCATGGTAGCCCAATAATAACAATAATAATAATAATAATGTCACTTGTATAAGGCCTTTCCTAAGTCTAGATCACAGCGCTTAGGGAGGGAAAGAAGAAACCCACAAACTGTCACCTTAGCAGTGTGATTGCTCTGGTGGTGCAGGGTTGATTTAGTTTTCTCTTCCCTGGGATTTTTTTCAAGTGCTCTGAGTATGCTGCCAATTTTGAGTTGTGTGCAAGTTACAAGTCTACATCATCATCATCATCATCATCATCATCATCATCATCATCATCATCATCATCATCATCATCATCATCATCATCATCATCATCATCATCAACATTGAAGGAAGAAGCTGGGGTGAGGTGGTAGGGTGCATGGGCTAAATTCAAAGAGCAGTAGCTGATGATGCAAAATCTTTGTTTTTAACTTTGATTGGGGTGAAGAGAAAGCTGTTATATGCCCAATTTCATGGGGAAGGCTGTTCCTTGAAATTGAACTCTGACAGGCAATCACAGATCTATTTGCAAACGGCCATCAGTGGAATTGGTGCTGTGCTGTTTCTTTTGAAAATGGAGACCAAAATATGCACCAAAAAGATAAAATATTCCAATATCAAATGTTTGTAAATACAGTTATGTAGCCTTTTCCATCTTCATCTTCATGCCATCTTGAAACCGCTAACATAGATAACACAAGTCTGGAGAACCTCCGATTCTGGGTTGGCTGAGGTTGAAGTACATGTAACTCCAGAAGCTGCCAAACTCTTGCAGAAAGGTTTTGTTTAGAAAGACACTTGATTTTCAGCAAGCCCAGCTGGATGCACTGACGAGCTGAGAACATAGCGAAATGGCCTTCTGTATCTTTGGCCACAATTCCACAAACGCAAACCACTGGCCTCAGAGAAGCAGACATAGATCTTTCCTATCGTTCCTTCATTCCTTGGAGGATGGCATCTCAATAAGGCTTACATCCAAGGTGCTAGGAGGATAGCATCTCAATAAGGCTTACATCCAAGGTGCTAGTATAAACTCCAGTCCTATCTCTGTAGACCAGTCACCTTTGTCACTTGTGTTCTACACAAACCTTTTTTCTCTCCTGTAAAAACAACGTTGTAACCTTTCTAACCTCACCAGCCTATTCACACTTTTCTGCTATCCTATGAACCAACGGGAATCCCCTCAATGAAACATACTTCCGGTTTCTTTCTCCGCGTGTTTTAGTGAGTTATTTCCAAATATTCAAGAATAATAACATGTGTCACTGGCCACCAGTATCGTACGCTCACATATTTTTTTTTTTTTTCTGCAGTTTATTATCCCTTTCTATCGCCAGTGGCGTGCCTATACCCTACCTACCTAACATTATTTGTGAATTTTTGAAAAATATTCGGAGAAACATAACGCCCAGATGCTGGCTCGAACCCACACCTGTCAGGCGCCATTGGTTTCTGGCTTGTGGACAAGGCAAGTTAGTCCCGCCTTAGCCCACTTGGCCACAACGCTCGCCTAACATAGTCAACTACTTCGTGTTTTGTGAAGGTTGCGACGGCGAAGCTATGGAAAACTACAAGAGTCTTCAGGTCCTGTTTCACTTTCTGTCGATGATCGACGCACCTCCGAAGTCGCCACAAATACAGGCCTCTACGATTGTTTTTTGCATCCTTTCACTGAGCATGTACTTCCTCCAACGTTTTTTATACTTATCCCACTCGTTTTCTGGCTCTAACAATCGTCGTTTTCGGCAATTTGCCATATTTAAAAGTCACGCATCAAGCTTTGATAAAAGAAAAACAAGCCAGACCGGAACTTGGTTTCATGCTAACCTCGTTTTAATTTATAATGGCGATACCCACGAGTTTTTATGAGAGGTGCCGGAAAGTTGTGAATACAATTCAACAAACGCTGGACTAAAAGTTTTCCTATGAAAGAGCCAGGCATGTGCACCCCAGCATTTGTGGACGGTATTCTTCATTTTGACTGAGCCTACACAGTGCCCAGAAGAAGTAGAAGAAGAACACAAATTTGAGACCAAAAGGCAACGACTTACGTTTGAGCAGCGCTAGTTCTCTGGCAGGCCGAGTCTCCACAAGGATCAGGTTTAACTGTCTGACGTGACACTTGTGACGCCAATGGGCTGATGCTTTCCTGTTAAGGTCAAATAAAAGTCGTGACATAAATAATTACAATAATAATAATAATAATAATAATAATTTATTTGGTAAAGCCCCAAATCCAAACTACAAAAACTGCTCTAAGTGCTCGCACATGCACTCGCAAGGATAAATAGTTATGACATCAAAACATTAAACTCTGAAAATAAGCAGTAAAAAGATACAGCAAAAGCAATAAAGGCATAATAAAATATACACTGCCAATAATTGTAACAGTCATTCACAAACATGCAAGCCCGCAAACACACACATAAATGCACACATATTTGCTCACATTATATCCAGACACATATACACACCTATTCATGATAAAACACTACAGAATGTATAATATAGATATTAATAATAATAATAATAATAATAATAATAATAATAATAATAATAATAATAATAATAATAATTAAAACTTTGTTAAAAATTCAACATAACAATAATAAAAAAATAATTAAAAAAAATACAAAATGGAATGTTGATCTATTAATTATAGATTTTCATTTTTGGAGTTGGACCAGCCATGCATTTATTTAATTATTTATTTGATCAACCTTTGCTACAGAAAGAACTGGATACTGCGATGCAACTCAATGCAAAATAGGGGACAAACAAATTTTTTTTTTCAATGTGTGTAAAACATAGTAGTAAGTAGTGGCCTCACCAAAAGAAATGAAACTGGAATTAGAGATAGCGTCTTGGATATATAAGTTCAGGGTGATCCCCTGGCAACATTACCCGTACCCAAGAAACACATTTGTCAGAACCTTGCAGACTGCATAACATTTGGGATCACTGATCCAACCAACTCCCATTTAATATCAAATTAGAATAATGTAGTCATTCTTTGAAACGTCAGCACTTTGTACTAGTATATTTAATAGCTTTTTATTTATTTATTCATTTTAAATGTCCTTATAAGTTTTATGTAGCGCTTTTCCAGCTCAAGACCTGCTCAAGGCACTGGCCGATACAGAATCTAACTCAGGCCGTCTGATGTGCATACTTTGTACCGGTGTTAACAGCAAAAACTGCAACAAATAACGTACTTTAAACAAAAAAATAATTTAAATTTATAGTCCAAGAAGTAATCAACCCTTAAACTTACTTCACGCAAGACAGGGACCACAACTGTTGCTTGCGCTGCTGATCCAGCTTGAGATACAGGAGCTGTCTCCACACAGAGAAGCAGCGAGACAAGGCCACTTGCTGAATCACCCGCATGCGCTGTTGCAAGGCTGACCTATATCACAAAACATAACAGAAAAAGATTTTTTTAAAAAATAAACAACCAGTGAGAATAGAAACAACTGCTGTTTAAAGTCCATGCAATGGAAGTGCGTGTACACATACAAGACCTTGGTTTATATTCTCACCCAAAGGAGAAGGGGACCACTTGCCTGTGAATCAGAGTCGGGTTATTATTTCGCCAGGCTTTCGACCATTCTGGAATCACTGCCTGCAATGTTATTGCTTAACATTGTGTTAAAACGACGATGGTCGATTCAGCCCCAATATATCTCTTTTAAACTCCAATTCGTTATCCACACAGCCCGTTCACTCAGTAACAAGGCAGGAGTGGTCGTTATAAGGTTGTCCAACTTTATTCAGCAAAAGACGCAAACAGCATCAACAGCTGCATACACAATATCTGTACAAAAAAACACACCCTCCACACGTAGACAGTGCTACTTATATAGTCCCATCAACAATGTCAAAAAGTACAAAAGATCCCAGAATTATGCAATCCACAATCAATCAAAACTAGAAGGGCAAAACCCATCTGACTCAAATGCTCCTTATAAAACTCGAAAATGAGTGCCCAGAAAAAACAAAATGAAATGGTGGCATTGAAATGCAAAGTAATACTGGCTTTAATCTTTCTATGCTCTTGACCTTGAGATGACCTCCGGCTCCAAATATATTCCTGTACTATCAAATAAAGCACAGCATATGCCAAAAAATAGTGACCTTGGGATGACCTTGACATTCAGTGACCTTGACCTTGATATGACCTTTACCTTTAATGACCTTGACCTTATTTATTTGGGTTAAATAAACAACCATTGTACTGTACTATGACATAATATGTTTTGTATGTTTTTGCTAGGCCTACAATTACCTTGACCTTCAAGATAAAAAAAAATGAAACACATATAAAATATCAAGCTATCATCTCTAAATACAAGTTTGGACTTTATATCTCTCACAGTTTAGGGTCAAGGTCACTTCAAAGTACCTATACAAACCAACTTTGGACAGCTCCAATGGCTTTGAGGTTGACCAAATTTGCACAGTATATGTGCCTCATTGATATCTATTATGCATCAAAGAATCATAAGTTCAATATTAATCATCTAGAAAAAATGTGAAATTTTGTGAAAATTGTAATTTTGGACTAACATTTAATGAGCCTGTGACCTTGACCTTGAAGTGAAGTCATTCCTTCACTGATCATTTTAGAGGTCTCATGGGTATACACCATCTTACCAAGTTTGAATTTTTTATTTTTTAAATTTTTTTAAATTTTATTAACCTTTATTGTCCCTATATAATATTTATCGGGAAATGTGATTGTGATAGTTGAAATAGGCTCTGAGTAATTAGCCACTTTACAGTTTTTGCACAGACAGACGGCCGATAGCGGACATACAGACGAACGAACGGAAATTTTTTTCAATATCATTTTTGGACTATTTAGGACTCATCTCGCACAGACTTGCAAAAATCTGGAAAATCTTTTTTTGAGGGGGTGAGTACACAGACTTACATTGCTATGCAAGTGAGTCAATAAAACTCGTCACCAGAATCACCTACTGTCTTCCATCCTACAAACGTACAAGATGCGACTAGCCATCGCAAGATCTATCTCGAATCTTCGATCAATAATAAACAAGTAATTCTAGAACGTTCTCAATACTGCTTTAACAATATCGACTGTGGAAAACAAACAATAGGCCAAGCTTTTCCAGAAACAATACAGCAACCAAATCAAAGGTAAGTAAACGCTAACACTGCACACTTTGCAAAACAAAATGTTTGTAATTATCGTGAGCGTCTCAATCATGACAACTGAGCAAACTGCACCTTCCCCCTACCTTTCCCTCCCCCCCTACATCCCCCTACCTCCCTCTCCCTCCCCCTACTTCCTTCTCCCTCCTCTCCCTCCCACCACCTACACCGCCCCTCCCATCCCCTCTCCTCCCCTACTTCAAACCTACCTGAAGCCTGACTTGTAAGCCGTGTAGCTCCTCCACTCTACCAGAGTTCCCCTCATGAGGCACGACTCCAGCAAGACCACGGCCCGACGATGCCGGCGCTGGCGGTCCAGGACATTGCGGCGCCACGACAACAGGCACTTGCGCAGCTGGCTGCGAGTGATGGCGGCCTCCACTTGTTGGCGTCGTTGCTGGTTGCTCAGCCACTCCTGCTTCCACTGCTGGAATGTCTTGCTGTAATGGGCGCACACACATAAAACACAATCAAACAAATGGTTAAATATGGTAGCTAACAAAACAGATGACAACTTTCTAGTAGTAGTAGTAGTAGTAGTAGTAGTAGTAGTAGTAGTAGTAGTAGTAGTAGTAGTAGTAGTAGTAGTAGTAGTAGTAGTAGTAGTAGTAGTAGTAGTAGTAGTAGTAGTAGTAGTAGTAGTAGTAGTAGTAGTAGTAGTAGTAGTAGTAGTAGTAGTAGTAGTAGTAGTAGTAGTAGTAGTAGTAGTAGTAGTAGTAGTAGTAGTAGTAGTAGTAGTAGTAGTAGTAGTAGTAGTAGTAGTAGTAGTAGTAGTAGTAGTAGTAGTAGTAGTAGTAGTAGTAGTAGTAGTAGTAGTAGTAGTAGTAGTAGTAGTAGTAGTAGTAGTAGTAGTAGTAGTAGTAGTAGTAGTAGTAGTAGTAGTAGTAGTAGTAGTAGTAGTAGTAGTAGTAGTAGTAGTAGTAGTAGTAGTAGTAGTAGTAGTAGTAGTAGTAGTAGTAGTAGTAGTAGTAGTAGTAGTAGTAGTAGTAGTAGTAGTAGTAGTAGTAGTAGTAGTAGTAGTAGTAGTAGTAGTAGTAGTAGTAGTAGTAGTAGTAGTAGTAGTAGTAGTAGTAGTAGTAGTAGTAGTAGTAGTAGTAGTAGTATAGTAGTAGTAGTAGTAGTAGTAGTAGTAGTAGTAGTAGTAGTAGTAGTAGTAGTAGTAGTAGTAGTAGTAGTAGTAGTAGTAGTAGTAGTAGTAGTAGTAGTAGTAGTAGTAGTAGTAGTAGTAGTAGTAGTAGTAGTAGTAGTAGTAGTAGTAGTAGTAGTAGTAGTAGTAGTAGTAGTAGTAGTAGTAGTAGTAGTAGTAGTAGTAGTAGTAGTAGTAGTAGTAGTAGTAGTAGTAGTAGTAGTAGTAGTAGTAGTAGTAGTAGTAGTAGTAGTAGTAGTAGTAGTAGTAGTAGTAGTAGTAGTAGTAGTAGTAGTAGTAGTAGTAGTAGTAGTAGTAGTAGTAGTAGTAGTAGTAGTAGTAGTAGTAGTAGTAGTAGTAGTAGTAGTAGTAGTAGTGAGGGCATAACAGGCCATGAAGCCTTTCTAAATGCCCCTTCGTGAACTCAACAACTGGCTCATTGGGTCTCTTGGGCATGTCATTTGCCTAGATGCACATCATTCATCATAGCAGTAGAATTTTTTTTTTTTTAAAACTTTGGAACACATCTAACTGGTCCTTAAATGAATCTGTGATTTGTGCATGTTTAAGTGAAGCAGGTAGCCAATTTCCACCGATTGAACAATATGCTGCCAATGTGGGTTCCCGGTGTTAATGGTGAACAGTGGGGTGGTTGGTTGGTGGTGGTGAACAGAGAGAAAGAGAGGGAGGAATGCAGATGGAGGAAGAAATTGGAGAGGGGAACTGAAGGGGTAGGGGGATTCTTTTTTTTTACCTCACTCTGTACAAATGACTTCCATCTATTTCTAGCTTTCTGTCTCCTGCTTGTACATAATGAAAGATGCTATTGGTACATTTAACGAGTCAAACATGACAATACAAATTTTGTTTCCGTTCGATTCCATTGAGTGAGAAACTAAACAACCAGTTATTCTTCTTTCACCTTTTCTTTACATGAACATTTCAGCTATCACTGTAGTATTTATGTATTTAGCCTGATGTGTTGGTAACGGGAGTCTTACAGGCAACTATTGTACATCACTTGGCAACACAGATTTGTGTATCCTTGTATATGGATATCCTTGTATTGTATCCTTGTTGTTAATCATTCTAACATAGCGCTTTCCCAGCGCCAGGCACATGGCTGATATAGGATCCAACTCCAGTTCAACCTGAGGCACTCACTTGCTGTCTTAAGCGAATCATCTGATGCCCAGACAACTGAGCAGGCCTTACCGTGTGAGGTTGCGGTCGGCCATGGCGCTGGCGCGGCGATGCAGCAGTTGCTGGTGCCATAGAAGGAAAGTGTGGCAGGTGGTGGACTGGCGCCAGTGCTCCAAGCTGATGGCCATGTCTCGCTGACGCTCCACGTGACTGATGGCCGCACCCTGACGCCACGCCTGCAGCGTCCGAGACAGTCTGCGCATCCTGCATGCCACACAGAGTTTTTTTTTTTTAATCATTCATTATTATTATTATTATTATTATTATTATTATTATTATTATTGTTAATATTATTATTGTTATTATTTTATTATTATTATTATTATTATTATTATTATTATTATTATTATTATTATTATTATTATTATTATTATTATTATTATTGTTAATATTATTATTAATGTTATTTCTCTTAGAAAAAAGATACAAGATGACTGACTGACTTCATTTACGGAAGGAAATGTTATTCTGTACATTCAATTACATTAAAAAAAAAAAAAATTCACAAACAAATCCAAAAACAAATTTTAAAAAAGAGAACTTTTTTCCTTTTTAATCCCTCCGCACAATATAATACCATACAATACAAATCAATACAATACACTACAATACAAAGCAATACAGTTTTCTTACAACAAAAAAAAAGGATTGATACAGGTCTCAATCACATAAGAATGCAACAAATTTCGACAAATGTATTATAATGTGTATAATGTTAATAATGTAATATAAGACAAAGTCATTTCAATCCAATAATTTATTTGAATTAAAAATAGTCTGTTGACATACATGTGATTCTAGAGAACATCGTCATCCTCAGGCATGGACACACCAACATAATTATAACCAAATCTAACAATTTAAAGTTGAACTATAACTATGGAAACTGATATTTCTAATAAAGTTTACGAACTGCATTCATGTCAATTATATGGGCAATATCTCTTATTGCCACGCTATTCAACGTCCAAGAATTCTTGAATGTTTAAATTCTCTTCTTTATATAAGGGAGCCAAAATAGGACAGTGATATAAACTATGTTTATCAGCTACTGGGTATAAGTAAACAGGTGCAAACTACAACTTTTAAAAACTTGGTGTTCATGAATTCACTTTTCCTTTATTAATTAGCCTACATAAATAAAATCCAAAACTCATTCTGTCTACTTCCATATTGCACCAGACACTTAATCATTCCACAGCTGACTACAAAGGACAAAGAGCACCAATTATGACATTTTCATGACATGATCGACAGCAAAAGATATCTGTACCTGAAATGCTGAGTAGCCCTGCGTGACTGACACAAGGCAACGTTCCAAATATGCATTGTGCTTCGCTGGAGGCTGCGCCGGCGTAAGTCCCTGCATTTTAAAAAAAAAAGGCAAAATATGCTAACGTTTTCTTTGTTTCAAAGCAACCCTCTCCCCCTTCCCCCAATACCCTAAATTTAAGTTTAAACTTCCCAAACAAAAACAAAAACACTTCTATATCTCCCTCCTCACCCAACCTCCTCCCCCACCCAAAAAAAACAACCCACCAAACAAACAAACAAAAAACACACAATAAAAACGACCAAATTTATCTTCAAATTGTCTACTAAATCCAATAAGAGATGTAAATAAACATTAACTGGTTATAGCTACTGTTATACCAAAATACACATTTCTAGCACTATTCAGTATGCAATGGTTATGATCTAACCTGTCAACAACACAAATATAGTCAACCCGAAATAATATGCCCATCCTGTCCTCCGTTTGGTGTGTGGTTGTAAAAGTCAGAGCTGTCCATCTATCCAAGACGTCTTGTTCTTCTATAAGGCATATACCCGACTTGTTTTGGATCGTGGAGACCTTGGACTGCTTAACACTTGTCAGCCGCTTCAGTTTGGTAGGCTTTCTTGCTGTTGTTCTTGATCAGACTGTTCTCTATTTCCTGGCATTGATCTTCTATCCAGTTCTCCTTTGCTGTGTGCATACCTTTTCGGATGTCATTGTTGGTTTTTCGGTAGGCATCAGCTCTCTTTGAGATGTTCTTTTTCTTTTTCAAATCTCTTCGTTTGTCACAAAGGTCCAAAAGTTCAAGTGTGATCCACGATTTCTTCTTTGGGCAGTGCTTGCCAAGGATCTCAGTGGCGGCATCTGTCACAACTGAGTTGAAGGTGGTGGTCATGGTGTTGACATCTACTTCACCAGCTCCCAAAATGAGCAGTGGTGCAAATTTCTTTCTCCAATTGTGGCTTGGAATATTTCTGCCACCTCCTGGTCTTGCAGTTCATCCAGGTCGAACTTCAGTTTGGTGCACTTTGCTGTGTTTACGCTCTTCAAGTGGAGCCGGAAAGACATCCTCACGAGATTGTGGCCACTTCCAATATCTGCTCTTGGAAAAGTGCGGTCCTGCCAATGTTGACGATTGATGTAAAGCGTTTCTTGATCCTGATGTAGTCATTCTGGTTGTGAAATTCCCCGCTGGAACTAAGGTCCACCGTCTGGATTTTTAGTGGGGACCAAGTGTGTTTGCCAGTATTAGATTGATGTATCTGGCAAACTCCAAGAGTCTCAGAGGTCTGTCATTTGTCTTGTTATTGCAGTGGAGATAATATTACACAGCTTTTAAAGATCCTGATGCTGATGTCCTAGATAGAAGAGTGCCAGTTATGTAAAGCATTTGGTTCCTCTTCTCCCCCCTCCCACCATCACCCCAGGATCATGCTCAGTTGTCTGAGGCATTAGACCATGCGCCTTAGGAAGCAAGCTGGGGCTTTGTTGGCATGAGTTTGAAACTGTTTCGGCAAGTACCTTGAGCAGCTCTTGAGCTGGACAAGCGCTCTATAACAATACTTAAAACAACATTTTTAATGAATTAGTGCAGTTTCTTTTTCTTCAGGAAGCAGCATGTTCATTTGTCGTGACAATAATTCCATGTCAATATTAACTACATGAACTACTTCAGACAGTTCACCACAATGAAATAATATATAACTATGGTTAGTTCAGTTCTTTGACTGAAAAGTCTATACATTTAAACTTCTGAACTATGAATAACTAACTAAAAATGTAAACAATGATTCTAGACCTTCACTCATATCAACACACATACACGCACACAAACAAACACACACACACACCTACGCACACCCACGCACACACTCACACACTATAATTATTTAACGTCTATTCACATTTGTGTTAGGCAAATCCAATCATAATTATAATTTATATTATTAGAATGGTGAACTCACACAGCCAGAGATTGCCTGCGAGCTTTCTCCTTGGAGAAGCTCGTGAAGTGAGACCAAGCATGCCAGGCCTGTCGCAGGTAGGTGTTTCTGCAACCATTATTTGTTAGTAGAAGGTGAAGGCAGATGCAACTTAAAACACCCAAAACTAAACCATGGAACAATGTATTTTCATTACTGTTTTTCTGCTGTGTATTTTTGAAGTGACTTATTAGCAGTGATTTACAGTGTTTTACTGTGCTTTTACTGTGATTTACTGTGTCTTCCTGTGCTTTACTGTACTTAAATGTACCTTAACTGTGTTCTTACTGTGCTTTTAAGGTGATTTACTGTTTTACTGTGTTTTTAACCGCGTTTATGATGTGTTTTACTATATTTTTACTGTGCTTATACCATGTTCTTCCTAAGCTTTACTGAGTTTTACTGTACTTTGAACTGTGCTTTTAATTGTGCTTTTAGTAGAGATGACAGGCACGAACACGGAGTTGGATTCTTGGTCCACAAGAACATTCTAGCCACTGTCATGGGTTGCCGCCCAGTCTCCAATAGACTCATTACCATCTGTCTGAGAGCAGCCCCTTTCAACATCACCATCATCCAGGCCTGTGCCCCAACATCAGACTATGACGACAGCGAAGTGGAGGATTTCTATGAAAATCTACAGGCTGTCCTTGACCAAGTGCCAAAGAAGGACATAGTCATAGTGCAAGGCGACTGGAATGCCAAGGTTGACCAAGATGCGCACCACAACTGGGGAGACACATGTGGACCCCACTGCAACAACGAGACAAATGACAGGGGTCTGAGACTGTTGGAGTTTGCCAGATACAACAATCTGATACTGTCAAACACGCTTGGTCTCCACAAAAAATCCAGACGATGGACATGGCACAGTCCCGGCGGGGAGCATCACAACCAGATCAACTACATCATTGTCAAGATACGCTTCAGATCAAGCATCAACATTGGCAGGACACACACTTTTCCAGGGGAGCAGACATCAGAAGTGACCACGATCTCATGATGATGTCTTTCCGGCTCAACTTGAAGAGAGTAAACACAGCAAAGTGCACTAGACTGAAGTTCGACCTGAACAAACTGCAAGACCCAGAGTTGGCAGAAATATTTCAGGCCACAATTGGAGGGAAATTTGCACCACTGCTCATTTTTAGAGCTGGTGAAGTAGATGTCAACACCATGACCACCACTTTCAACTTAGCTGTGACAAATGCTGCCACGGAGATCCTTGGAAAGCACCGTCCAAAGAAGAAGCTGTGGATCACACCTGAACTCTTGGACCTGTGTGATAAACGAAGAGAGATTAAAAAGAAAAAGAACACCTCACGGGGAGCTGATGCCTACCGAAAAACCAACAATGACATCCGAAAAGGTATGCGCACAGCAAAGGAGAACTCAGACATGAGATTCCGAAAAGTTGAAAAAGTCTGAAATGTTGGCAGGGGTCTGGGGGCCGCCGTAGGCCCCCAGTTGGGTCCAGGGGCAACGCCCTTGGTGGGGGTGAGGGGTCGAAGCCCCCTCGAGCTGAAGGTTTTTCAATTATGTGTCGATCATAGTTGGCTTAAAACACAACTTCTATTGAGCTTTTGACATAGAAACTAAAGGGGACATTTTTGTTTACCTTTTATCAGTTGACTGTTGTTAAAACCCACCCACATTCCACGGATATGGGGATAATTTATGAGAGTCTTAGTCTTTTGGAGCTGGCACTCCCTTCTTGCTTATCAGCTTTCCTCTTTATGGCCAGTTCCATTAAACCGCTCATTCATTAGTCGTCTGTGGGCCTGAGGGCTAACTTTTCTGCTTCTGCCTGCTTTTGTTTCGCTTTTTGTTTACTGATGATGTCTTTCTTCTTTTTGGAAAGTGTCACTCGCTTGGCCTCTTTTTCTTCCTGCTGCTTCTGCTGCTGCTGCAAATGTTTGGCATGTGATCCTCTAAGCAGCCTGCACAAGTTGGTGTTGACAGGTGTGTGCAACTTACTAGCCCGGGAGAAAGACTGGACAGCTGACTTTTTGGTGGCTGTGATGGCATATTTTACAGTTTGTATGGAGGCTAATCTGTCAACATTAAGCCTTGATGACTTCTTATCCATTATGTCCCCCATCAGGTTGAAAGAAGACTCCACTTTAGGGCCATGGAAACATGTCAACATTGCAGATGCCATGTCATACAGGAGCTGGTACTATCGGCAATCTTCGACGCGACAAACAGTGGAATTTTCCATATTAGTGAGGCACTGTAAGGGATACAATTATAATCATCGTTTGAAGCTTTGAAGCATCTTTCTCAATCGACCCTTATAGGGCCTCACAAAAGTTTTCTCTTTCCCGGTCAGGGTTACATTCAAACTAAAACTATGCCCGTCTCAGTAATCACTTTCATGCAGTTTTGTCATCGTTGACGCCGTGATTCAGTGGAGTGAATGCCCGCTTGTGTTAATGGTTTTGTCTTCCTTTGAGTTTGAGACTCAGCGATGTCAGCCCTAAATCTTTTAACTCTTACCCCCCCCCCCCCCCCCCCAAATTTTCTCACCGGATTTGGATCGATCTTAAAAATGACCCTGGCGACCTCTGAAAAATCGGATTTCCGCCAAAAGTCGGAAGAATCTCATGTCTGAGAACTGGATAGAAGATCAATGCCAAGGTCTCCACGATCCAAAGCAAGTCTGGCATATGCCTTACAGAAGAACAAGAAGTCTTGGACAGATGGACAGAGTACTGCTCTGACCTTTACAACCACACACCAAACGGAGACCCATCAGTTCTAGCATGTCCAGAGAACAGAGAAGAAGAAGAAATCCTCCAAATTCTCCGAGAAGAAGTTGAGGCAGCAGTGCAATCACTGAAGAAGGGGAAGTCAGCGGGAGTGGACAACATACCCGCGGAACTGCTTCAATCAGGAGTAGAAGCGATGATTGACGCACTCACCATTATCTGTAACAAGATCTGGCAGAGTGGGGAGTGGCCTACACCATGGACCCAGTCGCTTGTCATCACTCTTCCCAAAAAAGGTAACCTTCAGGAATGTGAAAATTACCGCACCATCAGCCTCATCAGCCATCCCAGGAAGGTCCTCCTGAAAATAATACTCAACAGGTTGAAACCCAAGCTGAACAAATCATAGATGAAGAGCAAGCAGGATTCAGGAGAGGGCGAAGTACCACTGAACAGATTTTCAACCTCAGAGTAAGCTGCGAGAAATACCTACAGCACCAATAACATCTATATCATGTGTTCGTAGACTTCACAAAGGCGTTTGACCGAGTCTGGCATGCAGCTCTGTGGGCAACCACGAGAGTGTACAACATCAGCCCTAAAATTATTGAAGTCATCAAAAGCCTGTATGACAAGGCTACCAGTGCAGTCCTCCACAACAGCGCCATCGGAAACTGGTTCAGAACAACAATCGGTGTGCGTCAGGGATGCCTACTCTTCCAACACTCTTCAACATCTTCCTAGAGTGCGTCATGTCAGATGCCCTTGCAGATCACGAAGGCACAGTCAGCATAGGGGGAAGAGCAATCTCCAACCTTCGTTTTGCAGATGACATTGATGGATTGGCTGGCGAGGAACAAGAACTTGAACAGCTGGTACAGAGGCTTGTCACCACCTCCAGAGCCTATAAAATGGAAATAAGTGCAGAGAAGACATAAATGATGACCAACAACACCAATGGCATCAACACGGACATCAAAGTCAGTGTGAGTTGTGTTCAGGGCGCCTAGTGCAGCATGATTACACCTGCTCTCATATTTTTTTGAAATATTTCCTAAATTACTTTTTTGTTTTTCTTACTTTTGGTGCTATTTTATGCAGTCTGTTTTACTGGTCAATCTGATATAAATTTTTCTGAAATATTTTGTCAGACATTGGAGAATTGTGAAGTGAACTTTTTCAGTGTGCTACACCAGTATTTATAACAGTGAACTATAATGACAGTCTCTTACTCTGTGCAACAACTACTGGAGGTTGGCAGTGGCCCAACTTCTAGGTTGTCAAGTATTGTGCTTCAAATCTGCAGAGAACTATGTTTAGTGAAAAGGAAAACACACAGAGGTGTGAGAGGGGGTAGAAAACAGAAAGATAGGCCTGATAGCAATTCGCTTGAGCCTACTGTGACTAATGAATCTATGCCTATGCTTGACTTAGCGTCTGCTTCAAACACTGATGAAACTGCTTCAGACACTCTGTCTGAAAATTTCCCCTTTGTAATTGCCGGGGTGTGTGACTATGATAATGTGGGTGTGTCATCATCAATCAATCTCTCTGTGTCCAGTGAATCAGAATGTATTACCAAAAAATCAAACTTTATAACTATTGCCCTTCTGAATATACAATCATCAAGGAAAAAAGCTTTGGATATTAATGAGCTTATTGTGGACAAGTCATTAGATATGATGGTATTGACTGAGACATGGTTGTACCAGAGTGGTGATGAGGTGAAGATCAGAGTCATGACACCTCCTGGCTATATCTTCATGAACTGTCCTCGTTCCACTTGTCAAGGTGGAGGTGGCATTGCACTTATCTATAGGGAAGATTTAGTGCTTAGGAAATGTGGAAATAGAAACTTCTCTTCTTTTGAGTGTTTAGATTTTGTGATGTCCAGTGGTAAGCATTCTGTGCGGACAATTGCAATTTACAGACCCCCTCCTTCACAAGAAAATAAACTGAAAGTCTCGACGTTTTATGAGGATTTTGGTGCACTATTAAACTCCATATCAAACAAGAATGTTCTCATTGTGGGTGATTTCAACATTCATTGGGATGACCCGAAAGATAGTACTACTCGCAAACTAGTGCAGATGTTGGATTCCGCGAGTCTCACTCAGCATGTGAATCAATCTACACAGCGCGGTGGACACACTCTGGATTGGATTGTATCACGGTCTGACAAGCCCGTCTTTGTGCAGACTGTGGCGGTGGAGGACGTGCTCTTGTCAGACCACTTCCTTGTCTCCTGTGAGCTGAACATGGACAGGCCTGTGGCCCCCAGAAAAACTGTAAAAATGCGTCATCTGAAGAATATTGACATGGATGCTTTTCGCAATGACCTGAAGGAATCTGAGCTGCTTTCTTCTCCTCCTGAGGGTGTGGAACAACTTGCAGCTCTGTACAACAATACCCTGATGGAACTTCTCAACAAACATGCTCCTGAGACTGCCATGCGCATCCCTGACAGGCGTGATACTGCGTGGTTTGACGATGCTGTAAAAAGGTCCAAGAAAGCTCGTCGACAAGCTGAAAAGCGGTGGCGTAACAGTGGTTTAGAGGTCGACCGTCAAATCTATCAACAAGCAAGAAATCGCTGCTCCCAGGAAGTCAAGAAAGCTCGAGCAAGGCATGTACGAACCCTCATTGACATTGCAAGTGGTGATCCACGTAAAGTGTTTTTAGTGATCAACGATCTCCTGGGGAAACAACCTAGGTCCCCAGTGTTGCCGGAACTGTCCAGAGAAGATGCTGCAAATAGTCTGTCTGCCTACTTCACTGATAAAATTGAGACAATTAGGACAAGCTTTGGAGACAGTCGTAGTCTTCCAGAAGTACCATCATCATTTAAGGGCTCTCCGCTGACTACGTTTGAACCAATATCTGAGGACCAGCTGAGAAAAATCATCTCGTCGTCGAGACCCACATCCTGTGAAGTGGACCCTGCTCCAACCAGACTTGTGTTGGACTGCTTGGATGTTTTGCTGCCAGTGCTGCTCAAGATCATAAATTGTAGCCTTCAGTCCTCCACAGTGCCCAAGTCGTTCAAGGCAGCAGCTATCAAACCATTGCTGAAAAAGAAGGGACTCGATGAACATGAATCTAAGAATTTTAGGCCAGTGTCAAATCTACCGTATGTATCGAAACTGCTCGAGAGAGCAGTTTGTCAGCAACTGATGCAGCACCTGATTAAACATGATCTGCTGGACGTCTACCAGTCTGCCTATAAGCCAGGTCACAGTTGTGAAACCGCACTGACTCGCTTTTTAAATGATATTCTGTGCAGTGCGGACTATGGTGATCTTGTTCTTGTGGTTCTGTTGGATTTGAGTGCAGCGTTTGACTGCATTGATCACAACCTGCTTCTCCTGAAACTCTCTGCTGAAATAGGAATTACATCATCTGCTCATCAGTGGATTCACTCCTACCTGTTAGACAGGACACAACGTGTTATCGTCGATGGGGCATCATCGCCTGACGTACCTCTCACTTGTGGTGTACCACAAGGGTCTGTTCTAGGGCCAATATTATTCTCCATGTACACTACCCAGCTTGGTAAAATCATTGAAAGCTTTGGAATCAGCCGAAAACTCTTTGCGGATGACAGTGAACTGTACAAAGCATTTCATCCTAGCGCATCCTCCACGTCAGAGGCAATCCAGAGTCTCGAAAGCTGTTGTCGGGAGATCAAGTCTTGGATGTTCTCCAACAGGTTAAAATTAAATGATGAGAAAACAGAGGTGTTACTGTGTGGCTCAGATGCCTGTCGTCGAAAGGTATCTGTGGACTCCCTCCAAGTTGGCTCTTCGACTATTCCGGTGTCCAGCACAGTACGAGACCTTGGTCTTCTTGTGGACAGCGGCCTCACCATGGTGCCTCAGGTCAGCGCCACAGTCAGATCATGCTACCTTGGTCTGCGAACACTGGGTCAACTTAGGCCAGATCTGGACAGAAAAACGGCCAACACACTTGCTGTTTCGCTCATCCAGTCTCGCTTGGACTTCTGCAACAGCTGTGTTTGGGGCTTGCCCAAGTGCCAGCTGCAGAGGCTACAAAAAGTTCAAAACACAGCAGCTCGGATTGTGACAAAAGCTAAGACTCATGAGCATATTACACCAGTTCTTCAGGAACTTCATTGGCTCCCCGTTGAAAAGCGGATTGAACATAAAATACTTTCCCTTGTGTTTGGATGCAAGGAAGGATCAGCACCCAAGTACCTGCAAGAACTCCTCCCTTGGCATGCTCCTGAGCGAAACCTTCGGTCTAGCTCACAGTGCAAGATCTCTGTGCCAAGTGTCGATCGACATAAGAAAAAGAACTTTGGAGCTAAGTCTTTTGAATGTGCAGCTCCTCTCCTGTGGAACAGACTTCCTCTCTCGCTACGTCAGTGTAGCTCCAAAGCAGCCTTCAAGCGTCAGCTGAAGACACATCTTTTTAATCAGTGACCAAAACAGATTTTTTTTTTTTTTTTTTTTCCCCCCAGCGCACCGAGCATGCTTACTTGGCCTGGATGGAATCGCGCTATACAAGTGTTCATCATCAAGGCCAATCCCTCAACACAGTGCATAGCATCAAATATTTAGGAGCCATATCAGACAATGGGTTCCGACAGGAAGTCCTCTCCAGGATCGCACAAACAACTGCTGCCCTGGCGAGGTTGAAGCCAATTTGGAAAGACAGGACCATCAGTCTACATTCCAAGGTAAGGCTGCTGCGCTCCCTTGTTATCTCCATTTTCCTATATGCTTGCGAAACTTGGACCCTCACAGCAGATCTCCAACGAAGAATACAAAGCATGGAGATGAGGTGTTACAGAAGACTTCTGGGCATTTCCTATACCCAGCACATCACCAACGACGAAGTCCGACAGACCATCACACAAGCCATTGGACAACACGATGACTTGCTCACAGTGGTGAAAAAACAGAAACTCCGATGGTATGGCCACGTCACCAGATCATCAGGCCTTGCAAAGACCATTCTGCAAGGCACAGTGCAAGGAGGTAGAAGAAGAGGGAGACCGAAAAAGAGGTGAGAGGACAACATTCAAGAATGGACTGGTTTGACACTGAGCGAAACAATCAGGGTTGCTGAGGACAGGGAAAGATGGAGTATGCTGGTTAAATGATCATCTGTGGTG
>CM072524.1:56626728-56686728 GCA_036898135.1 Oncomelania hupensis
GTCTGACATAGCAGTTTCATATTCTGCGCTTTCTGGAGCTCACGAACGCTAAAACAGGCATAATAATAATAATAATAATAATAATAATAATAATAATAATAATAATAATAATAATAATAATAACATTAAAATATAATAATACTAGAATTTATAATGCGTAGACATCTCACAAGATATAGTGAGCCGAGACCTGGAAAATTTGTTTAATAATAATAATTATTATAATAATAATTGTAAGTATTATAATAATATAATAATAATAAAAAATAATAATAAGAAGAATGGATGCTATATATGCACATTTTCCCCAAAGCACTAACCATGCTCAAAGCATGACGATTTGTACCAACATTCACACTCCTCCTATCCTATCCTATCCTATCCTATCCTATACCGTAACTCAAAAGTCATTGGGGCACCCCAGATGATTCATTATTATTAATAGTTATCCACCTAGCTTACATGAAAACAGACCAACTGTAACTATAAAACATCACAAAGACAACTCATACACTATTAATTAATTATCCCATGCTACACACACTTACAACAAATAACACATCTACCATTCAAATACGGGGTGTAAAGGCAAGGAGATTTCTATTAGGAGATGGAATGAAAAAGAATTTTATATTGGAAGTTTTGATTGACTGCATCCAATATCATTAATGAAGGGAGGGAGGAAAACGGAATGTTCATAAAAAGCCTTCGTTGACTTAAGTTAAGAAGCCTCATACCTAACTAACTTGTCACATAAGTTTGTTCACCGCGACCTTCAGCATAGGACACTGCTGCCTAACCAACTCCACCACCTGGCCATCCAAAGACAAGATGGCAAGCCTTTGAAATGCACTCACACACACACACACACCCACACACTACCTACACACACACACACACACACACACACACACACACGTACCTATCTTCAACACACCATCAAGTTTTATGGTTAAACAATAAATAGAACACTGTGAGTGGGTTGAAAACTCACTCGTCAGACTGCATGTGACCCAGCAAAAAGCCAGTAGTCAGCCAGAATGTTCACTTGCCCATGAACAACGTTTACACAGAATGGGGGATCAATAGACCTTTGGCCGCTCTCAGACTGTTGCTAAGGTTATAGAATCAGTTGGCCCGAAAGCGACGCTGACCCCAATCTGAGGCTGATGAGGGCATACATACTCCTACGCACAGCCTATGCCTTGATAGATCTCTGACACTCTAGCTAGCTAGCATCATATCAAGGTCGCCTGTTTAGTACAAACTGACCTATTGACAGTAAAGTGCAGTGAAGGTTAACGACTAATGCGAGATGAGGAAATACAGGAACATGAAATTGTTGCTTACCACTTCTCTTCATAAGCGAACTCTCTCCATCGCTTGAAAGCCAGATGGGTTCGCACTTCTCTTCGCAAGGCAAAGTGAGCTTGCCACTGGAACGCAAACCATCAATACAGCATTAGGATTAAGCCAGGCAACATCACGCCAATCAATAAAGAACAAGAGTAACGTCATTCGTTGAGTTGGATGCAGTATATACCTCTCCTGAGGGGAATGTTTGGATTGATGTTAGTTGGCTGCTGGCATCATGCTTATGTTTTATTTTGATATTATGTAATTAAATGCCAACTGTCTTAATGTATTGTAATACTGCGCTGGTAGTGCAATTTCTTGACGTTTTAATGCACGTTATATTATTACGTCCTAATCTAAATACTCGGTGGAAGTGTGTGTGTGTGTGTATGGGTGGGTATGTGCGTGTGTGTGGTGGGGGGTGGTGGATGGGAGGAGTGCGTCCATGTGTGTTTTACTTCTTTAAAAAAACGTTGTCTATTAGATTATTCAGTGTTTTAATGTATAGTGTAAGGATATCTGTTGTTGCACAGTGATTCAATGTTTTACCGCATCACCAAAACAAAATCCTATATACAGTCGAACACGCTTACGACCCTTTATATCCGCAATGTCTCTAAAATAAGTCTTAGATGTAAGATTTACAGCCCAGAACACGTCAAGCTGTATTTTCGTCATGTTATTGCATAAGGGGTTGTTTTTAAAGATTTTTTTCCAGAAGAAGAGGGGATGGTGAGGGGGGCTGGGGAGAGAGAGAGAGAGAGAGAGAGAGAGAGAGAGAGAGAGAGAGAGAGAGAGAGAGAGAGAGAGAGAGAGAGAGAAAGAGAGAAAGTGATTTAGCTTTCTGGTCTCAAAAATGCAAGGTGTATTTGTCTACTTTTGTGAGCTCGTCCAGATGCTTATATCGTTTTATGTGGATGTGTCCATGTGTGTGTGTGTGTGTGTGTGTGTGTGTGTGTGTGTGTGTGTGTGTGCACTTGCATAAATGTACAAATGGGTACCAGACCTTGTTTTTCGTAACAAATGAGTTCATTTGCAAAGAACCCACTTTTTTCAAGGACCCCACTTTTTTCTAAGTACACGGGAGTGCTTTTTTAGTGCATGGAGTGCAGTTGTAGTGCATGAGAGTGTTTTAAGTCCAAGGGGGTGCTCTATCCTGGACGGAGAAAACCCCACCACTTTTTTTAGCAAATTTTGAAGTAAAGTCGACCTATAGGAGACGAACTAGGTCAACTCTTTAGAAGGAAAGAGCCCATTTTGCATCATATTCTTACATTTTTAGATGAATTTTGCACTCTTTCCGTAAAAAAACCAACACTTTCCTATTCCCACATTCTTACATAAATCCAGTTCTCATATTTTGCAAATGTGTGTGTGTGTGTGCGTGTGTATGTGTGTGTGCGTGCGTGCGTGTGTGTGTGTGGCAGTTTACCAACATCGGGGCAATTTTCCATAGGCAAATAGTTGTCATTTGGCTGAATAATTTGTATTCTGTATTCTAAGTAAGGGTGCTTAGCGTTGATAATGGAATTTCAAATTCCTTGGTTATATCAGCTTTTTTTTTCTCTCTTGTGTGGATGCGCTCCCACATGCAATATTATTTCAAATTCTCTGTTTGAGTGAGCTGAATTAATTTTCGTTTTTCCGCCACGTTTTTAACCCTTAGGAGATGATCGGTTGTGTCTGTGCCAAAAAAGATGAGAACCGTCTCGGATTCGCTCTCTAAGAACGAAACCGGTTAATCGGATGCTTTGTGTCTAAAAACAAATTTCCCGTTTTGCAAATGATCGTTATCGGCGATCGTTTTGATAGGTTCCGATAGGTTTGCCAGTAGATTTATTGTGACAGTGTGAAAGATGCACGACCACCAATCGTCCACTATAGCAGTGAAATCTTATCTGTGAAAGATCCACGACTACCAATCGTTCACAATAGCAGTGAAATATTATCTATAATATTAATAATAATATTATCTTAATAAGGTTAAGAAGAGTCTTTCTACAGACACATAAATGACGTCAAAATTTCATTTGAAATTTATGTAATTGTTTTCGTACTTCGATTTTGTTATATCCGTAGAAATTGTGTATCTGGGATAAGAAAATAGCGAAGCTAAGCAGTGATCGTGTTCGTTATAATCAAGAAAGTTCTAAGTAATAAATAAGAACAATTCTGGCAAGGAATGTTTTTTCATTCGCTAAAAGCACTGTTCGCTGAAAGATGTTCGTTGTACGCGTGTTTGGTTATATTTTAAATTCATTGGGTAATAATGCGTCTTGAGTCTGGCAAAAACTATCAAAAAAAAAAAAAAAGCTGGCATGGTTTGGCAACATGATAAAGGGCGTTAAAGGGCCTCTCATCCTGTCCATGGTGGAAAGCGGTCTTAGACAAGGACAGCAAAGAAAGAGCTGGTGTGACAACCTGCACTACCAGGAATGGACAGACATGACTAAACCAATCCTTAGCTATAAGCACTTTTAACAGGGAATTGCTTTGCAAGCACCGTGTGGATAGCCGGGTAAATTCGCTCTTCTAAGACCCAGCCCTACCTTAACGAAGGCTGCCTTGATCGTTATGGACTCCACTTTGAGCTGCAGTGTGCGTATTTGGTGCTTGGATCGCGAGATGGCCCAGCTCAACCCTTGCAGTCCCTTCCTCAGCATGTGCTGACGATGAACGCTGTCGGCCAGACGGTTCTTCCGGTTGTCGTCCGCTCGGCTACGCCAGTGATAGAAACAGCGCCGTTGAAGGCGACGAACCACGTACTTCTGAGCTCTGAAAACCAACAAGCAAGAAACCATACATGAAAACTTACAGCTATAAAAGATGCGTTAAATAATACATGGTGGTTGAAACGTAACGCCCTATTCAAAATTGCTGATAACTTTCGTACATAATACTGCATTTGTGTAAAACGAACTGTACTGTGATCCTTACATCGGAAGAATTTGATTATTGATCTCTGATTTCATTTCACAGTAACGACCACCACTTTCAACTCAGCTGTGACAGATGCCGCCACTGAGATCACTGGCAAGCACCGCCCAAAGAAGAAACCGTTGGTCACACATGAACTTGTGTACCTGTGTGACAAACGAAGAGAAATGAAAAAGAAAAAGAACACCTCACAGGGAGCTGATACTTACCGAAAAATCAACAATGCCATCTATAAAGGCATGTGCACAGTAAAGCAGAACTGGATAGAAGATCAATGCCAGAAAAAAAATAGAGAACAGTCTGAACAAGAACAACAGCAAGAAGGCCTACCAGACTGTGAAGCAGCTGACAAGTGTTAAACAACCCAAGGTCTCCACGATCCAAAGCAAGTCTGGCATATGCCTTACAGAAGAACAAGAAGTCTTGGATAGATGGACAGAGTACTGCTATGACCTTTACAACCACACACCAAACGGAGACCCATCAGTTCTAGCATGTCACCAGAACAGAGAAGAAGAAATCCTCCCAATTCCATGAGACCTACAACGAAGAATACAAAGCATGGAGATGAGGTGCTACAGAAGACTTCTGGGCATTTCCTATACCCAGCACATCACCAATGACGAAGTCCGACAGACCATCACACAAGCCATTGGACAATACGATCCCATGCTCACAGTGGTGAAGAAACGGAAACTCCGATGGTATGGCCACGTCACCAGAGCATCAGACCTTGCAAAGACCATCCTGCAAGGCGCTGTGCAAGGAGACAGAAGAAGGGAGAGAAAGAAAAAGAGGTGTGAGGACAACATTCGAGAATGGACTGGCTTGACACTGAGCGAAGCCATGAGGGTTGCTGAGGACAGAGAAATATGGAGTACACTGGTCAAACGATCATCTGTTGCGACCCAACGACTTTCGAGTTTTGGGAAAGGATAGGATAGGATAGGATAGGATAGGGTGTTACGGGTTGCTTCGTGCTATCAGTCCATAGATTAAATAGCATGGAACCAATTGTATGATTTAATCGGTAGGACTGACTGAGGATTTAGACATAGGCCAAGTGTTAGGTGACAGTCTATTATTAGCCGCTCTCGTCACTGTTCAAGCAGCCATGAAAAACCCCAACCTGCAGCAAACTCACCTTTTCAGAGATTCTGTGTAAATCTGACGTTGACGTTTCAGAATCTTGACGCTAACCTGCCACTGTTTAAAATACTGGGCCTGGAAAACAGATAAAACAAATAGACAGTTATAGGTTAGACAAGCTTAGTGGGGGTTAACTATCCTCCTTTATCTTCCCATTTCTTCATATACCTCCTCCCTCTCCCCCCCCCTCCCTTCACTCTCCTCATTCTGCTTGGAATAATCATAATCCCAAGTCCCAATTTATCCTTCCCCACCATTCCCCGTGCGCCCTAAGTATGCTGTGCCTTACAAATAGGCATCATCATCATCATCATCATCATCATCATCATCATCATCATCATCATCATCA
The DNA here is from genome assembly GCA_036898135.1 of Oncomelania hupensis. Lineage (NCBI taxonomy): Eukaryota > Metazoa > Mollusca > Gastropoda > Littorinimorpha > Pomatiopsidae > Oncomelania > Oncomelania hupensis. Next base: position 56,632,520 of record CM072524.1, read on the forward strand.
TCATCACCATCATCAACAACACCACCACCACTATCGTCTTCATCTTCCTTCTCCTCGTTCTTCTTTTCAATAATCAATAATCATTAACATCGTTATCATGGCCTACACAGTGTTCTGTTTCGCTCAAACAGGAAATATGAGAATAACATGCGCTGCAGATGAAACCTTGGCTAACAAATACCAATAATGATAACAACACCAACAACAACATCATCATCATCGCCACCATCAACGATAGCATCACCTTCATTCCCACTACCCTGCACTGCCAACAACAACACCAATACACCGACACCTACACCACAATACCTCCACCATTATCTACAACAACTACATCAACATCAACAACAACAACCAGGTCATCAACGACAACTACTACTAATATCCTGCCAACTATAACAACACCAACTATCACCTATTCCAACAAACACCTACACCAGTATCTACAGCAACAACACCAACCACCACCAACAACACCTCCAGCACCACAACCACCAACATTACCTTCATGATGATAGCGTTGCGAGTGGCATCGTCCGCAGTATACAGCTTCTGCAGTAAATGGACCATGTTGGAATTCCCCAGATGAGACAAAATGAAGTCTGCCGCGTCGCCGCTGATGAAAAATAGACACCAGCCAAACATCAACAGTACATCTCCAATACATTGAAGTCCTATAAACTATGATACATCGGAGGTGCCCTAGTCTGATCTTTCCTATATGTTGTTTTTTATTGTTATTTATTTATCACTCTTATTTAGTACTTTCCAACCCAAGAGCTGCTCAAGTGGCTTGCCAATACAGGATCTAACTCAATCCTGAGGCGTCCACTTAATGCTGCCTTAGGCGCATCGTCTAACACACAAGACTACTGAGCACAATCCTGGGTGACTTGGCGTGTAGGGGAAGGAAAGTTAAAAAGTAAACATTTCAAAAATATATTTTCGGTAAATCTTCCACATGAGAACTTACGCAGTAATAGCACCATCAGAGGTTGTCAGGGGATAGAATTTGGTCTGTGCACTCCAGTTATCCACCCTTGCCTGAGACCATCCAATGGGGACGGCTCCTACAGATGCGGGTCTTCGCGCTTGGGAGTTGATGGCAGTCAGTCGCTGAGGTAATATGTCAATGTCAGTCTTCTGCAAGAAGACAATTAAACATACCATTTCCAATTTGCTTTGGTCATTCTAAGGCGGCGTTGTGTTTGTGTCCGCCTGTGCCTGTGTTCTAAGTGAAATAAACCATTTACAGATCTTTATAGCAGGCGACCTTTTGAAAGGTTTCGCACATTATGTTTAGATTTAAATGTAGCACATTTTAAACACAAACAAAAATGTAATATAAGGAATTAACGACGTTTAGATTAAAATTCGCAAATAGACAAAAATATTAGTCCTTTCATAGCAGGAATGAGACATTTCTCCAGTTTTTGTGGTAGTTTTGATACATACCTCAGACTCACTTTACAAAAAAGATACTTTATTACCCAATCAATCAAATACGTAGAATGTAGTTTCTTTTATTTGTTCATTTTCAAAAGAAACTAGTCCACAAACTTACCATATTAGTAAGAGAGTTGGTTTGCGCACTGCCATCTCCTTGGTCCAATAACTGCTCTCTCGGGGTACTGGTGGCCCTTTCCTCGGTCAGACGTCGGACGTTGGCCAGAAAACTGGTCTCGTCCTTGTCCAACCTTCCTTCCACGTTGCTCTGCTTGATCCGTTTGGTTTGGTCAACTGCAAGGAAGGAGGCCTTACCACCGTGACCTTTGCTCAACAGGGTAGGGGACCTTCTGCCGTTCTGCAGCGCCAGGTCGAAGTTCGTGCTGTTGCTGATGTAAGGTGGGATGTTTCCGGTGTCCACGAGTCCCGCACCGTACTCTCTTCCTAACGGCACGCAACTGTGGCTTCTCTGTGTGAGAGCCCCTTTTTTCTTGTCGTCCGATTCCTGATCGACATAAACTCTTTGTTTGACATTTTCATCTCTTTCTCTGCTTTCCGTGCCCTGACGTCGGCATTCTGCTTTTTCACGTTCATCGATGGCATGAACGCGGTGCATTTTCAAACTGTGCGGTCCGGCTACAACTGTGGAATGTCCGTGACCGTTTTGTTCTGACGATGCTTTAGCCTGGGTTAGAGTCTCCACAGTACCTGCCTCTGCACTGACGTCAACTTCGCTCCTTTCTTTTCTGGCTACGTCCCTTCTCCTGCCCCTTACCAGGACCTGTCTATGCCTGGAGGTCGGTTTCGTTTCTCCACGAGAGTCTCTCACAGCACAGTCATCGTCAAAATTGAGCCGGCAACGCACGTCAGCTTCTTTAGAATGCGCAACAGCCCTCTGAGCTGATGCGCGGTGACCGGGAGCCAAGGCTTTGAAGTCATTCTCTTCCCAGTCTTGAGCGTCTGCTTTGCCAAGGAGAGTGTGTATGAGGTAAGACTCCTGGTTGACTCTCATGGCCACCTCTTGGTGGAGACGCTGCACATTCTGTCGCAGTGACAAGACGGAGGCTGTTGGGTCAAGCTCTCTTTCTGCCCCCTTGGTGAAATCTGCAGACGCTGATCTTATTGCTTGTTTCTTGTCGGAACCTGTATGATGAATTGAAAGAAAAACGAAGTTACTCTTACAAGTAAGGCGCAGAGAGATAGTTGAAGATGTTTTATAATGATCCTTTCTATACTTCAATATTTTCATTTCATACATAACTTTTATCAATAATTTCAAACGAACCCTAGCTAATCACTCATTCTTCGTTGACTTTTAACGTATTGTACTTATGAATAACAACAAAATATTCTGTGTCAATAAACCTAAAAACTTTTTATTATAAGCTACAATGCCACAAACATACTGGACCACAGAAGTCTTGCTCTCCGTCATTTATAAGCCATCACCACTAACACCATCATCATCATCATCATCATCATCATCGTCATCATCATCATCGTCATCATCATCATCATCATCATCGTCACCTGCACCGTTGTCATCATCATCATCATCATCATCATCATCATCATCATCATCATCATCATCATCATCATCATCGTCACCTGCACCGTTGTCATCATAATTATCATAACACCGTCGTCGTCGTGGTCATCATCATCATCATCATCATCATCATCATCATCATCATCATCATCATCATCATTATCACTCACAATCCCATAATCACAGTCACATATGAAATTGCTCACCTTTAGCGGGCGACTCTTTCACGTTCTTTCGGCCGTCTTTGTCCTGGTTGCCTCCCGCAGCGTCATGAAGCGACCTGAGTGACCCGGACAAGGAGGAAACCAGTCCTGTTTTGGTGAACAGCGGCGCTGAAAACGGCCGCTCCCCTGAAGAAGATCGAGCATTTATTTCGTCTGTGGAGGAAGGACGAGGCGAAACAGAACACTCTCTGGTTTTGCGTTTGACTTCTCCAACCTCTCTCAGAGCTGCTCCACCTCCTCCTCTTAGAGCTAATCCATCTCCTCTCATAGCTACGCCATCCACTCTGTGGCTATCTCTGGGAGAAAAGCGACCACAGAAGTTCTCTGCGAGTGTGCCTTTCTCGTGGGCGTTGTCCTGCGAGCCACTCGGCCCTTGAGGAGGTCTTCTGATGATCTTTCGCTGCACTGGAGGCTTGGAAGAGCCTCCTAGTTCGAACAATTTCTCCTTCCCTGCACCTATATCACCAAGGAGATGTGTGTGCCTAGACGATCCTTGTATCAGTTCAACAACTTCATCTGATCTTCCTCTAGAAACACCAGCAGTATGCGAGTCTTTGCCAGGAACATTAACGTGATGGTAAGCTTTCATGGGCGCCGGTGACGATACGCCCGTTTGTGAGGTAGTCCGCGGCTCTGACCTCTGACCTCTCGATTCTGACCTTCGCCCCTTTAGTAAAGACTTGAGCTTATCGAGGGTCAGTATATGGTCGTCTTTGGTAACTAAGGGGCTGGCAGACAGCATGGAAGAACTCACGGTGGTGGTAGAACTATCGTCGCTGTCTTGAGATGACTGCGACACCACACCCAGCTTGTACTTCTTCAGCTTCTGGGCTGCAAGGTCTGACAGCAGGTCCTCGCTGCTCTGTCGTACGGAGCTTTGCTGCGAGGTGGAGGCGGTGTTCAGCTCATGAACCACTTTGACGGAATTCCGCTTGATCACAATCTTACGCCTGGTCTTGGGATGGTGCAGTATGTTGGCGACCTCGTTGTCCTGAACTTGCTCGTCAGACATGGCAATGTCCTCAACAGAGGCGCTCTTCTTTCTCAAGGTTTGTGAAGACTCGCTTCCTGAGCGCGAGCTTGGCTGCTGTGAAGAAGCTTGAGCATCAGGACGGGTGCCATGACGCCTTGGCTGAACGTCAGCAACGTGAGGTTCTGCTTCTGTCTGCCTGCTCTGGTTCTCTCTTTCTAACTGCCTAGCCGCCTCCTGCAGCAGAAAAGCGTGTGGAGACGCTCGCTGGGACAGATCCACGTTGCTCTGGACAGTGGCCGGACTGCTGGGCACTGACCGGGACTCTCTCTTCTGAGAAAACACCTGAGTCCAGTGACCACTACTTTCATCCTTTTCTTCAGCTGGGGCTTTCTTATTAGACTGTCTTTTCTGGTCTGTGAGAGACGTTGAGAGACCCTGTTTGCTTGCTGCTGGGCCAGCACTGTGAGGACGCAAGCGAGCTCTGGGCGGTTTGTCGGACAAGTTGAGGTTAGTCTGTATTAGCTTTTTGTGGTTCTGAGTCGAGACGTCATGTTCCGGTGGGCTTAAATCCGTATTCGACCCCTTGTAATGTTGGTGCTCTTCAATCTGCCTGTACATTTCTTCCTTCTCTTTCATCAGCTCTCTCCCTTTGGCTTCAGTTATGCTGACAGCTGAGGGCGATCTTCCATTCAGCAACTCTTCACCGCTATGTCTGAAAGTTCTGGAATCACTGAGCACATGACCTTCCCTACTGTTCTGTACACTTCTGGCTGGCAATGTGGCTGAGTGAAGATTCAATTCGGCGTCCGAATGTGCCCCTGTCAGATCTGGCCTGAAGACTGCAGACCTTGACGGCAGTCCTCCCCAGTCTCTCTCAGGCACTTCGTGGTAATAGCCCAGTGACGAGTGCGCTCTAGTGCGCTCTGGGTGATGGTCTCTGGTGAACGTCACTCTCTTGGGACTAGAGGCAAGAGATCTGTGTGCGACTTCTAACCAAGCCTGATCTCGAACCAAGCCCAACTGGTCCAGGTCTCTAGACAACAGGTGACTGTAGCTCTCGGCAGAAGAGTGGGGCCAGGGATGGAGAACAGCCTCACTAGAGAGGTCTTTACTGCGAGGGTATTGGCTTTCATCTGTGTAGACCACTTCAGCGTCTTCTCGGCTGATGATGTCCTTGTCGGATAACGGTACAGCGTGGGACGACCTGGAACTCTCCGCTAACTCTCGCTTTTGGAAACTGCTGGCGGTAAACTGGACCTTCTCTCCGATCTCTCTCGCCTCCCACGCTGGGTTCGAGCCCGAGGACCGCTTGACCATGATGCGATTGGACCCGTGGCGAGCTTGGCGGTGAGTTTTGGAGGATGTAATGAGCTCTCTGAGGGCCTTCAGCTTGTCCGTGAAATCCAGCTCCGGAGAAGTGGAGGTTGGGTGTTCATCTTCAATCGCCTTTGAGGCTGACCCAGACCTCGTTTCCATGGCCACCGGTCTGGACCGCAGGATGGTTTCCACAGAGATGCCCCCAGCAGAGTGAGGTCGTCGTCTGGGAGGTTTGCCGACTAGGGTCGTATCCTCCATGGATGGCTGTATCTTCAGCCCAGCTTTCACATGACTGTCACGACTGCTTCCTTTATTTCCGCCGTTCTGGCATCATCCCAGACTGGTGGTTGCCACACTCTCTCTTATTACTCCCAAGCCATTGTTAAACTGTGTGCTTTCCGCCCCTCTCTTTACTTGACAGCAATCACTGTCAGTCAGCGGCTGTGTTCACATTGCAGGCCCTGCACTTTCTGAGTACTTCCACATGATCTGCAAAAAGAAACGTTCATCACGTCCTTAATATAAATATAATTAATATTAATATTTGTAATATAATTGTATGGCAAAATAAAGCACCTAACAAAGATTCGGATGAGAGTATAAACCGATATTTTAATCTGCCCACTCATGCAATAACATCGCGCGAACTGTAACGACCATGACGCTCAAGTGCGAGATGGGGGAGAGCCAGCTATATAGAGTTATACACAAAAGAAAACACCGTGTAAGCACTGGACCTTAATCCATCTCGTCCTGGGTGGCGCTTTCGCTGAGAAGGCAACAGGAATTTCTCCCGCATTGGTTACGAATACTATAGCAAATCCAAAATCCCAAACACTGTGTTACTTGAATACCCCTTACTCCACCACCTGCACCCTCATCTCACCTCAACATTAATTCCTCCCCACCCTACCTCTCCCCTACCCCTTGTCTTACAATATAACAGGGACCCCCTCTAGCGATCGCGTGTTGTCATGAGGTGTAAGACTATTGAAAGGCCTGGCTATCAGGTGTGGATCGCAGCCTTAAATCACGGTGCCAGCCAAGTTTTCGAAGGAATGCTTTTAAAACTTTTCAATGCTAAAATATGTTGAAGACCTAGTTCCTGTTGCAGTTCAGTTCAGTTCAGTTGGTTTACTTTAACGGCTATTCATTTTAATGTAATAGTTTTAGACATTTACCGACACATACACACACACACACACACACGCCGCACGCGCGCGTTTTCTTTGCCACCGACCTTGGGTGCAAAATATTCGCATTAAAATTCCTGCTTATTTTAATAATAATAATAATAGTAATAATAATAATAATAATAATAATAATAATAATAATAATAATAATAATAATAATAATAATAATAATAATAATAATAATAATAATAATAATAATAATAATAATAATAAAGGATTATATCACGCGCTTTTCCTTCAAACGTGCTCAAAGGGCGGCGATCTTTTGAGATCGCTAGTACTGAAGTCGTAAACAGACATAATCAGTCGTACACAGACATAATCATTTTTGTATATTTGAAATTTTAGATTGAATGCATCCAATACCATTACTGAAGGGAGGGAGGAAACCAGGGGTAATGGGAGAAAACTCTCAGTGTCTTGAAACGTCTCGTACCTAAGTCACGTAAGTTCGTCTCACGCGGGGTTCAAACCCGCACCCTTCGTCATAGGAAACCAGCTCACTATCAATTGAGCTAGCAGGCCACCCCAGTTCATTGAATGGGAAACTACCTACCAAATGTTATCTTTTAAGGTTAGCGACAAACAAGTAAAGGGAGACAAGCAAACAAGCAAGACAAAACAACACAACCTGACAACAGCTTCGATTCTCACACCCAGTAAGCAATGCGATCGTGCCCTTCGGTTTCTTCTTCTTTTTTCTTTTTTTAAAAAAGTAATTCATTCATTTAGCTATTTATTCATTCATTCATTCCATGCAATGCAAACATACTGGTCCCAACACGTTTATTTTAGTCAACCAAGTTTTAGCAAGCCAAGGTAATACAAAACAGTGATATAAGAAAACAGAGAGAGAGAGAAACTTGAAACTTGAAACTTTTTTATTAGGGATAAAGATTTTAGACTAATGATACAGTCTAATCTTCCAATCTGTCCCTTAAGAAATTAACATAATAATAATAATTAACCTTTAACTTTAACTTGGAAATCACATCACTCACAAACACACATTGAGAGAGAGAGAGAGAGAGAGAGAGAGAGAGAGAGAGAGAGAGAGAGAGAGAGAGACAGACAGACAGACAGACAGACAGACAGACAGAACAGTCAGAGATTCAGACTCAAACTCAGACATTTTATTGACAACAAGGATACATACATATTTTAAGCCAGAGCCTAATCTTACAATCGTTCCTCGTATCATTCACACTCACAATCTCCGATATGCGTGCCAACTATAAAACAATTAACTGTAATCTATATAATATAATATTAATTATTAATTTTAAAAATATTGAGATGGTGAAGAAAGAGGTAGATGGGGAAGAGAGAGAGAGCGAGAGAGAGAGAGAGAGAGAGAGAGAGAGAGAGAGAGAGAGATGGACAGACAGACAGACAGACAGAGAAACTGGCAAAAAAAGAGATGGACAGAGACAAACATAGAGCCACACATAAAGACACACAGACATAGAGAGAAAGAAAAGAAAGAAAGAAAGAGACAGACAGGGACAGAGAGACAGACAGCGTGAGAGAGCGAGAAAGACAGACAGACAGACAGAGCCTCGTCATGTATAACATTCTGACTTGGGTTTATGTTTGCCATATAAAGTTGAACCAGAGGGGGTATAACCGTGCTTAAACTCAAATGCTCAAGTACAAGATTATATAGCTATCGGACCTGGATTTTACTTGTCAAGGCGGTTTACCAGCAACCTAAAGTTATAAAACGACATACACAATAGGCTTTAGCCAACAGTAAGTGACACTCTGTGGCCATCGTCGATACCAATTTCCGATAACAATTACTTTTTTGCTTTTTTGTGTTTTTTGTTGAAAGGACCCTCCCCAAGATCAAACATTTTAGCGTCACAAATCCTTTTCAAAATCACAGTGAGTGTTGCCATACCGGTAAAAATAAGATTAACCCAAATCATAATTAACTTCTTTAAAATAAAAAAAGACAGATTTTGATATGAATTGATAAATACGTTTGTTATTGTTATTGTCTAAGCTTAGCGATCGGTTTGAGCTACGAATGACCGTTATAATCCTCTTATAATGTGACAACACAAATTTAGAAGTAAACTCCATATCGCAGAAAAAAAAAATTTTTTTTAATACCCTGGCCCTTGAGAGGAAAGGAAAGGGAGAAAGAGAGGGAGAGGGAGAGAGAGAGAGGAAGGGAGATGGACGGAGAGAGAGAGAGGGGGAAGGAAGAAGGTAAGAGAAGGATGGGAAAGAGAAAGAGAAACAGAGAGATCGGGAAGAGAGAGATAAGATAAGATAAGATGATTTTATTTAGCAAGGGTAAAAGAGTAAGCGCAGGGTGCGCTTTTGTACATCTTGCCCTTTGGGCTGCGCTTATAACAATAACTATTAAGTACAACAAATTAATGTTATAACATTAACAACAGTCAGAGAGAGACAGAGAGTCAGACAGACATAGGGACCGACAAACAGACAGAGAAGGAGAGAGAGGGGCTTGTCTGTGTGAGTCGGTGAGGGAAAGAGAGCACGAGAGCTACGTACATAAACTTCAGAGAAAGATTACACATACCTTTTAAGTCTTTGGTTTTAACGTTATCAGCAAGCTCAATGTCATATAATATCAAAAGCCTATTCAAGACGGCAATTCATTAAAAGGTAACTGTAGCTGGCATGTTCAACGTTAGTCAAACATATGAGACCACATGCATATTTTATTTATACATTTTTTAAATCGTTCTTAAATAGCGCTCTCCCAGCTCAAGAGCTACTCAAGGCGCTGGCCGATACAGAATATAACTCAAGCTGCCCGAGGCGTCCACATCCAGCCTTTGGGCGCATCATCTGACGCCCAGACGACTGAGCTTAATCCTCCGCGACCAGTAAATGGGGAAAAGGGGCCTAAAAAATGCTTGCTGGGGTGTACTTGCTCTCACCCTTCCAGAACAAGAGCGTAAGTATGATTATCTTTAAAATCCCTGCAATGGAAGGCGTGCGTGCGTGCGTGCGTCCGTGCGCAGACTAGACCTAGGTTTATAATCTCATTAGAAGGAGTAGGGGCGCAGGGTCTTAAAGTCATGTTGATTTTTGTGTTGGTGTTGTTGTTGTTGTTGTTGCTGTTGTTGTTTTTCTTCTCTCCAACACTCCAGTCCGTCAACGGGCTTGGAAGCACTGCCTGTACAGGCTGCCAGGTTATACTGCTTGACATTCAACGCTTCGTTTTGCCTTTTGAGTACACCACTGCCTGTACAGGCTGCCAGGTTATACTGCTTGACATTCCACGCTTCGTTTTGCCTTTTGAGTACATCACTGCCTGTACAGGCTGCCAGGTTATACTGCTTGACATTCAACGCTTCGTTTTGCCTTTTGATTACACCACTGCCTGTACAGGCTGCCAGGTTATACTGCTTGACATTCAACGCTTCGTTTTGCCTTTTGAGTACACCACTGCCTGTACAGGCTGCCAGGTTATACTGCTTGACATTCAACGCTTCGTTTTGCCTTTTGAGTACACCACTGCCTGTACAGGCTGCCAGGTTATACTGCTTGACATTCAACGCTTCGTTTTGCCTTTTGAGTACATCACTGCCTGTACAGGCTGCCAGGTTATACTGCTTGACATTCAACGCTTCGTTTTGCCTTTTGAGTACATCACTGCCTGTACAGGCTGCCAGGTTATACTGCTTGACATTCAACGCTTCGTTTTGCCTTTTGAGTACATCACTGCCTGTACAGGCTGCCAGTTTATACTGCTTGACATTCAACGCTTCGTTTTGCCTTTTGAGTACACCACTGCCTGTACAGGCTGCCAGTTTATACTGCTTGACATTCAACGCTTCGTTTTGCCTTTTGAGTACACCACTGCCTGTACAGGCTGCCAGGTTATACTGCTTGACATTCAACGCTTCGTTTTGCCTTTTGAGTACACCACTGCCTGTACAGGCTGCCAGGTTATACTGCTTGACATTCAACGCTTCGTTTTGCCTTTTGAGTACACCACTGCCTGTACAGGCTGCCAGTTTATACTGCTTGACATTCAACGCTTCGTTTTGCCTTTTGAGTACACCACTGCCTGTACAGGCTGCCAGGTTATACTGCTTGACATTCAACGCTTCGTTTTGCCTTTTGAGTACATCACTGCCTGTACAGGCTGCCAGTTTATACTGCTTGACATTCCACGCTTCGTTTTGCCTTTTGAGTACATCACTGCCTGTACAGGCTGCCAGGTTATACTGCTTGACATTCCACGCTTCGTTTTGCCTTTTGAGTACACCACTGCCTGTACAGGCTGCCAGTTTATACTGCTTGACATTCCACGCTTCGTTTTGCCTTTTGATTACACCACTGCCTGTACAGGCTGCCAGGTTATACTGCTTGACATTCCACGCTTCGTTTTGCCTTTTGATTACACCACTGAGCCAACTGAGTCTCAGGGTGACGCGACGTCATTTTTGTTTTCAAAGCACCATGAGGTCAACGGGAATGGAACCACTGCCTAAACGGGTTGCAACGTTAACGCTTAAACATTCAATGCTTTAAACTGCTTCGCCACTGCGTGCACCACTCAAGCAACTGCGGGCCGTACCCCCAAAACACCGCTCCTCCCATCCACCCTCCTAGCCTTAACCCACCCATTCTACTCTCACCCCGCCCTCGCTTCCCTCGCTTTACCCTCCCCCAAATAAATAAAGGGAGGAAAAAAAGAAGCAAATCCAGGTCTTTCACGTCATATCACTCAAAGCTTCCTAAAGCAAGTGTGCACGCGTACAAGAACATCGAAAGTTCCAGCCATGAACCTTGAAGTTTAATGTCTACAACCACCATTGGCGAACTATCCCAAGAGGGAGGGAGAGGGGTGAGAGAGACAGACAGACACACAGAGACAGCGAACAAACAGAAACAGAGAGCCAGAGACATACAGAGACAGAGACATACAGAGACAGAGACACAGAAAGAAAAACAGAAACAGAGAGACACAGACAAAGGGACAGCCAAATCAACATTGAACCATCAGAGCAATTATACTGCTAAAGATGGAGGGTGGTGGAAGAATTGACACTTTTGTCTTGCCCACCACCATTGGATTCGAACCTGGGTCATCGGTGTGCCAAGCGAACACTCTACCACCGAGCTACGGCGGTGGGCAACAGTTAAAGCCCCATCAAGGCATTTTCGCTAACATTTGCAAGCGTAAGTTTTGGCCAAACAAGTCTCTATGTGACCACTAAGCATGCACACACGGGTCGAACCGCCACAACACCGTAATATATAGATAGGCTGCACCATAACTCACAATCTTGTCACTATGTACATTCCCTGTTTGGAACAGAAGTCTACAGACCTGCGCTCTCTCTCTCTCTCTCTCTCTCTCTCTCTCTCTCTCTCTCTCTCTCTCTCTCTCTCTCTCTTTCTTTCTTTCTTTCTCTCTCTCTCTCTCTCTCTCTCTCTCTCTCTCTCTTTCTTTGTCTCTCTCTCTCTCTCTCTCTCTCTCTCTCTCTCTCTCTCTCTCTCTCTCTCTCTCCTCCTCCTCTTCTTCTTCTTCTTCTTCTTCTTCTTCTTCTTCTTCTTCTTCTTCTTCTTCTTCTTCTTCTCCTTCTTCTTCTTCTTCTTCTTCTTCTTCTTCTTCTTCTTCTTCTTCTTCTTCTTCTCCTTCTTCTTCTGTTCAGTTTTAGTCCCGACACCGGAGCGCATACGGACTGTTATTGTAATCACACAAAAAAAACTAATGCAAATTAAAAAAAAAATAAATTTAAATAGTTATATATAATAATATCTAAAAGTATTATAAAAGAATAACATTTCTAAAAATACCCTTTAAGTGATCAATTCAGGACCGGGCCAATAAAAACTAATTTAAGACAATCATATGTCTTTATTATAAAAACAATCACTGTCTCTCTCTCTCTCTCTCTCTCTCTCTCTCTCGGAGTGTGTGTGTGTATGTGTGTGATTGTGTGTGTGTGTGTGTGTGTGCGTGTGTGTGAACCTAGTCTGTGGACTATTCGTGGAAACTGTCTGCAGGCTTTCCATATTAGTTAGCTGAGACTCCACCAGACGCCTCTGCGAATCAATCACAGTTACATTACATTACATTACATTATTATTGCATTAGGTCCAGCGGACTCTTCCGAGCCAAATCAGGACCGGACAACCCCCGATCCGCATAAAAGATCTGCTGAAACAACCCTAGTGGTAAAACCGAAAGCTCTCCACCAGCCAGTCACTTTACATTAAAGACATCCCACGCAGGGGACGGCTGAGGCTTCACCCCAACTTATGGAACCCCCGTTTACAAAAACAAAATAGAATACAAACATCATTATAAATTATCAACAAAACACATACATATAAAATGCCTACATTGCTAAATAATAACATCATAGGAAGCCCTAGTGACCACCTGGCAGAAAGCGTCCAATATTCCCAAGCTGATCCAACAGACCTCATACACAAACAAAGAGTCTTGTCCCGGAAGAGTTTTCAAGAAAAAAGGTAGGAGACTGGTCTAGCGAAGAAGACGATAGTATAGCAGATTGATAGAACAGAGCAGGAATGAGAAAGAGCAAATGAGAAAGACAGCGACAGTGGGAATTTAAAGTACTAAATTTCCAGAAAGTGGGGATACTATTTATAGGGCCTACTGAAACCCCCGGCACCCCAACGGGGGTTCAATCACAGTTACGCAGTGTGCTTTTTTTTTTTCATTAGGATTCATCGAGTACAACAGTAACTCCTCTCCACGGTGGTTAGAGACGTGAAGATCTCCACTCTAAACCAAAACACACCAAGCTGATAAAGCATGTCAAATGATTGTACAAACATACATTCTAGCTGCCTTCAACCACCATTCAACAACCTGTAGGAGCCACAATGATCGACTCATTGATCGTGGGCCCTCAAGCATCAAGAAGAAGAAGAAGAAGAAGAAGAAGAAGAGAGAAGAAGAAGAAGAAGAAGAAGAAGAAGAAGAAGAAGAAGAAGAAGAAGAAGAAGAAGAAGAAGAAGAAGAAGAAGAAGAAGAAGAAGAAGAAGAAGAAGAAGAAGAAGAAGAAGAAATTTCGAGTTTGTGCTACATAAATAATTTTTGTTTTTTGGTACGCCAAATGCGCATATTGTAAAATCTGGGTATAAGCTTCGTTTAAAAAAATCGATAAATGAGTCACAGCTTTCTAAAAAAAATTCTAAACAGTTATCAGTAGATTCCTAGTTCAAGAATTAGAATACAAGAAAATAGCTAAAAGCCAAAAGACACAAAACACAACAGATTAAAACTGCTCTACAATAGATCTCTCTATGCAGGGATACTTAGCTAAAAAGCTTCTTCAGGAGTTCCAAGAATCAATGCTATACCTCCCACCTCTCTCTCTCTCTCTCTCTTTCTGTAACCCCCACCCCATCCTCCAGCCATCAATAGGACAGATGTGACCTGACACCAAAACAAACAGGTATAGAAGATAGGGCATACGTCACCTCACACGCTGTAGCCTATCGTCATAGTCACCCATGGAAGGTGTAGGGATCAACGTAAAGCTCAATACTCATGGGTATGGGTTAATATCAGGCATCTTAAACGTAGACCAAAACCCCAATGTATACTCCATCGATAGCGTAGTGTTTGGGGCACTTAGGATTGAATGTGTTAAAAATAGTAATCATAGATCAATATAAAACATATTGAAATCAGGTCAGCGTCATAAATACCTGAAGACCTGTGTACGAATCGCCTTAAAAAAACACAGTAATCGCGGTTCCATATCAGAAATCTGGAGTGTAAGGTCAAGGTCATAGATATAGCTGTGTGGGGAATTACACGATAGGCCTGCATGAAGATCCATCGATCACCTAGAGTCAATAATCACCAGTCGCTATCAAAAATCTGAAATGATTCAAAGAAGCGAAGTATATGTTTCAGGCACGCGTGAGATAACTTTTTTTTTTTTTCGGTTATGCCTCATCTCTCCCAATCTCTGTCTGTCTCTCTTCATCTCCATTTTTGAAAACGTACGCATGCGCGCGAGCACACACACGCACACACACACACACTTAAGACCCAGTCCCACTGCACTTGCGCACAAATTACGCATGAATTGCGCATAAAATTTTCTTTGTGCGTGATTCATCAGTGATGTGCGTAAATCATGCGTGTTTCACACGTGGAGCATCAGTTTTTGTAAGTGATTGTACGCGGAGACGGGTTTGTGCGCGATCGCCGGTTTTGAACGGTTCAAAATTTTTTCCACGCACAACGTGCGCGATTATACGCAGTTTATGCGCAGTTTGTACGTAGTTTGGACGTGGAAGGTGCGTGATATGTGCGTGTTCTGTCAGTGTTCCGTCAGTGCTTGTGCGTCAGAAATTGTTTCCTATCACGCACATCACTGACGAATCACTTACAGAACACGCACATATTACTTACAAAACACGTACAATCCACGTATGTTCCACTGACAAAAAATAATTAACGCACGAAACACGCACAAATAACGTATGAAAAACTTACAAACTACGCATGAACACGCATGCATCACTTATGAATCACTGACAAATCATGCATGCAATTTTCCTGTATAAAAAGCAGCCATTTCGGCCAATTCCTTCAGTGTTGGTCATGCTGCCAAGGGGTACACATCTAGAAGACCAAGCTCCATAAGAAGTCCAAGCTCCAGAAGAAGACCAAGCTCCAGAAAAAGACATGAACCCTCAGAGAAGAGATGTGCTGGCATTATTGGTGCAGAATCTGAATTATCCGATGATGCAAATTCATCAGATCTTGGCCAGAAGAAGAAGAAGAAGGCAAAGGAATGTCTGGGTGAGAGACTGGATCACTAGAAGACCCGAGCAGGGCTTGTATGATCGCCTGATGGTGGAGCTCAGGAATGAAGACCCAAGATCCTTTCAGAACTTCATGCGCATGCCTTCAGACATGTTTGATGAGATTGTCCATAGGCTGACCCCAAGGCTGACCAAGCAAACCACCAACTTCAGGGTTTCCCTGGATCCTGGTCTGAAAGTTGCCATAACCCTTCGTCACCTGGCATCTGGAGCCAAGTACCATGACATGCAGTATGCCTGGAGGGTCCCCCACAACACCATCAGCAAAGTTGTCAGAGAAGTCTGCGAGGCCATCATAGAAGAGTACCTTGAAGAGCAAATGTCACCTCCATCCACTGAAGAAGGCTGGCGTCAACTGTCAGATGACTGGTACCAGAGATGGAACTTCCCTCACGTAGTGGGGTCAGTTGATGGCAAACATGTGGCATGCAAAGCTCCCCCTAATTCTGGATCAGAGTACTACAATTACAAAGGCTTCTTCAGTGTGATTCTGTTTGCCATGGTGACATCTGATTACAAGTTCCTGTGGGTGGACGTGTCTGGTAATGGCTCAGCTTCAGATGCCCAGATCTTCAACAACAGTGAGCTGAAAGAAGGCCTAGAGAACAACACCATCAGGGGGTGGCCTCAGCCCGGTCCTTTGCCTGGTGACAATCAGAATGTGCCCTACTTCCTGGTGGGAGATGATGCCTTCAGTCTCAGGACCTACCTGATGAAGCCTTATGGTGCCAGGAACCTCGCCAGGGACTACAGAATCTACAACTACAGGCTGTCAAGATCCAGAAGAGTGGTGGAGAATGCTTTTGGCATCCTGGCCAACAGATTCCAAGTTCTTCTGAGCACCATGCAGCATCACCCTGATACTGTCAGATTGATTGTCAAGGCCTGCGTTCTGCTACACAACCTGATGAGGACTCGGTACCCTGTGCTCCAGAATCGTCTGCTGGATGTGCAAGATCCAAATGGAAACGTACAGCCTGGTGCCTGGCGAGAGGGGAGAAACTTGGAGGACACTAGAGTTGTGCAGGCCCCCAACACAGCATCCAAGGAAGGCAAGCTCCAGAGAAACCTGCTGAGACACTGGTGTAATTCGCCAGCAGGTGCTGTACCATGGCAAGATGAGATGGTTAATGTGAACATTTAAAATGGACTGTGTCAAAGTGTGCATGGAATAAATGTAAAGATATATTTGTGACTTATAATTTTGTGCAAGTCTGAATGTAAGTGCAAATGAAAGTGAAAGGAATGAAAGAAAAAGCAATAAAGTCCCCAAAACAATTAAAGTCTCCCCCCCAAAAAAAAAAAAATAATAAAAAAGAAATATAAAAAAGACAAAAGGAAAGAAAAAAATAATTTATAAAAAAAGATATTATTTTATAATAATTTCTTTTTTGTTATTTTCTTTATCATTTTTTTTAGTTTTTCTTAGTTATTTTATTTATTTATTTTATTTTATTTTTTTGCGCACTTTTTTTTTTGGTGGGACTTTTATTTCATTCATTTTCTTTCATTTATTTCGCTTTCATGTGCACTTTCATACCAAGAACTTACAAATATTTCAAAGTTTAGAAATTTATTAATAAGAAAATTTTCCCATTCGCTCACACATTCACACAAAGTCTTTTTAGCAAATGTTCATTCACTTTCCACCATCAGTGACTGGCCGCTGTTCCTCCTGTTAGATCCTGGTCCTCCCAACAGCTGGCTGTCGATGCTGAAATTGCTGAGGTTGAGGGACCCATTCAACACTTCCTGGCTTGTCGAGAGAAGTTGGGTGAAGATGCCTGCTGACAAACGATCCCCAGTGGAGGTAGTTGGCTGAGGCTGCTGCTGCTGGTGGTACTGCTGAGAGGTGCTTGGCTGAGGCTGCTGCTGCTGGTACTGCTGTACAGGCTGTGGCTGCTGGTACTGCTGTACAGGCTGTGGCTGCTGGTACTGCTGTACAGGCTGTGGCTGCTGGTACTGCTGAGAGGTACTTGGCTGAGGCTGCAGCTGGTACTGCTGCTGGTACATCACATGTTGGTGGTGGAGGACTGGCGGTGCAGACATCACTTGAGCTGGTTTTGTAGGATCAGGGACTTGGCCTTCATCTTCTTCGTCAATCATGGCTGCTATCTTGGCCTTCATTGCCTTGTACTTGTCAGCAGGTGCAGAACGCAGACTCTCCCCAACATACTTGATGAAGGCCTCTCGTTCTGAAGTGGCTGGTCTGTCTTGTATCAGCTGGGTCAGCAGCTGCTGATTAGCCTTCATAATTTCTGTCAATTCCTTCAACCACTTTTCTTCACGGTCCACTTCCCTCTTCCTTCTCTTCTTGTTCTGTCTGCTGGAACTCTGACTCTGGCTGGCCTGAGCAGATGTTCTCTCCACTGCCTCCAGGTCTGTTTCAAGTGTAGTGGGTGCACGTTCCTGGTCACTGTCCATTTCACTGTCACTGGCTTGTGATTTCGGGGTGGAAGTCATGGGCAAGCTCACCATAGGATCAGACTTGGTTGATGGCAGCTGGGTCTTGTAAAACTGAAGACTGTCCAGGATGTACCTCTCCCTGTCTGTGTATTTCTTGGCTGCTTGACCAGACTTGACCTTCGTTAGTCGGACGTACCAGTCCTTGACTGACTTCCACCAGCCCATGATGTGGTCCAACTCTAGCCCCAGCTCATCAGCCTTGGCAGCCCAGATTTCTCTACGTTTCTTGTAGAGACAATTGCCCCGCCTCCAGACTTCCTCATGCTCAACCATCCACTCAAGGAGACTTGCTTCCATCTTAGCTTCAAGGGAATAGTCATGTTTGGCAACGACTTTTCCCTTGCCCTTGCCCTTGCCTCTGACTTTACCCTTGCCTGGACGTGCATCTTCTTCGGATTCACCAGCAGCAGGGTTTTCAGTATCAGCAGCAGCAGCATGCACCTCCACCTCCACCTGCATTTCAGGAGGTGTTGGTGACCTTGGGGCAGCTTGGTCTTCTTGTGGAGCCTTGGTCTTCTT
Organism: Oncomelania hupensis; assembly: GCA_036898135.1. Classification (NCBI taxonomy): domain Eukaryota; kingdom Metazoa; phylum Mollusca; class Gastropoda; order Littorinimorpha; family Pomatiopsidae; genus Oncomelania; species Oncomelania hupensis. The sequence continues at coordinate 56,651,021 of CM072524.1, forward strand.
CTTCTTGGAGGGCTGGCGGCCTTTCCGGGGTGGCATCTTCAGGAAGTGTTCTAGTAGTCTTCAAGTATTCAGGAGATGAGGCTGCCTCGAGTGCTGGTGCAAAACTGTTGAAATGTTGTCAGTGCTCGCCTTTTATTGTGCGTGGAGCGGATGCGATAGTGCGCCCTTCATCAGTGATTCATGCGCGATTCATGCGTGATCCGTGCGTGTTCCATGCGCGGACCGTACGTGATTCATCAGTGCTCGTGCGCTGTTCATGCGTGATCCATACGTGTTACATTCGCTATACATGCGTCGATTGAACGTCAGAAATTGTATCGGGGTTGGGCTTGTGCGCTGTTGTGCGTGGAATGTTCGTTTTTTGTTAGTGATTGTAAGTGATACATGCGCAGTTTATACGTGATTCATCGGTGATTCTGACCACGCACAACCCCAGAAAATGACCAATTTCTCCACGAACAATCACGCACAAACCAATTTTATGCGTGATTTGTGCGTGGTTTATGCGTAATTGGCAGTGGGACTGGGTCTTTACACATGCACACATACAAACGAATGCACGGACGCACGCACGCGTATGCACACAAGTACACACGCTTCGAAAACTTCATTACAACCCAAACCGTTAACTGTAACAATGTTGTAATGAACTCGGCACAGTTCGTCGATTACGCCACCTGCACCCTGAATTCTCTCCGCTTCCACAACCTTCTAGAGCCGATCATGACACTGGTTGATAGAAATCGAGCGATGTTTTTACTCTGCTGTCATGATAGTCCCGCGAGCTGCAGTCACATTTCAATAACTTTATTACAATCAAAACCCGTTAACTTTAACAACGTTGTACTAAACTCAGGACAGTCCGTCTATTACGCCACCCAAACCATGAATCTTCTCCTCTTCCACACCTTTCTAGAGCCCATCATGTCACTGGTTACACACACACACACACACACACACACACATACGTTCAAAACTATAATAGTGGGTTTATGTTCAAAACAAGGCAAACTGGGTTCCATCCTTTCCCTTCATTACAGACCATTCCTATTCACTCAACGGATACAATAGCCTCTTGTAAGGTTATCTGTCACAACCGTTTTCATTTTTGACAAAAACAAAAGGAGAAATTGCGCTATGAAATAGTGGGTTCATTTGATACTAGTGGGTTTTTACACATGCATATTGGACATCTGGGTTTCTGTGGAAAAACTGGGTTTATCACACACACGGACACAACCAAAACGTATAAATGGCCAAGGTTGCATTTGCAAGATTTTCAGTACGTGAGTGCAGTACACTGACACTTTTAGTTTAATTCAACTAATAAAACAACTTTTACTATTGCTCAGAATTTCCTCTGATTTTGTTTTTATAATTTCAATTACAATATTTTCAGTTGATATATAGGCTACTGTACAGAATTAGAGCTGTTATTGAAGGATAGACTTTTGCCATTTACTTTAAGAACTGGGCGGTAGCTCAGTGGTTAAAGCATTGAACTGAGAACCGAAAGGACTGAGGTTGTTACAGTGTACCTCTGGATAGGTCAGTGCATGACCCTCTTTTTCTCCCCATAGCACCAAAAATAAATTATTAGCTGGTGTCAGTAAAAATCGAAAAGAAAAATTCGGCATTAAGCAAACATTTTTGTCATATTTACTTTTCTTACATTTACTTTGTATTGTATGGTTTTAAAGTTTTTTTTAATTTGAATCCAGACTGGAAGATCTGCAAAAAAAAGATATCTTGTCGTTCTCAAATGTTAACTGTGGATAATTTTTTCATGTTCAATTTATTACTTTACTTCCAGATTTAAATCAAATCATTGAAGAAAAGGCAAGAAGGAGAAAGAAGAAAAAGTATGAGGAGTATGAAAAAGAATTAATAGAAAGAATGAGGAGAAGCGTGGAGAAAAAGCATAAAATCTCCAGAGGAAAAGAAAGAATGAGAAGGGTGGAAAAGTATACAAATCTTCATTGGAAAAGAAGAGGAATGGAAAAATAAAAAAGCAGAGAATTGGTAATGTAAAACAAACATATGAACAACATAACACAGACATAATTTGTTAACATTTTTATTTTGAAAGTGTCTAGTAGAGCATAATTTGTATATATTATTATTACTTTTTTATCAACTTCATATAGTTAAGTTTTACATAAATTGTTTATGGTTTCCCGTTACGTTAATATATTCTGAATAAGGATCAATTGAGTGCAACCACTTATAATTCGTTTTTTTTTCCAGCACCTCAAAGGTATAATAAAACCATGTGAAGAGCAGAATATTATTATATAGTCATTAGTCTTGACATTGCTTTTTGATGAACATGAACCCCGAGAATAACATATGTATTAACTTGGCAAAGAAATATAATTTGGTACTTTGCCTGATTAATCCACGCTTTCTCTTAAGTTTAAGACAGAAATCTACTACATAACAAAACGGGCCTAAAAACTAGTCTACACAATACAGAGCAGTAAATTTCCATTACTTAACGACAAGTAGCACCTCAAAAAGCTTTGAACATGATGAACACCATCAATCACTGGAAAGGCAAGTCCATATGACTCACATGCTCCTTATGGAACTCCCAATAAATAACACAAAAATGAGATGCCAGAAAAAAAAGTTAAATGATTGAAACGGTGGGTTTAAAATGCAAAGTAATACAAGCTTTGATATTTCGATGCTCTTGACCTTGACCTCCAGCTATAAATGCACTCATGTACGATAAAATAAACTACAGCAAATGATTTTATTATTTTGGACATCTCCAATGACCTTCACCTTGGAGCAAGGTTGACAAAATATGCATGTGCGTCTCATTGATACCTATCATGCATCAAACAAGCTGAAGTTTAGTTAATATTAATAACTTAGGATTAACAAGACATTTTGTGGAAAATTGACATAGCTTTACTAACATTTGTTGAACCTGTGACCTTGACCTTGAAGTGTAGTCATTCAATCACTGATAATTTTCGAGGTCTCGTGTAATTAGCCACTTTAAAGGTTTGCACAGATGGAAGGCAGACAGATAGACAACATTAACTGAAGGTCCCGGGTTCAAGCCCTGGCCGGGCCATTGTGTTGTGTCCCTGGGAAAGACACTTTACTCCTGTTTTCCTTCTCCTTCGGATGAGAGTATAAACCGAGGTCTAGTCTGTGTCGCATGCATTCCATCATAACGGACTTTAAAGATCCTGACGCTCATGTCCTAGACGGGTGAGTGTCGGTAACAAGAACACACCCAGCATGCACTTGGTCCTTCTCCTCCATCCCTGGCTGCCCAGGATTGTGCTCAGTTGTCCGGGCGTCAGACCATGCGCCCAAAGGCTGCGGGTGGCGTCTCGGGCGGTTTGAGTTAGATCCTGTATCGGCCAGCGCCTTGATCCTTAGGCTAAGGCGCCTTACAAATGACGAACATTATTATTATTTAAACATGCAATTTTTTTACTATTTAGGACTCATCTTGAATAGATTTGCAAACAAATTTGAATATATATTCTATATCTAAACGATTCATGGCACTTGGTTCACACCCTGGAGAACGGGGTAGCACTGATGGCAGCAACAAAGCTGATGGGGATGTTGTATGCATTTCAGTCTGCTGGCTTTGACGCCTTTTTCTAGCTTGTTTCTTGACTGAACCTTCCGATGAATTAGAGTCTTTAGAATCCTCATGTTGCTCTTCAGCCCTCCTGCGAACAAGTAGCAGCATCAGAACACAGGGTTTAAACAACAGAACAAATTCAGCGGCATAAGAACATTTTCAAACCAAGGGATGAGGATGGTCAAAGGGTGGGGTGGTGGGCCTGGGGTGGGAGAAGGGAATGGAAGTTGAAAAGAGTAGAGGCTTGAACTGGCTCAACTACAAAAAGGGATTGACTGACAATACTGTCTACTGATTCATCAATGAAATATTATATTCGGGACTTTAATTTTCTTGTACATGAATGTACTACTCACCCTCTTTAAAGTGTAAAAGAAACAAGCAAAACACATTTAAAGTTTAGGGGGTAGAGGTTGGGGAAAAAAGGGCACAAAAGCCCGGAGGAAGTGGGACAGCATTTTTTCCCACTAACCACTTCGACACACTAGCTACTAGCAACCAAGTTATAAAATAGTTATAGAAACTCTTATGCTTACTAGCTACTCAGTAAATAATAATAAATAATAATACAGGATGCTATGTACGCGCCTTTCCCCAAGGCTCAAAGTGCGGCGATCTATACCAACATACACGCTCACCTGTCTCATTTACCCTCTCACACACCAAATACACATACATCACTCAAACAGGTGGTGTAAAGGCAGGGAAATCGCTATTAGAAGACGGAAGAAAATCGAACTTTTTATTTTTGAAATTTTTATATTGACTGCATCCTGTACCATTATTGAAGGGATGGAGGAAACCGGAGTGCCCGGAGAAAATCCTCGGTGACCTCAATAGTCTCGTACCTAAGTCACATACGTTCGCCCCTTGCGGGAATCGAACCCGCGACCTTCGGCATAGGAAACCGGCGACTTATCAACTGCGCCACGAGGCCACCCCATGAAAGCACAAGTACAAAGGTTCCTCAACATGCCTGCTTTTTAAAATCCAAAGCATACCTACACAACCTGAAAAGCCCAGAGCGAATTGTGTACATTATAATAATGTAATCTGCATTTCATGTGCCCCATTAACAACTGTAAAATTGAGCTAAAACTTTGATCTTATTCAACAAGGATGTCTAGCTCTGCCATGTACACTAATGTTCCCCCCCCCCCCATTCTCCTCCCTCATCCAAGCTCTCCTCACCTCCCCCTTTGCAATGTAGAAACAATATACCACCAACACCTTGTGTTAGCAGGTCACAGTTTGATCTGAGGCGTGGAGCTGCCAGTTGTTAACTGCTTTGCTGTGGCACCGATTTTATACAGCAATCAATGAGTGTTTTTTTCAAAGCGAACAACAATATTATAAAATTCAATAAGTACTGACACACACCAGCTGTCACCTGATGAGTACAATGAAGGCGATGAAGATGTTGATGGTGATGGAGTGGGACGTCTTCCTTCCAAACGCCTCCTGGGTCGTCGTCGGACTACAGCGACTTCTCCGCAACCGGATAAACTCGAGGCATAACAGGATGTTCTGGGAAAAAAAGGAATAACAGAATTTATTAAAATAATTATGCTTACTCAGAATTACAGCTAACAATTTGGGAAATGGAGTAGATGCAGATCTGAAAATGGTGCTCTAGCTATTAATGTGGACCCCACTGCAACAACGAGACAAATGACAGGGGTCTGAGACTGTTGGAGTTTGCCAGATACAACAATTTGATACTGGCAAACACGCTTGGTCTCCACAAAAAATCCAAATGTTAAGCAGTTTAATGCATCAATCAGTTTTCACATATTCTATTTCCCTTCATCCAAGGAAAACAGACAGGTGAACCATAAACCAAAAGCTATAACTTATGTAGGTAACGGCAGCCAGAATTTTGTATTTTACTGTTTGTTGCAACATGTGGTTTTTTTAAATTACATCAGAACACAAGGAAAATACAGAAAAATAAAAGTTGCAGTATAATAAATGGTACACGTTAAAAGCTTATTGTTTTTATTCCTGATAACATTGCATTTTGCCTACTAAAATTGTTATTCTGCAAAAATATTTTTAAACATTTATTTAATCAATCTACATATGAATAAAATAACACATCAATACCTCCCTTATTTACTTCTTGTACTATCTTCACTGACCGTCTTTTTTGTAAATGAGAAAAAATGCAAGTTTTGAAAACCCCAGTGTGAACAAAGGAGACATACATTTCTCATGGTAACTGTTTCAATGTTCAAGAGACTTCACAAGACTCTTCATTAATATCAGATACAAGGACGCTTAAAATGCAGCAAATTTATTTTTGTGTTCTTCAAAAAGTAACAAACAAAAATGCAGACCCTGTGTTGACAATCGACCACAACATCCACACGAAAATTGATATGATTTTAAAAGTACAAAAGCACACCGAAAAAGCTTGAAATTTTAACAAGGGAACATTTTAAAGCCACATCCTAGAAGCACAAAATATAGATTAAAGAACAATTTACAGAGACAGAAGGACAAAACACAACTGAATAAAACGAAAAAACACGTACCTCCATCTTGCCAGCCGGCTCGTAGCGTGTGGCGTTCCGAGTTACTTCCCCTGACAGTGCGTGTATTCGACTGGTTGACCAGCGGGAACACACATCGCGGCATGTTAACTGGCTCAAACTCAAAGTTGACTCAACCGCAATTGTGGGTTTCACCGCTCAGACTTTGCGTATACACTTTTTTTGTTATTCCTATTGCAAAGCCGGTTTTAAAAAAACTGAGTTTCAGATTTTGGAACCCAGTATTTTTTTAAACCCAGTTGCACGTAAGTGTAACCTATGCATAAACCCACTGTTATGGTTAGGTACGTACACACACACACACACACACACACACACACATACAAACACACGCACACACACACAAACACACGCACACACACAAACACACACATACGCACGCACACATACATACAAACACATTATAAAGATTTATTTGAAATTTTATTTATTTTTGAAATTTTTATATTGACTGCATCCTGTACCATTATTGAAGGGAGGGAGGAAACCGGAGTGCCCGGAGAAAACCCTCGGTGACCTCAATAGTCTCGTACCTAAGTCACATACGTTCGCCCCTTGCGGGAATCGAACCAGCGACCTTCGGCAAAATATAAGTACAATTATGTACAAAGCACCGAATTCTGTATTGTATTGTATTGTATTGTATTAAGCTAAGATAACTTTATATTCCTTTACAAGAAATTATATTTTATTGTACTGTATTGAAGCATTTTGTATCGTATCAACTCTTATTTAATATATTAAGATAAGACAAATATAATTGTTTGTTTTTTTAACAAGAAATTGCATTGTGTGGTTTTGTATTCAGAGGTGCCTACCCCCCAGTCTGATCATTTGTGTACTGGCTGCATGAAAAATGTGTATTTTGTGTATTGTCAGATTTCGCGCAACTCGCAATATTTGATCAAAGAATTATTGTCATGAAAACTGCCACATTCACAAAACATCAATTCATACTAATTCCACCTCACCATTTTAATCCTCATGAAACAAAATAATATAAAACTCAAAAAGTTATGGTCACAAATGCACACTAATATATTATTTTTTGTGTTGTATTTTACTCCATACCCACCCCCACCCCAAAAAAAGAAAAAAAAAGATCTTTATATTGTCCAACAATTAATTAATATGAATTATGAATAAATGCATCATTATTTTCGTATATTCTGCTGAAACTGCCAACACTTTTTTTTTCTGAGCATACTAGAGTGTTCTGCATTTCGTTGTGTAAATACAGTGCCTTTTATTGCACTTTGTATTAATTTTAGACACCTGGGCCACTTTTGGGAAAAACGCGTTTTATTTTAATGTGAGGGTTACCCACTTTGAACAGTTAAATGAGTGCCTTAATATTGAACGATTTTAACATTTGAAATTATTTTAATCTTCTAAAGGTTTGTACTATATAATAAAAACAAAATAAAACATCCTGAACCAAAATAAAAATGTTCGTCCGTAATACCTAATCTAGTGTCGCCGAATGTCATATGCAGAACAATGCTGAACTCTTTTTTGCAGTGAGCATAATTAACTCCTTTCGAAGATTCGATTATTCCTCAAAAACGTTCTTGGTATTCGCGTAAGAAATGTTGTCGCGCTTTTTGCTTACTTGCAACCTTACACAGCTTTTCTTCAGACTCGCTCTCATCGTCACTCTCGTGTAAACGCTTCCGCGACACCATGTTTAGCACAATGGCGGATACAAAGTCTCGCACTACCTCTCACGCACGAGATTTCACTTTTGCGCATGCGCTCTAAGGTCAGCAAGTAAAGGATCGGAACATAATAAAAGCAGTGCGAAAAAAAAATTTTTTTTTTTGGTACTCCACGAAAATGCGTATTTTTAAGGAATTGCTCGTATTGTCGTATTTTGTGTTGAAAATTCGTAAAAATACGCGCCAGCGCGTACGGTAGGCACCTCTGTGTATTCATAAAGATTGGAATAAAAATCGAAATATTGCCTCGGATCTCAACTTGGGTGTAGCTGTTTGTTTTGTTCACCTCAAATTGTTTTTGTATTGTATTGTATTGTATCGTATGGATTCGTATTGTATCGAATCGTAATGTATTATTATTATTATTATTATTATTATTATTATTATTATTATTATTATTATTATTATTATTATTATTTGCTCTTATAAAACGCTTTTCCAGCTCAAGAGCAGATCACGTCGCTGTACCGCATTGTAATTGTATTGCACTGTATACTTTACCAAAAGCTTTCTGCATTATTTGTACCCCAACACCCACAGTTCTGCCATTCTTGCCATAAAATGTTGTCCAAAGTTGAAAAGAAAACTTCAGCCACAAATCTACTAATTGGCCATATTCCAAATCGCAAAACAACGGAACAAGTCAGCATGATTTGTAAACCCTGTGGGTATTTAATTTCACGCTCCTAGAAATTAGAGCCGCTTGCTAAAGTGTTATTATTCTGATCACTGCCCACCCCCTCTCTCCTCTCCAACAACTGGGTGGTTTGTAACACAACATGAACAGTTTTTCAATTAAACAAGGATTTCAAATGAAAAGCGGCGGAGGGACATTTGCATACGCGGTAAAAGCGGTACCAGAAATAAAGCTCTTAAATCTAAGACTTCAGGTTTTGAAGATTTATACTTCAAACCAACTCTCTTTCTCTCTCTCTCTCTCTCTCTCTCTCTCTCTCTCTCTCTCTCTCTCTCTCTCTCTCTCTCTCTCTCTCTCTCTCTCTCTCTCTCTCTCTCTCTCTCTATTTCTCCCATCTCACAATCTCTTTAAATATTCCTATCCTATCCTATCCTGTCCCGTAACCCTGAGGTCGTAGGGGCACCACAGATGATTGTTTAACCAGCATACTCCATCTTTCTCTGTCCTCAGCAGCCCTGATGGCTTCGCTCAGTGTCAAACCAGTCCATTCTCGAATGTTGTCCTCCCACCTCTTTTTCGGTCTCCCTCTTCTTCTACCTCCTTGCACTGTGCCTTGCAGAATAGTCTTTGCAAGGCCTGATGATCTGGTGACGTGGACATACCATCGGAGTTTCCGTTTCTTCACCACTGTGAGCAGATCATCGTGTTGTCCAATGGCTTTAAATATTACAAATAGATAAACCTACACGTTGCGGCGTAACTAATCCATAATTTTTTTTAACACGCGTATAAAAATGCTGTCTAAAACTGAACCAGTGGATCAGAATAAAACTATACAAGCTTTTCAGCCTGCCTTTATTGCCTTTGGGAAACATAGTCATAATGATACATAGCGAAACGTGAACAGTACAACACATATGACTTTCCTGGGGTCACACTGCGTAGCTGAGACTCGCCGCTAGTAGAGGAAGGAACCTAAAAGCTCGGCGAGTCTCAGCCAAGCAGTGTGGGACTAAATCTGTTACAAAACCATCGATGAAGGCCTGCCTAAAGACCTGACTTCATTGGAAGATTCGTGGAGGATCACGAACCTTTTATTTATTTTTTTTTTCGAGCTTCTCATATCCCGAACTGGACTCCTGAACCTTTTGGGTAAAAAAAGGTTCAGGGACCTAGGTTCGGAATATCATAACCTCGAGAAAAAAAAAAGAAAAAAAGAAAAGCTTCGTGAACCTATCTTAATTGGAAAATTCGTGGAGGTTCAACAACCGTTTTGTTTTGTGTGTTGTTGTTTTGTTCTTTGTTGTTGTTTTTTTTTTTCGACGTTCTCAGATGCCGAACCTGGACTCCTGAACCTTTTGAGAAAAAAATTCAGGAACCTAAGGTTCGGGATCTGAGAACCTGGAAAAAAGGGTTCCTGAACCTCCACGAACCTTCTAATTAAGACAAGACCTATAGCTGGAAGGGCTCGCATAGGGCGTGAAAAGTTTGAATTGTTGGGGTTCTATCATAATGTTTTTTTTTTAAAAATCAATTCAATTTTCATTGTGTATTTTGGAACAACAAAAATGTTGATTTTTTAAATAATATGCAGATAGACACTGCGCACAATTCTCAATATGACTGTTTATGAAGACAATAAAGGACTCTAATGCTGTCTTCTATACAACTGGGTGATCCGAATCATGGGTCTGATAGATCAGCGACCCTTAGATCGCCTTGGGAGGGGAAAAAATAAAGTTCGGTCAACACGCATTACTGAGGAACTAGGTGGTCTTCGCTTGTGACTGACTGAAGGAGGAGATGTGAAAGCAAAATGGCTACGGCGATCGTTGTATTTGCATAGACCGATTCTATCAACAAAGTAATGAACACAAAACTATTGAGGTGGGCCAGAGGGAAGGATGGCAGCGGATCGAAATGGGGAATAAGCTTAGAGATTGGAAGATGAGGGTGTGAGGGGGGGGGGGGGTAATGAAGTGGGAGACGGTGGGTGTGGGTGTTACGTCTGTCACTGAACGACAGATTACAACATTAGCACATTAGGAAATCGATACAAAATCGATGCTTGGTATACTGAAATGCCTGCTTACTACCTTTGTGTCAGAAACTCCAAAATTTTGCCGGGAAACTGGAACCACGGAAAGCCTAGAACTATTTTGTTCTAATGAAGCAGCAGTTTTGTAGTGTGTGTGTTTTAAAAACAGTAAATGTAATTCAGCACACCATCATCGTTATTTAAAACTGGTCGTCGTCATCATCAGCATCATCCTTGTCAACAGCAACAACTTATACCACAACATTCCAATCATCCTCGTCAAGAGCAGCAGCAGCAACAACAACAATAACAACAACAACGACCAAGTAATAACGCCATCCCCACTACAACCACAACGATATATCATCGTCGCGTCGCTATCGTCGCTCCTATGTTCTTTTTTTTCTGTTCGCCCGGCACACTGATAATCCAGGTTGGAATCCCGTGGAAGGCAAAATAAAAGTGACCATTTTTCACTTTCCGTCATAGCAGTAAGATTGCTATTGCGATTCAGTGTCGATGTAGGTCGCTACCTCATCTTCCCTGATATAGTTGTGGTCCTGATTCGGCTCTTGGCAGTCCGCTGGACCCTATAAGCACTGAGTATCTATCTATCTACCCTGATATTGTTTGTTTGTATGTAGATTATAGTCACACGACACTTTCGCATATAGGTGACTACTGGACCGATTTATACTGACACCAGCGGGCCAGTTGTTGGTAAAGGGGAAAATAATATGATCACACGTTGACCAATCCGGGATTCGAACCAGCGACCTTTCGGTTACTAGCAAGACGCTCTTACCAACTGAGCTACCCGGCCCCACTACCTTGATATAGTTACCCCGTCTGCGTTTATATCCACAATAGTGGATGTAAACGTAACACTTTCAGGTTCGTTCATTCAGTTTTGTTCCCCCCCCCCCCCACCCCCAATCTGAGCCATTCACCTAATAGAGATTGCTTTGCAGGCAGTAATTTTCATAGTTTGCGGAACTCAGCTCGAGGAATGAGGGACCCTCTAATACTATTTTTACGACCGACCCACGTAATTTATTGGTAGCTTAATTAAGTGCTAGGTAAGGTAGGTAGATTAAAGTCCCGCGTCACATAAGCGAATAGGGGACTGGGAAGGGGGAGGTGGGGGGGGGAATCGGGTTTTTAATTAAGTGCTGTAGTTGCGCTATGCTTATCACTTGCTTTATAACCGTGACGGGGGTTACTGTTCCACACTATTAAAAATCTATTAGATTTACGCTACTAAGGTAAGGTAAAGGTAAAGGTAGTCCCATAGCCGTAGGGGAGCGTTATGTTGGAGATCACACTTATCTTGGGCCAGCGTAATGAGGGTGATGTCCATCTCTCTCCCTCGCTGCTTTACCTTCCCCACCCTTAAGAGAGTAGGTACTCAGTCACAGTTGAGTCAACTGTGGGCGTTGTTATTTGTCGCTTCACGTTTTGCGGTCACCCATCCAAGTGCTAACCGCACTGGACGGTGCTTAACTTGCGACACAGTGGCGAGTGCTCCAACCACTGCGCTATCCGACACACGCTACTAGTACTAGTATAATTAGAGTCTACCTGAGTATTAGTGCATACTCGCATTGGTCCAGTGTGCAGTATTTGTGTAGGCCAGTATATAGGGGCAGTACCAAAGTATAGCCAAGTGGACCCTTGATAATAACAAAGCTACCAGCAGAGAACTAAATTTAGGTTGGACTAAAATGAACTCCAAAGCGGAAGAGCAAAAGAAACTCGTCATGTAGTTATGTGTATATCACGTCCTTACGTGTTCAAACCCGTCATTAAACGTGGAATTGGCTGTTGACAGATACAATCATATAGGGAAGATAAGAGTCAAATAGGTCATATCTGACGTGGATTTGAGGTTTATGCAATGAGAAAGCAGACCCTATAAGAAATAAACGTTCAAATTCCTATCTAAATTGCTATCTAAATCCCAGCACTCGAACAAACAAAATTAATTATTGCCTTAATAATAATAACAACAACACCAATAATAATGATGATGATGATGATGATGATGATGATGATGATGATGATTGTCACGTGGGGTTTATGGGCTCTGCACAATGGAATTATGGACCCTCACGTTTATTCGGTGGGAACTGCTAGTAAGTCACCCTATGAATTACTTTAATAAATTTATTTGTTTAGCTCGTTCTGTGTTAAGGTTGGGGTACAGAAATAGATAGAAAAATGGTAAAAGAATACTGTCACACTAGCTTTCACACGGCTATGAATCATATGTAGTCCAGCCACTTGATAACAGTTAAAATCACACATTTATTTCTTCTACTCTATACAAGATTCTCTAAGTACTAATCTAACTTAAAAAGTCTCTTTCAATGCTAATAGTTCGATCGCTGATAGTCTAGGCAGCTGTTATTTTCTTCCTCGGGCACTTTCTATTATATCTCATGTAGATTTGGACTACTGTGGTCCGTTTTACAGTTTCTGAAGAGTTGGACTACTGTGGTCCTGTTATGATCAGTTTAAGTGCACCTTCGTGTTATGCACTTAACTCATGAGTGGGGGTTCGAAGTCCTTCTGTGAGGTAGCTTCTGGTCCACCTGTGTCGTTGTGTAGTTGGGTTCCCTTGCCACGCTGTGGGGTCTGACAGGGAGTTTTCCGGGTAGCTCTTTTCGTCTTGTGCGGTAGAGGATACTCCGCCAACTAGTCGTTTCTGTGGAGTGGTGCGCACAGGATAGCTCGGGATAGCTCGCCTGCTCGTCTGTAATATAAGAGACGAAATTCTGCACAACCCTGAATAATCGGTTTGTGCAGAGCGTCTCACTGAAAGCCAAGTAGCCCTCAGTGATAGCTCCACATCTCTATACATAAGCGACGCACATTCTGCTACTTCCGGGGTCCGCTGTAATCTCACTCTAAATTCCTATACATACATAAATATAAATCGTGTCTAACTATACACATCCAGAATTAATAATATTATAAACATTCACGGGTACAGCCACTGGTCTGCAAACATACATATAAGTTAAACAACAGTGGTTCCGTACGGGATACAACATGGCGGCGCAACCGGTCGTGTTTCACCACGTGCTCGGCTCTTCCACGTGGTACGGCAAATTCGGAGTAATAATTCACATTTATGCATAGCAAATTCCACAAACATAATTTCAACAATAATATAAATATATCACGATGAAACAGAAGGGTGTTCATTTACCTGTTTGACAAGTTCAGGCCCGTGATGGCTTGATAGAATTCTGAGATTCCTAAGTCCTGCTTCCTGGTCTATGAGTGAAGATAGTTCTCTGCTAGCTAAGGAGATGTTACTTCTTCCTCGTCTCACACACGACTGACCAAGCTGTGCTAGGTTTTGACACAGTCAAAACTGCTCTACCCACTTAGCCTGCTTCTGATTGGTTAAAACGGTCCGATTCAAAGCTCTCATTGGGTAAAATGTTTACGACTCTCGCACACAGTGCTGAGTCACTAAGCTGTGTGGGGGTCTGGCTCGCTGTGTGTACTTTTATTGCTACTGTGTAATTTACTGACTCTCTACTGTTACAAAGACTACACAAGGCTAAATAGTCAACAAGCAGAGTTAAAACTAGTCCTAACGCGACAATGATGATGATGATGATGATGATGATGATGATGATGATGATGATGATGATGATGATGATGATGATAATAATAATAATAATAATAATAATAATAATAATAATAATAATAATAATAATAATAATAATAATAGGCTTAAATGAATTTATATAGCGCTTTCTCCTAATTAAAGTAGTACTAAATTAGTTCAAAGCGCAGAGTAGTATTATAGCCAGAAAAAAAAACAGTGTTCTCGCGCGCAGACTATAACGGAATATGTGAAATAGTTCATGTGAAGTCATTTATTTATTGTATCGGTCTTACCATTAGCGCTTTTTCCAGTTCCAGAGCTGCTCAAGGCGCTGGCTGATACAAGGGATCTAACACCAGCCTCCCAAAGCAACCACTTGCTGGCTTAGGCGCATCGTCTGACGCCCCAGACAACTGAGCACATCCTGGACAACTAAGCACATCCTGGACGACAAATGAGCACATCCTGGACGACAGCTGAGCACATCCTGGACGACAACTGAGCACATCCTGGACGACAAATGAGCACATCCCGGACGACTGGGGATGAGGAAGAAGGGAATGGGTGCATGCTTGCTGAGTGTATTTATGTAGTAGGCCTAGGACATGCGATAGAATGCGTGTGTGCACAGACTAGACATCGGTTGGAATGAGTGCGTGCACAGAATAAACCTCGGTTTATATTCTCATCCGAAGGAGTACAAGTATCAAGGACTGGTGGAAAAAACCACGGTACCAGCAATGATCTTTCCGCGTACCTGACAGCTTAAATAAATATATCTAAAGTACTAACTACCTTATTAAATTGACCTGCAACCACATCAACATAATACAGATAGTACCAAGAACATTTCACAAGACGCGAAGTGAATCGCAAGCAAAATCGTTGTAGGCACTGGTCAAATATCCAATTGGGTGCGTGTGCATGTTTGTGTGTGTCTGTGTGAATGTGCGTCTCTGTGACCGCATGTGTGTGTGTCTGTGTGTGCGTGTGTGTGCGCGCGTGTGTGTGTGCGTGTGTGTGTGCGTGTGTGTGTGTGAGGGGAGAAGTCTTTACCCTAGCTGATAAATGCTGGCTTTATCTTGTTCTTTCACCTCGACCCCCCAGTGGGAATTGTGAGCAAAGGTTTCTGATAACAACATAGGTAAGTCAACGCTGAGGGTTCCCACACATAATAATACCAGCAGAGAATGTTGCGTCATTGCGTACTCTGGAATCCGAGGGTTTTTCAGTGGCATTTTCAGACGCGCCAGAGGGCGGGCGCAGCAGCCGTTTAACTGGATCACAGAAACATTACACTCAAGATGGTCGCCTGTAGCGGATCCTCGATAACAAAGCAATAGATAGCACACAGCCCTAATGCAATATACGATAAAATACAAGGTTTGCTATAGAGGATCCACACACACACACTAACACACTAACACAATAAAACCCATTAACACACACATACACGTACGCAAACACACACACACACACACACTCACACACACACACCCCCGCTTAGGTCACACCATATTTTGTAGGCCTACACTAACTCAAGACTCAAACTATTCCGTTGAAACCTGTACTCTGCATGAACTCAGCCCCTGTCACCTTATCAATATCAATATCAGTGATCGATCAGGTCTCGTTTATCCAGTCTTCGATCATTAATTAGATAGCTCCCGTGTCACCCATTAGCACCTCTTGAGTTGTGCCATGATACCACCGAGTTAGAACTAAACGTAGATTACTCTCCACTCTGTGGACGCCAAGAGACCGTCATACGCACCCGGCTAGCAGTCTTTCCTTGACTGTTTATCGAGACAATGGAGGTTTTGATTCTGATTTTAATTATCTTTAAATTTAGTTCTTCATTTGGTAAGTACTCCTTTTAATTTTTTTTAAACAATGGGGGATGGAGGGAGGGGGGGGGGGGGAACGTTGAGGCGAAGCAGAATCCACTGACTTAAAAATAACACTGCTCCAAGATAGTGGATCCAGTGTGAAAACTTACACTCACTCACTCACACACACACACACACACACACACACACACACACACACACCTACACACACAAAGTGGAAAGAAGGTAAGAGAACGAGAGAAAGAGACAGACAAAGACACAGGCAGACAAAGAGAGAGAGAAAAAAAATACAGAGAGACACACACACAGACAGAGAGAAAGAGACACAGAGACAGAGAAACAAGGAGGAGAGAGAGAGAGAGAGAGAGAGAGAGAGAGAGAGAGAGAGAGAGAGGAGAGAGAGAGAGAGAGAGAGAGAGAGATCCACCTACACATTTCTGTGGGGAAGTGGGTTTTATAATAAACTGCAATCTGCAAATTCTAGTCTTATCAGCAAATGTTAGGTTTCGATGAGGTAAACTGTTTGTATTGAAAGAAATGCCATATCAGATTTTATCAGCTGTGAAACCCTTTTTGATAGGTACCCTTGGACAAACTACCGAATCACCAACCAAACCACCCTGGAACAGCCGGTGTATAGGTTCAAATAACGAAGCGTTGGTGGCTCAAGTTCCCCTTCGTCCTGTGTGGTGGCGAAGTTTTGCCGAAAAAGCTAGCCCAATTGCGCCTGAACGGGGGCCGAAAATGTTCCCAATAAAAATGTTTAACATAACACAAAATCATCGCGTTAATGTAAGTCTCTCTCTCTCTCTATCTCTCTCTCTCTCTCTCTCTCTCTCTCTCTCTCTCTCCCCTACTCTCTCTCTCTTTCTCTAGTCATTGGGAGCACAATTAAAGAGTGACTTTTACCGCCAGCGCCTTGAGCAGCTCTTGAGCTGGAAAAGCGCTAATAAGATAGATTAAATAAATAAAGAAATAAATAAACCTGTGTGCAAGTTCAAGGGCACGGAATTTCATACGAGGTTCAAGCGCTTTCGATAGAAATTAATTGACATAATTTATAACTCACTCTAAAGCGCCATTAGTGCCAACGTGTCAGGATAAAAATAATCATAATACACAGAGCGATATCAATAACAAAACCAGTGCTAGTGCTCTGCACAAAGCAAAAGTGTTGTTGTTTTTTAATCAATACATCGATTTTTCATATACCTGGATTTTAAAAGGTAGTTCTGAATAATAATAAGAAGAAAAATGTATTGTGGTTTGAATGCGCCAAGACCTCACATTCAACCATGTTTGTCTCTACACTGTGTAGCTGAGATTCGCATAGGCTTACGCTCGCCTCAGTAGTGGATAGGTGAACGTAAGTCTCGGCGAGTCTCGGCTACACAGTTTGGCTTGGCTCTGTAAATCCACTTCACACAAAAAGCTACACTCAGTCGGTAGCTCAACTTCTGACGAAGCTCTCAAGTCACGCCCTCTGTCTAGTTTGTCTGTATTATGTCTGTATGTCTGCCCAATCTATGTCTGTTGTCTGCCCTCTGTATGTATTCAATTCAATTCAATTCAATTCAAACAACTTTATTTATCCAGATTTGGCAATTACAATGGGGGTATGAGTGCTCTCTTAAAAAAAAAATCACAACAATATCTGATATACATGAGGATGTCTACAAACAATAACAACTTGCACAAAACAACTTGCACAAAACACAGCGGCAGCCCCCCGACACCATCCGCACATACACACTGCCCATGCACACACATACATCCAGTTCATAGACATTTACCCAACACAGGCATACATCACCAGCAGCACTCACCACAGACACAGGCATAAAAATAACAAGGTAGAAGATTCATTAAAGGAAAAAGCAGCCAAGATTAGTTATTATCAATTGTATGTCTGTCTGCCCTCTGTATTTCTCTGTCTCTCTCTCTCTGTCTCTCTCTCTCTCTCTCTCTCTCTCTCTCTCTCTCTCTCTCTCTCTCTCTCTCTCTCTCTCTCTCTCTCTCTCTCTCTCTCTCTCTCTCTGAGATGAACTTCAATGTGGCTGGCACAATAGGTTTGAAAGCTCACAGCAGGCACTTATCCATGATCGATTTGTGCACAGCATATAATCCACGTACACGAAATACCCTACGATGAAAGGGTACCCTCTGAATAAGAAATATGAGCTAGCGCCCAGTCCCAACAACACAGGCTGAATGCACAGTGCTAACAATGCCTATAGCATAAGTCTATGGACGAGAGTATAGACCGAGGTCTAGTCTGCGCATGCACGCATTACATCGCACGGACGTTTAAAGTTCCTTCCTATCATGTCTTAAAAACGATGAGTTATCAGTCAATTATTATTATTATTATTATTATTATTATTATTATTATTATTATTATTATTATTATTATTATTATTATTATTCATGTAGTACCTTTTCACACATTTTGGTGATATTACACCTAAATGGGTGATTGCCATGTACATGTATTACACAAAGACACTCGGCAAAACACTCGGATCTATTCCCTCTCGGTCTTTCGGAAGTCTGGGGCGTTTGACAGTGCGCATAAAAACAGCACGATGGCGCCTTGGGCAGCTCAGGGGAAAACTGTATCCGGCCGGCGCGCCACCTAAGCTTGCGCTGGAAAAACGATTACATTACATTACATGATTCTTGCTTTAGGTCCAGCGGACTCTTCCGATCCAAATCAGGACCGGACAACCCCTGATCCGCATCAAAGATCTGCTGAAACCACCCTAGTGGTAAAACTGAAAGCTCTCCACCAGCCAGTCACTTTACAATTAAGACATCCCAAGCAGGGGACGCTGAGGCTGTACTCTAATTTATCGAACCCCCGTTTACAAAAACAAAATAGAATACAAACATCATTATAAATTATCAACAAAACACATGCATATAAAATGCCGACATTGCTGGAAAAACGATACATTGGAACAATTCAATAGACTTATAAGTATATACCAACAATAGCAATAGTGGAGGGACATTATTGTCGAAAAGACTCGGCAATTGCCTTGCGCAGCTCTTGCGCTGGAAAAGCGCTACAAAAGAACGATACATTTTTTTTTACAAATAAATTTAAAGCGTAAGTGAAACTGGGTTGAAGGCTCCTGCTTCTCCTTAGAAGCGCACCGGAATAACAGGCTGAACGCACGGGTCTTTGAGTCTACGGTATAACTAGTCTACCTGCTAACAGCAGGATCTATCTATAGGACATCGCCGCTGAAAAGACTGGGAATTTGATGCTTTAAACAAAACAGGGTTGTCCTGGAGGTCGCCGTATGTCATTTCCAAATATACATAGACCTGTACATGCACATTTTCAGTAGTTAAAAGATCGCGCATGCCTGTTGATGTAACCAAGCACTATATTCAGTCTTTGGTGCAACCTAGTGCACAGCTGGCAAACATAACTCGGAAAAACCAGATTTCGTCCACAGTAATGAAAACAATCAACAACCAAAATATCTAAGATCTACAACAATACAACCAAATCAGATCAGACCTATCTGTAGAACGAAGACAGCCAAAGAACAGCTTAACACCGTTTTATAATTATAGGAGTGGAATCATTCAAAAGAAAGCCTACACCACTGAATACCTTTCCTTTTTTTTTCTTTTTTATTGATCTATTTTATTTCTGTATCATATCAATCAAGCGTATGTGTTTTGACAAGTTTGTGTTTATAATACAATAATATTCTCCGTTGTCTGGGCGCCTGACAATGCACCCAAAGGCTGCAAGTGAGCGCCTCGTGCGTCTAGATTTAGATCCTGAATCGGTCAGCGCCTTGAGCAGAGGTTGAGCTGGAAAGCGCTTAAATAAATAAACCATATCAATCAATTGTATATCTATTTTAATTTTGCGCATATCAATCAAAGCGTCTAGTTTGACAAGTGTTGTATACTCAATCAATCATAGATCTATTTGACTTTCGCGCATAATCAACCAAGCGTCTAATTTTGGACCGTTTTGTAGGCTATATTAATCATTCGTCTATTACATCAATTGCGATCGTTTCACTTCCTACACAACCATGTACAACAAAAGTCTTGTGGGCGTACGCCACCCCAAAACAGGCCAACGGAGTTTAATATATATCTCTGAGGCTCAGTTTACGGCATTCACACACTGCGTAGTTGAGACCAGCCGAGGGTTAGGACTGAGTGCGTCATTCACTATCCCCAGTGACTCTGTTAACAATTTCTAGCACTGCGGGGCTGTATATCTGACTAACGGGTGGGTCGTAGTATCTTTTACACGGCTGATAAAATTCAACCCAGGCGAAGTCAGTGGTATTTGGGTAACGAGAGTTTGAGTGTGAGCGAATCACAGCAAGAATTTGTTTTCAAAAACTGTATAAAATTTATGTTACTGAGTATTCGAGAAAATCAGACGCAGTTGTATGAGCAGGCGCGCAAAGGAGGGGTAGGTGACTTGTGAGGAGGTGTAGCGATGAAACAAAGGAGTGACGAAGATGTCGCGTAAAGAAGGCGAACGCCAGCGTCGCCTGGTACATGTAGTAGAAAAAGATGAAAGCAACCCTGGAGCAGAGTAACCGGCAACTAAGCGGCACGGTACCCTTTGACGATCCGCCACCGGCACTCAGTCCACGTTCATCGTCAAGTCCCCTATACGCTGATGTGTCCGGGGACGTTAATCTACTTGAACAGAACAGAACTCAGTCCATGGAACCCACAGGTAAGAGAACACGAAGCTTGATAGTTGAGGTGGTGTGTCGTCTCGGCATCTCCACAGTCCTCGTCGCAGCGGTCTCCTAGGCCGCCAAAGCCAACGGCGATCCCCCTTACAAGCCAAGGTGACTGCAACCCCTTGGAGCACCACAGCAACAGAGGCGGCGGTCTGAACGCCTCCTTAAAGTGGGAGCTAAAAGCCTGGTGACCACCGCAGTGGAAGATGCTGGTCGACTGACCGCCGCGGTGGTAGATGCAGGTCGGCTGGGCTAGACCGCCGCAGTGAAAAATGCAGGTCGGCATGACCGCCGCAGTGGGAGATGTAGGTCGGTAAGAAAGATGCTCAACACCTAAGTGAATGTTGAATGCTGGAGCTCCTGTGTGATGAGCCGTACGGAACGAATGAACATTGAGGTTTAACGTTACGTTAACGTTTAAACACACTACTGGCGATATGGCAGACGGGGATAACCAAGCCAGGGAACAATGGGTAGGGACCTAAATCAACACTGAACCACCAGAGCAATCCTACTGCTAAAATGGACAGTGAAAAATGGCCACTTTTTATTTCGCCCACCCCGGGATTCGAGCCTGGGTCATCAGTGTGCCAGGCGAACGCTCTACCACTTGAGCTACGGCGATGGGACGTGTAATACGGTAATTGTAGACTGTAGTCACACGACACCGGAGTGTACAGGTGACTACTGGTCACATTATTCGACACCAACGAACCAGTTGATGGTAAAGGGGAAATAATATGGTCACACGTTGGCCAATCCGGTATTCGAACCAGGTACCATTCGGTTACTAGTAAGCCGCTCTACCAACTGAGCTACCCGGCCCTACGTCACCGTACGGTCGCCTCTCCTTTAAATATATAGAGTGAGCCAGCCTCGGCTAGTCTCAGTTTCCACAGGCGGATTATCCCTAGGACCATGTAGGACGTGTTTGACATTGACCAACTGGGCACCACACCTGGACAAGGCGGAGAGTTGCGGTGTAAAATGCCGTGGGAAAAATAAAACAATTAGCACTGCAACACAAGTAACAAAAGGTCATATATGCAGCTGAAGCTTCTTCGCTAATCCATGGTTAACGAAATGTATACAGCAGGGTGGGTGGGTGAACCAACACTAACTCCCTCTTGAAAATTGCTTATAACTTTTGTATTATACGGAGGTTTTCGTCTTCACATATATTCGAAGACGAGACAAGTAAAAAAAAAAAATTTAAAAAAAAAAGGGGGGGGGGAGGAAAAAACCCACAGCAGATTGAAAGTTTTTTTTTAAAAATACTGTACATGTATTTCGTTAAAATCTTGTTCTATTTTTAATACATCAGATTTAAAGAAGAGTTTTAGAGAGGTTGCCTATGAAAGTATGTTTGAATATTTAAGAGTGACAGGCTTGTTTTTTTAAAGATTTGAACCATTTTATAATATTTTAAGATAACGTTTCTCTGGTCCTGATTTGGCTCGGAAGATTCCGCTGGACCTAAAGCATTAATCATGTAATGAAATGTAAAAGCTTGTTCGGGAGTAGTAGTAGTAGTAGTAGTAGTAGTAGTAGTAGTAGTAGTAGTAGTAGTAGTAGTAGTAGTAGTAGTAGTAGTAGTAGTAGTAGTAGTAGTAGTATATCCCCGGACACATGAGCGTATAAACTATAGGGGATGTCAGGAGGTTGAACGCTCGAAGCAGCTGCGTTTTTGTTGTGGGAGACGCGCAAAAGGACGGAAGGCAAGTCGTGTTACTCAGGAATGCTCGAGGAGGTGCGCCGATGAAGCCGTAGGACCTTGCAGGAGGCTGCATGAGAGAGGGTAGAAAAACGCAAAAAAACGCTGAAGGCGCAAAGCGCCTGTGGTCCGTAGGTCGCCTACTTTCCACAACAATTTCAGGGTTGCCCAGTTGTAGTAAAAGGTGAGAGCAGCCGAGGAATAGAGCGGAGTAGAAAGGAGAAGATGAAGGTTGAAATATGAGGTGGAGAATCGTGTAGGCATCTCTCCCGTCTGCCGGGCGACGCTGCGAACTTGGCTGAAGGGACAGCCCGGAAAGTCCGTAAGAGTCTGAACGCCGCCTTGGTGCAGGCGCGAGCTGTGCCAGATTGACCGCCGCAGTGGAACTTGTTGTTCGGGAGTTTGTTTGTTTGTAGATTATAGTCACACGACACTTTCGCATATAGGTGACTACTGGACCGATTTATACTGACACCAGCGGGCCAGTTGTTGGTAAAGGGGAAAATAATATGATCACACGTTGACCAATCCGGGATTCGAACCAGCGACCTTTCGGTTACTAGCAAGACGCTCTTACCAACTGAGCTACCCGGCCCCACGTTCGGGAGTTAAAAGCCAACATAATTATATACTACCTGTGGAAGTCAAAGGTTACGTGTACTATAAGGGTCTTCGTCTAACTCACTACAGGTGGCTGAAGAGTAAGTCCCTGTTGAACATTGCTACTAACGGTTGTAAACAGTACAGCACTTGCATGATACGAAACAAAACGTATTGGGATCCTTACAGGAGGTAAAATTTAATTGCCCATCCCTGATTTCATATCACAGAGACGAAAGCAGCCCATATAATAGGCCCGTCGCCTGAACCTTGCGTGTGCCAGGCCATTATTGGCTGATCTCGTGTATATATTCCAAAGCATAAAAACAATCCACACAACAACAACAAAATAAATAACAAGAAGGGCTAAACAAAAGGCACTTTCACTCAAGCAAAGTTCCAAACGATTACGAACCATAAAAAGTACTATTCCATTCGATCACAATATAGTGTAATCAATATATCAAGAGACCCTTGTTGAAAGGATAAAGCTCTGGGGTGAGCCACATGTCAGCGACAATATTTTTCATTCTTGTTATGGACCAGTTTTTTTAAGGTTACTAATAACAACATTGTGTTGTAAGCACACACATCCGGGTGGTTCAAAATATGTAAATCCTATCCTATCCCATAACTCGAAAGTCGTTGGGGCATCACAGATGATCGTTTAACCAGCGTACTCCATCTTTCTCTGTCCTCAGCAACCCTCATGGCTTCGCTCAGTGTCAAGCCAGTCCATTCTCGAATGTTGTCCTCCCACCTCTTTTTCGGTCTCCCTCTTCTTCTGCCTCCTTGCATCGTGCCTTGCAGGGCGGTCTTTGCAAAGCCTAATGCTCTGGTGACGTGGCAATTATACCTCAGAGTTTCTGTTTCTTCACCAGAACCTGCATCATGTTGTCCAATGGCTTGTATGATGGTCTGTCGGACTTTGTTGTTGGTGATATGCTGAGTATTGGAAATGCCCAGAAGTCTTCTGTAGCACTCATCTCCACGCCTTGTATTCTTCCTTGTAGGTCTGCTGTGAGGGTCCATATTTCACAAGCGTATAGGAAGATGGAGATGACAAGGGAGCGCAGCAGCCTTACCTTGGAGTGTAGACTGATGGTCCTGTCTTTCCAAATGGGCTTCAACCTTGTCAGGGCAGCAGTAGTTTGTCCGATCCTGGAGATGATTTCCTGTCGGGACCCATTGTCTGATAAATGGCTCCTAAATATTTGAAGTAATGAATCGTGTCGATCGAGGGATTGGCCTGGGACTTTGATGTCCGTGTTGATGCCATTGGTGTTGTTGTCATCATTTTGGTCTTATCTGCACTTATTTCCATTCCAAAAAACTCTGGAGGTGGTGTCAAGCCTCTGTACCAGCTGTTCAAGTTCTTGTTCCTCTCCAGCCAATCCATCAATGTCATCCTCAAAATGGAGGTTGGAGATTGCTCTACACCCTATGCTGACGGTGCCTTCGTGACCTGCAAGGGCATCTGACATGATGCGCTCCAGGAAGATGTTGAAGTGTGTTGGAGAGAGTAGGCATCCTTGACGCACGCCGATTATTGTTCTTAACCAGTTCCCGATCATGTTGTTGTGGAGGACTGCACTGGTAGCCTTGTCATACTGGCTTTTGATGACTCCAATAACATGTAAATAGTCAAGTGAAGTCAACATATTTTTATTACCCCAAAAGAGAATTTCGTATAGCACATAATAAGCCATGCAAAAAGCTAAAAACCAAAAATCATTGCATACAATGTCAACACCAAATTCATAAACTCCAGATAAAAAATAAGAAATAGTGGCCTGTTAGTCAGAGAGTTATAATTTTAGATCTGAAGAAGGGGAACTTGAATAATATTAGGAAGAAAAGGTTATGTTTTCGTTATCATTCCTTTTTTTTCATTTTTTTGTCAAATATTACTAACCTGAAATGACATTAAATAAAATGTATAAATAAATAAATAAGTAAATAAATAAATAACTACTACTACCGCTACTACTGTTACTACTATACTACTACTACTACTACTATTACTACTACTACTACATGTACTACAACTACTACTACTACTACTATTACATGTACTACTACTACTACTACTAAGAAGAGAAGAAGAAGAAGAAGAAGAAGAAGAAGAAGAAGAAGAAGAAGAAGAAGAAGAAGAAGAAGAAGAAGAAGAAGAAGAAGAAGAAGAAGAAAAATAAAAATGTATGCTATAGATGAGCTTTTCCCCCAAACACCAGTTGTGATGATATTCTGGGGAAGATACGTTTATCTTACTAGGGGGTAAGACTTATTGATAGAGGGGCGTTAGGCTACCACTATCGACCGTTCTTTTACCAGAATTCCAGAGCAGTGTGAGAGACAGATCACGGTGCTTGTCACATAAAATTTATATTTGTTCTCGGGCTTTTTAGTATCATTTGGCTCAATTTGAGGAATGCTGATTACTAATCAAAAGACTAGATTATTATGTCTCAAGAGAAGAAAACTAATAGCTACACAACAATACAAATAGAATGACACCAGTCGTATGTAGGTAAGTTTTTATTTTATATATTCAACACAACTTTTACATGTACTTCATTAAACAGGTAAATTAATAATTCTAAGAGTTCGATGTGCTGAGAAAGTTTGTCAGCAGGTCTTCTTCATCCTATGCAACGCAAGTCTACAATTTGAATGTTCGTAGTTTACTAAATGATCTTGTGGTCGTCTAGGTTTTCTCGAGGGTAGAACTCAGTTTGCATTTGTGGGTGACTTAGCTGTATCGCGTCGGCGTACGCTGGAGTCCTTCTGAGAAGTCTTGCCTCTCAGGTTGAGCGGGTGAGTCGGGTAGCTGCGAGGTTCGGACGTGGAGAGGTAGAATCTTGGTTGTTCTCCTTCTGTACCACGGGAGCAAGCGTCATGCGTTTGTCTCCACAAACCGTCCCAGAGCTGACCTGTAAAAGTCGGAGCTCTGGCTACAATATTCTCGTCAGATATAAGTGTGCGGTCTCCTCTGCAAAGTGTCCATAGCATCAGACACCTGCAAGGTTCCCATATGCACACTTCGATCCGAATCTTAAGGCTAAGATACATCAATCCACATGCATACTGTCTCAGAAACAATAATTGGTTTCTGTAACTATATATATATCATGAACATATTATTAATACATGGCAATCAATATAAAATAAACATACACATATCAAAACTACTAGTGTTATCTTACTTCTAGACTCTGGGATCTGTGAAACCGTCGTTTAGTCTCTAGCACTCTCTCGATGAGGTGGAGATAGGCGGACACTGCAGTTTGTTCCTTGGCTTGACCCTCGCAGCTTCGCAGTTCATATTCGACTGACTAGCTAAGGTTGGGCCACCAAGGACATGCAGGGGTTCCCTGGTCTTCTGACCAATCGTTTAACTCTCGTTTTAGTTAATCTCGCATATATACAGGATTATTCGTTTTTATTTGAATATTTCCTTCACCTGCCTTATTTATCAGACACGTATAATTATCCTTGAATTGGAGTGTCAGAGGTAGAATGTAGGATAGATTCAATAGAGATATGGGTCTCGGGAGCTACTTAGTGCTGTAGGAGACCCTGGTCATCTCGGGGGAGTAAGCTAGTTAACGGAACGACGTTCTGGTCAGTTTGGCAAGTACTAATTACAGTCATGAATTGCTAAGTCTGTTAGATATTATCTGGAGAGGCTGGCGGCGAGCTGTCTGGAGGAAGTTAATTTAGCATGTGTGTGCTTCTCTTTAGATAACACGTGAATTAACGTCAAGTTTTAATCGATGCTATCTATTTTGCGCTAAGCTAATTTACTACATTTTGTGGACACTATTTCTGCTGTTACACCAGTCAGGCTCAAATTAAAGTCTTCTTTAGTAAAACTCTTTAGATACGCTCAATTCTTACAGAGTAAAGTCCTGTCAAGTAAATTTTTTTTCAGATTTGCTTAATTCTAATACAGTCAGGTCCTGTCAAGTAAGATTCGGATTCGGATGTTTGTTTTATTGAAAAAAAGGCCATTGGTCCATTTCAACATATAAAATAGCATCAACATAGCATCAAAAAAGTTGTTTGAAATTATCAACTACGTAAACGATACACCGACATGGACAGATGATCGATTATATTCAAGAACCAAAGTAAAAACAGGCAACACGTGATGACATACAAATGAGCGACTCACACGGACATGCCTAATACTGTAACATTTACATTACCGCACACACTGACAACGAATAATAATAATATTACTACAGATGTAGAATGTACCCCTCTCTTCAACTCCCACATGTAATGCACAGATTTACTTTCTCTATCACACAATATATGAAGGCACTATACAAACACTTGAAAATTGAAATTAGCCAACCTCATCACAACAAAACTCGTCTCATACGTACAATCGCACATGGAGGACATATATAGGCCTACATACACACACATATATACATATATACACATACATACACATATATACATATATATACACATATACATACATATATATACATATATATACATACATATACACATTTATACACACATATACAAACACACATATATACACACATACATATACATACAATACACATATAAAACACACCAATGAACACCATGTATGCACAGAGGCGAGAGAGGCCTTCCTAACAGTTAACAACACGACAAAATAGCAACAGCATGTGCATAAACAAATATGAAAATGTAGGGAACATTTTAATGCAAAAAACAAAACAAAACAGAAGACCAGTGTTATTGATAGCAAACACACATAACCAAAACAAAACAAACAAACAAAAAAAAAACGTACATTGTCTACTTCTATATTTGAATTAATCAATGTCCTTTGGCGTCATCCTCATCGTCATTATCGCATAAACTCTGTCTCTCTCTCTCTCTCTCTGTCTCTCTCTCTCTCTGTCTCTCTCTCTCTGTCTCTCTCTCTCTCTGTCTCTCTCTCTCTTTCTGTAAGGTTCTTCGGTTCCCGAAGATGATCGCAAACATACACATATGCTATACACATGCATGCGAACATATGCGAATCCTTAATTTTCTTCTCAGATACAATTAGGTGGTGGGGAAAGGGTGCGGGACTACGGGATATGGGTTCAGAAAATCAAATCAAACAGCCTCTTGGTCATGCCGTTGGAAACATTTGAACAGAAACCATGATAATTGTCTTAATTTGTTGGCATTTGTAGTTGACACTGTACATGCAAACTGCCAACTATGGTTATGCTGTTGTACATTTCTAAGAAAGTTCGGTCGCAGCTGTTCATAACCTGGATAACTATACAACATGTGAACCTCATCATCTACAGCATCTGGACAGAACGAGCAGCTGTTGTCTACAAGCCGACCAGGTTTCAGGTACCTGTTTTGTGAACTCTAAGGTTCCTATCCTATCCTATCCTGTCCCGTAACCCGAAGGTCGTAGGGGCACCACAGATGATCGTTTAACCAGCATACTCCATCTTTCTCTGTCCTCAGCAGCCCTGATGGCTTCGCTCAGTGTCAAACCAGTCCATTCTCGAATGTTGTCCTCCCACCTCTTTTTCGGTCTCCCTCTTCTTCTACCTCCTTGCACTGTGCCTTGCAGAATAGTCTTTGCAAGGCCTGATGATCTGGTGACGTGGCCATACCACCGAAGTTTCCGTTTCTTCACCACTGTTAGCAGGTCATCGTGTTGTCCAATGGCTTGTGTGATGGTCTGTCGGACTTCGTCGTTGGTGATGTGTTGGGTATAGGAAATGCCCAGAAGTCTTCTGTAGCACCTCATCTCCATGCTTTGTATTCTTCGTTGGAGATCTGCTGTGAGGGTCCATGCTTCGCAAGCATATAGGAAGATGGAGATGACAAGGGAGCGCAGCAGTCTTACTTTGGAATGTAGACTGATGGTCCTGTCTTTCCAAATGGGCTTCAACCTTGTCAGGGCAGCAGTTGTTTGTGCGATCCTGGAGAGGACTTCCTGTCGGGACCCATTGTCTGATACAATGGCTCCTAAATATTTGAAGCTATGCACTGTGTCGAGGGATTGGCCTTGGACTTTGATGTCCGTATTGATGCCATTGGTGTTGTTGGTCATCATTTTGGTCTTCTCTGCACTTATTTCCATTCCATAGGCTTTGGAGGTGGTGTCAAGCCTCTGTACCAGCTGTTCAAGTTCTTGTTCCTCTCCAGCCAATCCATCAATGTCATCTGCAAAACGAAGATTGGAGATTGCTCTACCCCCTATGCTGACTGTGCCTTCATGGTCTGCAAGAGCATCCGACATGATGCGCTCTAGGAAGATGTTGAAGAGTGTTGGAGAGAGTAGGCATCCTTGACGCACACCAATTGTTGTTCTGAACCAATTCCCGATGGCTCTGTTGTGGAGGACTGCACTGGTAGCCTTGTCATACAGGCTTTTGATGACTTCAATAATTTTAGGGCTGATGTTGTACACTTTCATTGTTGCCCATAGAGCTGCATGCCAGACTCGGTCAAACGCCTTCTTGAAGTCTATGAACACATGATATAGATGTTGTTGGTGCTGTAGGTATTTCTCACAGATTATTCTGAGGTTGAAAATCTGCTCAGTGGTACTTCGCCCTGCTCTGAATCCTGCTTGTTCTTCAGCTATGATTTGTTCAGCTTGGGGTTTCAACCTGTTGAGTATTATTTTCAGGAGGACCTTGCTGGGATGGCTGATGAGGCTGATGGTCCGGTAATTTTCACACTCCTGAAGGTTACCTTTTTTGGGAAGAGTGATGACAAGCGACTGGGTCCATGGTATAGGCCACTCCCCACTCTGCCAGATCTTGTTACAGATAATGGTGAGGGCATCAATCATCGCTTCTCCTCCTGCTTGTAGCAGTTCCGCGGGTATGTTGTCCACTCCCGCTGACTTCCCTTTCTTTAGCGCTTGCACTGCTGCCTCAACTTCTTCCCGGAGAATTGGGAGGATTTCTTCTTCTTCTCTGTTCTCGGGACATGCTAGAACTGATGGGTCTCCATTTGGTGTATGGTTGTAAAGGTCAGAGCAGTACTCTGTCCATCTGTCCAAGACTTCTTGTTCTTCTGTAAGGCATATGCCAGACTTGCTTTGGATAGTGGAGACTTTGGGCTGTTTGACACTTGTCAGCCGCTTCACAGTCTGGTAGGCCTTCTTGCTGTTGTTCTTGTTCAGACTGTTCTCTATTTCCTGGCATTGATCTTCTATCCAGTTCTCCTTTGCTGTGAGCATGCCTTTTCGGATGTCATTGTTGATTTTTCGGTAGACATCAGCTCCCTGTGAGGTGTTCTTTTTCTTTTTCATCTCTCTTCGTTTATCACACAGATCCAAAAGTTCAGGTGTGATCCACAGCTTCTTCTTTGGTCGGTGCTTGCCAAGGATCTCAGTGGCGGCATCTGTCACAGCTGAGTTGAAGGTGGTGGTCATGGTGTTGACATCTACTTCACCAGCCCCCAAAATGAGCAGTGGTGCAAATTTCCCTCCAATTGTGGCCTGAAATAGTTCTGCCACCTCTGGGTCTTGCAGTTTGTCCAGGTCGAACTTCAGTCTAGTGCACTTTGCTGTATTTACTCTCTTCAAGTGGAGCCGGAAAGACATCATCACGAGATCGTGGTCACTTCCGATGTCTAAGGTTGCTTATGCCTAATCTAAACCTGATTAAAGCATCCTTAAAGCTTTTTATCCAGATACAGTCAAGGTAAGTCTCGAGGGAAGCACTGTGCTTAAAGAAGCGCTGTTCCACTCCTGCCTATACATGTCAATGAGTCTCTGTTTGAATAACAACATAAAGTTTTTCACATTGCCTACACCACACCCTGATTTGTCCATACATGTCCGAAGCCGGACTGGAACAGAAGCGTCTTCATTTTGGTCACCCAGTTGACCTTACAACTCTGGTCTAATATTATGAGCATTTCATAGGCCTGTCTAGGGAGCCTACCGATGTCCATCCCAATCAGTCTAAACCAGAACTTCACTACCCTAACATTGTGCATAATTGCCAGAGGGTAGCGACCTAGCTCGCCGTACACGAGTTTATTTGGTGTTCTAGTTGCAACGTTCAACACTCTTTTGCAGGCAAGCATGTAAATTTTTTCCGTGGGATCCTTTTCGAAGTCAACTATAGGGGTCCCAATACTTCAGATGCATAGGTCCTGTCAAGTAAGAGGGGGGAGAGAGAGAGAGAGAGAGAGAGAGAGATACGTGATACGTGATACGTGATACGTGATTTATTCCATAGGGCACACCCCATCAGGAAGGGATGTGTGATACAAACAAAATGTACATAATAATTTTAACAAACAAAATATTGTTTGGTTTAACAAATAAATGGTCACAATATCATAAAAATCAAGAAAGCGCTATTTCCCTTGCCTTGAAAGCCTTATACAAATAAATACAGACATTTTTAATAATATTCATGTTTGTTGACGACAAAAGTAGATGCATATGAAATGCACTGGGCCTTCTATAATACTTTCTAGGAATCAATTCCATCCTTAAACATTCATAGAAAGGACAACAAAAAAGGATATGTATTTCGTCTTCAGTTCCAACATTACATAATGGACAAATCAAATCCTGCAGGCGATTATATCTATATCTATAATAATGGACTCTAAGATCAGAAACGCCGAAGCGAAACTTGCTCATAATATATTTTAAATGGCGATTAATATCACAAAACAGATACGTGGGAATTTGATTTGGTGGGCAACAAAAGGATCTATAAGTAGAGAACCGTTCACTTTCATTCAGATGAGCGGTTACGTTTTGCCATCTACAATCAACTAAACGCTGTTTGAACAGACGTAAAAAAGCTTTATCACAACCAACACCTTGTTCTTGCCATACAAAACCAAAACCATTTTCATATAAACAAGTTCTTACATTAGAAACCCAAGTTTTCTTTCCTCGAGAGTCAAGATCTTTTAGCATTAGGTAAGCCTTCTTTGGGATTCTGTCAACAGACATTTGCAGCAATTTTATCCAGTATCGAAGACAATTAACAACAGAGTTAATAACTATTGGATACCTGTTCAATTCTTTATAAACAAAATCGTTTGGAGTACGTAAATTTACATTTAAGAATTTCTTTAAACCAAACAAATGTACTTTCTCACATAGATTTGCAGCCTTTTCAAAACCCCAAACTTCAGAACCATATTGCAAAATCGGTTGCACCTGACAGTCGAACAGTTTTATAAATACATCTAAAGAATGGTTATTGAGAAAACGCAGCTTTTGGATAATGCACAATAATGCTTTTTTACCTTTAGCTGACAAATCTGTACATGCAGCAGAAAAACTAAGTTTTGTTGAGAAATAAATACCCAAATACTTATAAGCATTTACAACAGGCATAATAGCTCCATCAAAATACCAGATTTCTCTAGCAGCCAAATACCCCCCTTTTCTAAACACAATAACATTGCTTTTTCCCAAATTTACCTTTAAACGCAATGTGTGGGCTGTATCTTGTAAATTTCTTAACTGATTTTGGAGGCCTATTACAGTTTCTGAAAACAGAACAACATCATCTGCCAGGAGAAGTATAAAAAGTTCAAAAGCATCGATAGTAAATGTTACACCATGGCGCCCCTTTCTAATAACTTCTACAGCAATTTCATTGATAAATAAAGAACATAAAATAGGGCTGCATATATCCCCTTGTTTCACTCCCTGAGAACAAACAACGGAGTGAGTCAATTCTGCACCACATCGTACACGCGCTTTTACACTCACATACATACTTCTCAAACAAGAAAACAGTTTACCTTTCACGCCGTTCTTAAGCAATATGGGCCACAATAGATTGCGATTAATCGAATCAAAACATTTTTCAAAATCGATAAAAGCAACGTATAACTTGCGATTCTTAAGAAATTGTTTCTGGACACAGGACAACAGTGTAAATAAATGATCGGTAGTTGAATAGCCGCGCTTAAAGCCAGCCTGACATTCACCAGTTAAATTATTATCTTCGGCCCATGTTTGTATCCGTCTATTAATGATAAACCCATATACTTTGCTACTAACATTACAGAGACTGATACCTCTATAATTGTTAGGATTATCTACATCACCCTTTTTGTACAGTGGCAAAATAATTGATTCGGTCCAACTGTCAGGATACAACCCCTTGTCAAAAAGAGCGTTCAAAAATTTTACAAGAAAAGGCATAATATATTCGGCCGAAAATTTAAAAAATTCACCACCAATACCATCAGGGCCACTTGCTTTATTTAATTTTAGTTTACGCAATGCTAGTAAAATTTCTTCTGCACTAATTGGACGATTAAAGAATAAATCATTATACAAGTCATTGTCTTCATCATCATTTAGAACATCATCACCCAATACATCTTCTTTCTCAAGCAGATTTTTAAAATGCTTATACCAGTCGTCAACAGAAATATTATTTCTAACAAAATTACGTTTGGGAATAATTTTATGAACAGTATCCCAAAAGTTTCTTTGGTTGTTAACAGAGGCAATTAAAGTTTCGATCATTTTCTGATTATACATTTTCCTTTTACAAAAAAGCAAGTTCTTATATTCCCTTCTGTTTTTACAAAACAACACACGATCTTCATCTCGCAAAGTGCGACGGAATTTCTTTAAAGAACTACGCACAAGTCGTCTGTGCGATTTACATTCATCATCAAACCACTCCCCTAACTTTCTTCTCCCATTCACACATACTCGTGTTTTCATGCACTCGGCAGCTTCTTTTAAACATTCATTAAGCATAAACAGTGCAGCATTTATATCAGTATCAATGGCACCAACAGCATCATCCAGTTTAACAGCAATCGCCGGTGTAACAAACATATTTTGAAACAACACATTTTTATTTGAGTTCCATATATATTTATCAACAAACACTAAGTTCTTATTTGCATTTAAATCAGTTACACTTTTATTAGGGAATTCGACTGACAAAACAACAGGCATATGAGCAGATTCAGTTCTGTCACAAACAGTAAGAACACAGTTATCAGACACGGTAGCAAATAGTTCAGAGGACATTACAAAATAATCAATGACACTGCTGCCAGTCTCACAAATGTACGTGAAGCGTCCATCAAGGTCGCCAGAACACATACCGTTCAAAATACACAAATCCAAGGCAGTGCACATACTTATCAGTGATTTACCAAAACTGTTCAACACAGAGTCCTGAGAATTTCTAATTAACACATCATCATCATTATCCGCGGTTTCAAAAACGTTAGCACGAGTCGTTACTCTCTGCGCAACATTTGAAGTACGGGCGTTTAAGTCGCCAGATAACAGAACAAAATAATCATTATCTAAAAGTGCAGCATCTAACATGCAGTTTTCCAACAATCCGATGCCATCACCGTCACAATCAACAACATTATAAAAACGCGAACCTTCAGGTGGTGTATACGCACACACATACAAAACATCTTTTTCTAAGCCAAACACACTTTTATCAATTATAAAAACAAGAAAGAAGCCAGTTTGACCCTTGACTTCTTTGACCAAAGGCGCATACTCATTTTTTACAAACACCACCACCCCACCCGAAGGCCTTCCAGCATCAGTCAATTTCACAGCAGGTCTACAAAACACTGTATAGCCAGGAAAACAACTAGCATTCACTGAGTCAACAAACGTTTCTACCAAACAGACAAAGTCGTAAGAAGAAATAAAATGAATAAAGTTTGGATTTTGCATCTTTGACGACAAGCCATTTATGTTCCACAGTAAAAAAGTGAAAGAATTTTTATTTACCAAACTTTCTTTGTCACTATCATCTGACCACCCCCCAAACACCGATTCATTATACACCTCAATAGGCCTACAAACATCCCCAAGACATGAACTTGTAGTAAACAAAGTGTTTAGCCTCTCATTGACATTTTCATTCATACCCTCAAGTCTAAAAATAACATTCTCGTCACAAACGTTTGAACCTGCTTTACTATTGGTTACACGCAGCTCGTGTATATCGGAAAACTCATTGCGTGGCATAACAGTGGTGTGCGACAGTGTTTCAATTTCACAAACGTTACTACTACTGAGGCAGTTACACACATTAGGCCTATTTATACATGTAGGGCAAACATTAAAAGACGACCAATCAGACAAAAAATTAAGTTCAGCATAGATATTACAACAATTGTCAACAGTTTTACCATGTTCACAAACATTTTTCATAGCACTGGGGCTGCCGTACCCTTATTCCGGCCCTTCATCCCCACCCCTTTGGGCCACGCCCCTCTCTACCAACCTGTTCCCATCGGCCGACAGAAAAAATCGTCTGCCGTCAGCGATCAAATGATCGTACACCATTGACACGTTCTGACCTGCCTTTCTCTTTTCTTTCAAAAACACATTCAGCTTCTTTCTAACTTCTCTGACAGCAAGAGAAAAATCTTCGCCAACAAAAATGTTAGTACCCTTCAGCTTTTGCTTCGCTTTCAAAATTGAAACTTTGTCTTTGAACGATAAACACTTGGCTATGATAGGAGAATCATCCTTGTTTCCAACACGGTGCACTCGTTCAAATACAATGTCATCTACAATATCCAATTTATCAATAATCAAGTCCCGTATTCTTCTTTCACAAGTGGCACTGGTCTCATTTTTCTCTTTATT